>CM075777.1:37477944-38677944 GCA_037974665.1 Ehretia macrophylla | reverse complement strand
CAACCCGGCGATGTGAGGCCTGACCCCGAATAACATGTCTTACTTCGATTTGCGTGCTTTAGACCTAGAATTATATGACAGACCTTGGATTACGTGCCCTGTCTTGGTTTTTATGCATGCCTCGTCATACGTGCCTTGACCTAGAATTGTGTGCCCTACTCATCGACTTACGTGCAATACCTAGATATACATGCCCTGACCTTGATTTACGTGTATTACCTCATTTCGTGTATCCTAACCTTGAACTACGCACCTTAACCTAGATATAGAGTCGTGCTTTGATTTACGTGCATTGCATTGAATTACATGCCTTGCATGGGTTTGCGTGCATTCACCTAGGATTGCGTGTATTTGAATTGAAATCTATGCATTTATCTTGAAGTATGTGTCTTATCTCGTAGTTTGTGTCTACCTCGTGATTCGTGCCCCATATTTATTTATGTGCGTGCCTTGTAGTGCGTACCCTAAACCTCGAACTGTGTGCCTACACGTTAACCTAGAAAGATTCCTACACAAAGGACAAGACAATAAAATAATCCTACACAATCCACTAACTATTAAAATAATATTATACTAATCCTATATATTCTGCTAACAATATTCTAATCCAAATTCAAATTCTCTACAAAATCCACTAACAATAAACAATTGTATTTACACAAATACCTAAATCATTCTTTATTCCCTTTCCCAAACACAATGCACATAAAATACAAAGCCTAAGCCACCTAAGCTAGCCTTGGCCAACTATACAAGGCCAAACAATCAGATTTTAATTCAAATTTTATGCGATACACATGCTAGACAAAGTCTTCCAAGTTTTCATAACTTTTCCTAAGTTCTATGCCCTTTTTGCTAACTCCTAAGCCTCCAACATGCTCATGCACTTATTCCTTACACACTACATTTCCTAGGCACAATATTCAGAAACTTTAGGAGGCATTTGACACACAAAAATTCAGCAAGGCCGACACACATACACACAAACATTCAAAGAGCATCTTCAACTACATTTTTTTCCTCTCAAGCTCTCATTCTCTCTCCATTTCGGGTAAGGCTTCTCTTGAGCTTCCAAGACCTCAAGCTCACTCTCTAGGACACTCCAAGCATTGTCCATAGCAAGGTAATCAAGCAAGGATAGCTTAAAATCACACACAAAGCTCAAAAACAAGGATTTTGTGCACATTTGCTAAGTCTTCAAAGAGGTGAGGGTTAAAACCTTTTAAATGCTTTCAAAACTCACATGCACGCTCTCATATGGCTGTATTTACTCTTGATGTTAATGTATATATGTGTATATGATCCTATCTACTCATGCATGGCTTAATAATTGCTATGAACTTAGAGATATGCAAACTCATTTTTCTGGCAGATCAATGACCTTGTTGAACGAAGTGCTTTTGCCTAGTAAACGTTGATAAAAATGCATGCAAAATTGTTAGGTCACTAGATTTGTCAGTTTGGAACATATTTTGTAGAAATAGGCAAAGGCCAAGTTTGACTCTAAGACCTCTAAAATTGTCAAATATCGTAATGTGTCTAAATCCAGAAAACTTGAAAATATGAAGTAGGTTTCTGGCAGCTTTCTGACCTTGTAGAACGAAATAGTTTTTGCCTAGTAAAGGATGTCAAAAATGTATGAAATTTGGTAAGCCACTATATTTTTCAGTTATGAACATAATTTTTAGAAATAGGCTAAGGCTAATTTTGAGTTTAAAGGCCTCAAAAATGGCAAATATCGAAATGTGTATGAATCTGGACAGTTTTGCGTAGTCTCAAGGTTTTGGTCATAACTCCTAAGTCCGAACTCCAAATGCAGTGAGGTTTGTTCCTAGATTTAAAGAACTCATTAAGATTCAATGTGACATTTGGTTCACTGAAATTTGAGATTATTTTCTTGGCTAATTTAATGTGGAAAAACAGACCATTACAGTAGGGTTTTTGCTTAGTAATATGCCTTGAATCATGTTGTAACTTTACGTGAGGTGTTGAATGCTTGAAATTGTAGAAATTAGAAGTTGTGTGGGATGTTTTGGTTGGTTGAGGGTGCTTAATGAATTGATGCATGGCTTGGGTTTATGACATGACAAATTGTTGCTTAATGGCATGTGTAAGCACGAAATTGAGGCCCTATTGCTTACGAATACTTGCTAAGTGATGATCCTATGGTTTAATGTGTTCAATTGAGTGGTTTGTAGGCTGCCCAATAATTGCTAAGTATGCTTGAAATTTTTTAAGTGTTTCTTGTGGTCCTTAGCAAATAAAATCAACACCTGAGCACGGCCTTGTAAACCCTAATGGCTACGTAGGCTTCCAAGTCATGAACCATTCTTGCGTGATTTAGAAATGATGGTGAGGAATGTTAATAGGCTGCCCGGAATTGTCTTTATACCTCTAAACATGATTCTCGATGATTGCATATTGATAAGTGAACTATTCTTGCACCCGTTTTTGGGTAAAGTGTCGTAGCATGCTTGTTTGATCTCAACACTTGATATGTGAACTAAAATGAGCTATATGACTTGTTTTATATGGTGTTACTTGGCTGTCCATTAAATTTTCACATGCTCCTAAGAGTTTTACAAAGTGAATTTACATGTCAAAGCATGCCTCATATGTTTACTTGTCAATATGTGATCTTATAATTGATTGGAGGCAACCTACTTTGTTGACCTCCTAATGTGAATTGTTAAAAGATATTTTATGGCTTGTTTTATAATATGATTACTTGGCTGCCCATGAAAGTTTAATTGCTCTCAAATTGATATACGAAATGATTATATGTTCTTGCAATGTCTTATGTGCCAATATGTCAAAATGTTATCATATACTTGCTTGAAGGCAACCTACTTTGTTGACCTCCTAATGTGAAATGTTAAATGGAATAAATGTGCATTGCATACAAGGTTGCAACCTTTCATTGTGGCATGGTAGCAATTCATGCACGCCTGGTGGCATCGGGCTTGCTGGTGCTAACGTGACTACTATGGTCCAATTCCTTCTCTCGCTTGGCATTCCACCCTCAGAGAGTTGGGTCGTAGGATTTCACGGTACATCCGGAGTACACCCATTTGGAGTGATAAGTGGATGATTGAAGCCCGCTGCAACAATTGTTATTGGAAATGATCTTGAGAGCAAATGTTCACCGATTGATCTTAAGAGCAAAAGATTACCGTATCCCTTTTACTATGTGTTTAAGTACTCTCGCTTGGTTCTTAGTGGACCTCAGGGAGGAAAAATAGGTAAGTGTGTTCATTTATATTTATGCTATGTTATGAACTTTCTTATTCTATATGACATGTTTCCAAAGGAGTTTTCATAAGATTAACTGGAAAAGGATTTCAAAACCATGTCACTTGTTCCCCCCTCGCTGAGTTCATAAGGACTCACACTCTTTTTTGTCATAGGTGAAGCAGATTTGGAATAGGTACCCGAAGAAAATGTGCTAGTTAATGAATATTTGGAACGACTGTGCATTGCGTGCTTTTCTTGAACATGGATGCTATTAGGGATGTTGTGTTTGTTGTAGACTCTTTATTTCATTTATGTAAATGACCCCATTGTAATTTGGGTCTAATTTTAGATTGTACTATCTATAACCGGACGAACTCTTTATTTGGTTATTTGATTTCATTATCTTGAATAGTAGTTATCATAGGCGTTTAAACCTCTAGGTGAAGATTCAACTAAGTTAACTCTATCTAATTTCACTTAGGTGCTCATTCGTAAGCTAAAGGATAATAGGTACTTGCATGATAGGAAATTGACAAATAAATGGGATATAGTTATCAAGCTAGGCCTATTAACCAAATGGGACTTTCAAGATAAATTAGTAGGGATATCGATTGATGACAAAATAGGAATTTTATTTGGAATCAGATTAAAGATTTGGAATTTTGAGGTATTTAGAAATTAGGTCAAACCAAAGATCCTAAATACAGCCGTTATGCTGCCAGTTTTCTGAAAAACATTTGGAGGTCTAGGCTAACGAATAAGCATTAATCATAGTCAAATAGTTAAGGACATAAAATAATAATGATGATTTAAGTCATACCCTAGTCTAGCCTCTATAGGTCGGGTTGGGGCGTGATAGGCGACTTCTATGAGGAAGGCGGTGCAAAGGAGGCTTGAGGGATTGTTAAGGAAGGCAGCAAGGGCCGATGAATGAGGGAAAACGAAAGGTGTTTTCTAGTCCTTCCTGAGCCTGAGGGTTCTTGTGGGTGGGTGGGTGGGGGGGATGGGTGTTGTGCCACGACGAAACAAGGGAATGAAAGGCCACTTTGTGTTTGATGCTCTTTACCCTCCTCACAATGATGGCTCTATTGTCTTGGGGAGCGTTGAAGCTTGCTTCTTCTCCAGAGTTTTCATGGTCATCAATAGGACCTGTCCTTAATAGAACCGATCTGATTCTCAGAACAACCTCCCTATCTCTTGATCGAGCTTGTGTAGGTTGATGTTGCCTGGTAGGGCCGATAGTAATACACTATGTGGGACGGAGTAAGATAACTTATTACCTCCTACGAGTCTTCCGGCATAAAAGACTTTCTGAATGGAGTAAAAGAACATGGGATCGTCGATCTCTTCTTTATAGATTGGGATAAGTCGATGTCGGTCGATGGTGTGAAAACACTTCCTGATGTCGTATTCCAAAAACAAGCGAGAAGTTCCCCACTATTCTTTGATCCGTCTTAGGACCGAGTGGCAGCCTCGACCCGAGCGGAAGTGCAAAGTGTCTGGAAATTCGGGATCGTAAATGGATTCGAGTACCATTCTGATCACCTCTTTCATGATCCTTTCTATTGGTAGAACTACTATGAGCGGTCTAAACTTCGACCCTTATTTCTTTCTTCATATTGTAAAAGGGAGCAAAGCCCATTTTTTGCTCCCTCTATTTATAGAACAAGGGCCCTCCTGCCGTCGGTTCAGTGACTCATAAGGCTTTCCTCAGCTCAGTATTTTTCTTTATTTAGAATGGTTGCCACCTCTCTCTGCGCCAGACTGATTCTCCCTGCCCGATGGGTCTACATCTATCCTTGAATGTCGTCGGGTACTATTAACTTCCCCGCCAATCTTGTAACTGTCACTTGTAATCCGCGCAGGTGTGTATGCACCCCCCTGAGTGGACGAGAAAGAAAGTATTTCTCAGAGCAACCTCCCAGGTTCCAGACCCAAGAGTCAACTTTCCTGTATGAGCATTTGACAAATGTATCAGTCCGTGGAAGAGTGAAAGGGTCACCACTACTGAGAATCTCCCCCTTAATCTTAGATAGGTCGTCTGAGGGTTTGCCGTGGTTCATTGTTGTGCTCACACACTAGGCTACCCTTTTCCGAAAGCTCCGTGGGACCACCTACCACTAGCCTTCGATCGGAGGGGTTTATTGCACTAAAATGCCGGGACGCAGGCTCCCGAAGAGGGAATGTCACGCCTCAACTTGATCCCCCTTAAGATCTGTTAGGACGCAACGAAATTTCAACAGTATAACGACTGTAATCTGGATATCGAGGCTCTAAGCCAACTACTTTTCAAGTTCATACATCTAACCCGAAAGATTAACAACAACTCCACAATCAAGATAGCAACATACAACGCAACCCAAAATATACTTAAACATGCTTTCACCATTTCATCCATAGGTTACACGCCACCGTTCCAACATCACACATTTACTGTATAACATACATTTCCAAAATAGATTATAACCAACCTATCAATCTAATAATGGTCCAAAACAAGACTACTAAGCTAGCAACATTTAATCCACTATCTTTAAAACATCTTATACATCAAAAACATCAAAGTAAATACAAAACACCTAGTTTTAATATACAAGATAACAAAAGAGAACTACATCTCAGATATCAAGGACAAGACTCTGGCACATAGGACTCGTCAACATATGGCACATTATCCTCTTCTGGAGGCACGTACCTGTATGCATGCAATAATTGAGAGTGAGCTTATATAAAACAAGCCCAGTGAGGATTCGATAGATCTCTAACAGTATTTACTATACTCCTTGGAAATCATCATTTGAGCAGTAAACACATAATAATCATCAATAACAATATAAGCACATTAATTATAATAATCAATCAATAAAGGATACTCTAGTTGGTGTAGCTCCAAACGCCATCACGATCTCAACCGTTCTTCTTGTAACTCCCCATTATTCACGCACCCGAGGTACCTCTCTAGCCTCTCCCTCCATGACACCTCCGTCATGCGAGCTGGGGGTAGCCTATGATAGTCATGCCGTTTTCAACCCGACAGCCCGACACTGCCCGAGAGGTGGCACACACATACCAAGACTCATGACAATAATAATAATCATTCAAATCTCAGGAGGACAACCTTTCACATTGACTATCTCCCAGCTCATCAATAATCAATTATCACTGGAGGACAACAAAGTAAGTTGCCTATCTCCCAGTTCGACAATAATCAATCAATAATCATTATTTCAACAACATAACAACAACTAATCAAATAAACAACAAACAACTAAGTTAGATGACAAAGTAGGCTACCCAACTTAACAAGCATTAAACACATAACCAAACCTTAGTCTAACCATCAACAACTCACAATTCAATCAATCAAACACCACCCAAACATCCAAAGGCATAATTCAACATTTTAAAGAAAGACAACCCAAACTTCAAAAAGTCATAACTTACATTCTACTAATCTGATAACCTCCAAACCAGTTTCTAACACTCACCCACTCAATCAACAACATTAACCCCCTCGAAAACTAACCATAACCTATCCACATCAAGCCCAACAACCCTAAAATCCTAATGCATCAAGGCTGAAATTTCTGGACTTTCACACCGACATCACAATCAAAATTTCGGCATTACAACATTACTACCACGTATTTAACAAATTTTTGGAAACTAACAGCAAATAATTCCAACAACGACAACATCATTTATTCAACAAATAGCCAAATTCTCAATTTTTAATACCCAAAAATAGAAATGCATACTACAATAGTTCAAAATTGATAAAAATCCACTTAATCAATCCTTAGCATATACTGAGCAATAATATAACATCAATTTACCATTTTACCGGCTAAAAATTCGATTATATGAATTAACATAAAAATGACATTTTGAGATCTAGAATTTTTCTCTCACCTTTGATGTGTTTTGATGCAAGAAATGTGTGCAATAAGTGCCCAACAAGTGAAATCAAGCTTTGAATGACTCAATTCTACTTTGAAATGCAAAATCTATGAGAAAAATGTTTTGAAAATCCTTAAAAATCCCTTCTTTCTTCTCCCTCATGGAGCCACGGTTTTTTATGTGTTTTTATGGTGTTTTGGCTGATATTTGAGTATATATTAAGTTAAGTAATAAGTCAATGCAAAAAGAATTGGTCAAAGTTAGTATTTTTTAGTCTTTTAATTGTTTTCTAGTCTTTTAATTCTATTTCTTGACTATTTTGCTCACCAACATGCAATTAACTCCTATACTATTTTAAGTAACATATTTTTAGTTGACAAGGAGTTCCACATGATTACATTTACACCCGACTTGGGGAAAAACTCGGCCTTTGCAAAAGAAGATGAAAAGTTATATTATTTGTTTTCAAATGTCTTTTAAATGCAATTTTCAATTGTGCCATTCTATAAATATTTAAAATGAAATATAATTTGTATTCAATATATACTAGGTCAATGAAAGTCAACGCAAGAATCGTTTTGAGAAAAAATCACTATTTTAGCTTAAAAACGTACTTTTTTGCTCATAAATTCTATTTAAATTCTTAATCAGTTTCAGAAATAATTTTTATTCAAAAATGGGTCTATTATTAATGGAGGACTAGGTTTTAATACGTTTAAAACACCCGTGTAAAAATTTTAGCGGACGTGCGTTCAAAACACTATTCAAAAAAACCGATGATAAAATTTATGATGCCGATTTTGATAAAAATTTTATGAATGCTCATATATCATGTATTAGAAGTATTAATCACTTAATTAGCACATTTTAATTCTTATAACACATATAAACAGGTTAAAACACGTAATTCGAGGCAAAGACACGCAAATTGAGGCAAAGGCAAAAACTGGGGTTTCACATTCTCCCCTCCTTAAAACAATTGTGTCTGTGCAATTCCTGCTTGATCCTTGAAGTAACTTAGGCGCAGTTGACTCAAACATACAAAATGAAAGACCGAATACCAAATTCCAAATACCAACTAATAACACCAAGTAGGAACACCGAATAAGATAATCGAAAAAGAATCCCCGAACAAGAAGCTTGAATAGGAACGCTGAATAAGAACATTGACTAAGATTTCTGAATAAGAATCCCAAATAAATTGCCGCAAAAGAACGCCAATCATAGATCCCATAATAGAGCACCAATCAAGAATACCAACTGAGAACTTCTAACAAGATCACCGTTGGAGAATACCGAATAATAATCGCGAAATAAGAACTCGGAATAACACCACATAAGAATTCCACATAAGAATACCAATAGAAAGTACCAGAGAAGAATTCCAATCAAGTATACCAGATAAGAATCTTCATATAGAAATCCAGAGGAAGAATGCCGAATAAGATCTTATAATTAATGTGCTTATAAGAATCTTTATAGTCATGTATAACGACTATAATCTAGATATCAAGGCTCTAAGCCAACCTCTTTTTAAGTTCATACATTCAACCCCAAAGATTAACAACCACTCCACAATCAAGATAGCAACATACAACGCAACCTAAAATATACTTAAACATGCTTTCACCATTTCATCCATAGGTTACACGCCTCCGTTCCAACATCACACATTTACTATATAACATATATTTCCAAAATAGATTATAACCAACCTAGCAATCTAATCATGTTCCAAAACAAGACTACTAAGCTACTAACATTTAATCCACTATCTTTAAAACATCTTATACATCATAAACATCTAAGTAAATACAAAACATCTAGTTTTATATACAAGATAACAAAAGAAAACTACATCTCAGATATCAAAGACAAAACTCTGGCACATAGGACTCCTCCACATATGGCACATTATCCTCTTCTGGAGGCACGTACCCGTAATCTGGATCGGTAATACCTATATGCATGCCATAATTGAGAGTGAGCTTATATAAAACAAGCCCAGTGAGGATTCGATAGATCTCTAACAATATTTAATATACTCCTTGGAAATCATCCTTTGAGCAGTAAACACATAATAATCATCAATAACAATATAAGCACATTAATTATAATGACCAATCAATAAAGGATACTCTAGTTGGTATACCTCTAAATGCCATCACGATCGCAATCATTCTTCTTGTAACTCCCCATTACTCATGCACCTGAGGTACCTCTCTAGCCCCTTCCTCCATGACACCCCCGTCATGCGAGCTGGGTGTAGCCTATAATAGTCATGCCATTTTTCAACCCAACAGCCCTGACGCTGCCCGAGAGGTGGCACACACATACCAAGACTCATGACAATAATAATAATCATTCAAATCTCAGGAGGGCAATCTTTCACGTTGACTGTCTCCCGGCTCATCAATAATCAATTATCATAGGAGGACAACAAAGTAGGTTGTATAACGCCCCGACCCAACCCCGCGCTAATGCTTAAGGCTGGACCCAACCCACAGACAGAGTCTCCTCTGTACCGTGGACATTCAAGAAACCTGTAAACTCTCAAATAAAGCCTCAACAAGATAAACAAGCATTCATAACTAAATATTTAAAGGTTCAAGGCCATCCGAGCCTTGAAGCATACAACAGTTCCAAAACCACACAAGCATGGAGGTAACTTGATTTTAACATAATCTGATAGCCATGCCATTCTAAGGTAACATTAAAACATTCTTAAAAGATAAAACATCCTACATTAGGTCATTCACTCCCAAGCATGCAAGTTGATTAAAAGAAGAAACAAAAGTTATTACAAGCCATAATACCTCAAAGCTAACATTACAACCAATTAACTTTTTTATTTGCAGTTACAATATATACATAGCCCTAAGGCCACAAAATAGATCATAACATAGTAGTACTTGAACATCATGTAGTAACAAGAAATCACATCCACCTCAGAACAATACACACACAGTAACTAGGGCAAAGGCTCTGTCTGCACCTCTTCCTCCTCCACTACCACCTCAACTAGCTGGGGATCACCCTCAGCGTCCCCTGAAACATATATCGAGATATGAGCAACCACTTTTGCCCAATGAGGGATAAGGTCCTGGGGCGTGCAATGCAACAGGTAATACAGTTAAACAACAATAACAATTAAACAATTAAAGAAACAATGATAGCTTAAATAACCACACATTTAAAAGAATACATTTCACATAACCCCTATACTCCAATCTTTACTTGGTCTTCATTCACGATCCACGAACCACGATCACGATCACGATAAGCCGGCATAATCCCAAACACTCCAGTGGGTGTACTCCAGATGTACCCCGATAATCCTACGACCCAACACCCCCTGGCAATCTCCGGACCAGGCGAGTGAGGGAATAGAGCACGAAGTTTGAATATCCACTGGCAAGCCCTCTGCCGCCCAGCCGATATTCAACACATCCGCCCCTGACACTATGGTTGTGCAACCACTATGCAATGTACTTTACAATGACAAGTAAATATCAATAATATAAGCAATAACACGTAGGAGGATCAACAAGGTAGGTTGACCTCGATGCAGTTAGAATAGAAGCAATTTATACAAGCAAAAGCAGTTTTACAAAGGAGTATATACAAGACAAGCATAGAATCATATCAAGAGCTCTAAAACAACTTGAAGTCACATTTAAACACTCAAGAAGTCATGCCAAGGTCTTAGAAGCCCGAGACAACCGAAATTGCACCTAAAACCCCTTTGTTTTCCAAGCTATTTCTCTTGCAAACCAAAGTTAACGATTCAATTTCAAAAGGAAACTATACCAACCTTCTAACTAACCCTCAAGGAATCCTTTCAACCCTCAAACACATTCAAAAGCCCGCAATTACCCCGAAACCCCCAAATTCCCTCTTCTAGCTTTAAACTACGCATGCCTTATCCGGGCTTCAAATAGGAATTAGCAAAGCTTCTATAGCACCTAGGTAGCCTAAGAATACTAAAAGTCAAGCCCGAATCCACCCGGATTCGCCTTAACCCCAAAATATCTTTGTTAAAGTTGGCTAATTCATGTTATATGCGATATTAAAGCAATTCAAGTGTACAGGGCTATTAGACTACCTTCATTAACACCTAAGGCATCTATTAGAAGTGTTGAATCGAGCTAATACACGTAATTACACAAAACCCTAGAAAAATGTCACTATTCACCTCATAATTCAAAATATCGATTCTAACCATTTAAAAAGCGAAACATTGGCTCAAATATGTTCTCTAGTACTTATAAACAAGGTATAATAGCATAGATAATCAATACAATAGCATTTAGTCATATTTTTAACAAATCAAGAAAATAACAACCATTTTAAAATGCGAAAATAAGCCTTGAAATCCCTCACCAATGCGTGTAGGAGCACCTAGGAAGCTTGCACATACCCTAAACTACTTTCTCTAGGCTTGGCTTGGCTTGAATTGATGATTTGATGAAGCAAAAAATCTCTAAATGGCAAGAGAAGGGCTGTCGGCCTGCTACAGTGAAATCTGCACAATTTTTTTCTTTTGTTTTGTGTTTTATGAGCTTAGGTGATATATAAGGTGGCTAAGTTGAGTTGGGGTCATGGTTGGGTGGTTAAGTGGACTTCTAAAATGCGCGTTGTTAACTTTAAAATGAGTCTAAGGTGAAAAGTGATGTTAGCTAATTAAATCTCTAAGTTTTGTTACGTAACACTATTTATTTAACTACTAGAAATATTTTCTAAACGAGCTCTCCTATCGCTTCTAGTTCAATTGCACATGTTTCCCTCTGCTCTAAGAATTAATATGATTTAATAAAAATGCTAATTCACTAATATAATGCAGTTTGAAAATGGAGTGAATAGTGGCTAAAGAAGACAGTTAATAAAGCACAGAAGGAAATGCGCAAACAATGGATGCAATAATAAATGAATGTAAGGCAAAAAGCTCAGGTGTGACATCCTTTCCCCCTCAAACTAATTGCGTCCACGCAATTCTTACATGATTCGGCGAATAACTCTAGATAGCATTCCCGCATCTGATCATCTCTCTCCCATGTAGCATTCTCTAACCCGTGATGATGCCACAAGACTTTAACCATCGGAATGCTTTTATTTCTCAGCTCCTGAACTTTCTAATCTACAATCCGAAGAGGTTTCTCTGTGTATGTCAAAGTCTCACTGATCTCTAAAGGCTCGGGCTCAAGAACATGAGAGGGATCTGGCTTATACTTCCGAAGCATAGAAACATGGAAGACATCATGAATTCTGCCTAGGTAGGAGCCAAAGTCGATAAGCCAAATCACCAATGGTTTCAGTTATCTCAAATGGTCCCACATAACGAGGACTGATTTTACCACCTTTACCATGCCGAATCAAACCTTTGCGAGGAGAAATTTTCAGAAATACTCGATCCCCAACGACGAATTTCAGATCACGACGGTGTCTATCTACATAACTCTTTTGCCGACTCTGTGCTGTAAGCATTCTTTCTCTAATAAGCTGAACATTATCAATCATTATGTTCATCTCTGGCAATAAAGTAGGATCAATAGATTTCGACTCTCCGACTTCATCCCAATATAAAGGAGATCTGCATTTCCGCCTATACAAAGCCTTATACGGTGCCATACCGATTGTAGCTTGATAACTATTGTTATAAGAAAATTTTGCAAGAGGTAAGTATTTCTCCCAACTCTTACTAAAGTCCAAAATGCATGCTCGGAGCATATCCTCAAGTATTAAGATAGTTCTTTTAGATTGTCCGTCAGTTTGAGGATGATGAGAAGTACTGAAGTTCAATGTCGTGCCCAAAGCCTTCTGAATCTTCTGCCAGAACTTAGATGTGAATTTGGGATCTCTATCTGACACAATACTCTTATGAATTCCATGAAGTCTAACAATATTCTTAACATAAATTTCAGCCAACCTATCAAGAGATTCAGTTTTCTTTGTAGCAATAAAATGAGAGGTTTTGGTCAATCTATCCACAACAACCCAGACTGAATCATGACCCCTTGAAGACCACGGTAAATCTGACATTAATCCATGGTGATGTGATCCCATTTTCAAATAGGAATGGCCAATGGCTGTAACAACCCTGCCAGTCTCTGATGCTCAGCTTTTACTTTCTGTCATGTAAGACATTTAGCAACATAGTCCGCAATCTCTCTCTTCATGTTGTTCCACCAGTAGTTCTGTTTCAGATCTCTGTACATCTTAGTACTGCCTGGATGAATTGTATACTTAGAATTATGAGCATCTACAAGAATTTCTTTCTTTAAAGCTGGCTCAGAAGGAATGCAAATTCTACCCTTGAATTTAAGAACATCATCATGCAATTTGAAATCTGACTCTCCCCCTTTTGACTTTTCTAAGATTTCTATCAATTGCAGATCAGCCTGCTGAGCCTCTCTAATCCTGGATAATAAAAGAGACTGGATATGCAAACTTCCAAATTGAACACCAGAATCTAAAATGTAGGCCCTCCATAAACATAATTCTACCATGAACTCCCAATTTTTGATGATTAGACTAGCAACTGTAGCCTTTCGGCTTAAGACATCAGCAACAATATTAGCCTTACCTAGCAGATAATTGATAGTACAATTATAATCCTCAAGCAACTCCAACCAACACCTCTACCTCATATTCAACTCTTTCTGAGAAAAGAGATATTTCAGACTCTTATGATCAGTAAAGATTTCAAATTTATTACCCCAAAGATAATGACACCATTTCTTTAACGCAAAGATAATAGCTGCAAGCACAAGATCATGCGTCGGGTAATTAAGTTCATAAGGTTTCAATTTTCTGAAAGCATAAGCGATAACTCTCCCATTCTGCATCAATACACAGCCCAAACCTTCCTTAGAAGCAACAATATAGATTACCAGATTATCAGTACCCTCAGGTAGAGCAAGAATAGGAGCTGTGGTTAATCTCTTCTTTAATTCCTGGAAGCTAGCCTCACATTTCTCATTCCAGTCTAATATAGTCTTCTTCCGAGTGAGTTGAGTCAAATGCCCAGCAATTTTAGAGAAATCCTTGACAAACCTTCTGTAATAACCCGCTAAACCCAGAAAACTGCAAATTTCTGTAACAGTCTCTGGCCGTTTCCATGCCATGACAACCTCAATCTTTGCTAGATCAACGAAAATTCCATCCTAAGAAATAATGTGGCCCAGAAAAGTGACTTGCCTTAACCAGAATTCACATTTGTTAAACTTCGCAAATAACCGATGTTCCTGAAGAGTCTGCAGTACAATCTTGAGATGCTGTTCATGTTCCGCCTCAGATTTAGAATAGACAAGAATATCATCAATGAAAATAACCACAAACTGATCCAAATAGGGGCAGAATACTCTCTACATCAGATCCATAAATGGAGCAGGAGCGTTAGTTAACCCAAACGGCAGAACAACAAACTCATAATGACCATACTGAGTTCTGAAAGCAGTTTTGGGAACATCATCAGACTTAATCCTTAACTGATAATAGCCCTGCCTCAGATCGAATTTAGAAAATACCCTGGCACCTTGCAGCTGATCAAATAATTCCTCAATCAAAGGCAATGGATATTTGTTTTTGATAGTTATCTGATTAAGACCCCGATAATCAATGCATAACTGAAGAGATCCGTCTTTCTTTTTAACAAATAAGACCGGTGCACCCCAAGGTGAACCCCTTCTCAAGTAAACCCTGCAACTGAATTTTCAAATACTTGCAACTCAGATGGAGCCATTCTGTACGGAGTTCTAGAGATAGGCGTTGCCCCTGGTAATAAGTCAATCACAAACTCTATCTCTCTATCAGGTGGTAAACCAGATAACTCCTCAGGAAACACTCCCGGAAACTCTCTCACGATAGGTACATCATTCCATTTCAATTGATCACAGGTTGATTAATCAAATAGTCAAAGTAAGCCTCACAACCCTTACCTAACATTTTTTATTCTTTAATAAAAGATATGATAGGAGTCCCCGTAGATTTTCTACTACCAACTATTTTAAGTACGGGCTGGTCGGGCACTTCTAGTTTCACAATTTTCTTTCTACAATCAAGCTGGGCATAATATTTACCTAACCAGTCCATCCCTAATATAATTTCAAAGTCGCGGAAATGTAGAATAATTAAATTGGCATGAAAAACACGACCTTGAATATAAATATTACATGCCTTGCAGATAGATTTGGTGACAAACTTCGGTACCATAGGAGTATAAACCACAATATCATGCAACAATTTATCATGTTTCAACTTAGCATTTTGTGCACAAGTAGGTGTAATAAATGAATGCGATGTCCCGGAATCAATTAAAACTTTAACTGATTAATCATTAAGAAGAAAAGTACCTTCTACTACAGCGGTCGTATCCGAAAGCTCCTCAGCATCTAAAGCAAATACTCAGGCCTGACCCCGCGGTACTGGTGCTACAATTGAACCCTTGGTCTAATTGCCTTGACCAGACGTTTGACCCATGGTATTCTTGAATTTCTAGCAGTCTCTAGCCCTGTGTTGATCACTGCCGCATCCAGTACAACGACCCATTCTTTTCTAACAATTCTCCTCAGTATGACCCTGGCGTTGATAGAAGCTGCACTGCTGGTGACGTCTTGCAACAGTGCCTCCGAAGGAGCTCTGTAAGTAGAGGTAGGTAAACTACCCTGCTGAGAATGAACTACTGTTGGTCGGGTCTGCCCCTGACTCTGACTCTGACTCTGGGCTGGTCGCGACTGAATCTGAACAGGCCCTGTATAACTCTGTGTCTACATCGGCTATGGACTCTCCCCAACTGGAATAGTCTGCCTCTGGTACCCCTGACTCTGAGACTGAAACTGCCGCTTACTCGATTGACTAGTCTCTGCCAACACGTCTGCCTTGCGTTTCTCATACCTCGAGGCAGCTTTGACCACTGCAGCATAGTTACGGTAATCATTCGCAGACAGACTAAGCATAATATCCTTCCTCAATCCCATAATGAACCTCTGCATCCTCATATCCTTCGGTTGTACAAAAGTCGGCACATAATGGGAAATCCTAGTAAAAGCAGCCTCATATTGATCCACTGACATATTTTCCTGTTTCAAAGGTATGAACTCTGCCTGACGCCTCTCATGAGCAACCACGGATATATATTTATCTCGAAACTCTCGAACGAAGTCAGCCCACGAATGTTGAACTGCCTCAGCTTCCCATTTCTCATTAATAGTACGCCACCACTCCTCGGCGTCACCGTCCAGCAAAAATGTAGCATAAGTAATCTTTCTCTCATCACTGCATTCTAGAATTGCAGCCACCCTTTCAAATTTTCTCAACCATAATTCAGCCTTCATATCATCAGGTTCTCCAAAGAAGCTATAGGCCCCGTGATGTAAAAATCGATCATACAAATTAGCTCCAGCAGCACCACTATCCTCGGCTTTGATGGCCTGATTACCCCTAGTAGCCCCTATCTGACCCTGCTGAGTTACAAACTGTGCAATAGTGTTCATAGCAGTAGCCATAGTTGTTAGAATCTGTGCAGTGCTGGGTTCCTGAACCTGTTGTGCATTTTCTGCCACATCGGCTTCTTGCCTGTGAACCCCCTCTGGTTCTCTACCAACATTCTGATTCTCAGTTCGACGACAGGGTCCCATCTTGAATAGCTAGAATGCAAAGTGTTATGACATGTATATATGTGTATATATACAATTTATAAGTATCACATAAAGAAAAGTTCAAATAGATTCACATAAAGTCAAATATATAGAATTTCATGTAAATATTCTACATTCATGAAGTACACATAAGTCACTAGATCATACTTGACGTTCTAGACTCTTGATAGTCTATTTTCATGCTAGCATGTTCATTTCTAATTCAAATTTCACCCAGGCAAATCAAAGGACCACAGATTCATGCAATCACAAAGTCACATAACAAATCTCTACCCACAGACTGGGAAATTTAACCCGGCTTCATGTATTCTATAAGCTCTGATACCACATAAAATGTAATGCCCCGACCCAACCCCGCGCTAATGGTTAAGTCCGGACCCGACACACAGACAGAGTCTCCTCTGTACCGTGGACATTCAAGAAACCTGTAAACTCTCAAATAAAGCCTCAACAAGATAAACAAGCTTTCATAACTAAATATTTAAAGGTTCAAGGCCATCCGAGCCTTGAAGCATACAACAGTTCCAAAACCACACAACCATGCAAGTAACTTGATTTCAACATAATCTAATAGCCATGCCATTCTAAGGTAACATTAAAACATTCTAAAAAGATAAAACATCCTACGTTAGGTCATTCACTCCCAAGCATGCAAGTTGATTAAAAGCAGAAACAAAAGTTATTACAAGCCATAATACCTCAAAGCTAACATTACAACCAACTAACTTTTTACTTGCAGTTGCAATATATACATAGCCCTAAGGCCACAAAATAGATCATAACATAGTAGTACTTGAACATCATGTAGTAACAAGAAATCACATCCACCTCAGAACAACACACACACAACAACTAGGGCAAAGGCTCTGTCTGCACCTCTTCCTCCTCTACTACTACCTCAACTAGCTGGGGATCACCCTCAGTGTCTCCTGAAACATATATCAAGGTATGAGCAACCACTGTTGCCTAGTGAGGGATAAGGTCCCGGGGCGTGCAATGCAACATGTAATACAGTTAAACAACAATAACAATTAAACAATTAAAGAAACAATGATAGCTTAAATAACCACACATTTAAAAGGATACATTTCACATAACCCTTATACTTCAATCTTCACTTGGTCTTCATTCACGATCCACGAACCACGATCACAATCACGATAAGCCGGCATAGCCCCAAACACTCCAGTGGGTGTACTCCGGATGTACCCCGATAATCCTATGACCCAACACCCCCTGGCAATCTCCGGACCAGGCAAGTGAGGGAATACAACACGAAGTTTGAATATCCACTGGCAAGCCCTTTGCCGCCTAGCCGATATTCAACACATCCACCCCTGATACTATGGTTGCGCAATCACTATGCAATGCACTTTACAATGGCAAGTTAATATCAATAATATAAGCAATAACACGTAGAACGATCAACAAGGTAGGTTGACCTCGATACAGTTAGAATAGAAGCAATTTATACAAGCAAAAGCAGTTTTACAAAGGAGTATATACAAGACAAGCATAGAATCACGCCAAGAGCTCTAAAACAACTTGAAGTCACATTTAAACACTCAAGAAGTCGTGCCAAGGTCTTAGAAGTGCGAGACAACCGAAATTGTACCTAAACCCCTTTGTTTTCCAAGCTATTTCTTTTCCAAACCAAAGTTAACGATTCAATTTTGAAAGGAAACTATACCAACCTTCTAACTAACCTTCAAGGAACCCTTTCAACCCTCAAACACATTCAAAAGCCCGCAATTACCCCGAAAGCCCCAAATTCCCTCTTCTAGCTTTAAACTACACATGCCTCATTCGGGCTTCAAACAAGGGTTAGCAAAGCTTCTATAGTACCTAGGTAGCCTAAGAATACTAAAAGTGAAGCCCGAATCCACCCGAATTCGCCTTAACCTCGAAACCCCTTTGTTAAAGTCGGCTAATTCATGTTCTATACAATATTAGAGCAATTCAAGTGTACGGGACTATTAGACTACCTTCATTAACACCTAATGCATCTATTAGAAGTGTTTAATCGATCTAATACGCATAATTACACAAAACCCTAGAAAAATGTCACTATTCACCTCATAATTCAAAATATCAATTATAATTGTTTAAAAAGCGAAACAATGACTCAAATATGTTCTCTAGTACTTATAAACAAGGTATAATAGCATAGATAATCAATACAATAGCATTTAGTCACATTTTCAACAAATCAAGAAAATAACAACCATTTTAAAATGCGAAAATAAGCCGTGATATCCCTCACAAATGCGTGTAGGAGCACCTAGGAAGCTTTCACACACCCTAAACTACTTGCTCTAGGCTTGGCTTGGCTTGAATTGATGATTTGATGAAGCAAAAAATCTCCAAATGGCAAGAGAAGGGCTGTCGGCCTGCTACAGTGAAATCTGCACAATTTTTTTCTTTTGTTTTGTGTTTTATGAGCTTAAGTGATATATAAGGTGGCTAGGTTGAGGTGGGGTCATGGTTGGGTGGTTAAGTGGACTTCTAAAATGCGCGTTGTTAACTTTAAAACGAGTCTAAGGTGAAAAGTGATGTTAGCTAATTAAATCTCTAAGTTTTGTTACGTAACATTATTCATTTAACTACTAGAAACATTTTCTAAACGAGCTCTCCTATCGCTTCTAGCTCAATTGCACATGTTTCCCTCTCCTCTAACAATTAATATGATTTAATAAAAATTTTAATTCACTAATATAATGCAGTTTGAAAATGGAGTGAATAGTGGCTAAAGAAGATAGTTAATAAAGCACAAAAGGAAATGCGCACACAATGGATGCAACAATAAATGAATGTAAAGCAAAAAGCTCAGGCGCCACAGGTTGCCTATCTCCCGATTCACAATTCAATCACTCAAACACCACCCAAACATCCAAAGGCATAACTCAACATTTTAAAGAAAGACAACCCAAACTTCTAAAAGTCATAACTTACATTCTACTAACCCGATAACCTTCAAACCAGTTTCTAACACTCACCCACTCAATCAACAACATTAACCCCCTCGGAAACCAACCATAACCCATCCACATCAAGCCCAACAACCCTAAAATCTTAATGCATCAAGGCTGAAATTTTTGGACTTTCACACTGACATCACAATCAAAATTTCGGCATTAGAAAATTACTACCACGTATTTAACAAACTTTTAAAAACTAACAGTAAGCAATTCAAACAACCACAACATCATTTATTCAACAAATAACCAAATTCTCAATTTTAATACCCGAAAATAGAAATGTATACTACAACGGTTCAAAACTGATATAAATACATATAATCAATCCTTAGCATCTACTGAGCAATAATATAACATCAATTTAACATTTCAACGGCTAAAAATTCGATTATGTGAATTAACATAAAAATGCCATTTTGAGCTCTAGAATTTTTCTCCCACCTTTGACATGTTTTGATGCAAGAAATGTGTGCAATAGGTGGCCAACAAGTGAAATCAAGCTTTGAATGACGCAATTTGGCTTTGAAATGGTAAATCTATGAGAAAAATGATTTGAAAAACCTTGAAAATGGCTTATTTCTTATCCCTCATGGAGCCATGTTTTTTATGTGTTTTTGTCGTTTTTTGGTTGATATTTGAGTATATATTAAGTAATAAGTCAATGCAAAAAAAATTGGTCAAAGTTAGTATTTTTTAGTCCTATAATTGTTTTCTAGTCTTTTAATTCTATTTCTTGACTATTTTGCTCACCAACATGCAATTAACTCCTAGACTATTTTAAGTAGCATATTTTTAGTTGACAAGGAGTTCCACATGCATACATTTACACCCGACTTGAGTAAAAACTCAGTGTTTGCAAAAGAAGATGAAAGTGATATTATTTGTTTTCAAATGTCTTTTAAATGCATTTTTCAATTGTGCCATTTTATAAATATTTTAAATGAAATATAATTTGTATTTAATATATACTAGCTCAATGAAAGTCAATGCAAGAATCGTTTTGAGCAAAAATCACTATTTTAGATTAAAAATGTACTTTTTCGCCCGTAAAATCTATTTGAATTTCCGATTAGTTTCATAAATAATTTTTATTCAAATACAGGTCTACTATTAATGGAGGACTAGATTTTAATACGTTTAAAACACTCGTGTAAAAATTTTAGCAGACGTGCATTCAAAATACTATTCACAAAAACCAACGAAAAAATTTCTGATGCCGATTTTGATGAAAATTTTATGAATGCTCACATATCATGTATTAGAAGTATTAATCACTTAATTAGCACATTTTAATTCATATAACACATATAAACAGGTTAAAACACGTAATTTGAGATAAAGACACGCAAATCGAGGGAAAGACAAATACTGGGGTTTCACAAGGAAGCCCAACGAATGTCGGATGCAAAGCTCCGCACCTTATTAAGATCATATTGGAATACTCTCCCAAAAAAGAAAGAACAGACCCCATTGAAGACGAGAGTAAGGTACAACACGACCATTTCTGTCCACTGCCCTTCTCACGGAGCCATACGTGGGCGTTACCACTCATATAGCTCCTAGCTAGCAAGCAGTTAGCCTTCCTTTACAAGGAATGGAAGTGTGAATGAATCGACATCAAATAGAGGAATTTTTTTTCTTTTAAGTAATAACATGATAAGAGTATCCCTTTCACAAAAACCTACGGACCCCCCCAATCCTGCCACTTCAGCACCTTATGATCTTCTTAATGATCATTACGAGCTCTCTTCGTCAATGTTTTTATAGATACAAAAAATTTCATGGTGGATTAGGATGAAAATGAATCCGGGAATTCAGGACATACTCATCCTGGAGCTTCTTCTTTCCACTGGGGAAGGATTTTTTTTATAGAGAAAGAGATAAGTCGAGGGTAGCCTCCCGTTTGACCGATTTCTCAGAGTTGGAGGAAGATCCCTCATCTGATGACCCAGAACAAGAAGGAGCTGCTCTCGATGTGAGATAAGCAACAAAAGAAAGAAGAGGAATTGGATGCCCCAGAGCCAAATAAGCCTTAAAAAAACACACACAACGGACTAGACACAAACAAAAGAAAGAAGTAAAGGGCCATGATCCTATGTTCGTTTTCGCCCTGCCTTGATGATGCGCTCCTAGCTCGCTGAGCTACATACCATTGGTTTGATCGATGGACTACGTAGGAAATACGAGATCTAGGCAAGCCCTTACATGTTCTCCCCTTGCCCTTTTCGATAGAAGAACTACTTATCCTCTCTTAGGTAGCAGTCGATCGATTTTCAACTATAGTCAACCAATAGGTCCGTGGAGCTTTTCTTCTATACGATAAATCGCCATCTTGTAGCACCACCATGACACTGATTCATCGACAAAATCCATGATTTCCTGACAGTTAGGTAGCCGATAGTAATAGAAGCTCTAAGGCCATTATTCCTGACAATGAATATAATAAGGCCTTTCCCAATCTATTCTAGTCATCCGTTCTCCAAACGTTTTCTATATCAAAATAACCTAGTGAACATAATGCCTCTTCGAAGAATTGTTTATTTAGATTAGATTTATCTTTTTTGTATTTTTTATTCGAATTAGAACTTTTGTTTTCCTCCGGTATGCTGCTCCATCATCTTCTATCCTATGCCTAAGTAGTTGAAGAGGCCAAGTTGCGTAATCGTTTTGGCTTCTAATTCTACTTCACTTGCTTGCGCGAACTCCTCTTTTCTTGAAAAATAATATATTACTTCTCTACCTTTCTCTGAGCTCCTAGGCAACAGATCCTACTCCCTACGAAGAGTCATTAAGAAAGAGGGATCCATTTAAAGGAATTCGTACTGTTTGCGCTTGCTTACCTATTTGTTTATTAACATAACAAACAAACACAGCCATCTTCGCTTACCCTTTTGCCTACCAATGATACAGGAAGGCTTACTCAGACCCGAAGCCCTTGTTTCCTACCTGGGATGAGCTAGCTTAACCCTAATTGTTTAAGGCTTAATACAGTCTTGTTGGATCTCCAATT
Organism: Ehretia macrophylla; assembly: GCA_037974665.1. Classification (NCBI taxonomy): domain Eukaryota; kingdom Viridiplantae; phylum Streptophyta; class Magnoliopsida; order Boraginales; family Ehretiaceae; genus Ehretia; species Ehretia macrophylla. Next base: position 38,655,166 of record CM075777.1, on the reverse strand, counting down.
TGTACTGCTACCAGGAAGATAAAGACGAATTGCGTATATGATATAGTTTGTTATCTTCCCAAGCTACTGCTTTTACCTTCTTTGGGGAGTCTCTTGCACCTTCTAATGCAAGTTCGGATGCTTGTATAGGGATTCTATCAAATTTCATTTCGTGAGATTAGATGGGCTGGGCATCAACTTAGAGCAATATCCCTACTGAGCTTGCATAGCGAGGATTGCTTTTTTTATTTATTGCTTATTGCTGTCTCTTTCGATCATACATACGGGGGGAAGTTTTGGGTTGTTAGGTAAAAACAAGGCAGAAAAAACCCGAACGAAAGAAAGCAAGATAAGAACCATCTTTCCATAGTTTGGAAACTAAGTGATTTCCATACCTATGTTGCATTTTTTTTCTTTTAGACCGATAGTTAGTTGAAGAATAAACATAAGGTAGGTTTTAGTTCAGTTCATGACGTGGTATGATGTGGTATACCTAATCATTTGGTACCTTCTCCGTCTTTCAGGCTTAGGCAACTAAATTGGTCATAGCAGGAAACCCATCAATATTGGGTTTCAGTTCTTTGATCGAGTTGAGGTTTTTCTTCTTCCAACAAAGTCCTATGCTAGGGGAAGAGTGCATCCATTCCTTTTTAGTCGAGTCAGGAGATTAGCCTTTCAGTCAAATAGCTTCCGTCATATAATGAGTACAGACTTTGGCCCTTGATTCGTACTAGTAATTAGGAGATCGTCCTCAGATAAAGAGCTCAACAGCTTAGATTTCATGCCGATTTTGGATCAAACCACTTCTTTGGCAGAGCACTCAAATCTGTAGAGACACAGGAATCGAATATAGTAGCTAAAAAAAGAAATTATTGGTGTGTTAAATATAGTTGTCTGATCCGTTTGAGGTTTCACTTCTGCTATGAACAAATCCCCGGCATCATAATCCACTACTGGAGGTCCAATAACAGTAGCTGCTACTATAAGGATCCGCTACACAGATCAGATACATACAAGCTCAGTCTCAATATGCACATTAGAAATAGGGTTGGCACTTCGGTCAATAGGCTAGCGAGCGTCCTACCTTCCTTTCTTGACCGGTAGGCACAATCGCTTGAGTCTAGTTCTTGAGCGAAAGAATCGCTTTTAATGAAAAATTTTCTTTAGCAGTTAGCCATTAGCCCTCTTAATGTTGTCGAATATAGATAGGAGATCCACTTCAATTTATCTCCTCTACTACCTTTCCAGCCTAGGAATACTTCTTTCTATTGGCTATATATGTGTAGTCATAATGCCAGTTCAAGCTATCTTCTAGATAGAGTCAAAAAAGGTATGCGTAGTTGTAGTAGTTCAAGGCGGATAGGTAGTAAAGGCAAGCGCATAGGCAGGGGATAGGCATTCAAATCACTATCTTCAAATAGTGTAAGTGTATATAAGAGAAAGAGGGGCTCATGCATCTTTTCTTAGACAAGTCTAGTAGGAAAGGGAATTGTTATAGCAAGCAAGGGCGGGGATGAACTATGACTTGACTTTAGTTCTCGAGTTCGAGTGGTGATGGCAGGACGGCTTTGCTTAAGACCGGAATTCCTAGCCATACGTCTTCTTTAGTCAGTTGTATATCGATAAGCATAATTCTAGCAATACAAATAGGTGTAGTAGACGAAGGAGTTGTTTTCAACAAATCAATATATGGGTACTTGGTGAATCCATATGATTCCGCCTCAGAATACCCTTCATGCCTAAAAGGTTAGTTCAAAGGCTTTGATAGGAAATGCACACACTAGTTATCATTTCATATTCGATTCCATTTTTTTTTCTCACCCTCAGTCAGTACAACAACCTCGGAATCAGTCATACCTGATTTGATCAGGTTAGAGAAGATGGCGGGAAGACTAATCCAATCAGCGGAAATCATATCAAAAGGCATGTCTGCAATGTGTTCGGCATTCCTCCAATCCCAAGTAGCTCCTTCGTCACTCTACAATCTTCTGAACATCAGTTATCCTATATCCGCCTTCATAAATCCACGTAAGTCCCCTCCCATAAATTCTCAATATCCATATTCCAGTCACAATACTTATATTAGGTGGATCATGATGCAGAAACTGAGGCCCGAAATGAATAGATTATTGCTATGGCTTCTCATCCCCCGTCTTCCTCTTTCAAAATATGCTACTCCATGAGTCCCGTAAGGGAAATAGTACATGGTCATTCCTCGATTCTCTGCACCATCGGGTCTACTTCTTCCCAAGCATCATCGTCATCTTAGCTTTCGCCATTTAAACCTATATCTAATGTAGTCCACAACTCTCCCCAATGCCTACTAGTTTTCCAGGCCATCCAATCCCTGTCATTCTACTTTTTATCTCACTTCCAACCACCTAACCCCTATAGCTTATGGCCAAATATGTCACGCCCCGACCCGACCCCGCAAAAGGCCAAGCCCGGACCCGACACACGGACGGAGTCTCCTCTGTACCGCGGACGATCCGAAAACCCTAAAAACAACATAATACTTGCGAAAGCAATAAAACAATTCAAACAAGCCAACTTTCTTTGAAATATACATTTCTTATTAATCAACTTTGCAACCCAAAAATGATATGCATACCACACAAGTATTTATGCCACTAATCAATCCCATTAACATGCATTTCCTTACTAGTCACAAGAGTATAAGTTTACAACTTTACATTCTTTCAACTTATACAACATAAGACCGTAGAGGCCTCAAACTAGAAAATACATACAAGGCTACAAGCCTCAAAATTAAGCGACATCCAAGCAATATACATATCAAGCAAGGCTCGCACAAAATCTGGTAACCAACCACCAGCAAAGCAAAGAAGTGCTATCACGGGAACACCTCCACCTGTTCCTCCTCCTCAATTACCTCCAGAGGGTCTGCTTCAACTACTCCTGTAAAAAATATAGCATAGAGAGGAATGAGCAAAAACTATTGCTCAGCGAGGGCAAATGGTCTCAAGGACGGAGATGAGAGGAGTATGCAATGCAATTAGCCAAGCAATGCATACAAATATCATACAGAGATACAACGAGCCATCAATAAAGCAAAGCAAGTATTTAAAGCTGTAAACACTCATTCAAAGGATACGATACTCTTTTCACGAGCAACTTTCAAACACAAATTCGATGACGACGCGCCGGCCCAAACCACCTTATAACACCAGTTTGGAATACCCCGGAAGTATCCATCAATCTACGACCCAAAACTCCCTGGGAGGCAACCCAAGCGAGAAGAGGGAATAGCAGCGGAGCTAGAGCAACCAACACTGGCAACCCGAGGCTACCCAGAGAGGCCCATCACTCACGCGCGAGACACTATGCAATGCAAGACTCGATACAAGGCGATAAACAAGCGATAAAGCCACACGTGGGAGAATAACAAAGTAGGTTACTCTCGCACGCAATAGCAACAATTGATAAGCACTTCAATCCAAATCAATTCAAACAAGTATTTCAAGCAACCCTAAGCATTCTATAGGCATAAAATAAAGAAAACAAGCAAAAACACAAATCGGCCCCAACTATCAAAACGCTACCATTTCCAAATGAGCCACGAGTTCTGGAAACCGACTTCACCAACCCTCCTAGGTCACGATAAGGCACGTCTAAAGACCCCGACACCCTACTTAACCCTAGAAACCACGTAAAGTCTCGATTTCCCCCTTTGCTCGTTTGAACTACAACTATATCAACCCAACCCCCAACCTACGCCATAATCGCACCAAAAGTGCTTCCATGGCCTCCCGAAACAATGCCAACACGCAAAACGAGAAAACGCCAAACTCGACCTAAACGACCCCGACTTTTACCAAGGCTTAATTCCGTTTTTTCCATTACGCAACCCAAACAAACCATGCATTTAGGCATTCTAGCACACCTAGCACAATCCTACATTAACGGACAGCTTAACGGAATAACTTCATCGTTCCAAGGGTTTACTATTCACAAAACACTATTCAACATCCAAATTAAATTGCAATCTCAACATTTAACCGCAAAAAATGTTAAAAAGTTATAAATACACATTCTACAATTGCCAAGGAACATTCTAGAAGCATCAAAACGCTTTAAACAACAATCTACGGATAAAATCTAAAAATTGCAAAGTTGACATACATATCATTTAAATGGGCAAATAACATGCTTCCCTCACCTTAGGTTCTCCTAGTCGCTAGGAAAACAACGCTAGTTGCCTCGGAAACCGCCCCGCACGAGCTCACGCGAAGATTGATCGATTGGAAGGTTGAAAGGTTTTTTTTTTCCCTTGGAAGCTCACGGCCTGCTCACTGTATTTTTCAGCTGCTATTTTTTTTATTTTGCTTTGTTTTAGCTTATTAAAAGGTTGGCTTGGTCAAATGGTCAAAGTCCTAGGTCAACCAACTTAAAACTTTGTCAAATGGCCTTATTTTGTGCATTTTAAGCTAAAATAACTAACACCAATATAAATTTCAGCTGGCAACAATTAAAATATAAAATTTTAAGTCATCTAAATACTAGTTTCACTATTTGCTGAGGACTAGAAACAGTTATCTAGCTATCGCTCCCTAAATGCAATGCACATTGCGACAGCAAGAAAGTAACAATTAATTCTCAAAGAATTTAGGGAAATATAATTTTCAAAATATTAAACAAAGAATTTTCACATTCCAGGCTCGGGTATTACACCCTCTCCCCCTTAAAATAATTGCGCCCACGCAATTCCTACCTGGTCAACAAACAACTCCGGATACTGATCCCGAACTTGGTCCTCTCTTTCCCAAGTTGCTTCCTTAAACCCATGATGATTCCACAGAACCTTTACTAACGGAATACTCTTTCTGTGAAGCTCCTAAACTTTCCGATCCACAATTCGAATCGGTTTCTCTTCATAAGACAACTTCTCTTCAATCTGCAAAGGCTCTGGTTCAAGTACATGTGAAGGGTCTGGATGGTACTTCTTTAACATAGACACGTGGAACACATCGTAGCTCGGAGGCAAAGCTAACCGATAAGCCAAAGGACCTTCCTTTTCGGTGATCTCATATGGACCCACATACCTGGGATTAAGCTTCCCGCTCTTACCGTGCCGAATCAATCCCTTCCGAGGAGAAATCTTAAGAAACACCCAATCTCCCAAATCAAACTCAAGATCCCGACGGTGCTTATCCGCATAACTCTTCTGACGACTCTGAGCTGTAAGCATACGCTGGTGAATAAGGTGAACATTATCTACCATCTTAATCATCTCAGGTAACACAGTCGGATCAACTGTTCTCATCTCTCCAACCTCTTCCCAATATAATGGGGATCTGCATTTCCGACCATACAACGCCTCGTAGGGAGCCATACCTATAGTAGATTGATAACTATTGTTGTAGGCGAACTCCGCTAAAGGCAAAAACTTCTCCCAATTCTTCCCAAAGTCTAGCGCACATGCTCGAAACATGTCTTCTAAGATCCTGATAGTTCTCTCAGACTGGCCATCAGTTTGTGGATGATATGCAGTACTGAAACTCAACTTAGTTCCCATGGCCTCTTACAACTTCTGCCAAAAACGAGATCTGAATCTGGGATCCCTATCTGACACTATACTCTGTGGCACACCATGCAATCTCACAATATTAGCAACATAAAGTTCAGCTAGCTTATCAAGGCTATCCTGTTTGTTCACGGGAATAAAATGTATAACTTTAGTCAAGCGGTCCACAACAACCCAAACAGAATCACATCCTCTCGGAGATCTAGGAAGATCGGTCACAAGGTCCATTGTTATATGTACCCACTTCCATTGCGAAATTGACAATGGCTGTAGAAGTCCGGCTGGCCTCTAATGCTCAACTTTAACCCTCTGACAAGTCAAACATCTGGATACATACCCAGCAATCTCCCTCTTCATATTGTTCCACCAAAAGTGTTGTTTCAAGTCTCTATACATTTTTGTACTGCCCAAGTGAATCGTATACCTCGAATTATGTGCCTCGGACAGGATCTCATTCTTCAAAGTCGGATCATCAGGAACACAAACTCTATCCCTGAATCTGAAGATGCCATCTGCATGTAATTTAAACTCTGACTCTTCCCCTTTTGATTTTTCTTGGATCTTCAAGATGTGAGGATCAGTCTTCTGAGCCTTTCTGATCTGTGCTAGCAACCCTGACTGAATCTGCAAACTAGCAAATCGAATCCCTACCTCAGTAGCTTCTGGCTTCCATGAACAAATTTCTTCCAAATTCTCCCAATCCTTGATAATTAAGCTTACAACAGTAGCCTTTCGGCTCAAAGCATCAGCAACAACATTCGCCTTACCTGGCACATAGTTAATAGAACAGTTGTAACCACTCAATAGCTCTAGTCATCTCCGCTGCCTCATATTCAGATCCTTCTATGAAAACAAATACTTGAGAATCTTGTGGTCAATAAAAATTTCAAATCTGCTACCCCGCAAGTAATGACGCCACTTCTTCAAAGCAAACACAACAGTAGCTAACTCAATATCATGTGTAGGGTAATTGACTTCATAAGGTTTCAACTTCCTAGAAGCATAGGCAATCACCTTACCATTCTGCATTAAAACACAGCCCAATCCTTCCTTAGATGCATCACTGTAGACAACGAAGTTCTCTGTTCCCTCAGGTAAAGCTAGTATAGGAGCTGTAGTTAGTCTCTTCTTTAATTCTTGGAAACTGGATTCACATTTAGCATCCCAGTTGTAAGCAACTTTCTTCCGAGTCAACTGGCTTAAAGGCCCAGAAATTTTGGAAAAGTCCTTAACAAATCTCCGGTAGTAACCTGCCAATCCAAGAAAACTCCGAATCTTTGACACCGTCTCAGGTCTCTTCCAAGATGAAACAACCTCAATTTTAGCTAGATCCACTGAAATTCCTTGATCTGAAATGATATGACCTAGAAAAGATATCTGATTCAACCAGAACTCGCACTTGCTGAATTTAGCAAAAAGCTTGTTTTCCTGCAAAGTCTGTAGCACAATCCTCAAGTGTTGTTCATGTTCAGCCGCATTCTTCGAGTACACTAAAAATGTCGTCAATAAAGATGACGACAAACTGATCAAGGTAAAGTCAGAAAACTCTTTGCATCAAGTCCATGAATGCGGCTGGTGCATTCGTCAATCCAAATGGCAACACAACAAACTCATAGTGGCCATATCTAGTCCTGAATGTCGTCTTTGGTATATCGTCACTCCGAATTCTAAGTTGATAGTAACCCTGCCTCAAGTCAAATTTGGAGTAAACACTCGCACCCTGCAACTGGTCAAACAATTCTTCAATCAACGGCAAGGGGTATTTATTCTTAATCGTGACTTGATTAAGTCCCCTGTAATCAATGCATAACCGTAGCGTGCCGTCTTTCTTTCTCACAAACAACACAGGCGCACCCCACGGCGAAGAACTAGGTTGTATAAACCCTTTCTCAAGCAAGTTCTGAAGCTGAATTTTTAAATCCTGAAGTTTAGCCGATGCCATTCTATAAGGACTTCTAGAAATTGGCGCAGTGCCTGGCACAAGATCAATCACGAACTCAATCTCCCTATCCGGTGGTAAACCCGGTAATTCCTCGGGAAATACACCAGGGAAGTCTCTAACAATCGGAACCTCATTCAAACTCAACTTATCAGTAGGCTGATTGATCAAATAAGCTAAGTAAGCTTCACAACCCTTATTCAACAACTTAGAAGTCTTGATCGCTGATAAAAGAGGAATTCGGGCAGCCCTGCAATTCCCAACAATCTCTAGTACCGGTAGGTCAGGAACCTGAAGATAAACGACCTTTGTTCTACAATCCAACTGAGCATAGTACTTCCCCAACCAGTTCATTCCCAAAATGATTTCAAAGTCACGGAATGGCAATATAATTAAATCAGCAAGAAATTTACGGTTCTCAATGCATATATCACAAGATTTGCAAATAGACTCAGTAACAAATTTTGCACCTAAAGGCGTACTAACTTCAACTTCATGCGGCAATTTATCAATGCAAACATTCACAGATCGTGCACATGCAGGAGTTATAAACGAATGTGTAGCTCCGGGATCAATCAAAACTTTAACTGGCTGAGTATTGAGAAGAAAGGTACCTTCCACAATAGCTGTAGTATCGGGTAGCTCCTCTGCATCTAGTGCAAAGACCCTAGCCTGAACCCTCTGTGCTGGACGTGCACCTGCAGCCCTATTCTGAACACCCTGGCCTCCAGTACGGCCCTGAACATTGTTATACTTAGGGCAATCTCTCACCCTATGGTCATCACTGCCACAACCCGTACATTTACCACTCTTCCTCCAGCAATTAGCCTCAATATGCCCCGATCGATTACAATAATTACACTGCTGATTTTGCCTAACTGCAGTGTTTCCTGTAGGTGCTGGGGCTCTGGTAGAAGGAACTGTACCTCCCTGCTGGGGTCTAGTCACAGCTGGCCTAGCCTAAATCTGCTGCTGTGGCTGATACGGACGTTGCTGAGGAACCTGTACAGAAGTCTGATATTGCCTCGGCTGACTCTGGCTGCTCTGGCCCAAATACTGCTTCTTACTCGGCTGACTGCTCTCAGCTAACATCTCAGCCTTCCGTTTCTCAAACTTCGAGGCTGCCTGGAATGCCTCGGGAAAAGTAGTGTAGGTCTGCCCAGTCAAACGCCACTGTATATCCATTCTCAGCCCACAAACAAACCTATGAATCATCCTCCTAGCTGGCCGTACCAACTCGGGCATATACCTCGACAGGCTAACAAACCTAGCCTCGTACTGTGCAACAGTCATATTTCCCTGCTTCAGGGCCACAAACTCGTCCTCCCTTCTTTCCATAGCCATCTCGGGAATATACTTATCCCGAAACTCACTTACAAAATCATCCCATAAATATGGAACATCCTCACAATCCCACCTCAATCTGACAGTATTCCACCACTGCTCTGCATCGCCCTCAAACAGGAATGATGCATAATCTATTCTTGCCTCATCAGTGTACCTCAAAGCGGTGAAAATCTTCTCAACACGATTAATCCATCTCTCGGCCGCCTCATCATCCGGCTCTCCGAAGAACTTTCCCAGCTCGTGCCTCAGAAATTTCTCTAACTGATTATTCTGAACTCTATACCCCTGTCCACCAGGATTAACTTGATTTCCCTGGGTATTATTCCTGTCCTGCCTCTGGTCATGCAGCACCTGTATAATCCGGTCAACCGCTGTAGTCATGGTAGCCATAAACTGCCCAGGCAACGGTTGCTGACCCTGTTCTGCTGCCTCTTCATCTGATCCTATACCTTGAGTACCACGACGTAGCGGCATAGTAGCAATTCACAATAGCTGGCAACATTTAAAAGCAATTTATAGACAGAAATATAGCACAGAAGATTAGATAACACTCAAGTCAATAACAATCAAACATTCTAACATGCAATTCACATAACACAAGTTTGACATGCCAAACTAATTCACTTAAACACATGAACACTCCAAGTTCACAAGTCATGCTATATCATTTTCTTTTCACTTAGCAATCATACATAAACACTTTAGCATTTTAGACCTTTACCCCACAGACCGAGAATCATATCCCGGCTCACGCAAGACTATCACGCTCTGATACTACCTAAAGATGCCACGCCCCGACCCGACCCCGCAAAAGGCCAAGCCCAGACCCGACACACGGACGGAGTCACTTCTGTACAGCGGACGATCCGAAAACCCTAAAAACAACATAATACTTGCGAAAGCCATAAAACAATTCAAACAAGCCAACTTTCTTTGAAATATACATTTCTTATTAATCAACTTTGCAACCCAAACATGATATGCATACCACACAAGTATTTATGCCACTAATCAATCCCATTAGCATGCATTTCCTTACTAGTCAGAAGAGTATAAGTTTACAACTTTACATTCTTTCAACTTATACAACATAAGACCATAGAGGCCTTAAACTAGAAAATACATACAAGGCTACAAGCCTCAAAATTAAGCGATATCTAAGCAATATACATATCAAGCAAGGCTCGCACAAAATCTGGTAACCAACCACCAGCAAAGCAAAGAAGTGCTATCACAAGAACACCTCCACCTGTTCCTCTTCCTCAATTACCTCAAGAGGGTCTGCTTCAACTACTCCTGCAAAAAAATATAGCATAGAGAGGAATGAGCAAAAACTATTGCTCAGCGAGGCCAAATAGTCTCAAGGATGGAGATGAGAGGAGTATGCAAAGCAACTAGCCAAGCAATGCATACAAATATCAGATGCAGATACAACGAGCCATCAATAAAGCAAAGCAAGTATTTAAAGCTATAAACACTCATTCAAAGGATACGATACTCTTTTCACGAGCAACTTTGAAACACAAATTCGATGACGACGCGCCGGCCCAAACCACCTTATAACACCAGTTTGGAATACCCCGGAAGTATCCATCAACCTACGACCCATAACTCCCTGGGAGGCAACCCAAGCGAGAAGAGGGAATAGCAGCGGAGCTAGAGCAACCAACACTGGCAAACCGAGGCTACCCACAGAGGCCCATCACTCACGCGCTAGAGACTATGCACTCCAACACTCGATACAACGCGATAAACAAGCGATAAAGCCACACGTGGGAGATTAAAACAAAGTAGGTTACTCTTGCTCTCAATCGCAACAATTGATCACCATTTCAATCCAAATAAATTCAAACAAGTATTTCAAGCAACCCTAAGCATTCTATAGGCATAAAATAAGGAAAATAAGCAAAAACACAAATCGGCCCCAACTATCAAAACGCTACCATTTCCAAACGAGCCACGAGTTCTGGAAACCGACTTCACCAACCCTCCTTGGTCACCATAAGGCACGTCTAAAGACCCCGAAACCCTACTTAACCCTAGAAATCACGCAAAGTTCCGATTTTCCCTTTGCTCGTTTGAACTACAACTATATCAACCAAACACCCAACCAACGCCATAATCGCACCAAAAGTACTTCCATAGCCTCCCGAAATAATGCCAACACACAAAATGAGAAAACGCAAAACTCGACCTAAACGACCCCGACTTTCACCAAGGCTTAATTCCCGTTTTTTTCCATTACGCAACCCAAACAAACCATGCATTTAGGCATTCTAGCACACCTAGCACATTTCTACATCAATGGACAGCATAACAGAACAACTTCATCGTTCCAAGGGTTTACTATTCACAAAACACTATTCAATATCCAAATTAAATTGTAATCTCAACATTTAACTGCAAAAAATGTTAAAAAGCTATAAATACACGTTCTACAATTGCCAAGGAACATTCTAGAAGCATCAAAATGCTTTAAACAACAATCTACGGATAAAATCTAAAAATTGCAAAGTTGACATACATATCATTTAAATGCGCAAATAACATGCTTCCCTCACCTTAGGTACTCCTAGTCGCTAGGAAAACAACGCTAGTTGCCTCGGAAACCACCCCGCACGAGCTCACGCGAAGATTGATCGATTGGAAGGTTGAAAGGTTTTTTTTTCCATGGAAGCTCACGGCCTGCTCACTGTATTTTTCAGCTACTTTTTTTTTTCTTTGTTTTAGCTTATTAAAAGGTTGGCTTGGTCAAATGGTCAAAGTCCTAGGTCAACCAACTTAAAACTTGGTCAAATGGCCTTATTTTGTGCATTTTAAGCTAAAATAACTAACACCAATATAAATTTTAGCTAGCAACAATTAAAATATAAAATTTAAGTCATCTAAATACTAGTTTCACTATTTGCTGAGGACTAGAAACTGTTATCTAGCTATCGCTCCCTAAATGCAATGCACGTTGCGACAGCAAATAAGTAACAATTAATTCTCAAAGAATTTAAGGAAATATAATTTTTAAAATAATAAACAAGGAATTTTAACATTTCGGGCTCGGGTATTACAAAATCCTATTCCCCCTGGACGATGGATGAGTATGCGGAGGTATTAAAAAAAGGTTTAGGATTTTTGGAATAAAAGGCAAGGCCCATTTCAGCAATTGAACGAAGGAGGAGAAAGTGATAGATACATAGGCAAACCTATCTTGCGCACGTATCCGTGTAAAACTCGACTTACATGAGGCTCCTAATCGATTTGACAACTCCTAGTTGGAGAAAAAAGTTCAATAATATAGCAAACACAAGCTTTGGACTTTGAACAACTACCCTTGAAATGAATAAGGCCGGGAGATGATGTCCTAAATAAAACAAACCTATCCAACTACTAAATTCCAATCAGACAGAAGTAAACCTGATCAGCCTTTACTTTTGAATTTGCCATGGAAGAAAGAACGATTTTTTAGTCTCAACAACTAGAACATAATCCCACAGAGAATATAAGGAATTTAGTTGTTCTGTTGACACATAGGGAAAGCCAACCTAGGGAGGTGACACAAACCTATCAACACAGTGGGAGGACTGAAAGAAAGAAGCAAGATTCAGGTAGTTGAAATCTACTCTATCAATGATAGAATTCAGAATAACCAAAGTGAAATCTTACAAGAAGATCTACCACTTCAACAGTTCTACAATAGTGAAGAAAAAATGATTGACAAAGGTAATCGAGTCCACCCGACACTGAGAAACTCGTATTTAGAAAGTGAGTCAGTGAAACCTCATTTCCAACAAGAAATGAGGAGGAAGAGGATCGGTCAAAATGGATAGTGATTCTGATTGATACATCGAAATTTCCTCTCCTATTTGTAAAGTACTCAAGAGACAAAAAAGACCCGATCAGGATGAACCGGTAATCTTATGAAGAAATTTCTCCTAGAACATTTTCGGCATAGGAAACGAAAGAAAATGAGAAGGATAGTAGAACAAGATCAGATTGACTATTATTGCAGGAAATTCCACTGGGCAGCCCAGCCAACTAAGCCGAGGATACCTACTGGAGTCACTTTCAGTAGTGTTTATCCCTATTCCAACACCCCTTTAATAAACTCAAAATCGGCCTGATTCAGAAGAAGAGAATGAAGGCTTTGCTTTCCAACAATGAAACTAACGACTTCTTACTAGATAAAATTGGGCATACCAAAAAACTCTGGCTCATTGATTGACATACCCAATCTATATGGACAAAGATTATCCCGCATTAAAAAGGCAGGAACTAACAATTTGGATATATAATGTTTATACATAGGGGATTCTAAATAGATCAGACTCACCCTTAACTAGGTAAGGGTAAAAGGGCGGTCGAAGATCTGCTGATCGTCTCATGTCTACATTCAGAGAACTACTCAGTACAATCTAACTGGAATTAAAGAATTTGGTTTTTACCTGGTCTAATCGACAAGATTGAGTAGAATCCGAGAAAGGACCGGGAAGGTATCATGGAGGACGAATCTATCTTACTTGAATATATTTCTACCACTACTTGGAAGGGCTGATCATAGACTTATATTAATGACAACCAAGGATAAGCTCTATACTTTTGAGGATGGATCAACAATAATGGCTTCTAAATGCAGAATGTATACAATTGATTGAGGAAACTTGGAATGAAACTTCCAGGAATTTGAAAGCGCCTGCTTACTACTACTAGTACCAGTAGAAGTAGCAATTCAACAAAGGACTAAAGGCCCTACTGAAGATTCAAAAGGCGAAGGAAATGACAGTACAAAACAAGTAGAAAACACATGAATACAAAAGGAAGATTGGGAGCGCAGCTTTAAGGCAAGAAGGGAAGGAGGCCATTGCGCCTATGATCTCAACAGTTTTGGTTAAAAGGTTTTTTCTTTTTTCCATGCATCTATTAAGAAACACGAAATCCACACTTTCATCAATTTGAAATGACCAATAGATCGGGTTTTGGTTCAGCATAAGGAGATAATGACCGAAGTTATGAAATTGTTCTCACACTTATCCATCTTATCAAGCCAACAACATATAGCAGCAGTCCATCAAATATTTAAAAAGTTTTCAGGGAAAAAAATTTCTTCAATCTAGTAAGCTATCTATCAACAACAGGGGGGGGGCTATTCATTGTAAAAAACTAGATGACTAGATGGATTCCAATAGAACTTCAACTTCTACTTGGTTGATTAATTCAGGGGCAGTGCTTGAACATAATTAAGGATGATCTCCATCTCCATATGGTAATTGAAGTCAAACAGGAGCAAACCTGGTGCAATTCAATCTTTCTTCCTAGTAATGATTCCCAAAAAAGCAAAACCTCACTAGACCGGGGCCCATTACTATAGGGACTACACTGTATAAGAGAATGAATCAGGTAATTGCCTATATATTGAAAGACAGGCTGGCTCTTTAAAAAAAAAGGGCGCCCTCCTAATCTCATTTTGATAAGAAGATATATTGATAATTATCCCAAGGAGACTTACTACTCAGCTGATAGATCAGGATAGCCAGCCATGATCACTAAACTCGCCAAAGCAGCAACATATGAAAATGTTAATCATGGGTTTCTATATGCTTAAGGAAAATGGGATTTACAGAGTAGGATACGAAAGTTTATTTATATACAATGGATAACGCCTATAATCCATGGACGACCAGTGGAGTTCATAAAAGTAACCAAAGAATGGTCCGCGACAAAGCTGTCCACTCTCTTCATATCTCTACTTACTAGTTGGTGAAGATAAGACTGTAATGATAACAAAGCCAAATAGAGATACTGTTTGTTTGAGGCTTCAAAACTATATTTCTTGTTTCCCCGGGGGAAGACTTTTTTTATAGTTTGGTCATTTAAAAAAACCCTAAACGATGACGAACACTAAAACAACTGGGATTCAAAGAAGGATTAACAGATGATCTACGGACTTACTTGGCTTGGTCCTAGTTTATAGACATTAAGACAATCTATAACTAGTTGGAAGGGGTGCAAGGTTTGAAGACGCTCAACCAATGGGAGAGGTTTGAAGATGCTTAATAGAGGTATGAAGCTACAGTAAGAAATAATGCAATCAAAAGAAGCTTGCCTTAGTCTCAAATAGGGCTTAGCCTCAGTGGCAGACAAATCGTATTAAACATGTCTTTTCGGCTTATACCAATCACATGGCTAGCATACTACTAGCATAAATTTGGTTTCAGAACGAAGTTTTCCTGGTTGTCGAAAGCAGAGTCTGCCGAAACTATTGTTGGGGAAGAAAGGAGCAGAGAAAGACAATGAAATCAATCTTTTTTGTTGGTAGCCCAACCCAAGGAAGACGGGGGATTGGATATACAACCGTTTGGTAGTTACAATAGAGCGTTGAACAGCATAAAAATGGCTAGCATAGGATTCAGTTGGATGGAAAAAAATATTGTTGAAAAAAAAAAATAGTAATAAATCGAGGAATTAACTCAAACTACATTTGACTGACTATACTCTCTTTGTCCTCTGCCGGGTGAACCTAATATTAATAACAACTCTAAAGGAAATGATACACATCTTGGAGTGAAGGACAGAGCATAAAAAGCTTTTTTTTGGAGATGGAGAAAAAATAAGTGGGGTTCTTTATCTCTTCCCTCCTAGTGTCCCCATTAATTGATATATGGAATTGGAAAGGAATTCCAAATCATTCAAATTTAAGGTTCGGGTTCAGGATGTGGATAGAATCGAGAGGGAAGAAAGAGTTCGGTTTCAGAGGCTTGATCAACTGTGTAATCATGGATCATCAACAAATCCCTAAATGTTTCTTTATACTGTCGCCACAGAAAAGGTTCAGGTAGGGAGAACTCTTAGATTATCAAGTTTTAGAAATCCTTTATGAAAATCCATCTCTACGTATGTTGTGCCCTTCCTCCCAAAACATTCTGGCATCTGTTATTCCAGGTTTCACCTTGTAAAGCAAAGTTGGACAATGGGGAAAGACATGGAATTGATAGGGAACCGTAGCCAAGTAGCTAAGGCATGAGTATGAAAAACTTCTATTCGTCGGTTCGAATTCGACTAGTTCCTACAACGCCATTGTATCCATCATTTTTTTTACATGGTTAGTGGATAGAACGAGGGTCCCCGGATCAAAGGTTCAAAGTTGAGAATTCTTGAAGTGAGATTTTCTTTTTGAAAATTCTAGTTTCATTCATTTATACCTAAAATATCTACGTTGGCGGGTTCTCACCCTTTCAGTGCATACCTTTCAGCTCTCTCCCCAAGGTCAATCTATTTTTAAGGAGTTTTTCCATTCCAAAGTTTACGTATACAGATCAACTTCTCCCTGCTCGAAGAGGTTCTTTGATTCTCTTCTCCTCTATAGCTTTTGTTTGAGATGAGCTTTCGGCTTTGGCGATTGCACGTTCCATCCTTTACATCATAGGGCTTGCGGAAAGAGTAGTTGAAGAAGCAGAGATGAGAAATAAAAACAAGTCCCGCTTCGCTTTAAAGGATAGGAAGGGGAGAGAAAAACTATCTTTAGTAGTTCGTAGGTGCTTTATTTGATCTAGTAAGGAGAGCTATCTTAAGATTCCTGAGCACTATCCTCAGTTACAGCCCCAGGTCCATATAAAGTAGTCAATCTACCAGCAGCAGAGGCTGCAGATACATGTTCACTTGTTTATCTACTACCATAAGCAAGAACAATTGTAGGTATCGAGTGTTGTGAGGGCATTTATTTTCTCGTTAAGGGCAGTCTGTTATAGCACTAGGAATCGGTGTCGTTAGTCTAAGCTAAAATTGGGGGCTTTGGAATCCATTCCGTATTCCATACGCTAGGAAGCCGATCCGAACTTTTATCATAGCCTTTGCTTGAACCGAAGAGAGCGATACGAACAGTTTAGGATGTCACAGATAAAACCCTTAGCCAGGTTTCATAAGTACTCTCAGTTAATCATATCATTCTCCAAACGGGGTGGGGTGTGGGCACGTTTATTGGAGCAGTTGGGAAGAACACCGGCCGATTTCTTTTTTCAAACCTTAGAAAAAGGAGCTTGGTCAGCCATGTTCCCTACGTACCCTCTCGTTATTCCCTTGATTCCCTGTTGCACCCATTCTCCGCAACTGTCGGTTCAGATCTATCTCAGGTACGGTCACTGCACTCCAATCTCTACCTCAGTTGGTGTACCTATGGTTCTTAAGGTTGTTGATGCCAAGAAAGATAAGGAAAATGTTCTTATTTCTTCTCTAGTTGCGAAGGATATTGCTTACTGCATATTCGAGTGAAATGGCTAGTGGTAAGGTCACTACTAACGAATCGTATGCGTGGAGAATGATATGGATTCGAGCTCCATTTCCCTCTCAGTACTTAGATCTTCCTCTCAAATTTCTCCCATTCCTTGTTTCCTTTGTTTCGCTGACTACATTGATTGGATACCGTTGGACCTGCCTACGAAGACAGTAACCCGATTATCTCATAAAGCCATTGAATTCACCTTGGTTGTCCTACCCATTTATTATATCTTATTCCCACCTTGTTCTATTGCTCTTTCTCGATGGTATTCCGGGGCCCTAGACCTCATTCTCTTTGATACGCTTATTCAATTGATAGTGGCCCCTCCTTACCTTACTTTAGTTGGGGAAGATTGGAGTAAAGAGCAGGTCCGGGAGCTTAACCAGGAACAAGATAATGAGAAGTAGGTTTTCTTGGGGCGGGCTCATTTTTCTGCCCTTGCCTCCCATGATTTAAGTATTTGCTCGAGCAACCTATCAACCTAACAATAAGAAAGAGGCTGCTAGTTGTAGCGTGCTTTCACCCCTATTGTAACACCCCGATCCCTCTCGAGACCGGGAGTTCTATCAATCAATCTATTCACAACCCAATTCCAAACCCGGGCAAAATTTTTAGGGAAAGATGGACGGAGTCTCTCCTGTTTCTAGGCAAAATGCAAAACCTGTAACAACATATAAGTAGACCAGCACCGTGTCCAACCATACAAACACCTCAAGGCCATCCGAGCCTTGTTTCTTAACAAATAAACACAACAATTATATCTATACATTTCCAGTTTAAAAGCTAACCTATCTCTTTTCATCTTTGACAAGAACATTCATGCTAGGCAATTAAACTATACTAACCCATTGCATAAAATAGACTATCATACCATTCTAATTCTTTTCCTTTAGACAATAACATACATGCAATGAAATTAAACTATACTAACTGAATACATAAACCAGCTTATCATTCTACCTCAATTACCTAGTTAAATTTAAATTACATTCTTCTAATATTAAATAAATACAATACATGAAAGTATACATCTTTACAACTTCGACAACTTAAGCCACACAGGCACGCAAGACAACCCTTCAAGCACGAACTTTCACGAAATCACGAACTTTCCAACTAACATGGCATTTCCTGAAATGTGGTGGTGAGGAGTGAGTATACACAACACGTATACTCAGTGAGGGCGAGACAGATATCAAGGTGGAGAGAAAGAAGATCGTGCAATGCAAATAGGTACAGCTAAACAATATAATTGACAAGCAATCATTCAATATAAACAATCAATACAATAACTAATTAATAAAAGCATTAACACAACCATTCAAAGCTATACTACACTCTGAAGGCTATGGTTCACTCGAGCGAGAAATGTATCGATCATGACTTCGATGACTTTAATGATGACGCGCCGGCTCACCCACCTTATAACTTCCGTTAGAGTACTTCGGACATACTTTGTCAATTCTACGACCCAAAACTCCCCAGGCGGCAACCCAAGCAAGAAAGGGAATAGGACACTTAGCTAGAGCAACCAACACTGGCAACCCGAGGCTACCCAGAGAGGCCCATCACTCACGCGCCTGACACTTATGCAATGCAATACGAGATATATAACGATAATCGAGCAAGGCACTGAAGTGCAGGTTAGTAACAACATACGATACAATAAGCAATTACAATTAATAAAGTAACAAGAATAACACTAACAAGCATTATCAACAATTGATATACAATTCAATCATAACCAACTTTAACAAGCATAACAAGTAATAATAAGCATTCTACAAGCATAACACTATGAAAACCAACAAAAACACAAAACGACCCCAACTTTCAAAACGCTGCTACTTTCAAACGAGCCACGAGTTTTGGAAATCGACTTCACCACTCCTCCTAGGTCACCATAAGGCACGTTTAAAGACCACGAAACCCTATTTTACCCTAGAATTCCCGCAAAGCCCTGATTTTCCCCTTTGCTCGTTTGAACTACAGCTACCTCAATTGATCACCCAACCAATGTCATAACTGCACCAAAAGTGCTTCCATGGCATACTACGACAATGCCTTCATGCAAAACGATAAAATGCCAAACTTGATCTAAATGACTCCAACATGCACTAAGCTATTTTTCTCCGTTTTTTCATTACACAATCCAATTAAACCATACATTTAAGCATACTAGTATATCTAGCACATTCCTACATCAACAAAACACAAAACGAAGAAACTTTAATGTAACGAGGGTTTACTATTCATATTTTACTATTCCATTAACATTTAAAATTACAATCCCAATATTTTACCTTAGAAAATACTAAAAAGCTATAAATGCGTGTTCTACAATTGTCAAGGAACATTCTTTAAGCATCAAAACGATTAAAATAACAATGTACGGCTAAAACTCAAAAATTAAAGTTTAGACACAATTATTTCAAATGTGCAAATAACGATGAAACCCTCACCTTAGACGCTACTAGATGCTAGGAAAACCACGTTGGAAGCCTCGGAAACAACCCCGTGCAAGCTCTCGCGAAGATTTCAAGTTTTGATGTTGAAATCTTGTTTTTTCTTTTTCTCCTATGGTTTTGACCCTTTCTTTTTCTTTTTTTTTTTCCAGATTTTTGCTTGTTTTGTAATGTATTATGCATATATAAGATGACAAGTTGAAGTCAAATGGTCAAAGCTTCGGTCAACCCGCTAAACCAAAACAGCTATGCGCGACCTTACGAAAACGGCCATAACTTTTTTTAGAAAACTCAAATTCACGAACGGTTTGAAGCCTCAGAAACTAGACTCATAGAGCTTTCCAACCATATATAATTTGCTACCTAACTCTTCCCCAATTGGTTCAGATTTAATTCCAAAGTTGACCCAAAATTTGACTAACTTAACATTGCATTTTTTTATTTCTAATCCCAAGTTTGCCTTTTATTAAACATTTCAAAAATTCCCACCTTGTCCTAGTTGGTCAATGTAGATGAAAAGTCAACTAGGTTGGTCAAAGAAGGTAAAGGTCAATAAAATGTAATTTAAATGAACTTTAAATGCTAGTGAATACATGTCAGGTTCGGGGTATCACATCCTTCCCCCCTTAAAACAATTGCGTCCTAGAAATTCTTCTTCCAATAGGACTCTGTATCATTTGATATACGAACTTGACTATCCTTCATCGATTGCTGAGCAAGAGACTACATAAGGACATCCGAAGAAAACCAATCTAAGAAACCCGAGTAGTACTGCCCGGAACTTCCAAAATAATAAGGCCAAATAAAGGCTCTAGAGAATACCAAATAGAACTCCAAATAAAAATCTTACTAGACATGAATGCCATAATAGAATCCCAACTAAAAGTATTGAGAACATACCAATAAAGAGTCTGAAGTAAAGTCTAAACGAGAACCCAAGTACTGCTCAGGAAGACTCCAAACAAGAAATCCAGTCAATCATATTTCAGAAGTTTCAAGGAAGTCTTCCAAAATATAGCTCAAGAAGCATCTGAATAGGGAATCCAAAATGTACGCCAACATATATATACTTATCAAAAGTCCATGAATGAACACCAAGCTGAATAACCAAGTAGATTCCCAAAATAATATTGCTACCGAATATTGGGTAAAATTCCAGAGGGAATGTCGTGCAGGTGCACCATATACTATTGAAGAATTCCAATCACGATTGCCGATAAAATATCAAGAAAGACTAGAGCGGAGATATTGTAGATAATATTATGCAGTAAGTCCGATAAGAATTCCAATTGCCAAGTCCACTGAGAAATGTCCAAAAAGAATACCAAAGTAGTACGCTTCACGCAAAACTAATCATTGTAAGTAGACTCAAATCAAAGCTCCCCATAAGAATACAGAAAGAACACCAAAGGTTGATTAAAATCCCAACCAAGTCTCACACGAAATACCAATATAGAAATACCCGATGAATACCCAACAAGGAAATATTAAGAAAATGATCCAAAGAATAATCATGTAGAACTGCAAAGAAAGTCATTTATACTAAGCATATGAGATAACCTTAGAGTAATCCCAATAAACAAACTCCAACTACCAAATAAAGGCTAGTCAAATACTGCTCATTCCCGTCAATCCACATTACTTGGAGGGCCTGCTACTAACCACTTCTCTTCAGGGGAAGGAAGAAGTCTTTCTTACCATTTCAACAGGACATGTATGAATGCCAAGATATCATATTTATACATATGTGCCTTAAACTATTATGCAAGCAAGTTTATAAAATAGTTTATTCAACAAAGTCACTCAAGCATGACAATCAAGTCAAGCACAACATAATCAATTCCAATCACGGCATAGCCAATTCAAGACATTCCAATACACACATTACTAGCAATACTTCAAGCAAATAACAATTCACGAGGTCGATTCAATTCATGATGCCAATTCAATAGGTCAATTCAATACACAACTAGACACTTCACTTCACTTGAGAAACATTTAACACATAACACATAACTATATCACATAGGTGCATACATTCAAGTCAAGACACACAATCTCACATGCAAGCATACACTTTCAAGACAAACTTAACAAGCACACATTCAGGGATCACTACCCACCAGACCAAGGACCTTGTCCTGACTTATGAGCTAACCAAGCTCTGATACCACCTGTAACACCCCGATCCCTCTCGAGACCGGGAGTTCTATCAATCAATCTATTCACAACCCAATTCCAAACCCGGGCAAAATTTTTAGGGAAAGACAGACGGAGTCTCCCCTGTTTCTAGGCAAAATGCAAAACCTGTAACAACATATAAGTGGACCAGCACCGTGTCCAACCATACAAACACCTCAAGGCCATCCGAGCCTTGTTTCTCAACAAATAAACACAACAATTATATCTACACATTTCCAGTTTAAAAGCTAACCTATCTCTTTTCATCTTTGACAAGAACATTCATGCTAGGCAATTAAACTATACTAACCCATTGCATAAAATAGACTATCATACCATTCTAGTTCTTTTCCTTTAGACAATAACATACATGCAATGAAATTAAACTATACTAACTGAATACATAAACCAGCTTATCATTCTACCTCAATTACCTAGTTAAATTTAAATTACATTCTTCTAATATTAAATACATACAATACATAAAAGCATACATCTTTACAACTTCGACAACTCAAGTCACATAGGCACGCAAGTCAACTCTTCAAGCACGAACTTTCCATCTAACTTGGCATTTCCTGAAATGTGGTGGTGAGGAGTGAGTATACACAACACGTATACTCAGTGAGGGCGAGACAGATATCGAGGTGGAGAGAAAGAAGTTCGTGCAATGCAAATAGGTACAGTTAAGCAATATAACTGACAAGTAAGCATTCAATATAAACAATCAATACAATAAACAATTAATAAAAGCATTAACACAACCATTCAAAGCTATACCTCACTTTGAAGGCTATGGTTCACTCAAATGAGTAATGTACCGATCATGATTTTGATGAGTTTAACGATGACGCGCTGGCTCACCCACCTTATAACTTCTGTTTAGAGTACTCCGGACATACTCTGTCAATTCTACGATCCAAAACTCCCTGGGCGGCAATCCAAGCAAGAAAGGGAATAGGACACGAAGCTAGAGCAACCAACACTGGCAACCCAAGGCTACCCAGAGAGGCCCATCACTCACGTGCCTGACATTTATGCAATGCAATACGAGATATATAACGATAATCGAGCAAGGCACTGAAGTGCAGGTTAGTAACAACATGCGATACAATAAGCAATTACAATCAATAAAGTAACAAGAACAACACTAACAAGCATTATCAACAATTGATATACAATTCAATCATAACCAACTTTAACAAGCATAACAAGCAATAATAAGCATTCTACAAGCATAACAGTATGAAAACCAACAAAAACACAAAATGACCCCAACTTTCAAAACACTACTACTTTCAAATGAGCCACGAGTTTTAGAAACCGACTTCACCACTCCTCCTAGGACACCATACGACACATCTAAAGACCACGAAACCCTACTTTACCCTAGAATTCCCGCAAAGCCCCGATTTCTTCCTTTGCTCGTTTGAACTACAGCTACCTCAACCGATCGCCCATCCAATGTCATAACTACACCAAAAGTGCTTCCATGGCATACTATGACAATGCCTTCATGCAAAACAATAAAATACCAAACTTGACCTAAACGACCCCAACATTCAATAAGCCATTTTTCTCCGTTTTTACATTACACAACCCAAATAAATCATACATTTAAGCATTCTAGCATATCTAGCACCTTCCTACATCAACAGATCACAAAACAGAGCAACTTTAACGTAAGGAGGGTTTACTATTCATATTTTACTATTCCATTAGCATTTAAAATTACAATCGCTATATTCAACCGTAGAAAATGATAAAAAGATATAAATACGTATTCTACAATTGTCAAGGAACATTATTTAAGCATCAAAACGATTAAAATAACAATCTACGGCTAAAATCCAAAAATTAAAGTTTAAACACAATTATTTCAAATACGCAAATAACGATGAAACCCTCACCTAAGATGCTCCTAGACGCTAGGAAAACCACGTTGGAAGCCTCGGAAACAACCCCGTACAAGCTCTCGCGAAGATTTGAATTTTTTATGTTGAAATCTTTTTTTTTCTTTTTCTCCTATGGTTTTGGCCCTTTCTTTTTTTTTTCTTTTTCTCCTATGGTTTTGGCCCTTTCTTTTTTTTTTTTCCAGATTTTTGCTTGTTTTTGTAATGTATTATGCATATATAAGATGACAAGTTAAAGTCAAATGGTCAAAGCTTCGGTCAACCCGCTAAACCAAAACAGCTATGCGCGATCTTACGAAAACGGCCATAACTTTTTCTAAAAAACTCCAATTCACGAATGGTTTGAAGCCTCAGAAACTAGACTCATAGAGCTTTCCAACCATATATAATTTGCTACCTAAATCTTCCCCAATTGGTTCAGATTTAATTCCAAAATCGACCCAAAATTTGACCAACTTAACATTGGATTTTTTTATTTCTAATCCCAAGTTTGCCTTTTATTAAACATTTCAAAAATTTCCACCTTGTCCTAGTTGGTCAATGTAGATGAAAAGTCAACTAGGTTGGTCAAAGAAGGTAAAAGGTCAATAAAATGCAATTTAAATGAACATTAAATGCTATTGAATACATGCCAGGTTCGGGGTATCACACTTATAGATTAATATTTTCTTCTGTGAGACTCCATCCAAATCCGCCACTCGTAGGTTGGTTTTAAATTCTTTTTATTGAGACTATGCTCTCAATTCCATTCTTCATCTTCCTAGTCACAGTATTATTGCTCAACCCAATATGAATTTTAGAGTGTTGTGCCAGGGCAATAGGTGCACTGCAGTCATGCATTTGAGCAAGAGCCTTTACCTTTCTTTGCTTTGTAAATAGAGGGATAGAAGAAGTGCAAGACCCTCAACAAAAGAATGGATTAAGGTGATAGAGTGTTATCAGGAGACGCTAGGCTTTGGAATTGAAAAGTGCTCTTTTTTTTTCGTCAGCAGATTTCGCTCATCAAGTTCTTGTTTAATCGGCCTTAGAATACCACAATATTCATCATTTTGGGGTTAATTCTCTCAATGGTGAATCGTTCATTTGATATCCTTTGACTTTTGAGAGGATGGAATGGAAGAAAAGTAATGAAACCTGCCATGGCTACTAAATAACCTCCTTTTACTTTCTCAATAATAAAGCCTTTGACCTTTGTATTCGTTCGCCAAATCTTGTTCAGTTCTATCCAAGCTCGCGTTTGTCTGAATCTTCACAGAAGAAGAAGAAGCAGTTCACCAGCCACTACATCTGTGGATCCCACCAAATCATTAAACCTGGTGGCTTCTCGCTCTTTGATCAGTGATTCACCGGCCACTAGATCCAAGGATCCCACCTTATTCTCAAATATGGTGGCTCGGTTGATTGGCACTCCTGTAGGCTCATCTTGCATACAAATTGTAGGGGTCCCAAGTCCTGTATCCACCAAGAACATTTCTTCCCCTAAGCGTAAAACTTCATATTGTAAGGCATTTCCACTACATAAGAAAAAACTGGAATTAGATCTTGGAAATGATCGACTCAACTAGATGCTCATCATAAGCTTTTTTTTCCTCCTCTTTCTATTGATCAAAAGCATCCAGTAGTGCCACGCCAGTAGAAAGAGTTAAGCTACTAAGCTAAGCTAATGTTGGGAAACTCGGTAGAAGCGATTTGCCGCTTCCGCTTTTCTAGGCTTCACTGTAACTCCCTCCTCAAAGTACGCCACTGCTTAGGCCTAGAAAACTCATCTGCTTGACAATTCTTGGTGCAATACTCACTCGTAAATGACTGGTATCAGAATTTTTCACTGATCAGGTGTGATTAGTCTCATCCGTGTAAGAATTAGGAATTCCACTTCAAAGTCATCCCAAAATGGGCGTTATGGCAAAGAACAAGAAGAAAACAAAAGGAGAAATTCGTCCAATAGTAACAAATGGTGCCTCCATAGGTTGACAACCGATCCAACCTAGTAGTAAGTGATCCGCCAAAAGCAACCAAAATATTCCTTGGTGAATTGGGCGAAAACTTGAACTACGTACATACATACTTTTAAAAAAAGGTAAAGCCAACATACATATAAAAACTAGTGCTATTGCGGCTACACCTCCCGCTTAGTTAGGTATACTACAAAGAATGGCATGGATCGGTAAGAAATACCATTCCGACACAATATGAGGTGGGGTAGGCATCAGATTAGTAGGTATATAATTGTCTGGATGCCCCAAAATGTTAGGAACATAAAAAATCAAAATGGAAAAAAAGATAGCAAAAGCTACCCAACCTACTAGATCCTTTACATAAAAATAACGGTAAGAAGCTATTTTATCCATCTCTGAATGTACACCCAATGGATTATTTGATCCATATTGATGCAATGCGACCAGATGAAGAAGACTGGCACCTACTAAAATAAAGGGGAATAAATGATGAAGAGTAAAAAAATGGTTTAAGGTGGCATTGTCCACGGAGAAACCAACCCAAAGCTAGGTTACTATGGTATCTCCTACTACAGGTATGGTGCTAGCTAAACTTAGAATTACTGTAGCCCCCCAAAAGTTCGTCTAACCCCAAGGTAGTACATATCCTATAAAAGCTGTCACATTCATTAATAGGAAGATTACAACTCTGAGACACCGAACAAATTCCCTAGGACAACTATAACTTGCATGATATAGACCACAAAAAATATGAAGGTGAACCACAATGAGAAACATATTTGCCCCATTAGCATGCATATAACGGAACAACCAGCCCCTTTCAACATCTCTCATAATGTGTTCTACGCTGTTGAAAGCTAGATCTACATGAGGTGTATAATACATAGCTAAAAAACCACTAGTCACTATTTGAATGACTAAACAAATACCAGCTAACGAACTGAACCCCCACCAATAACTAAGATTGATCGGGGTTGGATAATCTATCAAATGTTGATTAAGTGTGGAGGATATAGGTTGTTTAAGAAGAGATAATCGTTGGTTCCTTTTAGTGATTTCTTTCCTTTTTCTTTTCTATCGTGACAACTCTTGTTCCCCAACCTTTTAGCGTTTTGGGGCCCTGCTAAATATATTAAAAGATAGAGTACCTTTTCTTCCACCTCTGAAGAATGGAGGGGGTATACAGCGAAAGAAGCGTTGAAGGGGTCGGGTCATCTTGGGCTACTGAATAGTCGTCCGACTGCTCGGTGACCGAATCAAAGAGGTTTTTACTGCTTTCTCTTCTCTCTAGCACTCTTGGACTAATCATCTTGCTGCAACAAAGCAAGCATAAGAATGAATCTAATTGAAACACTCTTTTTCGTTCTCATTCGGAAGGCTTAGTCCCACACTCTGACTTCAATGGTGGGAACAACCTCCACACTCCAGCGCTCCAATGAACAAGAGTTTTCGGCCTTACTATATTTAGAATAGTGGTCGATCCCTTGGAAGTTATATTCGTAACGTTATGTTCATGCAGTGATATTCTATCTTTCCAAGAGTACTACCCTATACATAGTCTATGTCTGGGGAGCATACTTGACAAGAGGCGGGAGAGAGGTCCCCCACTTTGATTCCCGCCCTGTTAGCATCTCTGATCCGAGATAAGGGATTACTCTGTTAGGTCTTTTCGGTCTGGAGGCGGCCGGTAATGGACCTACTCACCTTACTTGTAGACTAGTTAAAGAGCTAAGCCTTGTTCTATTAGTTTGGTGGTTGCTACCAAGACAATTTCTTGATGCCCATCAAAGGACCTGGAGATGCTAATCCACGAAAAACGATACGAGAAATTTGAAAGAACTCATATATGGAACGAGGGCGACCCATGGAAATACATCGGTTTCTTACTTGTGCAAATGAACTATTTCTTGGCAACTTGGACAACTTATAACAATGTTTGTCCTGCATATCAGACGGAAGATCGGGATCTTTACAAAAGGCTTTTTAAAGCTTTTGTCTCAATTCATATTTAGCCACGAGCAGTCTACATTTGTGATCTCGTATATTTCGCTTCTCCGATATCTTACTGAGTTTTCCCCTCATCCTTTTGTAAAAAGCCACTCCACAATGGTAAAGTTTCATCTTGTGTGTTGGCCAAAGTGACAATAGTCACATTGAACCCTCGAATATATTCGAAGATCTTGAAATGATCTTCCAATTCCGGGGAAAATTCACAAAACTCCGTTTCCATCGAGAATGGAGTTTTCCCATATTTCGACCAGAGAATCTAACATAGACATTATTGTGGAGATTCTGACCAAACAATTAGACATTCCATGCCCTCGGAGAGTGCTTTGTCATGCTAGGTCACTAATATATCCTTTTTTGTCTTTATTTGACTCCAAGAATGGATTGGATCGAAATGACTTTTATGTCGAAGCCCTTTGTGTCTGTATTAATTTTTTACCGCGTAGAATCTCCACAGCCAATTTTCCATTTTTGATAGAAGGTGCTGCCTTTGGTACTATTATTTTACACAATCCAGGAACTTCCATAACGTTGGTGTGATTCGGTTTGAGCAACGAATCCTGACATGATACATCTTCGTAATAAAAATAGAGTAAAAACATGAGTTGGCTTTTCCCGTATCTATAGAATAAGCACTGTGAACTATCTGCTTCAAAAAGATATTTTGTTGAATGAAAAACCTTCCTTCTTCGATTGGAATACGGATGAGATCAAAAAGGCCATCATTGGGGCAAACAATTCAATAGCTTGGGTTAGAGCAAAGCCCAAAACGGCATAACCAAATAATTGTTTATCCAATGATGGATTTCATGCCACGAAATGAATCGAGGAACTAAGGACGTTTCCAATACTGACAACAGCTCCCACTGAAACAATTGTAGCAGCTCCGGCACCCATTGATTTTTCCCATTCTACCTAAACTTCCTCTTTCGTTTTTATTAACAAAATGAAGCAAAAGTAGGACCAAACTGAGAGTTAGTAGCATAACCAAAGATGGATTTGTGAATGAGAAAGGCAAGTCCATAGGGCAAAGGGAAAACTGCGCAATTGGACTGTTGGGAGTTACCATATATTGATTACCCAGGGCCTCAAGCCCCTCTTTAAAATAGAGGCTGGTCTCCTCATTTCTAAGGAGATCCGCATGAATGTTTTTCAAAATGGAAACATTCGTTCTTTCTGAATGAACCCATTGCCCCAAAACATGGGGACTGTCCTCAAAACGAGTACCGGAGCCCCCCTCCATTGCAATTCGGGAAGCCTCAGATTCAATGAGACCGTGTAATTCGTCGACTTTCTGGGTAGTCCTTTCGAACATAGCATCAACCTCAGACAAATCATCGACTATCTCTGAGTCTGACGAAAAAAGCGAATCGGGGAGAGACTGAGGTTCATGACCTTCTACTCGTGGGGGAGATAGGATGGGGCAATCTATCTCGCATATGAGATTAGAAAGCTTCTGCTCCCTTGGAGTTAGATTAGTCTCTACTGGAGTAGCTTCTCTAGGATTACTCATTCTTAATAAAGATACTAGTGGAGGGGTTTACATGTATATTGATACCAGGGATCAATACTTTTGTTTTGGTACTTTCTTTCTTTTTTCTAGTATTTCCACTTCTTTCTCTAAAATTGAAGAAAGACTTGTCAAAAATTGCTGGTTGTTCTAACCAAGAATGACATGGGAGTTTTCGGTCATTAATACAAACGCAGTCTGCTTTATAGGACCAGGTTCTTCTTATATATAATATAATTAGGATCGGTTGTATTCCATAGTAATAAGTACATTATAGATGTGGTATGGTTTGATGTAACCGGTGAGCCGGGATCAAAGAAAGACTGTACCCGATGTCCTTTCCTCTCTCGTCAGGCAACTATCTCGAGCTCACTGAACACCCACCTAATCTACACTATACCTTTCTAAGAGAAGGCTTTTCATGTCATGTCAAATGACTGATGCTTTATCAATTCCTTTCTTTAATCCGCCTTGATCCTATCTATATACAGGATACCTCAGAGCCAAAGGTGCGTAGCAGATTCAACCTAAACTACGTGAGAAAACTAATCGAATCCTTACTTTAGTTATCCCGCTCAGGAGCCATAGTCAGTAGGATCCAAAGTAACAGCTACTTGCTTCCTTTGGATCAATCACTTTTATCTGCATCCCTTATTTTCGCTAAATCCCTCCTCCCTTATGCCAGATCTGAGGGGGGTTATTTGAATCTCCTAGAGCGAGCCAGGTCTAAGATCTTTCCCACATGCCTTTTTTATTTTTTATCGCTTGGTCTTTCTTTTGTATAGGACGTGGGATCTTTCTTTCCCAAATTCATTTACCTTACTAGCCTAATAACAGTTATCCCCTCTAACCAAAGGGAACCCTAGGAAAGCAATCAAGCCAAAACCCGTGTCATCTTCAAATAACCCAATCCAATGGGCGTATGAATATCCACTTCGAAAGGATCAATGTAGTCTTTTTTTATGTTTACGCTATTCTTCTCATCTCGAGATATACAGTCAATTAGTGAGCATCCCATCTCATAAGGAATTAAGGTTTGGTTGCACGTGAGAAGAATTAAGGATCAGTCTAATGTGACCTATATGAGATAGAAGTTGTAGTTCTTTTTTTAGTTGCCTGCCCTCGGGACGAACTATGAACTGACGAAATGACTTATTAAGTTAAGAGTAGGCTAGCAGGAATGATTGCTTCTAGATTCTATACCAACAAACGCATTCTCCCCTCTCTATCAAAGAAGGAAAAATCGCAAGGGCTTTAGCGACATAGCTATGAAAAAAAAACCACCTAGGCCAAACTCACTGACAGGTAAGGAAAAACTACCAGTTTCTTCAACGCTAAATCTGTGAAACCCCACTTTCTTGCTTATCTCGTTTTACGTGCTATACCTCGTTTTGCGTGCATATGATCTGTTTATGTGCTATAGGACCTAGAAAGTTATAATTTTGATGTCAATACTCCTAATACGTGCTAAATGTGCATTCATGAAATTTTTATCAAAAACGGAGTCAGAAATTTTATCGTCGATTTTTAGTGAATAGTGTTTTTGAAACACGTCCGCTAAAATTTTGAAACTGGTCTTTTTAACCCTTCTAGACCTAGTCAACGAACTTTAATAGACTTGTGTTTGATGAAAACGGTTTTAAAATCAGCTTAAGAATTTATTAGGGTTTTTACATCGACTTTTACGAAAATCGAGTTTTAAGCCGACTCGGGTGAAATTGTTTGATTGTAAAACTTCTTGTCACCTAAAAATAATCCACTTGAGATATCTTGGGGGTTGCATAATTATTTTGAGCTTGGTGAGCAATAAAATGAGTTTAAAGTCATTAAAACACAAAAATATCAATTTAAATTAACTTTGACTTTATTAAATTATTGACCTTATAAGCTAATGTCATCAACACACACTCAACACAACAAAAAGCACCACCACAAACACAAACAAGGCCGAGAGAAAGAAGAGAGAAAAAGAAAGAGATTTTCAAAGCTTTTCAATCCAATTTTTCAAAGAAAAACCTAGTTTTTGTCCGTAGAACTTCGCACCGACTTGGATTCTGCTTGTTGGGAATGCATAGCACGCATTCCTAGGCTTATATCGCATCAAAGGTGAGAGAAAAATTCTAGATCTCAAAATGTCATTTTTATGTTTTTGCTCATAAATGAAAATTTAACAGTTAGAATTTAAATCTGATGATAGATTATTGCTCCTTGCATGCTAGGAATCGTTATATACTAATACTACGGATTTCTGTCAGATGTAGCATAATTTTTATTTTCCGGGTATTTAATTTTGATTAAAATGTTCAAAGTTGAATTAAATGAGTTGTGTTGATTGAAATCGATTGTCGTCGATTTCTAAATACTTGATAATTACGTGTTAGCGCTGTTGTAATGCCGAATTTTCGATTACATTGTTCGTGTGAAAATCCGGAAAATCCAGCCATGACATCCTAGGGTTTTAGGGTTATCGGGCATGATTTGGAGGTGTTATGGTGGATTTTCGAGAGGGCTAATGTAGTAGGTTGAATGGGTGAGTGATAGAAACTGATTTGGCAACGTTTGGATTTGTAGATTGTAAGTTATGAATTTTAGAAGTTTAGGTTGTCATTCTTTAATTACTTGAACGATGCCTTTAGATGGTTGGGTAGTGTTCGAGTGTTGAATGGTGAGTTGTTGATGAGTAATTTAGGGTTTAATTGTGTATATTATGCATGTCCGGTTAGATGGCCTATTTTGTCATCTAACTAAGTTATTGATTGATTATTATTGAGTTCGGGAATCGGGCACTTTTGTTGCTGATCTCCCATATTATTGATTGATTATTATTGAGTTCGGGAATCGGGCACTTTCGTTGCTGATCTCCCAATTGATTGATTGATTGATGATTGATTGATGATTGATGATTATGGAGTCTTGGTATGTGTGTGCCACCTCTCGGGCAGTGTTGGGCTGTCGGGTTGATAACGGCATGACTGCCATAGGCTACCCCCAGCTCGCATGACGGAGGTGTCATGGAGGGAGGGGCTAGTGAGGTACCTCGGGTGCGTGAGTAATGGGGAGTTATAAGAAGAACGGTTGAGATCGTGATGGCGTTTGGAGCTACACCAAATAGAGTATCCTTTAATGAATGGTTATATAGTTATGTGATGATAATGTTATTATTGTTGTTGTGTATTTACTTGTTCAAAGGACTAAATCCAAGGAGGGTAGTGAATACTGTCGAGATCAAGCGGATCCTCACTGGGCTTATGTATGTAAGCTCACTTTCTATTATTGCATGCTTACAGGTGTTGCAGAGCCGGATTAGGGGTACGTGGCTCCTGAGGAGGAAAATGTGCCTTACGTGGATGAGTCATATGTTCCTGAGTCTTATCCATGATTATATGTTGTTTAATGTCATGTATATTAGCTTAATACACTTTTATATGCTTTATGGTTCTTATTGTAATAGATGCTGAAAGATGATGATCCAAATGATGTTAACTTAGTGGTTTTCTTTTGTCTATGGTTAAGTTGTAGATGGGTCTCAACTTATTTTTTAAATGTATGATAAGGTTGAGGTATTGTATGTTATGTTGGAACGGAGGCAGATAACGAAGACTGATTATTGTATATTATGGTTATGTTGTGTTTTGTTATGCTGTTGAGGAGTTGTTGTTTGTATGGTTATAGAATTGGATGTTTAATGTTATTAATGAGGTTGGTTTAGAACCTCGGAAATCTATTTACTGTCGTTACGCTGCTGAAATTCCGTTGCGTCCTGACTGATTGTAGGTGGGGTCGAGTTGGGGCGTGACATTTAAGTGGTATCAGAGCGCATGTTAGTTGTCAGCCGGGGTAATCTCGGAATGTGGGTAAAGGTCTTAGCATGAAATATGTATGAAAAGAAAGAAAAGTGAAATATGTATTGGTATGATTAAATGATTAAGTGATTATGTGATTTAAGTGCTTATGTGATTATGTGATCAATTTGCTTATGTGATTGAAACTTATGTGATCTATGTGCTTTATATGAGTTTGTTGTTTATGTGTTAAAAGTTGTATATAATCTGTTTATGTGCTATAACATGTGCTAACTCTTTGATTAGTACGATGGCCGATAGACCGAGGACTCGTGGTAGGCCCGAGATTGTAGATGAGGTCCCTGGTAATGTGGCACAGGGCAGTGATGGGGGTGATGACAGGTTAGGGGCAGCAATGGATCGGATTGCAAATTTGATGGCTGGGCAGGCCCAGTTGTTAGCAGGTCAGGCTGTTCAGACTCAGGCGTTGCAGGCTCAGATACAGAATGTGCAGGGAGGTAATCACGGTCGAGGTACTGTGAAGGAGTTTCTGTGGTACTATCCTCCTAGATTTCAGGGAGAGCCTGATGATAGGAAGGCCGAGTCGTGGATTAGTAAGTTAGAGAAAATTTTTGATTCTCTTGGGTACACTGATGAGAGGAAGGTGACTTGTGCTGTCTATTTGCTTGATGATGAGGCTGAGGAATGGTGGCGCACTGTGAGAGCCAGTTGGGAGACCCATG
The DNA here is from genome assembly GCA_037974665.1 of Ehretia macrophylla. Classification (NCBI taxonomy): domain Eukaryota; kingdom Viridiplantae; phylum Streptophyta; class Magnoliopsida; order Boraginales; family Ehretiaceae; genus Ehretia; species Ehretia macrophylla. Next base: position 38,621,537 of record CM075777.1, on the reverse strand, counting down.
GTGTTCTGTATGTTTGGGATACCTTTCTGACTGCTTTTAGGGATAAGTATGTCCCAAGGGTTGCACGAGAGAGGAGAGAGGCCGAGTTCTTGTCTTTGGTACAGGGGGATTCTTCTGTGGCTCAGTATGAGGCTACATTCACTAGGTTGTCCCGGTATGCACCGGAGTTTGTAGCTGTGGAGGAGAGGAAGACCCGTAGATTTATGTTGGGATTGAGGCCCGAGATTCAGGATGCAATGGCTCTGAATCGCTATGATATCTTTACTGAGGCTTTTGATGCAGCTTCTAGGTTAGAGAAGAGGAAAGGGGATCAGATTGTCTCCAGTCAACCTAGTAAGAGGCCGTATCAGCCACAGGGCCAGCAGGTTATATATAGGCCTCCAGTACAGCAGGTTGTCTACAGGCCACCAGCCTAGCAGGGTTCTTATAGGCCACAGGGTCAGCAGAGTTACTATCGGCCTCAGTTTCAGCAGAGGCCATATCAGGTTCAGACTCAGTATAGGCCAGCTCAGTCTCAGGGTCAGTACAGGCCTAGTGTGGTTAGACCTCAGCAGCAGGCTGTATCAGCTGCTTCATCAGCTTCTGGTTCTTCTAGGGGCAGTGTTAGTGCCACATCATCGCAGTGTAATTACTGCAAGCGCCCAGGGCATGTGGAGTCCGACTGCAGGATAAAGGCAGGGACATGTTTGGGTTGTGGTAGCATCGAGCATAGGGCGAAGGATTGCCCTAGATATGCGAGGACTGAGGGTCGGGCAGCGACTCAGGGTTACCAGGGTAGGCCTACAGGAAGTGTACCACAGTAGCAGCGGGTTCAGGCTAGGGCTTATGCAGTTGATATGGAGGAGATGCCTGAGGAGACTGCAGTGGTGGAAGGTAACTTCCTTATACTTGATCAACTTGTTAAAGTGTTGATTGATTCTGGTGCTACGCATTCTTTCATTACTCCTGCTTGTGTGCAACGTGTTAAATTGCAACCTGAAAGATTGTCTTATGTGGTTGAGATTAGTACCTCTTTGACTGATAAGTATGTTACTGGCTTAGTATGTAAGGATTGTATAATACATGTTAAGGGGCATAATTTTCCTTCGGACCTTATTTTATTTCCTATCCGGGGGTATGATGTTATTCTGGGTATGGATTGGCTTTCTAAGTATGATGCCCAGTTGAACTGTAGAACCAAGGTAGTACAGTTTCGTTTGCCAGATCAGCCAGTAGTAGAAGTAGCGGGTAACCGGGGTGCTAAGACGAGTTTTGTTATCTCAGCAACTAAAGCCGTTAAGTTGGTGAGTAAGGGGTGTTCGGGTTATCTAGCTTATTTGATCAACAAGCCATCTGATAAGCTACAGCTAGAGGAAGTCCCTATTATCCGGGAATATCCTAATGTATTTCCCGAGGAGTTGCCAGGATTGCCGCCAGAGAGGGATATAGAGTTTGTGATTAATCTTGTTCCCGGTACTCAACCTATTTCTAAATCAGCGTACCGGATCGCACCAACTGAGTTAAAGGAGTTGAAGACTCAGATACAGGAGTTATTGAAGAAAGGATTTATTTAGCAAAGTTCTTCACCTTGGGGAGCTCCAGTCTTGTTTGTGAAGAAGAAGGATGGTACTTTGAGATTGTGTATTGATTATCGTGGTTTGAATCAGGTGACCATCAAGAATAAATATCCTTTGCCACTGATTGATGAGTTGTTTGATCAACTTCAGGGAGCCAAAGTCTATTCTAAATTTGATTTGAGGCAGGGGTATTATCAGCTTCGGATTCGCACGGAGGATGTTCCGAAGTCTGCCTTCAGGACTCGGTACGGGCATTATGAGTTTGTTGTTATGCCCTTTGGTTTGACTAATGCACCGGCAGCATTCATGGATTTGATGCATCAAGTCTTTCAGCCGTACTTGGACCAGTTCGTGGTGATTTTTATTGATGATATTTTGGTATATTCTAAATCTGAATCGGAGCACGAGCAACATCTACGGCTTGTATTAGAGAAGTTGCAGGAGCATCAGTTGTTTGCCAAGTTCAGCAAATGTGAATTTTGGCTGCAACGGATTTCTTTTCTTGGCCATGTTATTACACAGAGCGGTATTTCCGTAGATCCCACTAAGATTGAATCGGTGATGTCTTGGGAGCGGCCGGAGAGTGTTACTGATGTCCGTAGCTTTCTTGGCTTGGCGGGTTATTACCGTAGGTTTGTCAAGGACTTCTTGAAGATTGCGGGGCCACTATCTAAGTTGACTCATAAACGGACTATCTTTAATTGGGACAAGAAGTGTGAGAGTGGATTTCAGGAGATGAAAAAGAGGTTAACTACTGCTCCAGTACTTGCTCTACCAGAGGGGACCAATAATATGGTCATTTACAGCGATGCATCCAAGGAGGGCTTGGGATGTGTTCTTATGCAGGATGGCCAAGTTATTGCCTATGCTTCTCGAAAGTTGAAGCCTAATGAAGAAAATTATCCGACTCCTGATCTTGAGTTGGCAGCAGTTGTCTTTGCACTCAAGAAGTGGCGTCATTATCTGTGGGAAAGTAAGTTTGAAATTTTCACTGATCATAAGAGTCTAAAGTACTTGTTCTCACAGAAGGAGTTGAATATGCGCCAGCGGAGGTGGATGGAGCTTCTTGGAGATTATAATTGTTCTATCAATTATCTGCCTGGAAAGGCAAATGTGGTAGCAGATGCTCTCAGCCGGAAGGCTAGTATTTCTTGTTTGGCTGTCAAGAAGTGGGAGGTTCTTGAGGAGTTTAGTTATTGGAGACCAGAGTTGACTCAGGTTGGGGTGATGTGTTCACATCTCCGTATTCAGCCTTTATTATTGTCTCAGATCAGGGAAGCTCAGCAACTTGATGTTAAACTTCAGAAGATCAAGGATCAGATCACGGGTGATCAGTCTGACTTCAAACTGCATGAGGACGGTATTCTTCGGTTTCGGAACAGGGTTTGTGTTCCCGATGAACCGGGCTTGAGGCGAGGTATTCTGGAGGAAGCTCATAATTCTAAATATACTATTCATCCCGGTGGAACCAAGATGTATCGGGATTTGAAGCAACATTACTGGTGGAACAACATGAAGAGAGAGGTTGCTCAGTTTGTGTCTAGATGTTTGACTTGTCAGAGAGTGAAAGCCGAGCATCAACGACCTGCAGGTTTGCTTCAGCCGTTGGCTATACCAGAGTGGAAATGGGAGCATATTACGATGGACTTCGTCACTGGATTGCCTAGATCACCGAGGGGTAATGATGCAGTTTGGGTTGTCGTGGATCGTTTGACGAAGACAGCTCATTTTATTGCCATGAAGATGGGAGATGAGGTTACAAAGTTGACGGACCTCTATCTGGATCAGATTGTTAGACTTCACGGTATTCCCTCTAGTATTGTCTCTGATCGAGATCCTCGATTTACTTCTCGTTTGTGGGAGAAACTTCAGGAGACTTTGGGTACTCAGTTGAACTTCAGTACCGCGTATCATCCACAGACCGACGGTCAGTCTGAGCGGACTATTCAGATTCTGGAAGATATGCTTAGGGCTTGTGTTCTGGACTTCGGGAAGAACTGGGAGAAACATCTACCACTTGCCGAGTTTGCCTATAACAATAGTTATCAAGCTACTATTGGAATGGCGCCTTTCGCAGCTCTTTACGGTCGTAAGTGCCGTTCACCTTTATATTGGGACGAGGTAGGAGAGATGAAGACTGTTGATCCGACTATTATGCCAGAACTTCTTGAGAAGATTGAGAATGTTCAGTTGATCAGGCAGAGAATGCTTACGGCGCAGAGTAGATTCAAGAGTTATGCTGATAAGCGTCGTCGAGACTTAGACTTTGTAGTTGGAGTTCGGCTTTTCTTGAAATTGTCTCCTCGAAAGGGGTTTGCTCGTTATGGTAAAGGTGGAAAGCTGAGTCCGAGATTTGTTGGGCCGTTTGAGATTACCGGCAGGGTTGGTAAGTTGGCATATCGGTTGGCTTTACCGGAGAACTTCTCTAATGTCCACGATGTATTTCACGTGTCTAATTTGCGAAAATATAATCCGGATCCTTCTCATATTCTTGAGCCAGAGCCGTTACAGCTTCGAGAGAATTTGACTTATGACGAGTGTCCGATTCGTATTCTAGATCAGATGGACCGAGAGTTGAGGTCGAAGAGGATTCCGATGGTTAAGGTGTTGTGGAAGCATCACGGCATTGAGGAAGCTACGTGGGAGAGACGAGATCAGATGCAGCAGCAATACCCAGATCTATTCCGTACATCAAGTAAGAATTTCGAGGATGAAATTTCTATAAGGGGGGGAGAATGTGAAACCCCACTTTCTTGCTTATCTCGTTTTACGTGCTATACCTCGTTTTGCGTGCATATGATCTGTTTATGTGCTATAAGACCTAGAAAGTTATAATTTTGATGTCAATACTCCTAATACATGCTAAATGTGCATTCATGAAATTTTTATCAAAAACGGAGTCAGAAATTTTATCATCGATTTTCAGTGAATAATGTTTTCGAAACACGTCCGCTAAAATTTTGAAACTGGTCTTTTTAACCCTTCTAGACCTAGTCCACGGACTTTAATAGACCTGTGTTTGATGAAAACGGTTTTAAAATCAGCTTAAGAATTTATTAGGGTTTTTACACCGACTTTTGCGAAAATCGAGTTTTAAGCCGACTCGGGTGAAATTGTTTGATTGTAAAACTTCTTGTCACCTAAAAATAATCCACTTGAGATATCTTGGGGGTTGCATAATTATTTTGAGCTTGGTGAGCAATAAAATGAGTTTAAAGTCAAGAAAACACAAAAATATCAATTTAAATTAACTTTGACTTTATTAAATTATTGACCTTATAAGCTAATGTCATCAACACACACTCAACACAAAAAAAACACCACCACAAACACACACAAGGCCGAGAGAAAGAAGAGAGAAAAAGAAAGAGATTTTCAAAGCTTTTCAATCCAATTTTTCAAAGAAAAACCTAGTTTTTGTCCGTAGAACTTCACACCGACTTGGATTCTGCTTGTTGGGCACGCATAGCAGGCATTTCTAGGCTTATATCGCATGAAAGGTGAGAGAAAAAGTCTAGATCTCAAAATGGCATTTTTCTGTTTTTTCTTATAAATGAAAATTTAACCGTTAGAATTGAAATCTGATGATAGATTATTACTCCTTGCATGCTATGGATCGTTATATGCTAATACTACGAATTTCTGTCGGATGTAGCATAATTTTTATTTTCCGGGTATTTAATTTTGATTAAAATGTTCAAAGTTGAATTAAATGAGTTGTGTTGATCGAAATCGATTGCCGTCGATTTCTAAATACTTGATAATTACGTGTTAGCGCTGTTGTAATGCCGAATTTTCGATTACATTGTTCGTGTGAAAATCCGGAAAATCCAGCCATGACATCCTAGGGTTTTAGGGTTATCGGGCATGATTTGGAGGTGTTATGGTGGATTTTCGAGAGGGCTAATGTAGTAGGTTGAATGGGTGAGTGATAGAAACTGATTTGGCAATGTTTGGATTTGTAGATTGTAAGTTATAAATTTTAGAAGTTTAGGTTGTCATTCTTTAATTTCTTGAACTATGCCTTTAGATGGTTGGGTAGTGTTCAAGTGTTGAATGGTGAGTTGTTGATGAGTAATTTAGGGTTTAATTGTGTATATTATGCATGTCCGGTTAGATGGCCTATTTTGTCATCTAACTAAGTTATTAATTGATTATTATTGAGTTCGGGAATCGGGCACTTTTGTTGCTGATCTCCCATATTATTGATTGATTATTATTGAGTTCGGGAATCGGGCACTTTCGTTGCTGATCTCCCAATTGATTGATTGATTGATGATTGATTGATGATTGATGATTATGGAGTCTTGGTATGTGTGTGCCACCTCTCGGGCAGTGTTGGGCTGTCGGGTTGATAACGGCATGACTGCCATAGGCTACCCCCAGCTCGCATGACGGAGGTGTCATGGAGGGAGGGGCTAGTGAGGTACCTCGGGTGCGTGAGTAATGGGGAGTTATAAGAAGAACGGTTGAGATCGTGATGGCATTTGGAGCTACACCAAATAGAGTATCCTTTAATGAATGGTTATATAGTTATGTGATGATAATGTTATTATTGTTGTTGTGTATTTACTTGTTCAAAGGACTAAATCCAAGGAGCGTAGTGAATACTGTCGAGATCTATCGGATCCTCACTGGGCTTATGTATGTAAGCTCACTTTCTATTATTGCATGCTTACAGGTGTTGCAGAGCCGGATTACGGGTACGTGCCTCCTGAGGAGGAAAATGTGCCTTACGTGGATGAGTCATATGTTCCTGAGTCTTATCCATGATTATATGTTGTTTAATGTCATGTATATTAGCTTAATACACTTTTATATGCTTTATGGTTCTTATTGTAATAGATGTTGAAAGATGATGATCCAAATGATGTTAACTTAGTGGTTTTCTTTTGTCTATGGTTAAGTTGTAGATGTGTCTCAACTTATTTTTGAAATGTATGATAAGGTTGAGGTATTGTATGTTATGTTGGAACGGAGGCAGATAACGAAGACTGATTATTGTATATTACGGTTATGTTGTGTTTTGTTATGCTGTTGAGGAGTTGTTGTTTGTATGGTTAAAGAATTGGATGTTTAATGTTATTAATGAGGTTGGTTTAGAACCTCGGAAATCTATTTACTGTCGTTACGCTGCCGAAATTCCGTTGCGTCCTGACTGATTGTAGGTGGGGTCGAGTTGGGGCGTGACAAAATCCATTCTTTTTCTATATCCCCTTTCTACCTATTCTAGATGGGATACATAATGATTCAGTGTAATTTCTTGTCACACTCTCTCTAGACTCAACCACGGCCCTCTGTTCATTTCCTCTTTACTCGAGCCTCGACAGAGCATTTTTGATCTTATTCGTATTCTAACAAATTCTAAAGGACTCTTTCATACTGCACCGGTGCTGGAAAAGATTGTACTCTTCCCTACCGGGACAATAGACACTCTTCAATGGATCCTCCTTGAATCAACTAGTAGATCACCATTTCTTAAGGTTTCGTACGACTTACTACTCAAGTGAGACATATATTTATCAGGAGAGGTTTAGCTAACCAGAAGGAAATTGTGGTGAGACAGTTTGATTCTCTAGACCCATCTGCCGCCTACAATGGTGTTTAAATTGTTGAACCCAAAATGAGTTGAAAAGGAATGGAACGAAAGTAGACAAGTGAAGATCCAAAGAGAAATAAAGGCTTATGACTTTACACTATCCAAAATAAAGCCCAATTGATTCGAGTCAGTTTGTCAAACAAACAATATAGTTCGCGATCAAGTCGTTCGCTTCTATAGCAGTTCAGAATTATTTCAAAATCTGTAAAGTTGTTCAATTGATCCATCAAGGAGAGACCTTTGGCCGAATAAAGTAGAGGCATCTTGAATGGGATGGCTTTGATGGATGTCCCAGAAATGAGGCCTCCAACTCCAATGGAAACTCCTTGTCTTAAGCTTGACCTATCTTGCTTAATGGATTATTAGCCAGTTACTTTTTACCCCTTGACCAAGCAACTTTTATAGCAGGAAGCCTGGCTACTTTCTTTCGAGACATGGTTGAAGAAAAGGCGTATGCCCTTACTCCAATGGTGCCTACCCCTTCAAAGCCGAAAGCATGTACCTCTCTCGATTGAACGTATGACTTAGCAGCAGACACCAGAGGTGCGAGCCCTTATTATACTAGAATTTCTCCCGAGGGCATGGTATGGAATAGACCCCACAGTGGTTTGTCAGCATCGGTGGATCATCTTCCCTGATTCTGGTTTAGATCAAGAGGTAAAGTACCATCCCCTTAAGGATGAAAAAAGATCATTTGTACTTGACCACCATTTCTGAACTTCTGCTTACCAATATAGGAAAAGGTAGTCGGCTACTAACACAGGCAAGTTTTAGCCGGGCTAATCAAATCCTTATGATTTTTTACCTCGTGATAGATTTAGAACCATCCATCATTCATCACCTACAAGAAATGGTTAAAAATGAGTCGTCTTAGAAAATCTAGTACGAAGGGGCTTTTTTTATAACTATCCATTACCTTCTATTCGAATTCACAAAGAGAAAAAACCATCGCTGCTTTAATTGCCCGATTGATGAAGATATGCCATGGATTTTCCATCATTAGCTAATAAGGAGAACGGGAAATATGAAATAGCCAGCCTATGCCTATTCGTAGCCCACCCATTTGCCTTTTGTGAAACCTTTGCCTAGGAGCTCAAGAAACCACTCTATTTTCTTCGTTCCATTCTGGCCTTACCAAATGCTACTCATTTTCGGTGGTAGTATGATTAGAAAACCCTCATCTATTCCCCAGCATACAACCAGTCACGTGCCACTTCCATCCGTTCGGTCCTCGCTCTCAACGAAAACTACCCGCCGAAAGGAATATTGAAGCAACCTTTCACATAGCCCTTTCTTGGGCAATTGAATCAGGAACAAATGCAGAAGACAAAAGGGACCTAACCGCTGCATCTCATGCCCTGAGCTCTTTTTAGGGGTTGCATTTTTTTTCTTTTTGGAATATTGTTCATATTTCCTAAAAGCACATAAAACTTCCTCTTATTCGATCTTATTGGCTCAGCCTAGAGAGTTAGCGGATGTTGATCTGGTAGTGTCAAAGAGGCGATTCTCAACAGCTTCAATAGCATAGATTATTGGACATGAAGATAGGATGAAGATAGTGGGATGAAGTAGTCTTTAAAAAACCATTGGTAAGAGAAGTCAAATAAGTAACTAAGGGAAGGGACCTTTACCATTTCGCTTCTTCCGCTTTTGCGGATTCCACTAATAGAACAGAACCCGAGAGGAAGGGAAGAAGTGACCCTCACTCGGAGTAGGGGCTAACCTTGAATGTCGAGGTGAACTGGCAAGACCAGGGAAAGAACCTAATGAGACCCTGTATGAAGCTCGGGTGCTTCATGTAGAGAAAGACCGAAGCCAGTCTAGTTTACTTCATGATTCCAGAACTTACACGCCCTAGGGAAATTGGATTTTCCCATGCTGGGTCGCACGGTGTCCCTCATAGAAATTACTCCCTTTTTATGTAAGGGTAAGAAAAGAAGGAATCCACTTACCCACTTTTGCATTTTTTGGAGGTTTACATCTAGTGAATGAGGTTGCATTGGATTGTACAACTTTTAGTTCCTCTTCTGCCTGCAAGCTCTCAACATATGTGAACTTTTTCGACTCTTCATGCTTTGCTGTGAAAACAAATAGGTTGTTCTCAGGTATAAAGGAGGGGCTGCTAGTAATAAGTGAGAAAACAAACAAGGGATTGAGCACAAAAACGTTTGCTTGCTCGGGTACTTCTTTCTATTAGCCTTCCTTGAAACATTGGAAGAAAGAGAATGCGAATGGGACAGAGTTCTAGTCGATTCCTTTATTTAATCAACCTTGCTTTGGTATTTCCTCTATCAAATATTACTACCAGGCAGAATAAACTCGAACAAGAAGGCTTAGGTGGGTACGACATGATTGGGTTAGCTAGACTCATGCGCCGAATAAAATACGTTATTCTAGTCGCATTGGTTCATGACTTAGTCTTAGTAGCAAGACTATGGTTGACTAGATCGTTTATACCGTAATTCCACTTTCCGTTCAAGGGAAGTATCAACAAATGATCTCGGTGCATTTGACTTTTGAATCTGTCTTTGTTTTTCCGGGCATTCTGCTTTTGTTTGGATCTCTATCTCAGGAAAATAGGGCATGAAAGTAAGAAAGAAGGTAAAGGACTGAATCCGCTACTATTGATCTACCACATAAGGATTTTCACTCTCCAAGAAAGCCAGGTATGCAACTGACTCTTATCCATGCAAGACAAAAAACAAGTCTTCTTACCGCTCCTTTGGTGCACGTATAATAAATAGAATAGATCACTCATCTAACTATGAATTTTATAATAGAAGAGAGAGAGTAGCCAATACTACTTCCCATTTGAATGATGTTCTTGCTCCACTCTTTATTCATCGGGATTCTGTTAGTGTTCATACGGGGCCAAAAAGGGCTTTCTGAAGGCAAAGTCAGCACCATCTTGCAATCGACCTTCTCAAACCGAGCTCACTAGCGATGTCGAATACCATACCAGGATATTGAAGAAGGATAGATGAATCATGAGACAATGGACAGTTAATTAAAACCATCGACTTGCTATGCCTCTTTCGCTCCGCACCTTCCCTTGTTGCAGTAGCAAGGGATGTATTAGTAGCAGTAGCAATAGGATAAGGCACGCCTAATAAGGAACTGAGATGTGGGGTCTCTTTCTTTGGGGGTACCGATGAGGTTCAATCAGAAGAGGAGAAGGCAAATCATTCAACTCAAAGAAGAGCACAATTTATAAGAGGGAATTTCGCCTATCCATAGCTGGAAGAAGCGATTCAATTCTTAATGCCTCAAGATCGGCAATAACTAGCATATATAATATATAATCGATCTTCCTTCTTAGGCACTTTCGAAATAGTGAATCAAAATAGGTTGTTAGTTCGACTGCCATAGAAAGAGGGGCAAATGCTATTGAATGGCCTGTTCGAGAAGAAGCTGCCTTTGTTTGCGATTAGGTGCCTTAAGCGGAATAGGAGGTTGAATCAATAGTCACTAATGGCACCTATCCAAATCAAGCAATTGCAATTTGGATCAAAAATCCAAAATTCTAGGGTTTTACTATTCATTTTTACTATTCACGTTCTTGCCTAAATTCAATTTGCATTTCTAATCGTAAAAATCATTAAATAACTAACAATCAATGCTTTACGAACCCTAAAGAAGCATTTCCAATCAATTTCAAGCATTATAAAGCATTAAATATCAAATCTAAAAATTTGAATAAAAAATCAAATTTCATATAATATGCACAAAAGCGTGAAAACCCTCATAGAGATTGAAGACCAAGACCCGCAAGGACTCGAGCCACAACCCCCGAGCAATTCCACGCACGATTGTAGAAGAAAATGCGAGCAAAAATCATTTCTTTTCCTCCTTGGTGCATTCGGCCATGAGAAGGACAATTTGGGCATTTTGAAATTTGTTTTTTTTTAATTTTAGCCTTGTTTTATTATTTAAAAGGTGACAAAGGGCATTTTGGTCTTTTGCAAGGTCAAGCTTAAGTAAAAATTGGTCAAATAAGCTTATTTAGATGCCATTTAATCTAATTAAAGTTAGAGCAATGCAATTGTAATGAAAACCGACTAAAACTAGCTGATTTAAACTAGAAACGTTATTTACGAAATCCGAGATATATTCTTCTAACTTTCATTTTCGAAATGCTACGATCGAACGGTCAATAAACGATCGCTAATAAAGTGATGAGCAACAATATAAAACTTTAATTTTTTTTGAAAAGTTCCCGGATCGTTCGTCGTGAGTCGCAAAAAGGATGACACAAAAGGGCTTTGTGACCTCAACATGACGGGTGTGATCATACCAGCAGGTATGTATTAGATCCCATTAGAACTCCAAAGTTAAGCGTGCTTGGGCGAGAGTAGTTGTAGGATGGGTGACCCCCTGAGATGTCCTCGTGTTGCACTCCACTTTTCGTTTTGTTTTTTTTTTCCCTATTCAGGCTTGCCGAAATGTTTTATCCACCACATTTCTATTATCGAGTCCCACGGCATCTTGGGCAAGACAATTTCACTTCGTGTAGAGGCTAGGCCCGCAAACTGAGGGCGTAGGGCCTGTGACCAAGTATCCGTCTTTCCGGTGCCCATAGCTTTTGATCCGTAAGGAGTTATGCGGCACATAGCGTACCGTTGGAAAGCTATCTAAGAGCTCTATGACGGGGGCAGCAATCCTGCTCTGCCGCGCCTATTTTTCGAGCCCAAAATCGAATGTTTTTATTAGTTTTGGGCCACTTCTCTTGTTTTTGCACTGTCTCTTCGTCACAGATCGTTCGTCGTGAGCCACGAAAAGGACAACACATAAGGGCTTTGTGCTCTCAACATGACGGGTGCGATCATACTAGCACTAATGCAACGGATCCCATCAGAACTTCAAAGTTAAGCGGGGCGCGAGTAGTACTAGGATGGGTGAGCCCCTGGGATGTCCTCGTGTTGCACCCCCCTTTTCGTTTTGTTTTTTTGCCCCGTTCATGCTTGCCAAGATGCTTTATCCGCCGCATTTACATTAACAAGTCCCACGGCTTCTTAGGCAAGACAACTTCGCTTCGCATAGAGGTTGGGCCCGCAAACCAAGGGCGTGGGGCCTATGATCAGGTCTCCGTCTCTCTGGTGCCCATAACTTTTAATCCGTAAAGAGTTATGCATCGCACAGCATACCGTTGTAAAGCACTCTGAGAGCTCTACGATGGAGGCATCAAGCCTAGTCAGTTCTGTAAGTTTTTGGAGCCCAAAATTGAATGTTTTCATCTGTTTTGGGCCACTTTTCTACTTTTTCTGCTGTTTCTTCATCCCGAATCGTTCGTCGTGAGCCGCGAAAAGGACAACACATAAGAGCTTTGTGCCCTTAACATGACGGGTGCGATCATACCAGGACTAATGCATCGGATCCAATCAGAACTCCGAAGTTAAGTGTACTTGGGCGAGAGTAGTACTAGGATGGGAGACCCCCTGGGAAGTCCTCGTGTTGCACCCCCCTTTACGTTTGGTTTTTTTGCCCCGTTTAGGTTTGCCAAGATGCTTTATCCCTTACATTTCTATTATCGAGTCCCACGGTATCTTGGGCAAGACAACTTCGCTTCGCGTAGAGGCCGAGCTCGTAAACCGAGGGCGTGGGCCTGTGACTAGGTCTCTGTCATTCCGATGCCCATAACCTTTGATCCGTAAGGAGTTATGCAGTGCATAGCTTACCGTTGGAAAGCTCTCCAAAGCTCTACGACGGGGGCAGGAAGTCTGCTCGGCTGCGCCTATTTTTGGAGCCTAAAATCGAACTTTTTGATCAGTTTTAGGGTAATTTACTTCTTTTCGCGTTGTTTCTTCATCTCGAATCGTTCGTCGTGGGCGACGAAAAAGACGACACATAACGGCTTTGTGACCTCACATGACGGGTGCGATCATACCAGTAGTAATACATCGGATCCCATCAGAACTCTAAAGTTAAGCATGCTTGGGTAAGAGTAGTAGTAGGACGGGTTACCCCCTGGGATGTCCTCGTGTTGCACCCCACTTTTTGTTTTGTTTTTTTGCCCCGTTAAGGCTTGCCAAGATTTTTTATCCGTCACATTTCTATTATCGAGTCCCACGGCATCTTAGGCAAGACAATTTCGCTTCACGTAGAGGCTGGGCCTACAAACTGAGGGTATGGGGCCTGTGACCAGGTCTCCGTCTCTCCGGTGCCCATAACTTTTGATCCGTAAGGAGTTATGCAGCGCATAGCATACCGTTGGAAAGCTCTCTAAGAGTTCTATTACTGTGGCAACAAGCTTGCTATGCTGCGCTTGTTATTGGAGCCTAAAATTGAACGTTTTCGTTAGTTTCGGCCTACTTTTTCTTCTTTTTGCGCTATTTCTTCTTCCCAGATCGTTCGTCGTGAGCCGCAAAAAGGACAACACAAGCGGGCTTTGTGCCCTCAACATGTCGAGTGCGATCATACCAGTACTAATGCATCGGATCCCATTAGAACTTTGAAGTTAAGTGCGCTTGGGCGAGAGTAGTACTAGGATATGAGACCCCTTGGGAAGTCCTCGTGTTGCACCCCCCTTTTCGTTTTGTTTTTTTGCCCCGTTCAGGCTTAACAAGACACTTTATCCGTCACATTTCAATTATTGAGTCCCACGGCATCTTGAGCAAGACAACTCGCTTCGCGTAGAGGCTGGGCCTGCAAACCGAGGGCGTAGGGCCTGTGACAAGGTCTCTGTCGCTTCGGTGCCCATAACTTTTGATCTGTAAGGACTTATGCAGCGTATAGCATACTGTTGGAAAGCACTCTTAGAGCTCTACGACGGAGGTAGCAAGCTTGCTTTGCTGCGCCTATTTTCAGAGCCCAAAATTGAATGTTTTCATTAGTTTCGGGCTACTTTTCTTCTTTTTGCGTTATTTCTTCATCCCGGATCGTTCGTCATGAGCTGTGAAATGGACAAGACATACGGGCTTTGTCCCCTCAACATGACTGGTGCGATCATACCAGCACGAATACATTGGATCCCATCAGAACTCCAAAGTTAAGCGTGCTTGGGCGAGAGTAGTACTAGGATGGGTGACCCCCAGGGATGTCTTCGTGTTGCACCCCCTTATTCATTTTGTTTTTTTGCCCCGTTCAAGCTTGCCAAGATGCTTGATCCGTCACATTTCCATTATCGAGTGCCACGGCATCTTTGGCAAGGCAACTTTGTTCGCGTAGAGGCTGGGCCCGCAAACCGAGGGCGTCGGGCCAATCACTAGGTCTTCGTCTCTCTGGTGCCCATAACTTTTGATCTGTAAGGAGTTATGCGGCGCATAGCATACCATTGGAAATCTCTCTAGGAACACTACGATGGGGGCAGCAAGCTTGCTCTGCTGCGCCTATTTTCGGAGCCCAAAATCGAACATTTTTATTAGTTTCAGGCCATTTTTCTTCTTTTTGCGCTGTTTCTTCATCATGGATCGTTTGTCGTGAGCCACGAAAAGGACAACACATACGGGCTTTGTGCCCTCAACATGACAGGCGCAATCATACCAGTACTAATGCATCGGATCCCATCAAGACTGCGAAGTTAAGCGTGCTTGGGCGAGAGTAGTACTAGGATGGGAGACCCCTTGAAAGTCCTCATGTTGCACCCCCCTTTTCGTTTTGTTTTTTGCTCTGTTCAGGCTTGCAAACCGAGGCTAGGACCGCAAACCATGGGCGTGGGGTTTGTGACTACGTCTCCGTCGCTCCGTTGCCCCTAACTTTTGATCCGTATGGGGTTATGCGGCACACAGCATACTGTTGGAAAGCTCTCTGAGAGCACTGTGATGGGGGTGGCAAGCATGGTCGGTTGCGCCTGTATTTGGAGTCTAAAATTGAATGTTTTCATCAATTTTGGACTATTTTTCTTCTTTTTACACTGATACTTCGTCCCGAATCGTTCATCGTGAGCCGTGAAAAAGACAACACATAAGGGCTTTGTGCCCTCAACATGACGAGTGAGATCATACTAGCACAAATGCATCGGATCCCATCAGAACTCTAAACTTCAGCGTGCTTGGGCGAGAGTAGTACTAGGATGGTTGACCCCTTGGGATGTCCTCGTGTTGCACCCCCTTTTTCATTTTATTTTTTTACCCCGTTCAGGCTCGTCAAGATACTATATGCGTCACATTTCTATTATCGAGTCCCACCACATCTTGTGCAAGACAACTTCGATTTGTGTAGAGGCTGGGCCCCCAAACCGAGGGCGTGTGGCCTATGATCAGGTCTCCGTCTCTCCGATGCCCATAAATTTAGATCCGTAAGAAGTTATGCGGCGCATAGCATACCATTAAAAGGCTCTCCGAGAGCTCTATGACGAGGATAGCAAGCCTGGTCGGTTGCGCTAGTTTTCGAAGCCCAAAATTGAATGTTTTCATCAGTTTCGGGCCAGTTTTTTACCTTTTTTGCTATTTCTTCATCCCAGATCGTTAGTCGTGAGCCGCGAAAAGGACAACACATATGGGCTTTATGCCCTCAACATGACGGGTGCGATCATACCAGTACTAATGCATAGGATCCCATCAAAACTCCGAAGTTAAGTGTACTTTGGCGAGACTAGTACTAGGATGGGAAACCCTCTGGGAAGCCCTCATGTTGCACCCCCCTTTTTGTTTGGTTTGTTTGCCCCGTTCGGGCTTGCCAAGATGCTTTATCCGTCATATTTCTATTATCGAGTCCCACGGTATCTTGGGCTAGACAACTTCACTTCGCGTAGAGGCTGGGCCCACAAACCGAGGGTGTGGGGCCTGTGACTAGGTTTTCGTCACTCCGGTGCCCACAACTTTTGATCCGTAAGGAGTTATGTGGTAGACAGCATACCGTTGGAAAGCTCTCCGAGAGCTCTACGATGAGGGCAGTGACCCTGCACGGCTGCGCCTCTTTTCGGAGCCCCAAATCAAATGTTTTCATCATGAGTGCTGAAAAAGACGACACATAAGGGCTTTGTGCCCTCAACCTGACGAGTGCGATCATACCAGCAGTAATACATCTGATCCTATCAGAACTGCAAAGTTAAGCGTGGTTGGGCGAGAGTAGTAGTAGGAGGGGTGAGCCCCTGGGATGTCCCCGTGTTGCACCCTACTTTTCGTTTTGTTTTTTTGCCCCGTTCAGGTTTACCAAGATGCCTTGTCCGTCATATTTCTGTTATCGAATCCCATAGCATATTGGGCAAGACAATTTTGCTTCGCGTAAAGGTTGGGCTTGCAAACTGAGGTCGTGGGGCCCGTGACCAGGTCTCTATCTGTCCGGTGCCCATAACTTTTGATCCGTAAGAAGTTATACGGTGCATGGCATACCGTTGGAAAGCTCTCTGAGAGCTCTACGATGGAGGTAGAAAGCCTACTCAACTGCTCCTGTTTTCAGATCCCAAAATCGAACATTTTCATTAGTTTCGGGCCACTTTTCTTCTTTTTGCGATGTTTCTTCTTCCCGTATCGTTCGTCGTGAGCCGCAAAAAGGATAACACATACGGGCTTTGTGCCATCAACATGATGGGTGCGATCATACCAGCACTAATGCATCGGATTGCATCAGATTCCTAAAGTTAAGTGTGCTTGGGCGAGAGTAGTACTAGGATGGGTGACCCCCTGGGATGTCCTCGTGTTGTACCCCCCCTTTTCATTTTGTTTTCTTGCCTCGTTCAAGCTTGCCAAGATGCTTTATCCAACACATTTCTATTATCGAGTCTCACGACATCTTGGGCAAGATAACTTAGCTTCGTGTAGAGACTGGGCCCGCAAACCGAGGGCGTGGGGCCTGTGACCAGGTCTTCGTCGATCTGGTGCCCCCAACTTTTGATCAATAAGGAGTTATACGGCGCACAACATACCGTTAGAAAGCTCTCCGAGAGCTCTACGATTCAGGCAGCAAGCTTGCTCAGTTGTGCCTATTTTTGGAGCCCAAAATCAAACATTGTCATCAGTCTCGGGCTACTTTTCTTATTTTTGAGCTGTTTCTTCCTCCCGGATCATTCATCGTGAGCCGCAAAAGGACGACACATAAGGGCTTTTTGCCCTCAACATGACGGGTGCGAACATACCAGCACTAAAGCATCGGTTCCCATCAGAACTCCGAAGTTAAGCCTGCTTGGGAGAAAGTAGTACTAGGATGGGAAACCCCTGGGAAGTCCTTGTGTTGCACCCCCTTTTCGTTCTGTTTTTTTGCACCATTCAGGCTTACCAAGTTGCCTTATCCGTCACATTTCTATTATCGAGTCCCACGGCATCTTGGGCAAGACAACTTCGCTTCGCGTAGCGGTTGGGCCCACAAACCGAGGGCGTGAGGCTTGTCACCAGGTCTGTCTCTCCAGTGCCCATAAGTTTTGATCCGTAAGGAGTTATGTGGCGCACAACATACAGTTGGAAAGCTCTCCGAGAGCTCTACAACTAGGCAATAAGCCTGTCCAGCTATTTTTTCGTCCCGCATCGTTCGTCGTGAACTGCAAAAAAGACGACACATAAAGGCATTTTGCCCTCAACATGACGGGTGCGATCATACCAGCAGTAATGCATAGGATCCCATCAGAACTCCAAAGTTAAGCGTGCTTGGGCGAGAGTAGTTGTAGGATGGGTGACCCACTAAGATGTCCTCGTGTTGCACCCCACTTTTTGTTTTATTTTTTTACCCCTTCAGGCTTGCCAAGATGCTTTATCCATCACATTTCTATTATCGAGTCCTACGACATCTTTGGCAAGACAACTTCACTTCGCGTAGAGGCTGGGCCCGCAAACCGAGGGCGTGGGGCTTGTGACCAGGTCTCTGTCTCTCTGGTGCCTATAACTTTTGATCCGTAAGGAGTTATGTGGCGCATAGCGTACCGTTGGAAAGCTCTCTAAGAGCTCTATGATGGGGTCAGTAAGCCTGCTCTGCCATGCCTATTTTTGGAGCACAAAATTGAACATTTTCATTAGTTTCGAGCCACTTTTTTTTTTTGGGCTGTTTCTTCAACCCGGATTGTTCGTCGCGAGCCGAGAAAAGGACAACACATGCGGGCTTTGTGCCCTCAACATGACGTGTATGATCATACCAGCACTAATGCATCGGATCCCATCAGAACTCCGAAGTTAAGCGTGCTTGGGCGAGAGTAGTACTAGGATGGGAGACCCCCTGGGAAGTCCTCGTGTTGCACCCCCCTTTTTGTTTTATTTTTTTGCCCCGTTCAGGCTTGTCAAGATGCTTTATCCATCACATTTCTATTATCGAGTCCCACGACATCTTGGGCAAGACAATTTTGCTTCACATAGAGGCTGGGCCTGCAAACCAAGGGCGTGGGGCTGATGACCAGGTCTCCGTCCCTCCGGTGCCCTTAACTTTAGATCCGTAAGGAGTTATGCGGCGCATAGCATACCATTGTAAAGCTCTTTGAGAGCTCTATGACGGGGGTAGCAAGCCTGCTCAGTTGCGCCTGTTTTTGGAGCCCAAAATGGAACCCTTTCATTAGTTTCGGGCAACTTTTCTTCTTTTTGCCCTATTTCTTCCACTCGGATCGTTCGTCGCGAGCCGAGAAAAGGACAACACATGCGGGCTTTGTGGCCTCAACATGACGTGTACGATCATACCAGCACTAATGCATCGGATCCCATCAGAACTCCGAAGTTAAGCGTGCTTGGGCGAGAGTAGTACTAGGATGGGAGACCCCTTAGGAAGTCCTCGTGTTGCACCCCCCTTTTCATTTTGTTTTTTGGCCCTGTTCAGGCTTGCCAAGATGCTTTATCTGTCACATTTCTATTATCGAGTCCCACGGCATCTTGGGCAAGACAACTTCCCTTCGTGTAGATGTTGGGCCAGCGAACCGGAGGCGTGGTGTCATGCCCCAACTCGACCCCACCTACAATCAGTTATCATCATTAATCATCAATAATCATCAATTATCATCAATATATCATCAAGTAATCAATTAAACAACAAACAACAAAGTTAGATGACAAAGTAGGCCATCCAACTTAACATGCATTAAACACGTAATCTAACCCTGGTCTAACCATCAACAACTCACAATTCAATCATTCAAACACCACCCAATCATCTAAAGGCTCAATTCAACAATTTAAAGAAAGACAACCTAAACTTCAAATAATCATATCTTACATTCTACTAATCCAAACAACTCTAAATCAGTTTCTAACACTCTCCCATTCAATCAACAACATTAGCCCTCTCGGAAACTAACCAAGACACATCAAAATCAAGCCCAACAACCCTAAAACCTCAAGGCACCTAGGTTGAAATTTCTGGATTTTCACCCAAACATTGCAATTGAAAATTCGGCATTATAACGGCGTTACCACGTAATTAACAAACTTTTAGAAATCGAAAGCAATCGATTCCAACCACAACAACTCAAGATATTCATCAAATAGCCAATCTATCAACTTTAAATACCCGAAAATAAATAATTTTGCTACAATGGTTCAAATCTCATAGTAATACTCATAAACGATCCCTAGCATGCACTGAGCAATAATATAACTTCAAATTAACATTCTAACGGTTCAATAATCAATTATATTCAAAAACATAAAAAATGACTTTTGAGATATAGAATTTTTCTCTCACCTTTGATGTGATATAAGCCTATATATGTGTGCAATGCGTGCCCAACAAGCGGAATCCAACTCGGCACGAAAATCTACGGATAAAAACTAGGGTTTTCTATGAAAAATTGCTTTGAAAACTTGAAGAAAAAACTTGATTTTTCTCTCTATGGCTCTTAGCCATGTAGGTGAAATTTGAGTATGTTTTGTGTTGTGTTTTGTGTGTGTTGATGCATATAAGCTAAGGTCAAACATATTAAAAATAGTCAAAGTTGATTTTATTAGCCTTTTAATTATATTTTCTAGTCTTTTAATTCATTTAATGACTATTTCTTGCTCAACTATTAATTTAACACTTAAACTAATTCTAGACATTATATTTTAGGTGACAAAGAGTGTTACTTTAAAATAGTCTCACCTGAATCAGCTTAAAACGCATTTTCTTGCAAAAGAAAGTGTAAAAATCTTTAAAATTCCAAAATCGATTCCAAATCCGTTTTAATCAAACACGGGTCGATTAATACCCGAGGACTAGGTTTTAAAACGTTTAAAACACCCCTATAAAAATTTTAGAGGACAGGTGTTTAAAAATACTATTCACCAAAACCGACGATAAAATTTTTGATTCTGTTTTTGATGAAAATTTCATGAATGCACACTTAGCATGTATTAGGAGTATTAATCACATATTTAGCATATTCTAAGTCATATAGTACATAAACAGGTCAATTCATGCAAAACGAGGTAAAACATGCAAATCAAGATAAAGCAAAATATGGGGTCTCACACGTGGGGCCTGTGACTAGGTCTCGGTCGCTTTGGTACCCAAAACTTTTGATCCGTAAGGCGTTATATAGCGTATAGCATACCGTTGGAAAGCTCTCTAAGAGTTCTACGACAGGGGCAGTGAGCCTACTCTGCTGCGCCTATTTTCGGAGCCCAAAATCAAATATTTTCATTAGTTTCGGGCTACTTTTCTTCTCTTTGCGTTGTTTCTTCATCATGGATCTTTCGTCGTGAGTCGCGAAAATGACAATACATACGGGCTTTGTGCCCTCAACATGACGGGTGCGATTAAACCAGCACTAATGTATTGGATCCCTTTAGAACTCCGAAGTTAAGCGTGCTGGGCGAGAGTAGTACTAGGATGGGAGACCCCCTAGGAAGTCCTCATGTTGCACCCCCATTTTTGTTTTGTTTTTTTGCCCCATTCAGGCTTGCCAAGATACTTTATCCGTCACATTTCTATTATCGAGTTCCACAGCATCTTGGGCAAGACAATTTCGTTTCGCGTAGAGGCTGGGCTTGCAAACCGAGGGCGGGAGGCCATGACTAGGTCTCCGTCTATCCAGTGCCCATAACTTTTAAGCTGTAAGGAGTTATGCGGCGCATAACATACCGTTAGAAAGTTCTCTAAGAGCTGTACGACAGGGGCAGCACGCCTGCTCGGCTACACCTGTTTTCGGAGCCTAAAATCGAACGTTTTCATTAGTTTTGGCTACTTTTCTTCTTTTTACGTTGTTTCTTCATCCCTGATAGTTCGTCGTGAGCCACAGAAAGGACAACACATGTAGGCTTTGTGCCCTCAACATGATGGGTGTGATCATACTAGCACTAATGCAATGGATCCCATAAGAACAACAAAGTTAAGCGTGCTTGGGTGAGAGTAGTACTAGGATGGCAGACCCCCTTGGAAGTCCTCGTGTTGCACCCCCCTTTTCGTTTTGTTTTTTGCCACGTTCAAGCTTGCCAAGATGTTTTATCCGTCACATTTCTATTATCGAGTCCCACGGCATCTTGGGCAAGAGAACTTCACTTTGCGTAAAGGCTGGGCCTGCAAACTGAGGGCGTGGGGCCAGTGATCCGGTCTCTGTCTCTCCGGTGCCTATAACTTTTGATCCGTAAGGAGTTATATGGCGCACAACATATTGTTGGAAAGCTCTCCGAGAGCTCTATGATAGGGGCAGTATGCCCGATTGGTCGCGCCAATTTTTGAAGCCCAAAATTGAATGTTTTCATCAGTTTTTGGCCACTTTTATTCTTTTTCTCTGTTTTCTCGTCCGGATCATTCTTAGTGAGCTGTGAAAAGGACAACACATAAGGGCTTTGTGCCCTCAACCTGACGGGTGCGATCATACCAACACTAATGAATCAGATCCCATCAGAACTCCGAAGTTAAGCGTGCTTTTGCTATAGTAGTATTAAGATGAGAGACCCTCGAGGAAGTCCTCGTGTTGCACCCCCCTTTTCTTTTTGTTTTTTTGCCCTGTTCAGGCTTGCAAAGATGCTTTATCCGTCACATTTCTATTATCGAGTCCCACAGTATCTTGGGCAAGGCAACTACGTTTCACATAGAGGCTGGGCCTGCAAACCGAGGGCGTGAGGCCTGTGACTAGGTCTCCGGCGCTTCGGTGCCCATAACTTTTGATCCGTAAGGAGTTATGCGGCGCACAACATACCGTGAGAAATCTCTCAGAGAGCTCTACGACCGGGGCAGCAATCGCTTGGCTGCGCCTATTTTTGGAGCCCAAAATCGAATGTTTTCATGACTTTCGGGCTACTTTTCTTCTTTTTGCGCTGTTTCTTCATCCCGGATCATTCGTCGTGAGCGGCAAAAAAGACCACACATAAGGGCTTTGTGCCCTCAACAAGATGGGTGCGATCATACCATCACTAATGCATTAGATCCCATCAGAACTCCATAGTTAAGCGCGCTTGGGCGAGAGTAATAGTAGATGGGTGACCCACTGGGATGTCCTCGTGTTGCACCCCTCTTTTCATTTTGTTTTTTTGCCCCGTTCAGGCTTGCCAAGATGCTTTATCCGTTATATTTCTATTATCGAGTCCCATAGTATCTTGGGCAAGAAAACTTCTCTTCACGTAGAGGCTAGGCCCGAAAACCGAGGGCATGGGGCCTATGACCAGGTCTCCGTCTCTCCGGTGCCCATGAGTTTTGATCCATAAGGAGTTAAGCGGCGCATAGCATACCGTTAAAAAGCTCTCTAAGAGCTCTACGACGGGGGCATCAATCCTGCTCTGTTGCCCCTATTTTCGGAGCCCAAAATCGAACGTTTTCATTAATTTTGGGCCACTTTTCTTCTCTTTGTGCTGTTTTTCATAACAGATCATTCGTCGTGAGCCATGAAAAGGACAACACATACGGGATTTGTGCCCTCAACATGACGGGTGAGATCATACCTGTGTCGTGCGATACCTCGTTTCGTGTGCCTAACCTAGATTTGCATGCCTTGACCTAGGTTTAAGAATCGTGTTTTGTTTTGTGTGCCTTGCATTAAATTATGTGCATTCATTTAGGGTTGCGTGCATTTACTTGAGAAACGTGCATTCATCTCGTAGTGCGTGCCCAAAACCTAGGAAAGCGTGCCCTCACGCTAATCAAGAAAGCATCTTATGTGAATCACTAAATCATTAATTAATCTTACAGATTCCACTAACTAATATTAAATTGCTAATTCAACGCACTAGAAGACAAAATCTCACAAAAAGCTAGACATTCCTTATTCTTTATTCCTTATTCTTTGCATATCCCAAAAACACAATTAAAATATTGCTCAACCAAGACAAAAAATTCAGATTCTTGCAATGCCTTGGCCGACCACCTTGTGTGCATTTGTGCTTGCTTGCATAATTCAAAATTAAATCTAGACATCCTATGACATTCTATGACACAAGCAATAGAAAAAAATGGCTCAAAAACCCTCCCCAATGCACAATTCTCGACCCATTCTCTTGCCCATGCTAGGATGTTTCAAATTGTGCTTCTTGAAAACACAAAAATCTGAAGTTTACATGCTCAAGGCTGACACAAGCATCAATACCCATCAAGCTTCAATTTTTTTCATTCTTTCTCTCTTTCTCTCATTCTTCTCTCCCTCTCTCATTTCTTCTCTCTCTCTCTCGACCTTGGCTGAGTTTCTGCACTCCATAGCTTAACTTCATCACTCAATGGTGCATCAAGACATGCAAGAAGCTTAGGAGCTCAACCAAGCAAAACTAGGAGTAAAGAAGCACACATGCAAGCCTTTAGCACCTCCATTTCGGCTTAGGTGAGTTTGTTAGCTTCCATTTCTTTTCTTCTTGTTCTAACCACATGCACCTACTAAGAACTCGGTTACTAAGCTAGGAAATTAGAGAAATCCCAAGTTGTCTCTCGGCTAAGCAAGGAAAAAGATCAACTTTGTGCTTCACCAAGAGTTTGTGCATCTTCTTTGTTGTCTTGCTAAGGTGAGGGCTAAAACTTCTTGAAAATCTTTCAAAAAACCACATGCATGCCTTTAAATGTCTATTTTTACTTCTGTACTTGAGATATATGTGTTTTCATCGGCTTTTATAAACATGCATGACAAGATTTTGGGCTAGAATGTGATGATAGATGAAATTGTGTATGTGATAGCCTTCTATCTTGTTGGTACGAGGCGGTTTTGGCTAGGTAAATGATGTTGAAAATGCGTGAAAATTGTTAGGTAACTAGTTTTGCTAGTTCTGAACACTTTTCGTAGAAATAGACCAAAGCTAATTTTGACTCTAAGGTTCTCGAAATGGCAAATTATCAAAATGTGTCCAAATCTGGAAAGTCTGGAAAAATGAAGCAAGTTTTGGTAGATTCACTGACCTTGTATAACGAACCAGTTTTGACTTAGTAAATGATATCCAAAATGCATGAAATTTGGTTTGCTACTATATTTTTCAGTTCTTGACATTGTTGTCAGAAATAGACTAAGGCTAAATCTGACCCTAAGGCCCTCAAAAACGACAAGTATTGAAATGTGTGCAAATCTGGACAGTTTTGCGTAGTCTCACTGTTTTGGCTATAACTCTTGAACCCGAACTCCAAATGATGCGGGGTTTGTTTATGAATTTAGTTCACTCCTTATGCTTTAATTTGAAATCTTATTCACTAGAATTGGAGATTGTTTTCTTGTCTTAATGATTATGAGAAAATAGTCCATTGCAGTGAGGGTTTCACTTAGTGATATGCTTAGAAAAATTAATGTAGCTTCTCTTGTTGTATTAAATGCTTGGGATTGTAGCATTTGGATGTTGTGTGGACTGTTTTGAATGCTTGAGGGTGTTTGAATTAATCAAATTGCACCCGGTTCCACGTAGATGTCGTTGCATGTTGAATAATCTTATTATTTGATTACGTGAACTTCGAAATGAGTTATATCACTTGATTTACATGCGTTGCATGGCTGCCCATTTAATGTTTCATATAACTCCATGTGCTTTTCAAGTTAAATTACTTGTCTTATCGTGCCTCGCTTGTTTACTTGTCAATGTCCAATCTTGTGACTGCTCAAAGGCAACCTACTTTGTTGTCCTCTTAATGTGATATATTAAATATCATAAATGTGCATTGCATACAAGGTTGCAGCCTTTCATTCTGGCGTGGTAGCGTTCATGCACATCGGGCGACATCGGGCTTGCCGGTGCAACCGTGACTAATATTGTCCAATTCCCTCTCTCGCTTGGGGGCTAGACTTCCTCAGAGAGTTGGGTCGTAGGATTTTGAGGTACATCCGGAGTACACCCATTTGGTGTGATAAGGGGATGATTTGAAGTCGGCCGCAACAACTGATACTGGAATTGAACTGAGAGAAAAAGCTCACCGTATCCTTTTTACTATGTGTATAAGTACTCTCGCTTGGTTCCTAGAGGACCTCGGGGAGAAAAGATGGGTAATTGCGTTCTTTTACTATTATATTACATTATGTACTTGCTCGTGATACATATCATGCTTGCAAAAAGGGTTTTCATAAGTTGAACCGGAAAATGAGTTTCAAAACTTATTTCTCGTTCCCCCTCGCTGAGTTCATAAGGACTCACCCTCTTTTATCATCTTTGGTGAAGAAGACCAGGAATAGGTACCCG
This sequence comes from Ehretia macrophylla, assembly GCA_037974665.1. Taxonomy (NCBI): domain Eukaryota; kingdom Viridiplantae; phylum Streptophyta; class Magnoliopsida; order Boraginales; family Ehretiaceae; genus Ehretia; species Ehretia macrophylla. The sequence continues at coordinate 38,595,984 of CM075777.1, read as the reverse complement.
AGGACAACGTGCCTAACAATGATTCCTTGGAATGATTGCTTGCCCTACGTGCCTTACGTGACTATGGCCATTTTGTGAACAATATGTTGCTTGAAGACTATTTCATCTCTTATGATGCTTGCTATTGTAATGTAAAAGACCCCTGTTGTAATTTGGGGTCTAATTTTGACTTGTACTGATCATAACTAGATAGACACTACTATGGTCGTTTTTGCTATCGTTATTGGCTAGTATCTATCATAGGATTATGAAGTATCAGGTAAGGATTAAGTAAAATGAACCTATCAAATCTTAAGCAGGTACTCATTGATAAGCTAAGATCAACAGGTACGTTTGTAACAAGGATTAACAAACAAATGAGACATAGTATCATGCTAGGTTATTAATCAAACGAGACTTCGAGATAACAGGTAGATGTTTCGATTGGTTATAAATAGTAATCTTAGTTAGAAATGAAATTGAGATTGGAAATTTTGAGGCATTTAGAGAATTAGGTCAAACTAAATAGCCCAATTACATTCGTTATGCTGCCGGTTTTCCAGAGAATTTGTGGAGTTTAGGCCAAAATGTTAAGTGTTAGACTTTCATAAATGGTTAAGTACGTGATATGACTTGAATGTTTAGATCACACTCTAGTCTAACCTTATAGGTCAGGTTGGGGCGTGACACCCATAGAAGAATGGTATCAGAGCTTAGATTGCTTAAGCCGGGTTTAACTCTCAAACCGTGGGTAGAAGCCCTAAGGTTATTAGGATGACTTGTTTATGTGTTATTATATCCATTGTGTCTTCTCAGTTTCTATGTGCTTATGTGATTAACATGTCCTAATTGTTTCTAGAATTGTGTGTCTGTATAAAATTATATGTTGCATTTCTTATGCATTGAATTCTTATTTGTTGTATTCCAATAAATTGTGCATCGTAATTTGTGCCTATAGATGGCTTGCCCTAGTACCCACATTACTAATAGGAGCGGTGAGTCTCAAGAGACCGGAGATGCTTATCAAACTAATCCCGGCATAGCTATGTTTAACATGATAGCAAATGCCATGGATCGCGTATCGTGAGTGATGGAACGTCAAGATGCATGTGAAGCAAACAACAACAACAACAACAGGAATGATGGTAGCCATGGAGACATAGCAGAATGAGGGAGTTCCTTGACTTTCGCCTGTCCAAATTCCACAGGGAAGCTGATGATGAGAAAGCAGAGGCTTGGCTGTCCGAGATCGAGACGATTTTCAGGCCCCTTGATTATACTGATGAAGAAAAGGTGGAGTTTGCTGTGTTTCTGTTGCATGGGGATGCTGAGCATTGGTGGCACACTATGGAGACACTGGAGGAAACTGATCAGACACCTCGCTTGTGGGGTAATTTCGTTAAGGCATTCAAGGAGAAATATGTACCTGCAGTTTCCAGGCAGAGGCGGATTGAGGAATTCATGCACTTGAATTAGGGTAACATGACGGTGGCCCAGTATAAGGCTCGTTTTGACCGACTGTCCCGTTATGCTCAATACATGGTCAGTACTCCTGAGGTGAAGATGTGAAAATTTACGACTGGATTGAGGCCAGAGATTCAGGACTACTTGGCTTCTCATGATTTCGATACCTTTTCTGCTCTCCTTGCTACTGCTTCCCGAGTTGAGAAGAGAAAACTTGATAGAGCCGGTTCGAGTCAGCCGAACAAGAAACCATACCAGCCTCCAGGTCAACAAAGAAAATTCCAAAGCCAGAGTCGTAGTCAGGGCCAGAGCCAGAACATACCAGTTAACAACCGTGGCCCGACTAAAGCACCATCAGCCTCTTCCACCCACGAATCCACAGGTAGTTCACCTGCTACTCAGTCTATCAACTGCTCTTACTGTGACAAGAAGGGTCACACCGAGGCCCAGTTCTGGAAGAAGTCAGGACGATGTGTGAGATATGGCAGTGATCAGCTTTAGATCAAGGATTGCCCTAAATGGCAAGGAGGACAAAATCAGGTTAAACTAGCTGGTAGAGGCAAGACTTCAGTTCCTAGAGTTCAGGCTCGAGCTTATGCTATTGAGTGCGAGGAGCTTCCGAATGAGATCGCTGTTGTTGAAGGTACATTCTTCATACTGAATCAACCTGTTAGGGTGCTAATTGATCCAGGTGCTACTCATTCATTTATTACTCCCTTATGTGTGCAACGTATGAAGCTACGAGTTGTATGTTTGCCTTACGAAGTAGAAGTTGGTACTCTGATGGGTTCTAAACTTGTTACTAGATCAACTTGTAAAGCATGTAAAATCCAAATTAAAGATAGGGAATTCTCAACCAATCTTATTGTATTACCCTTTCGAGACTATGAGGTTATCTTAGGGATGGACTGGTTGGCAAAGCATCATGACTAACTAGATTGCCGGACAAAGATTGTAACATTCCAGATACCTGGTCAACCAATATTGGAAGTCATAGGTCGAAGAGACTTCACAGGGAGTTCCATCATTTCATCTACGAAAGCAGTGAAGTCCTTGAGAAAAGGATGTAGTGGATACTTAGCTTACCTCATCAACAAGCCGTCGGACAAAGCTAAGTTGGAGGAGATGTCAGTGATTAAGGATTATGCGGATGTGTTTCCAAAAGAATTGCCTAGTTTACCCCCAAATCAGGAGATCGAGTTCATTATAGAGTTATTGCCTAGCACCCAGCCGATATCTAAAGCTCCCTATCATATGGCATCGGCCGAGCTACAAGAATTGAAGGACCAATTGCAAGGATTGTTGAAGAAAGGGTTTATTCAACCAAGTTCTTCTCCGTGGGGTGCACCAGTCCTATTTGTAAAGATAAAAAGACGGAACGTTGAGGCTATGCATCGATTATCGAGGATTGAACCAAGTGACCATCAAGAATAAATACCTACTTCCACTGATCGACGAGTTTTTTGATCAACTTCAAGGAGCCAATGATCAACTTCAAGGAGCCAATAGAATAGTTTAAAATTCACTCCGGCTCGGAGTTACTTTTCCCATTTATTTGAAAACCGAGTGATTTTAATGCAAACAATTAAAACCGATTATTAAAATAATCAAAACAATCAAAATAATCAATATTCATTTAAAAAGAATTAATTTAACTATTCCTGGAATATTTTAAAGAATTATGAAGTTAATGCCAAAATACGAATGAACAAGTAAATATAAACATGTAATCAAGTGCAATTAAATATTAACATTTAAGATGGCACTTAATTAAATACAAGAGAATAAATTCAATTACTATAATTAATAGAAATAGATAATAATCGTGTAATTATTCAATATACAATTACTTAATGGTTTCAAGAAGAATATTAAACTAGTGCAAATTAGTTGATTTAACTAATTAAACATTTAATTAAATGTAGTCAAATGCTATTAAATGCATGCCGGGTTCGGGTTATCACACTTGACCTACGGGCCTTCCTACTTAATATAGCTCTTGGAGCTGTGTTAGTGTAAGAAAGCCAATCGACTACAGTCGAATCTATTGGGAGAAGTAATCAGTCTTGTTCTTGATTGTCGCTACAAATATATATATATATATATATATATATATATATATATATATAAGGTTGGGCTAATCCTAGATTTTGGGTCTTCTGCCACCAATAAGGAAAGGTAACTTAAAGTCCTCTTATAAAGCTCTTTTACAAAGAATCTTCTTTCCCTAAGTGAGTTAAGGCCCTAATGGATCTTAGCTCTCTGTAATAAGAGTTGGTGATGGCTTTGTCTACCAAGTTGATTAAAAGGTCCATACCCTTTAATGTAATCTTTAGGGATATAAACCAAATGTCCTACCCAAACTGTGGTACCCTCTCCATCTAATCTTGATTTGCTGTAAACAGATGATAGTATCAATTGGATTATTTGATGCTCACTGCTTGAATTTAGGAGTTAACCCGGTCGAGAGCAGATGATGCACGGATCGAATTTGAGAAACTTTCAGGAAATTCGCCTCTTTTGGGATCTTCTATGACTCTATTAGCTTATTTCTTCCCACGGAGGTCACTTCGCTTGCCTAAGAAGAAGTTGTGGCACTTTTTGGATCAATTGATGAGGAGCTGATGATCTTGGCTTAGAGAGAGGCGCCTTTTAGCTTGTTATCGGTTTTTAGGTTCTTGCTCTGGTTTCAGGGAATCCCTCACCTAGTTCCATATGGGGATGAATCCAATCCTAGGGCATTAACCTCTCTGGGAAGCCAGTCCCCTTACATAGCCATAATGGGCAGTTTTTTTAAAAATAGCTGAAGAATTGAATCGACTGGTATAGAAGAAGCTGCACATGTTTCTTCCTCTATTCTATCAATTCCATTTCCTTTTTATGTCCACATGTCTGCTTTAAAAAGGAAGTAAGGTAAGGCACTATTCTCCTACTTGAGAATAAATTGCTATTGAATCTACAACTAGTCTTTCTCTTGTGAACGACTCCGCTTCAAGAACAATAAGCGTTCTTTTCAATATCATGTGTGCTCGTAGGAGTGAAAGCCACTTGATTGGTTGGAGATGAGCAAAATAAGCTCTTTACCGACCTTAGCCTAGCTAACTTAAGAGTTCTTCTTGAATGACTTTCTTTCCAAAAACTCAATTCGAACTACCCACATTCATTCTCCAGTATCTATAGCGGAGGAGGCTTATTAGAGCCAAGGTAGCCTTCTTTAACTGAATGTGTATGTTAAACTTCCTCTCGAGGGCCTTTAAAAGACTTCTTTTATCGTTCTCTCAACGAAGGACAACCCTTCGCTTTTTTAACAAAAACGAGTTGGTTTTTTAGGTTGGCCTAGGTAAGGTCATTACTATTTTCATGCAAGACATGAGGACTTCGTTCCATATACGTATTTGAACTGGAATGCAAAGCGGAGGAGTGAAACTGCCTTATCGCACTATCCGACTTGTATGTGAAAAGCATTTCGTACTCACCTTCCACGCGAAAGGTGTGCTCCAATGGCAAAAAGCAAGAAGAGATAGACCAGCTGGGAAGCAAGATAGAAGTTTTACTCTTGTTGCGCCTTCAGCCATTCTAAGAGTGGAAATAAAGTCTTTGCCTAGCTAGTAAGAGGAGAAGCGAAAGAGCCATCGTCGAAAGCTTCTCGTTTATACCTTCTAGATTCAATCATGAAAGGAACCTTGAAAAAAGTCTTTCAAAACTTTACATCCGTCAGCATAGAAAATAGCCTTGGGGTAAGACAGATGAAGGCAGCCTTGTGAGATCCTATCGACCGTTAAAGACCTATTCCCAACCAGTCAATCAAGGATAGACAGACAAGCTATTTGATTAGTCTTTCCCCATGTAAAGTAAAGAAAGAACGCCTGAATCCAGGCCATCTTGCTTTTCTTTTTAAGTTGTTGAGACCCGGCTGGAAGTGGTAGAAGAAAACTTTCACTTTTCAGCGAGACTCTTCTCCCTGTAAGATATTCCCTACCAGTAATTCCCATCTTAATAGAATGATAAGAGGGAAAGAGGGCAAAGCAGCTCCTCTTCAAGAGCAAGTCAAATCCAGTGATAAGGCCATGCATTTCTATGCCTAAGTCCTGTCATGTTGATCCAATCCAATTATCTTTCTAAGCCCATGGAAAGCCTTGCCTTAAGATAATCCCTTTGACCTGGGAGTTATCTTTCATCCAGTTCGGTATTTCATTTTAAACTCTTCCAAGGGCTCCTCATAAGCGTCAATCCATGAACGAAAGGCGATGTGTTAACCCTCAGTAGAAGGAATATTATTTATATGTGACTGCCCTCAGACTAAACCTTGAATCTCTGCCTTTTGCTTGGCACATTATCGAAATAGGGGTAGGAGTTGCTATTTTATCAGCTGCTCTTCCAGCTCTTGGTGTTTCGTTGGTTTAGTTAGATACGCGTTCCAATGGTCCGGGGGCACATGCATGAGCTGGCCTCCTAGTTAGTCTCAGTCGAAAGATAAGAGCCAGCGAAGTGATCCGTTATGGGAAAGAAAAGTCTAAAGTAGAGCGTGAAGTTGTGCCTCTAAGTCTGCTTGGCGAGTCAGACTGCTCTCTTTTTGTAAGATCGAGTGTTAGAATTAGAACAGATTCACCTTTATTAGCTAGTCGAAGATGGTTCACCTGGACTTGCATCCTATGAAGCTTTAAATGAATGAAGGAAGCCAAGCATTGAATGACTTTTGGAAATAAAGCCCGGAAGATGGAGGGTTAGCCATTCAGTTAGTAGGGTTTGGCATTGAATAAGCTGTTTGCCTTGTGGTGAATCTACTCTTAGTTAGAAAGAATAGGTTGGAACTTTTGTTGCATGGCACGACGTTCTAGTCAGAGAAGAAACGTATGAAAATAAGTTTCTAGGCACTTTCCAAGGGATCTCCTTCTCAGGATGGAAAGAAGTACGCAAGAAAGTCAACTATCATTTCAAGGAAAGTCGAAAGCACTGAATTTGACCAAGGTTAGTGTTTTACCCCATAGGGGATTACACCTTCAAACTCGGGTAAACAGCCGTAAGCTCGCTGAAAAGTACTGTCGAAGTTACATTTGAGTAGGCGGCATGCCATGAGCTATTTACTTTACTGTTGTTGACCCACCAAACCCCTAACCCTCATACAAATAGGTCATGTGATCTGTTCATATAACAGCTTCAAATTCAAAGGAGGGACCTACTTTTCATTTTCGCTTCTTCATGCGGTTCAGAGCTGCCCGAGTGTCAATGAGATCCAACATCTTCAATGCGCTTTTTGCTCGCATACCGGTTAGTATTCCTGTCAAAAGAATGGAACGCATCAAAGGAATGGACCGTTTTGAGCTGCTTAGAAAAAGAAATAAATAGATGCTCTGGGGAAATCTGCACAACGATATCCTTTTTGAGTATGAGGATATATCCGAGAAAGATGCACGTAGAAGCACAGGGTGATTCACGAGAGACGGCGGGAAAGCATTTCCAGCCAAAAGCATGTGTGAGCAGGAGCTTGGTGAAAAGGTGAAGAGCTGGATGGGGGAGATATTACTCCCCTAAAATAAAATAGAGGTGCCCATAGATGAGAGATGAGAAAGTAGTCATTACTGCATCGGCCCGAGGGATCGGTCGAAAAATACAACAAGAAATTCCTCTGGTACTACGGCTTATTGTACCCAGCCAAAGTTTCACATACCAGATAAAGTCGTGATCCATGAGTTTCCTCCGTTAATCATTTAATATTGCCTTACCTTTAGGTTAGGCAGAGTCTAAGATATGAAATTCTATATACGAATGGGGCTTGTGGCTAGTCCTAACGTCTTTCATCTCCCAGCTAAATGGGCTTCTTTGAAGGGTGCAGACGTTGATTCCTGTCCCATTGTCAACCATTGTTCATCTAATTCTGCTGTTTCCTCCCTATCGTACATAAGTTTGGAGGTTTCTGAGTGATACTGAATTGATTCCATCACGCAAGAAGACTACCGCTCTTTGGAGAATAGAACTCCATTAGCCAATGAATATTTAGGTTAGAGCCCGGAACCAATCATTCAAGAAGCAAAGTGGGTTCAAACCCACTATGATCAGCTAAACATACATGATAGAAGAGAAAAAGTTTCAAGCTATTTGCCATGGGCAGTACTATCGAAGAAGAATGGCTCGAGCCTATAACAAAACAAACCCAAGGTATTCACAGCAAGAAAAGGAGGGAGAAGTTTAGTAGTTAGTTACTCGCCTATTTAAGGTCCCTTCGCTTCGGAAGCCAATGAGGGACCTCTTACTTGTTAGTGCCCTTCAACCTTGGACAGCTACCGAACTGATTGAATAGTATAGAAAGAGCTCGAGGGGGATATAACAAAAATTGGTTACTTGTTGCCCTAGCTCCTAGGCCTAGCCCTCTTTCTTTAAGAACTTAGCTGGGAATGAACTTCTTCCTTTTCATAGCTCGGAATGAATTTCCGTATCGGAAGTGCAAGATTCACTATCCTTTCTTCCATTAAGGAAGATGCCTTCATCAATTCGGCAAAAAAAGTGGTTGTTCTTTTCCTTTCTTCAAAGCAAGAAATATGCGCTAAAGGTAGATATTATATATTTGTTTCGGGCTAATAATATATACTATCTTTCTTTCCTAGGTGACCAACCACTCCTGCCCTTGTTGCTTTTTCTCTTCTTTTTTGCTAAGTCTAGGATTTTCGAAGGATGAATCCAATGGTGCCCGCAGTTCTGTCGTGGAATGGGGCAGTTTTATTGCCTAAAAGAATGTCAGTTCCGCCATCCTGCTCAAGCCGACCCCACAATTAGTATAGTAAAGGCGTAAACTCTTTTGTATGTGTATGGAAATAATGGCCTGCAATAATGAAAGAATGCACAAACACAAATAATGAGCAAATGCGCCCCTGTTTATATATGGGTTCATTTCATAACGTATTTTTGAATAAAGAACCGTGCTCCTAGTTAGTGTAACGTAAGTGTCTTTCTCGGTTGATGGATGGGATGAATGCCTATATCGCTTTGTAATGTTATTGTCATGTTGATGCTATATTAAAGAATAGAATCTAAAAAAGTTACTCAAGACTGAGTCTCATTCTCTATAATTATCTTTCTCTTACTGTGTAAACAAACTTCAAGTCTTAATTGTACTCGACAGGAGGCATCACAACCTAGGTTTGGGCCGCCTCCGATGTTAATCTGCAATAATAGTTTTCGAAAGCAGCCTATCTAGTTTTCCGATATAGGTTCTATTCACCTAGAGCAATTTTCCTACTTCTTTCGTGGTCACCCTGTTATGTATGTGCAAGCCGAACTACTGCTCTAAAGAAAGACCTCTGGCCAGGTTAACAAATTATGTATATAAGCAGTCAAAGAAGATTGGATGGAATCTAGCCTAACAAGCAGGCAATGGTTTTGATTTCCTCGATCTATTCTATGGTGAGTAAAGCGCGTCTTGTGAGTCAAGAGAGGGATCGGATCAAGATGTCGTGGGCCCACAAAACCTTCGCGCAAACCGAAGTGCCTAGGGAGGCAACCTGTTCGATGTCATAACCGATCTATCCACTTTCTGAGCGATCTATGCTTGGAAGCAAAGTGGCTATAGCTTGTTGTACTTTGCACACAAGAAGAGAGATCAAAAACCAGGAGGGCCCAGTGAGCCTACTACAATGGCACCGAAATGGGGTCTGTAGGATGAGAACCCTATACTAGCTGAGATCCATTCGTGCTCACGGTGTACCGATTTGCTTTTGTTTCCTCGTCCAGACAATGATAAGCAATGGGGATCCATGAAGCCATGATAGAGTTTGCACCTAATTCATACAGAAGGACGATAGCCTTTAGTACAAATTCTTTTTTGTAAGTTAATTGTGAACCAAGTTTCACCTCCAAAGAGGGAAGGAGTGTTGACAGTATGCGTAGTGAATAGTCTGCGAACCGGTATACATACTAGCTTCTGCGTGAATGAAAATAGAAAAGTATAAAACGACTACTACAACTCAAGTATAAGCTATTTTCCCGCTATGGGGATTAAAGTACCAGTCCTTCTCCTTATGAGTCAATAGGGTCCAGAGCAGATAGCCCAGCCAATAAGGGAGTAAGAATGGACGATAGATACTTTATAGATCTTTCTTTACCAACCAAGAATTTCTCCTTCTTTAAGCTAAAACTCCTAGGCCTTTGGGACATTCTTCGGAGTAAGGCAAGGCCTGAGAGACTAGGTCTCTTTGAATCCAATTTCTCAGGAGAAGGAATAAGAGATGAAAGCAATATCTCTTGTTAGCAATGACGCGATCCAATGCTCATTCTAGTCAGTGCAGTCAGTCTGAGCAAGACAGTAGTAAGAATATGCAAGAAAAGTTGCGTTGGAAGTAGGAAGTAGGTTTAGCTCTTGTGCATTTCTTTTAAGGGTTTATTTGTTTACTTCTTAGAGTAAGGAGTGATCCTTTATCAATGAATTTCTTTCTCGATGCGAAGAATATCCCGAGTCTTAGCCCTTGCGGTTCGAAGATGCTTGATTCCTCAGTCAGAGGGGTTGAGGGAGGGAGGGATGGATGGAAGAACATCCGAAAACGGTAACACGGGGGACTCTCTCACCTAAAGGGCATCGCGAGAAATAGCTGATTCACTAGCTGCCATTCAACCTATGAATGCAAAAAGAAGAGCTGATTCTAGCACAAAAAAACCTTGCGTGGATATCTTATACTATTGATCGGACTGTAGAGCACGGGATTCATTCTTTCACCGTAGCTTTTTCTTGTTAACAACGGATTCGATGCCATCTTATGCATGCCTCCCCCTCCGAGTTAGGACATAATGAGCGAATATTCCCCTAACAGGGGATTCTATGCATCATTCATGTGTAATGCCTTATTTTTTACTTTCAAAACCTATTGCATTTTTCACCTATTTCTCTAAGGCAAGGAAAGCGGGAAAGGCAATCCGGTAACGCAGTCAAGCAGTTACGGTAGTGGAAATTATCCCTCTACAGGCTGACAACAAGAAATCCTTGTACAAAATCTCACTCTTGGCAATATGGCCCCCCGTTAGGTAAAGCAATTGACTTGCTAACAGCCAAAGAAGGGCATTCGATTCTTAGAATATGCCACTTGCCAATACTAGTTCTAGAGCAATAAGGTAAGCTCCTTGCTAGGATGCTAAAGAGAAGCCCCTGAGAATCATATCTCTTAATTGTAGACCTTTCGGGGCATATTCTTTTGTACTATAGCATAGGGATAGCACTTCCTTTAAACAGTAAATTTCCCATATGCAAAGAATTCAGGGACAAGAAATAACTTACCGCTCCGTGGGGGCAACTTGTCCTATTCCTTATACTATTTCTCCTTGCTCGAGCCAATAGATGTAATCATCTTCAATGGGATGGCTTGATGGACATCTTCCGAAATTCTCTCGAACAGCCTTCTTCTTCACTTGCTACGAGCGCATCTTGCAAAGACCCTATTCTTCCATAGCTTGGCTGGCATTCGATGCTTTTGATCCAATTCCTTCTCGTCGAAGATGTCTAGAATTTGTTCATGCTAAGATCGGGAAGGATGCATTTAACAGCTACTCACGAGATGACAAAGCAATGGTAATCAAGGCAATTGGCCTAGTCGAGACATTGAATATTGTCAATTTATGTTATGAGCACCTTCTCAAGCAGCAAGAGTGCATTCTAACAAAGAAAATAGAACATCTGTGTGGGGATATCTAAACAATTGGATTAACCGCAAAGAGAGGAAAGAGATCAGAAGAAAGAACATCGTTGATTAGGAGAAAAACACTATAGAGGTTTGAAGATGCTTGACCAATATGGAGAGGAATGGAGCTAGTATCTGCTCTTTTCGTATCCTGGACTTAAGAAGGAGTATCGGGCAGCTAAGTCAAACGGTGCCTTTCCCAGAAGGCTTTAGGGTAAATCCATCGATTGAGCTTTCTCTCACTTAATTACAAGTCGTCTTCTATGAATAATAAACATTCTATTTACAATCGTCCCTGAGAAAAAGCATTCTTCACACCCATTTTTAAGATGTTCCAGTGTCGAATAGAAGCGCAAGAAGAGTTCTAACAATCTTCTTATTGGCAAAAGGGGCAAAAGTCTCCAAATAGTCAATACTAGTTGTAGCCTTTAGAAACAAGGCGTGCTTTGTAATGATCAAAACTACCGACAGATTTCAACTTCGCCCAGTATACCCACTTGCTGCCAATCAGTTGTTTGCCAGGTAGTAAAGGAATAAGGTCCTATGTATGGTTTTCTTTAATAGCATCTAACTCCTCAGCCATGGCATATTTCTAACACATGCTCTTCCGGGAATCTTGAAAAAATAATTTCTTTTTTATTAATTTCCCTCGTTGATTGGGATTAAGCAATTCATAGATTTGGAAAAAGGCGAAAGGTTATTTCAATCTGATAGCAGGAATTTTGCATATGGCATTTCCACATGCAGCCTCGGCAGCAGCAAAACTTACACAGCACAGGCAGCATACAAGCAAGGAGCTTCGCCAATGAATAACCAACGGCCCTTACTCAGAGGAGCGAAAAAAAAAATGACCACAGGGTCATCAACTAAATCAAATATAAGAGTAAGCAAATAAAGTTGAGTATCCCGCAAATAAAAAAATTCAATGATGAGATGCTGAATTGTGTACGCACTACCACCATCGTGAAACCTACAGTTTACAAAAAAAAGAATGGGATAGGCTGGATGGAATTCAGCTCAACTGATAAGGAGAGGAAGGTAGATGCTCGACCTATCGTTCGAGCATCTTCAAACCATAACACTTTCCCGTCAAATCAATAGACCCACGTCTGATTCTACTATGCCAATGGTTACGCACGGTTTATGACCCAACAAGCTAGGGAACTAACGCAAAAGCCTTTGCGCGTTAGCCCGCGCATCTGTTTTCTTGCTAGCCTCAGTGAACACTCCATCCTAAAAAAATGAAGGGGCCTACCTCACCACTCCCCTTCCCCTTATCAAGGAAGCCACCAAAGCACAGGTGGCTTGCTCAGTGCTTACGAACGAAAAAGTGTTTGTCGATTAGGTGCAGGATACCTAATCCACTAGAAGGCCTCTGAATGGGGTTTATAGTTGATCATTAACCTTGGTATTCCCCTTTCTTGCTCATTTCTATTATTGACATATTTTGCAGTGCTAGACTCTTAATTGGCCTAATTAGGCCCTTCTTCAAGAAATCATCCACTTATTGCTGATTCAACCTTCTTAGATCTTCAGGCATCTAAACTCTTGATTTAATGAGGATACTTTTTTTCATCGAAACCCTTGCGATAAGGTAGCTGAAATGCTTCCCACGTGTGATGTTCCTTTACCCCTTTGGCTTTTTGGGAACGTCACACGTGTAAAATTCATTTGGTGCGGAGTAAGGAACGACCTGCGAATTCACATTCATTATTGTGTCGTATAGATCCTACCTAGTAATAGCGTACTAACCCCTTATTCTTTCAGAACCATCGAACTTGTTTGAGCATTAACTGTCCATTTTGTGGGAGTCCCTTCTGGCTTGCTTGAATGTCTATGTCTACTACCACGATTAGAAAAGGATTCCCTACCCTAACAACGTGATACTTTCCACTACCCTATCAATCAGAATAAGAAAGAAATCTTTTTTTTATATACTCTACGCTCGTATCCGCTTCTTCGCCTTGAAAATGAGCGGTTAACACCTGTTTCGACACAATAAACAGGATTCTCATGAGCCAGACTCGAACCAGCACCTTTGAGCAATGAGTGGGAGGGAGCCTTGAATTAAGCATTGTACAAGTGCTTAAGGCTCCTTCGGGCTATGACCAAAACTATCATATAAGGCAAGGCTTTGAAACATGCTACCAGCGCCTATTAATAAGAACTGGGCTTGGTTAGTAGTGCCCTCCCATTATCTTTCGCTCATAAAGCCGACCCATGAATTCTTCAGAGCGGGCCAACAGGCCAGGTACGGGGACCGTCAAAGAAGTACCTCAACGCGCCACGACCACTACTTTGACTCATTTAATACAATTATGAACGCCACGAAACTTTCTCAATTCCAACGCAATTTATCCTTTTGGAGCTGACGTAACAAATTACGCAAGCCTCCCAATGAAGCCAACATAAATCCTATCCGAATAAATAAATAAATGGCAGTTTCATCAGGGTGGTATACCAGCCGCCTATTCTGGAACTTCCAGTTTCAATCGAAGAATATAGATTTGTACATAGATTTGTATGTATAGCCACTTCAGTTGTGCTCCTCGTTTCTCAAAAGTATCTTTTTCTAGGAAAATGGTCAACCAAAAATTATTATGTTTGCGATTCTTCATCAACCGATGCAGAAAATGCTCTAGTTTTCCATTCTCATATGAGGCCGAAAAGTTAATTGGCAAAAGGTCGGCACGAAGTGATTCATTATGCTCAGACATGAGCCGATTGTTCGTTAGGGACGGTTTATAGATCATCAAATTCCTACAAATGGAATGAGAAATGGGTCCATGTAAATGATCGAGACCTTGCAAACAACAATGCTCCTTCCCTATATGGAGTTCAGAACCCAAAGGCAATCCTTGAGTGAACTGTATCTTCTTTGTGTTAGTTGACCTAAGCCGCACCCTGACTGCTGGGGTGGGGCACAGCCTCCAAACCTTATGTGGGATGAGTTTCTGCCTCATACAGCTCAGGCTAAAGACCGGGGAAAGTTTAGGAGAGATGGGGAATCCTAGCAGTTGCCGGTCGGGGTGTGGATAAGTTTGTTTCTTCACAAGCTTATCCCCCACAAAAAAACTGACCTGTAGCACTACCGATTCGCGTTCTTTCTATTCCTACCCATTCTATTCCGGAATAGGCGGTGAATACTAATCTAATAAGTGAAGTATTCATCATTTGACCAATTGGCTCAGATACCAGACCGTCAATGCCCGCCCATTTTGTCTCGTCCTAAATGGGATGGATCTTTTAGTTACGCTGCGCCGTGACCTGAGTCCCCACGTCTATTTTTCTCTACCCGCAACCTAAGTAGTTGTCTTTGACAAGACAATATTAAGGCCGTCCCCTTCATTCTATGCTGACCCCAGCCCGGGCTGGCTTTTTGGGAAGCCCGTTCCTACCGCTCTCACGGCCCAGCTGGCCTGCTAGCGGTAGTGGGAATTCCCCCGTTCCCTGGTCAGAGACTTGGTTGGATGCTAGATCTACACCACAAGAAGCGGTACGGACATAGATGATATCATCACGACCTCTCTTTTCGTACCACTACGGATGCTTAACGCCACTTCACCAACTGGTGTTACCTGCGCTTTCATGTCTCTCAGTGTGCTCAGCACTTGGTGTTTTCGAGCAGTGAGGCTTATACCCATTCGCATTAGTTCATCCAAAGTTCCTTACCCTTATGCACGAATTACTGAATAAGTCATCTTCCTATCAAGGTTAAGGAGTCAATTGAGCATCTTAGCGGCGGGATTGAGTACCCGGATCGAATCAGAGTTCACGCAACCCGCCCTGAACAAATAGGAGGCATTGGCCACAGGTCAGACATAAGCCGCCGGGTCGCACGACAGAAGAACACCCAACATAAAGATGCACACTCCTCCAAGTGAAATATTCATCTTCATTAGAGCTTTTGGGCAGTAGTCGTGACCAACAGCCATCAGCAGTTGGCTCGTTGGTAAGGTGAGAGCTTCAAGACTAATTTCTGGTAGCACACCCCCACACAAGCACCGCCCGACTAAGGGGGGACGGGGAAAGCTACAGGCCCAAAACCTTCGACCCAATGGGGTTTCCCGAGGAACCTCATGTTGTCATTTCGTCGTTGCTCATTCCCGTTCGGCCAAACTCTTTGGCCTTTCCTTCTTTACGGCCGTTCAGGCCTCGCTGACCTGTCGTGTGGGAAAAAGAGGAAAGTACAAAAGAATAGTAAACGAAGTACACCACAAAAAGATTCTAATTATGAGAAGTCTTCCTTGGATTCAAGAAGAAGGAAATGAAGAACGGGAACGAAATGAAATAAGGCATTTATTGCTCTAGTTTCGGATGAGCTTCTCCTAACTATGTTTGGTAATAGAATAGGGCAGTTTGCTTTGACCAAGACTCCACTTTTTGCTCCGTCCATGGAGCATATGAATTTCCTGGAATGTAGATAGACCAAAAGAGGGAATGAAAGGATAGGAATATGAATTATAACCATTGGAAGAAGGGGCACCTATGGGAACATCTCTACTGATGAGCCATTTCAATAGTACGGGTACTGCCGTGCCACGAGACACAACCATGGAAGTAATGATAAAGAAAAAGTTATGTAGTTGGACCATCTGTTCTATCAGTTAGAGTTTTGCTTCTCGTTAGAAGATGAGAGGCTAAAAATAAAAGTGCTCACAAAACATACAAAAACGGTACTAATTAAGACGACCATTAATGACTAGTTCGAACACCAGGAGTAGTTTGATCATTTATTTGATCAGACCGCTTTTAGAAAAAACAAAAGCAAACTGTCATAGTTCAGAGCCCAGCTCTAACTACTTCTTCGTAAGTGAGGTGAGGTACTTCTTTTGGTTTGAGTAGTGGGTCGCCGTTTTTTGGTTGAGGTAGCGACGACTTTGGTCGTAGTCAGTTTAAACACATAAACCCAGTCCACTTGCAGCCATGTTGATCAAAATGACTAAGTTTAATTACTTTACCAGTCACTTGTCCTCGTATTAGAAGATTCTCTCACCCCGTGGTCGACATTCCATTCCCCTTAGTCGTAGGTACTCGTTCTATTTTGATTTGAATGGGCTGGGTCTCCCGAACTACATATGGTCGGCCCTCCGGGTGTCTCGGCGATACAAACAAAGAAAAGACAATTTTTTATCACATCCCTCTCACTTAAAACCCATCCTTACCAAATGAGGAAATAGAATCGAATAAACTACCTTTTTCTTTTTTCCTTCCTATTAATTCCCCTGGACAATCAAGCTGCACTTCCTTCTAATAAGTGGCTGAGAGTTAGCAAGCAACCTTGGCCTCTTGACAGGAGGTTCACTATCCCCCTCCTTTCTGGTTCAGCTGTGGTATGGCACCTTCACTCGAAGCTACTATCAGATTCGATTGGATCTGGTCTTATCCGACCCAACCCCGGAACTTAGAATGACCAGCCTCTTTGGACGGTAGAACGGGGAGAGAGGGAGTCGTGCCCATTCTTTCTCTGGGCACGAGCAGGAACATCAAAAAAATTGCTGACTGAATACATGTACATGATGTAACGACATATTCAAAAATATGGGATCCGATTTGATAGGCTGCCCACAGAAAGAGTTTACCGACCGCATAACAATTCATTCTTGTGTGTAGCGCGTGGGCCCATGTCTCCCAAATGATCATAGTATGGCCGCTCATCTAATATCAAATCAATGGGTAGATCTCACATCCTTTCCCTCATACCATAGCCAGAAGGGATAGCGTATCCACATAAGAGAGAGTACGGGCCCTTGCCCTTAATTTAGTTTAGACGTAACTCGAATGCCTTTTTGCTATAAGTTGTGTTATGCATGCTTCTTTGACAGAAAACAAACTCTTTTTCCATGACAACAGTCACGACTATAAAGGGCGGGGCAGTAATCTCTCTATCAACAACAAGGGGGCTATTCTCCTTTGTAAACTCCTTGCTTGTGTCGTTGACTTTGTCAACGCTACTAAGGACCGGGGCGAGTGAAATTCAGTAAAGGCTCGAAGAGGGGTTTACTAAGCGAAGGGCCAAAGGCAGTTTTGCTATCCATCCTACTATACTACCGAAGGGTGGTAGGAAAAGCTACAAAGAGATAGTGCGGCTTTCTTTGTTCTTAGGGCAGAGTGAGGGGCCCTATCCATCTGTCAATAGATCCGACTTTTAGTGAAGATCCGCTCATATGCTGCATGAGGGGGGACTAGGTCAAGCAGACGACGACTGACAAGGAAGGGCCTAACTAGTCTATGCTCCAGCAATTTAGGCAGAATTTTGCTTAGCCATAATGCAAGCAAGGTAAATTCTCGTCGAGGGCGCTCTCATTGTCCTGAATACTTGTATGGCACCTACTTTTGTTTTTGCCTTTGATTGTCGTTCCTCTACTGCTGCGGTTGCTGTTGTTGCTGAGGGCGCCTTTCAATCCACAAGCGTGGGAACCACAACATTCACTTCATTGTGCTGCTTATTGCCCTATTGATTGCCGCTCTACCACTGGACTTTGTGTCTTCCTTTGAAATTCTCTTTTTTCCTGGAAGAGCAAAAAGCAGGACCTTTAGTTTTCAATATTTAATATGGTCAAAATTCAGTGCAAAGGCAGAATATTGGGCTATGTCTGCAGCCACTAGTGAAGTGGGTTGGTTACGAAGGCTTCTATCTGATCTTAGGGTTCATCTCACCACTACAACGCCTCTTCATTGTGACAATAACGGCGCTATTCAGATTGCAACCATCCCTGCCGTTAATGAGCGTACCAATAATAAACAAAATGGCTTTACCCTTATATATATAATAGAAAAGGGTGCTTCACTCGCGAGAAGTGCTTGAATTAAAAGACAACCCTTTATTTCACCTTAAATAAGTAAGGCCTTCAAATTGCAGATTTGTTCACCAAGTCTCACACTCGTGCACGGCATGAATTCTTGGTGGGAAAATTCTCACTTCTTGACCTTTCATTTGTTCGAGTTTGAGGGGGAGTGTAATATCTTGTATTATTATTAAGTTGTATGATGGCCCTTTCTATCCTTTGCTTTCTTCTTGATTTGTATACGCCTAGGAAGTCAGATATGATTTCATTGTCTTTAGTTTTCCTTAAAGATCTTAAGCCCCTCTTTTCCAGTCAATGAAGATTCTTATTCTTCCAAAACATGTCTCTTAAGCTATAGCTATCAGAGACGACATATGATGGAGTGATGATGACGGCACATAAATCAGATCGGCGTGAATTTGACACTCATGCATCCCCTGACAAATTTATTAGAATCTTGATCCGTCATATTCTTTTCGAATGATCTTTTTAGCGAGCATCTGGCTGTTGACATGTCCACCGCATACGCAGGAGCACCCTGTAACTTTCTTCGCTTCCTTTGATCAAAAATATTTTGAGTTTAAGTCGACCGATAAGCCCTTCATTATTATTAGTAAGATGGGGTGGAGAAGTATAAACGTGCATAACTTCTACCAGATGGATTCGAAGACTCGAGCTATCCCTCTCCTCTCAAAATATCCATAACCACTTCCCTAAAAGTGCTTGATTCATGAGCTTTATAAGCCAGAGACCCAGACCTCCCTCATCTTTTCTACCTTCCCAAAGGAAATCTCTCTTTATCTTTTTAATCCTCGCAGCCACCGAGGATGGAATGGTAAATAATGAGACAAAATATGTAGGAAGGCTTGCTAACGAAAGGAAAAAACCTCTGCTGTGGATAAAAGGGTTAGTTTCCCACCTTTGGATAAATATACTTTAAATTATTCCAACAAAAAAGGGCAAGTCTCATCTCAAAGCGTTCTACCACCGGATCCCATATCGCTTTAGACTGTTATTTAGCGCCCAACAGGATACCAAGATAGAAGGATGAGAGGCAGCCCACCTTGTACCCCAAATCCGCTACGAGTTCCTCTATGTTGATCACCTCCCCTACTACTAAGAGATAACTTTTCATCAGGTTTCTCTTTATTCCTGAAACCGCCTCAAAGAAATGCAAGGTACATCTAAGGAGTCTGAGCTACAAATGATTGCCTTCACATAGGAAAATAGTGTCATCAGCGAACTGAAGGTGAGAGATAGGAGGCGCCCCAGGTGACTGACAAGTGAAGAAGTCCCGTTTTGGCATGAATCGATTCCCATTAGGGGCAATCATCCAAACAACTCCAAATTCTATTGATTCGGACCAGCTGATCTATTTCATACAAAAATGAAAATCTTCATAAATGGGATAGTTCATCAAGCCACTAATATCTCGGGAGTTTTCTCTCCGATGAAAGCCCTTCTGCTTGCTAAGCTCAAGAAAGTCGATTCCCAAATAAACCCACTCTACTCTTAAAAAATAGCTCAAACTTGATCTTTGAAAAGAATGTCTGAGAACTTTTCTTAAGTCAACTATTGTATATTCAGCAGCTACATCCTTAGAATGGAGTAATGAATAACAAACTATGAAGTGCATCTAAACTGCAATCTAGGGATGGAAAGAAACAACACCTTCTGATCAATGAAAGATCCTTTGAATATTGAGTGAGACTCTATTTCTTATTAATATAATTAATATAATAAACCCCGTCCAGAATAGAAGAGGGGAGTTATCTTCAAAGAAAAGAGTTGGAGGTTCCTTAAAATGGGTTGGGTTGGTTCCATTCAAAATGAGTTTTGCATATAATTTCTAGTTGGTCATGGAAATGCCGCTGTGGGGTATGGCAACACGAGTGCCAGTGAGTAAAAGAGCAGTGAAAGTCATACTATAATAGACGTAGTGGCTGTACCAGCTTAATTAATAGTAATCTTATATTGTGTGATCTCGTTCCCCTTGGGAAGTCAAAAAGAATTGTTTATTGAAGATTCACCCTTATAGGAGTACTTCACGATGACGAGGAGGCAGCATAGCGCCAATGGTAACATGTGAGTTTGGCTTTTTCACAGATGTCGGTCTTGGAACATCCTTCAATCTCGTTTTGATAGAAAGTCTTTTTTGTTTCTTTCTAAAAAGATCTTTCGAGTCTTGGGATGAATCATAAGGTTGAGTCAAGGGAAGGGTCAAGGTCAAGATAAGAAACTCCGTCCAAACCTTTCTCCCCCTTTTTTAGCCAACATCATCAACCTCATTTTTCACCTTGAATTGGTGAAAGCCAAAAATATGATGAATAGAAGGAAAGGAGATCAGAAAGATAGCGAACGACTTGACTATAGTATAGGTCGGATATTTCCATGAGCAGTAAGCAGTAGATCTTCCCTTATTTTGGGAAAGCTGGTGGCCGTGTCTGAATTCTTTCAAGGTAAGGGGCGGCCTGATTCGACATTGTTGTGTACTCTGATCCAGTCGAGGTGGTTTTCATTTCCCACTACATAGGTGGCCTAAATTCCTATGACTGAGTCTTTCTAGCCCCTGTGAACATCTTTTCTTAATGTATTAAACAGGGCCTCTCTAACTGTGAAAAGTGGTGGGTGTCCACTAACGGCCATTCCTGGCTCGGCTCTGATAACGCAATCCCGGGAGGAATTAGTAGTTGGGCACTGGATCCCTTTGGACCTGGAGAACGTGTGACGCTATGTTGGGGCTTGGTGAACCAACTGGTCTCTCCTCTAGTTGGAAGTATCGGGCCCCTTTTTCGTTGCCTAGGTTACACCTTTGGAATACCCCATAAGTGAATTTTCTCTACTCTCCCTTATCTTTACTTTATACCACGCCGACTCCCCTTTCATCATAAGGCGTGGAATTAGACCAAGGGGAATCTCCATAGGACCTAGTTCCTTAGATTTCACACATAGAAGATCGAGACACAGCCCCAGGGCTATGGGGAAAGATGTAGATCGATCGCCCTAGATAGGCAACTACATAGAGGGTCTCTACAAGTCTATATATTCTTTGATTTCGTTCCCCTTGTAAGATCAATATCACAACCAATGAGGTCTGTCAGTTTCACATCTAAGTGATACCCGATCTGATAGTTTACGATATAGACAAATATATATTTAACAACATTCTAAAAAAATATATTAATAGATATTGGTAGTTGTTCAGTCGTACCCAAACAATAATATTCCAAAGGGAAATGCACCTAAGAACAAATATTTCGAGTCAGCTTCCGTGGAAAATTCAGACTTTCTTTTTGATGCTGCGATACAAATAAAAATATAAACGTTGAGGCTCAATAGCTAAATACATGGCAATTGAATCATAAGCCAATATCATAAAAAGCATACTACGAGTAGGAAGTGGAATTAATATAATGAATTCAAAAGCATCAAACCTCTCTTTTTCAAAAGAATCGAAACACATCAAAATAGTACCACACGTACTTAATAATAGAAGGATTTGGCAGAAATATGTAAAATTGTCCCTCCTAAAAAGATTATTCCAGAATAAATGGGCAATAGTTAGGAGAGGAACGCCAGCGACGACCAGAAGCAAGGTTATTAGATACTTCAGGAAAGCCTAGCCACAACCACACGTGCAAGTTTCCCTGCATGTGACTTGGGCGTGATAACTTCTTTTGATTTGTGTGAACTAGCAGAACGATCACTAAGTGAGGATGCTCCCTACAGCATAAGCGAACCCTTTCGGAACTGGTTAAGCATGGGCACCACTACCCTAGCCCAGATCCTTCCAGGTTTTATTGATCATGTCCTCTTCCCAACACTTGTACCTTGTCTTAGGGCATCTTTGGCTTTACGAGAGAAAGCTCACCGGAGAAAAAGCCAGGTGTTGTAGGTAAGCTCTATTTGGCCCGGAGCATTGGTTCCCCATAACGAATAGGCTAGCTCTATCTATCCATTACCTATCATGTACTCGAGAAGGTCCCTTAGTTCCTCGGCAACACGTGCATTTAGGTATCTTACATGAGACTCAGAATATTCCCCACTCCATGGCATGACACCTTTCGCTTATCCATTCTGCCCGTTCGTCCAGATGCGGCGCCCTTTCTCATTATCATCTACCGCCCTTTCTTTCCTCCCGGCTATTCACACACGAAGATCGTCGTATGTATGCTCAACTTCAGTTGCCGGTGTAATAGGTAGGAGTACATTATGGCAGGATCAGTGACCCGGACAAACAATGCTCCTCCAAGAAGAATTGTGCTATGCCCCCTCGATCCCTATAGAGCGAAAGAGCTGCCTAATGATGTGAGGCCTGAGCTCGATTTGCATGCAATACTTCGTTTCATGTGCCCTAACCTAGATTTGCATGCCTTGACCTAGATTTAAGAATCGCGTTTCATTTTGTGTGCCTTGCATTGAATTACATGCATTTATTTAAGGTTGCGTGCATTTACTTGGAAAACGTGCATTCGTCTCATAGTTCGTGCATGACCTCGTATTACGTGCCCTAGACCTAGGAAAGCGTGCCCTCACGCTAATCAAGAAAGCATCTTACACGAAGCACTAGATCATCAATTAATCCTACAAACTCCACTATCTAATATTAAAATGTTAAGTCAATGCACTAGAAGACAAAATTGCACCAAAATCTAGACATTCTTTATTCTTTATTCTTTATTCTTTGCATATCCCATGTGAAGCCCCGATCCCTCACGAGACCGGAGGCTCCAATAACGAAGCTATTCTCAACCCAATCCCAACCCGGTCTCAAAAATTTAGGGAAAAACGGACAGAGTTTCCTCTGTACCGCGGACATTTCTCAAACCTGTAAATGCTCAAAATAGCCACAATATACTAAAACAAGCTTTTATAATTAAAATTCAAGGTTCTAGGCCATCCAAGCCAGGAGACAAACAACAGCTCCAAATCACACATGCATGCACCTAACTTAACTTTTCATTAAACCTTTTTAACATGCCATTCTATGATAACATTAGAGCAATTTTAGAAGTTGAAATCAACACCTCTAAACATACACACCCAAGCATGCAAAAACTAAAAGGAGAATTAAAAGTTATTACAAGCCATAATATTTCAAAGCTAACATTACAACCAACAACTTTCAACTTGCAACTACAAGAATATACATAGCCTTAAGGCCACAAAATAGATCATGCTATAGCAATACAAGTACACCATGTAACAACAAGAAGACAAATCCACCTTAGACAACAAACACATAACAACTAGGGCAAAGGCTCAGCCTGAACTTCTTCCTCTTCCACTAGCACCTCAATTAGCTGGGGATCACTCTCAGCACTTCCTGTAACATATTTCGAGGTATGAGCAACCACTGTTGCCCAGTGAGGGATATAGTCTCCCGGGGCGTGCAATGCAACACGTAATACAGTTAAACAACAATAACAATTAGACAATTAAAGAAACAATGATAGCTTAAATAACCACACATTTAAAAGGATACATTTCACATAACCCCTATACACCAATCTTCGCTGGTCTTCATTCACGATCCACGAACCACGATCACGATCACGATAAGCCGGCATCCCAAACACCAAAGGGTACTCCGGATGTACCCAATCCTACAACCCAACACCCCCTGGCAATCTCCGGACCAGGCAAGTGAGGGAATAGGGTATGGAGCTAGAGCAACCAACCCTGGCAAGCCCGCTGCCGCCCAGAGAGGCCCATCGCATCCGCCCCGACGATAAGGTTGCGCAACCATTGACTCGATAACACAGGAAGCAATAATAATAACAATATAACAAAATAAGCCCATATACAAACAAGGAGGACAACAAAAGAGGATGTCCTCGAGCACACACACCATCAATCACGCCATACGATGAAATATGATACATTCATTAGTCTAGAATTGCTAACCTAATCCAACTAAAACACTTAAATCACTTAATATCGAATATTTAGAAATATAACAAGATAAGACAAATAGAATGCACATAGAAATGCACCCTCACCTTTTAGGAAGCCAAACCTGCGAGAATTAAGCCAAGATCCCCTCAATATTCTCCAAAAGCATCAATTCCCTTCAATTATCACTACCTAATACAATCAACTATATGCATAAGAAGTGATTTCTTATTCTCAACTAAAGCTAGTTCATAAAGCCATTAATTTATCCAACTCTATTTGATTCCCTTTAATTCACATAACTAACAATATATTTCATGGTTTAATAATCATTCTAATCAATATTTGAACAATACATAAACTCAAGTGATCACATATGCAACATTCTTTAATTTTCAAGTATTAGACAAAGACAATAGCATAATAAATAACATATACATAGCCATTCATATAAGTAGAAACACTATATAACATATAACCAATAAGTTATATAAGCGTATCTTTACACATATAATGCAATTAATAAGCAATATAAACATGTTTACTCAATCTTTAACTAGTATCGATATAACTTAACTCACAACTTCTCCGAATAGATGAACTTGTTACATAAGTACATTTAAATATTTATCCAATCAATCAAGAATCAACTAACAACAATTATTACCATGGTTCATTACTGGTTCCTTTAGTCCATTCTAAATTCATACTCAACCAAATCCATGTAAACCAAGCAACTTAATTCACGAGACTCCACTACTATAATACATATACTACACAAATGCATATAAACATTTAATTACTCAATTATAAAGCAATTATCAAGAGATTAACTATGCGAACACAAAGGGGTCAATATTATACTTTTCACAAAACTTAACCGAAAGCTCACACATACCTTAGAATAGTATTTAGACTCACTATGAGCAACTACAAAGCAATACAAGTACTAAAGCAATTAATTCATTCATTTTCCCTTTGTGCAACTAGGCTATTTAGCTTCCTATCGGAATTCAATGATCAAGTTAAGCTACCTCACCATCCTACCAGTCTCAGGATACCTAAATACCTCATTTAAAACCTCCAAATCATAACCTAGAGCACAAGTACACGAAAACACCAAAAATGCCTCTTTGTGGGTTTACACTACAAGTACTAATTTCGGAACCCAAACAAGCGAAACGAAAGCACTTCTAAGGTTTCAATACTTAATAAAGACTAGCCATAATCTCGAAACGTGCCCGGATTCAAGTTAAACCCGAAACCCCTTATTAAAGTAGCCTATTTTGATCAAATTTCTCAAATTTTGAACATAGCAAGTGCAATTAACATTTTTCCCACGCTTATGGACCTAATTAGCAACTACTAGAAGCCTCGAATCGAATTAAATTGTAACTTTTTTCGGAAACCCTAGTTTAGCACTATTCATCATCTTCCCCAAGTGCCATTTTCATTTTCAAGCATTCAACAAGCATTTTAAACCATCAAACATATTCTATGAAGTCATTAGAGCATATAAGAATCAACGGAACAAGAATTAAACCACTACAATATTAGATCACAAAAATAATAATACAAACTTTAATTGAATTTAATACAAAAATATAATGCACCCTCACCTCTTTTGAAGATCAAAGAATGGTCTTAAGGTCCTAAGGATGAAGCACAACCAATTTGGGAAGCAATGGAAGCAAGAATGAAGCAAGGAGTAATTTTTTTTTGAGAAGTTACTATTCCCGTAACTCTTTTTTGGCCATTTTTTTTACCCCTTTTTTTTTGTTCTTGGCTTATATTATTCTCATGAGGAGGTCAAATGGTAGGTCAAATAATTAAGGCATTTTAGTAAGGGCAAAATGGTCATTTGGGTGATTAAATTTCAGCAAAATAAAATGCCAAAAATCTGAAAAATCTGGAAAAATCCCGCAAGTACTATTCATCAGACATTTCGCGAATTTTTTTCCGTTGATCCCGATATGCAATGCACGCACGGTCAAGGGCTGTAGTCCCCTAAAAATATGTAGTATTTTATAAAAATATAAAATGCATGAAAATAAATATTTGAATTTATGGAAATATATATATAAAAAAAAAGTAATTAGCTAAAATACATATAAGTTAACCATTTAATGAATACAATTAATGAAGTACTGGGTTTGGGCTGTCACATCCTCCCCTCCTTACAAAAATTGCGTCCTCACAATTTCTTGAGCTAAAATGACTTCCAAGAACTGCAACAGTTTTCGTCGGACTTGAAGTCAAGAAGTGTAATGCCGAAGGAGACTAAGAAGAGCGAACGTCACTGAAGGAAGCCGGAGTAGGGTAGCTAAATAAAGGCTCCTATGAAAATACCCAATAGGAGTTCGGTAAGAATGTCACACGAGGAGGCCATTCACTAATGCTGAGAGAGCACCAAAAGAAATCCCATTAAGAAGAGTATGCAGCTAATATCCAAAATGCCCGGATAATATCAAGAAATTCCCAAGAAGGAAGTCCGGTGAATCCCAACTCTAACTGTCAAACAAAGGCTCAAGATTGCCAAATAAAGGCCTAATTAGATGTCTAGCTTGGGACTCCGAGAAAATACCACCAATAAATCTGATTAAAGATGCCAAATAAAGGCTCCGAATAAGTATACGAATCCAGAAGTTGGAATAAGAATCTCTCTAATTATGAATTACCATATAAGAATCCCCAATATGCTCGTTATACCAGTAGTCCTGAGGAAATACCAAATAATCTCTAGGCAAGAATACTAGACGAAAATACTGAAGAAAATACCCAATAAGAATATCAAAGTGGTACCATAGGTAAAACCCGAACAAGAAATCCAAGTGGGAGTGTGCGCAAAGAATACTGACCAATACTCATAACCATGAATTCTTTTGAATAAGAGTATCAAATAAGACCTCCATATATGACGCCAACTAGAAGATCTATCCGAGATTCCCAAATCGGAGTTCTAGCCAAGAAGTACCGTTTAAGAAGTGCCAAGAGAGTCCAAATTTAACCTCGGGGCATCAAATCCCTTCACTGATCCCAATAGCCGGTTGAATCATTATTCTCTCACCAGTCAGCATCAATGGCCATCTCTTTCAGGGAAGAATGCTTACTTACCGATTTAAGGGGACAATGCATGAATGCCAAGATATCATCTAATGTAATTGATGTAATGTTCATATATCAGGAGATTATGACATATATCACACAAGCTATTATATAACCAAATGTTTTATAACACAAAGTTAATCAACAAGATAGTTCAAATATGAGTCACATGCAATGAATACAATTCACAACACAACTATGCCGAGACACTCAAGTATACACGTTACAATCAATATTTCGAACAAGTAGCGATTCATAAGATCAATTCGATTCATGATTAGCTATATCACTACACTTGACAAGTATTTAACACACAGTACACATCACTATCACATAGATCACATATTAAGTTCAGGATACAAGATTGCACAAAAGACACTCACATTCTCAAGGCACACGAAGCACACACCTAATCAAGATACATTTCACAAGCATGCACTCGAGGTTCACTACCCAGCAGTTCGAGGACCCTATCCCGACTGAGAGCATCTAAGCTCTGATACCACCTGTGACGCCCCGATCCCTCACGAGACCGGAGGCTCTAATAACCAAGCTATTCTCAACCCAATCCCAACCCGGTCTCAAAATTTTAGGAAAAAACGGACAGAGTTTCCACTGTACCGCGGACATTTCTCAAACCTGTAAATGCTCAAAATAGCCACAATATACTAAAACAAGCTTTTATAATTAAAATTCAAGGTTCTAGGCCATTCAAGCCAGGAGACAAACAACAGCTCCAAATCACACATGCATGCACCCAACTTAACTTTTCATTAAACCTTTTTAACATGCCATTCTATGATAACATTAGAGCAATTTTAGAAGTTGAAATCAACACCTCTAAACATACACACCCAAGCATGCAAGAACTAAAAGGAGAATTAAAAGTTATTACAAGCCATAATATCTCAAAGCTAACACTACAACCAACAACTATCAACTTGCAACTACAAGAAGATACATAGCCTTAAGGCCACAATATTGATCACGCTATGGCAATACTAGTACACCACGGAATAACAAGAAGAATAAACTACCTAAGACAACAAACACAAAACAACTAGAGCAAAGGCTCAGCCTGAACTTCTTCCTCTTCCACTAGCACCTCAATTCGCTGGGGATCTCCCTCAGCCCTTCCTGATACATATGTCGAGGTATGAGCAGCCTCTGTTGCCCAGTGAGGGATATAGTCACCCAGGGCGTGCTTTGCAACAGGTAATACAGTTTAACAACAATAACTATTTGACAATTAAAGAAACAATGATAGCGTAAATAACCACACATTTAAAAGGATACATTTCACATAACCCCTATACACCAATCTTCGCTGGTCTTCATTCACGATCCACAAACCACGATCACGATCACGATAAGCCGGCATCCCAAACACCAAAGGGTACTCTGGATGTACCCAATCCTACAACCCAACACCCCCTGGCAATCTCCGGACTAGGCAAGTGAGGGAATAGGGTACGGAGCTAGAGCAACCAACCCTGGCAAGCCCGCTGCCGCCCAGAGAGGCCCATCGCATCCGCCCCGACGATAAGGTTGCGCAACCATTGACTCGATAACACAGGAAGCAATAATAATAACAATATAACAAAATAAGCCGATATACAAACAAGGAGGACAACAAAAGAGGTTGTCCTCGAGCACACACATCATCAATCACGCCATACGATGAAATATGATACATTCATTAGTCTATAATTGCTAAACTAATCCAACTAAAACACTTAAATCACTTAGTATCGAATATTTAAAAATATAACAAGATAAGACAAATAGAATGCACATAGAAATGATCCCTCACCTTTTAGGAAGCCAAACCTGCGCGAATTAAGCCAAGATTCCCTCAATATTCTCCAAAAGCATCAATTCCCTTCAATTATCACTACCTAATACAATCAACTATATGCATAAGAAGTGATTTCTTATTCTCAACTAAAGCTAGTTCATAAAGCCATTAATTTATCCAACTCTATTTGATTCCCTTTAATTCACATAACTAACAATATATTTCATGGTTTAACAATCATTCTAATCAATATTTGAACAATACATAAACTCAAGTGATCACATATGCAACATTCTTTAATTTTCAAGTATTAGACAAAGACAATAGCATAATAAATAACATATACATAGCCATTCATATAAGTAGAAACACTATATAACATATAACCAATAAGTTATATAAGCGTATCTTTACACATATAATGCAATTAATAAGCAATATAAACATGTTTACTCAATCTTTAACTAGTATCGATATAACTTAACTCACAACTTCTCCGAATAGATGAACTTGTTACATAAGTACATTTAAATATTTATCCAATCAATCAAGAATCAACTAACAACAATTATTACCATGGTTCATTACTAGTTCCTTTAGTCCATTCTAAATTCATACTCAACCAAATCCATGTAAACCAAGCAACTTAATTCACGAGACTTCACTACTATAATACGTATACTACACAAATGCATATAAACATTTAATTACTCAATTATAAAGCAATTATCATAAGATTAACTATGCGAACACAAAGGGGTCAATATTATACTTTTCACAAAACTTAACCGAAAGCTCACACATACCTTAGAATAGTATTTAGACTCGCTATGAGCAACTACAAAGCAATACAAGTACTAAAGCAATTAATTCATTCATTTCCCCTTTGTTCAACTAGGCTATTTAGCTTCCTATCGGAATTCAATGATCAAGTTAAGCTAGCTAACCATCCTACCAATTTAAGGATACCTAAATACCTCATTTAGAACCTCCAAATCATAACCTAGAGCACAAGTACACGAAAACACCAAAAATGCCTCTTTGTGGGTTTACACTACAAGTACTAATTTTAGAACCCAAACAAGCGAAACGAAAGCACTTCTAAGGTTTCAATACTTAATAAAGATTAGCCATAACCTCGAAACGTGCCCGGATTCAAGTTAAACCCGAAATCCCTTATTAAAGTAGCCTATTTTGATCAAAGTTCTCAAATTTTGAACATAGCAAGTGCAATTAACATTTTTCCCACGCTTATGGACCTAATTAGCAACTATTAGAAGCCTCGAATCGAATTAAATTGTAACTTTTTTCGAAAACCCTAGTTTAGCACTATTCATCATCTTCCCCAAGTGCCATTTTCAATATCAAGCATTCAACAAGCATTTTAAACCATCAAACATATTCTATGAAGTCATTAGAGCATATAAGAATCAACGGAACAAGAATTAAACCACTACAATATTAGATCACAAAAATAATAATACAAACTTTAATTGAATTTAATACAAAAATATAATGCACCCTCACCTCTTTTGAAGATCAAAGAATGGTCTTAAGGTCCTAAGGATGAAGCACAACCAATTTGGGAAGCAATGGAAGCAAGAATGAAGCAAGGAGTAATTTTTTTTTGAGAAGTTACTATTCCCGTAACTCTTTTTTGGCCATTTTTTAACCTCCTTTTTTTTGTTCTTGGCTTATATTATTCTCATGAGGAGGTCAAATGGTAGGTCAAATAATTAAGGCATTTTAGTAAGGGTAAATGGGTCATTTGGGTGATTAAATTTCAGCAAAATAAAATGCCAAAAATCTGAAAAATCTGGAAAAATTCTGCTGGTACTATTCATCAGACATTTCGTGAATTTTTTTCCGTTGATCCCAATATGCAATGCACGCACGGTCAGGGGCTATAGTCCCCTAAAAATATGTAGTATTTTATAAAAATATAAAATGCATGAAAAGAAATATTTGAATTTATGGAAATATATATTAAAAAAAAAGTAATTAGCTAAAATACATCTAAGTTAACCATTTAATGAATACAATTAATGAAGTACTGGATTCGGGGTGTCACATCCCAAACACACAATAAAATAAGCCTTGAACAAGACAAAAATTTCAGATTTGATCACATCTTTGGCCGGCCACTAGGAGCTTTTGTGCATGCAATTTAATTTCAAATTCTACTCCTAAACATTCTATGACAATCTATGACACAATGCATAAAAAAATTTAGCTCAAAACCCTCCTCAAAGCTCCAAATCTCGACACAAGCTCCTTGCCCATGCTAGACACTTCAAAATATGCTCCTTGAAGACACAAAATTCTGATTTTGCAAGGCCCTAGGCCGACAAGCATCTTTGCCCAACAAAGCTTTTCATTTTCTTTCATTTTCTCTCATTTCCTCTCATTCCTCTCTCATTTCTTCTCTCTCTCTCGGCCTTGGCTGAGTTTCTATTCTCCATAGCTAAGTTCTTCATCCTAAGGCTCTTCAAGACTTCCAAGCTACATAGGAGCTCGACCAAACAAAGCTAGGAGCAAAGAAATGCACATGCAAGCCTTTACCACCTCCATTTCGATTTAGGTAAGTTTGTTAGCTTCCATTTTTTTTCTTCTTGTTCTAACCACATGCACCTACTAAGAACATGGTAACTTAGCTAGAAAATTAGAGAAATCCCAAGTTGTCTCTTGGCTAAGCAAGGAAAAAGATCAACTTTGTGCTTCACCAAGAGCTTGTGCATCTTCCTTGTTGTCTTGCTAAGGTGAGAGCTAATACTTCTTGAAAATATTTTAAAAAAAACCACATGCATGCCCTTAAATGTCTATCTTTAGTTCTGTACTTGAGATATATGTGTGTTCATGAGCTTTTATAAACATGCATGGCAAGATATTTGGCTAGAATGTGATGATAGATGAAATCGGGTAGGTGACAGCCTTTTGCCTTGTTGGTGCGAGGTGATTTTCACTAGGTAAATGATGTTGAAAATGTGTGAAAATTGGTAGGTAACTAGTTGCCCATTCTGAACACTTTGTGCAGAAATAAGCCAAAGCTAATTTTGACTATAAGGTCCTCAAAATGGCAAAATATCAAAATGTGTCCAAATCTGGAAAGTCTGGAAAAATGAAGCAGGTTTTGGCAAATTCACTGACCCTGTAGAACGAACCAGTTTTGACTTAGTAAATGATATCCAAAATGCATGAAATTTGGTGTATTGCTAGATGTTTCAGTTCTGGACATTTTTGTCAGAAATGGACTAAGGCTAAATCTGACCCAAAGCCCTCAAAAATGACAAGTATTGAAATGTGTGCAAATCTGGACAGTTTTGTGTAGTCTCACTGTTTTGGCTACAATTATTGAACCCGAACTCCAAATGATGCGAGGTTTGTTTCTGAATTTAGTTCACTCCTTAAGCTTTAATTTGACATCTTTTTCACTGGAATTGGAGTTTGTTTGATTGTCTCAATGATTGTGAGAAAATAGTCCATTGCAGTAAGGTTTTCATCTAGTGATATGCTTAGAAAAATTATTGTAGCTTCTCTTTTTGTATTAAATGCTTGGGATTGTGGCATTAGGATGTTGTGTGGACTGTTTTGAATACTTGAGAGTGTTTGAATTAATTGATGCATGGCTTGAGTTTGATTACGAGATGACTTGGGGCTTAATTGCACGGGTAAGCACGAATTGAAACCCTAGTGATTAGGTAAATTCGCTAAGTGTTGATCCTATGAATATCGTGTTTAACTATATGATTAGTAGGCTGCTCGTAGTTGCCCTTGTAGCCCTAAATGTGATTTTGATGATTACATGTTGACAAGTAGGCCTTTCTTGCACCCGGACCCACGTAGATGTCGTTGCATGTTGAATAATCTTGTTATTTAATTACGTGAACTTCGAAGTGAATTATATAACTTGATTTACATGCATTACATGGCTGCCCGTTTAATATTCATATAACTCCATGTGATTTTCAAGTGAAATTACTTGTCATATCGTGCTTTGCTTGTTTACTTGCCAATGTGCAATCTTATGACTGCTCGGAGGTGACCTACTTTGTTGTCCTCCTAATGTCATATATTAAATGTCATAATTGTGCATTGCTTACAAGGTTGCAACCTTTCATTCTGGCATGGTAGCGTTCACGCACACCGGGCGGCATCGGGCTTGCCGGTGCAACCGTGACTACTATTGTCCAATTCCCTCTCTCACTTGGGGGCTAGACTTCCTTAGAGAGTTGGGTCGTAAGATTTCGGGGTACATCCGGAGTACACCCATTTGGCGTGATAAGGGGATGAATTGAAGCCGGCCGCAACAACTGATACAGGAATTGAACTGAGAGCAAAAGCTCACCGTATCCTTTTCACTATGTGTATAAGTACTCTCGCTTGGTTCCTAGAGGACCTCGGGGAGGAAAGACGAGTAATTTTGTTCCTTTACTTTTACATTATGTTATGTACTTACTTGTGATATATTCATGCTTGCAAAAAGGGTTTTCATAAGTTGAACCGAAAAATGAGTTTCAAAACCTATTTCTCGTTCCCTCTCACTGAGTTCATAAGGACTCACCCTCTTTCATCATCTCATGTGAAGAAGATTAGGAACAGGTACCCAAGGACAACGTGCCTAACGATGATTCCTTGAAATGATTGCTTGCCCTATGTGCCTTGCTTGACTATGGCCATTTTGTGAACAATATTTTGCTTGAAGACTATTTCATTTCTTATTTTTCTTGTTGTTGTATTGTAAACGACCTCCGTTGTAATTTGGGGTCTAATTTTGGCTTGTACTGATAATAGCTAGATAGACACTACTATGGTCATTTTTGCTATCGTTACTGGCTAGTATCTATCATAGGATTATGAAGTATCAGGTAAGGATCAAGTAAATGAACCTATCCAATCTTAAGCATGTACTCATTGTTAAGCTAAGATCAACAGGTACTTTTGTAACGAGGATTAACAAACAAATGAGACATAGTATCATGCTAGGTTATTAATCAAACGAGACTTCGAGATAACTAGTAGGCGTTTCAATTGATGATAAATAATAATCTTAGTTGGAAATGAATTTGAGAATAAAAGTTTCGAGGCCTTTAGAAATTTAGGTCAAACTAAGAAGCCCAATTACAGTCGTTATGCTGCCGGATTTCCGGAGAATTTGTGGAGTGTAGGCTAAAATGGTAAGTGTTAAACTTTCATGAATGATTAAGTATGTGATATGACTTGAATGTTTAGATCACACTCTAGTCTAACCTTTATAGGTCGGGTTGGGGCGTGACAGATGATCCCTAGGTTGTAACACATCCGGTCATTAACTCATTGCGCCGCTGCCGCCATTTCTAGGACCAACTGATGCCTTACCTATACAGGTACCTATATAGTATAGTCTCGGTCGTACATTCAACATAGCGTTTAGACTCATGTGCCTTCCACAACCAGGAGTCTTCGAGCCTGTTGCGTGTGATTTCCCAACCTTACGGAGGCAAAAGGATTAGACGTCCCCCTATGCTATGGTTCCCTACCGTCCAAACCCGGTGCTGCATTAGGTTAGGGAGTTGGACGATAATAGCTACTCCACATCCCAAAGCGCGCTGCCCTCCCAGGCACGCAATAGTAAGTAATCCAAGCCAACCCACATTACTGACTAATGATGGATAATCATATTTCTTAGAGGTACTTAATACAACTCCATGAATGAGCAAAATGAAGGTTACATTAATGATAAAGATCTCTGGGGAAACCGCTAAAAAAATATTGAACATATGAGAGGATTCGAACGAATTATGCTTTCATTTCCCCCATATGGAGCACAAAGTTACTTACGTTACGGTCTTCAGCAGACAGGCTGAACTCTAGGCTGCTAGAAAGGCTTGATAGACCAGTAGCTAGTGTGACGCCTAAGCTTTTTGCCTTGCATTAACTTACTGTTGCATTCATTATTTGCACATTTCCTTCTGTGCTTTATTAACTGTCTTCTTTAGCCACTATTCACTCCATTTTCAAACTACACTATATTAGTGAATTAGCAATTTTATTAAATCATATTAATTGTTAAAAGAGTGAGAAAATTGTGCAATTGAGCTAGAAATGATAGGAGTACTCGTTTGGAAAATGCTTTTGGCAAACTATGAATTGTATTACGTAACTTAATTTAGTGACTTAGTTAGCCAACATTCATTTTCACTTTAGGCTCGTTTTAGAGTTAACTAAGCGCATTTTAGTAACCCTGTTAAGCACCCAAACATGACCCCACCTTTACTTACTCATCATATAGCCTTATAAGCTCATAAAATGCAAAAGAAAAAAAAAATAAAAGTTGAAACAGGAGCAGGAAAAGCCGAGAGCAGCTAGAGAGAAAGAGATGAGATTTTGCTTCTTCAACTCTTCAATGCAAGCCTCCCCAAGCCTAGAGCAAGTAGTTTAGGGTGTGTGCAAGCCTCCTAAGTATTCCTATGCGCATTGGTGAGGGATTTCATGACTTTTTGCACATTTTAAAATTGTTGCTATTTTCTTGATTTGTTAGAAATGTGTTCCAATGCTATTGTAATGCTTACTTATGCTATTATACCTTGTATATAAGTGCTAGATAATGTATTTGAGCCATTGGTTCGCATTTTAAACGGTTAGAATCATTAATTTGATTTATTAGGTGAATAGTGATAAAATTCTAGGGTTTTGTGTAATTGCATGAATTAGCTTGATTCAATGCCTCTAATAGATGCCTTAGGTACTAATGAAGGTAGTCTAATAGCCCCGTGCAATTGAATTGCTCTAAATTTGCATAGAACGAGAATTAGCTGACTTTAACAAAGAGATTTCGGGGTTAATGTGAATCCGGGTGGATTCAGGCTTCACTTTTAGAATTCTTAGGATACCTAGGTACTTTAGAAGCTTTTCCAACCCTTATTTGAAGCCCGGTTGAAATATGTGTAGTTCAAAGCCATAAGAGGAAAATTGGGACTTTTGGGGTAATAGCGGGTAATTGCACGTGTTTGAGTGTTGTAGGGATGCCTTAGGGGTTACTTAGAAGATTAGTATAGCTTCCGCTCAAATTTGAAACCTTAACTTTGATTCGAAAGAAAAATAGCTTGAATAACAAAGGGGTTTAAGTGCAAATTATGTTGTTTCTCGCTTCTAAGTCCATGGCATGGCTCCTTAGGTGTTTAAATGTGGTTTCAAGTTGATTTGGAACTTTTGGTATAATTCTAAATGTATCTTATATATGCCCTTTGTAAAGTTGCTTATTTGCTTGTGTAAACTGCTTCTAATCTATCATTTCTGAGGTCAACATACTTTGTTGATACTCTTATATGTTATTGCTTATGATGTTGATATTTACTTGTCATTGTTAAGTACATTGCATAGTGGTTGCGCAGCCATAGTGTCAGGGGTGGATGTGTTGAATATCGGCTGGGCGGCAGAGGGCTTGCCGGTGGATATTCAAACTTCGTGCCCTAGTCCCTCATTCTCCTGGTCCGGAGATTGCCAGGGGATGTTGGGTCGTAGGATTATCGGGGTACATCCGGAGTATACCCACTGGAGTGGTTCGTGGATTGTGTTCATGGATTGAAGATTTGGTGTTAGGGTTAAGTGAATGTATCCTTTTTAATATGTGGTTATTTAATGGCTATTGTTATTTCTTGAATTGTTTAATGGCTATTGATGTTTAACTATATTACCTGTTGCATTGCACGCCCCGGGACCTTATCCCTCACTAGGCAACAGTGGTTGCTCATACCTCGATATATGTTTCAAGAAGTGCCGAAGGTGAACCCCATCTAGTTGAGGTGCTAGTGGAAGAAGAAGAAGTTCAGGCTGAGCCTTTGCCCTAGTTGTTGTGTGTTTGTTGTCTAAGGTGGATGTGCCTTCTTGTTGTTTCATGGCGTACTTGTATTGCTATAGCATGATCTATTTTGCAGCCGTAAGGCTATGTATATTCTTGTAGTTGCAAGTTGAAAGTTAGTTGGTTGTAATGTTAGCTTTGAGATATTATGGCTTGTAATAACTTTTAATTCTCTCTCTGGTTCTTGCATGCTTGGGGGTGTATGTTTAGAGGTAAGTTGATTTCAACCTCTAAGATTGCTCTAATGTTATCACAAAATGGCATGTTAAAAAGGTTTAAGGAAAATTTAAGTTGGGTGCATGCTTGTGTGATTCGAAGCTGTTGTTTGTCTCCTGTCTTGGATGGCCTTAAACCTTTGAATTTTAATTATAAAAGCTTGT
This sequence comes from Ehretia macrophylla, assembly GCA_037974665.1. Classification (NCBI taxonomy): domain Eukaryota; kingdom Viridiplantae; phylum Streptophyta; class Magnoliopsida; order Boraginales; family Ehretiaceae; genus Ehretia; species Ehretia macrophylla. The sequence continues at coordinate 38,559,079 of CM075777.1, read as the reverse complement.
TTTAGTACATTGTGGCTATTTTTAGTGTTTACAGGTTTCCAAATGTCCGTGGTACAGAGGAGACTCTGTCCATTCGTTTATTGGGTCCAGACTTAACCTTTAGCGTGGGGTTGGGTCAGGGCATTACATTTTAGGTGGTATCAGAGCTATAGATTGCATGAAGTCGGGTTAAATTTCTCGATCTATGGGTAGGGGTCTGCTATGTGATTTTGTGATTGTATGAAACTGTAGTTCTTTAATTTGCTAAGTGAAATTTGAGTTGGGAATGAACGTGCTAGTATGTCAATGGAATGCGAAAGGCCTTTGAGAGTTAATGTTTGAAGGTGAAAAGTCTAGGATGTCAAGCATGATTAAGTGACTATGAAGCTCTTGTATGTGAACATTCTTCTAATGTAATATGTGACTTATGTGGACTTATTTGAACTTCTTCCTATGTGCTTTATCTGTAATTTATGTAAATTCCTATCATAATACTTTGCGTTCTAGCTGTTGAGATGAGGAGAAGGGGCAGACCGGGGAGAGAGCCGGGAGAAGCTCCTAGGCAGGGAATACAGGGAGAATGTGAAGGTGTAACAGAGAATGCACTACCGTAGGGACCAGAGCCTAGCACTGCGCAGATTCTGGCTACTATGGCTACTACTATGAATACTATTGCACAGTTCGTAACTCTGCAGGGTTAGACAGGGGTTACTAGAGGTAATCAGGCTGCCAGAGCCGAGGGTAGTGGTGCTACTGGAGTTAATTTGTATGATAGATTTTTACATCACGTAGCCTACAGCTTCTTTGGAGAACCTGATGATATGAAGGCCGAATTGTGGTTGAGGAAATTTGAAAGAGTGGCTGCAATTCTTGAGTGCAGTGATGAGAGAAAAATTACTTATGCTACATTTCTTCTAGAGGGTGACGCCGAGGAGTGGTGCCGTACTATTAATGAGAAATGGGAATCCGAGACAGTTCAACATTCATGGGCTGACTTAGTTCAAGAGTTTCGAGATAAATATATATCAGTGGTTGCCTATGAGAGACGTCAGGCAGAGTTCATAGCTTTGAAACAGGGAAATATGACAGTAGATCAATATGAGGCTGCTTTTACTAGGCTTTCCCGTTATGTGCCGGCTTTGGTACAACCGAAGGACATGAAGATGCAGAGATTCATTATGGGATTGAGGAATGATATTATGCTTAATTTGTCTGCGAATGATTACCCTAACTATGCTACAGTGGTCAGAGCTACCTTGAGGTATGAAAAATGCAAGGCAGACGTGTTGGCAGAGACTAGTCAATCGAGTAAGCGGCAGTTTCAGTCTCAGAGTCAGGGGTACCAGAGGCATACTATTCCAATTGGGCAGAGTCCACAACCAAGGCAGACACAGAGTTATATAGGGCATGTTCAGATTCAGTCGCGACCAACCCAGAGTTAGAGTCAGAGTCAGGGGCAGACCTGACCAGCAGTAGTTCGTTCTCAGCAGGGTAGTTCAGCTACCTCTACTTACAGAGCTCATTCGGGAGGCACTGTTGCAAGACGTCACCACCAGTGCAGCTTCTGTCAACGCCAAGGTCATACTAAGGAGAATTGTTGGAAGAGATTGGGCCGATGTACCGGATGCGGCAGTGATCAACACAGGGTTAGAGACTGCCAGAAATTTAAGAATACCCGGGTTAGACATCTGGTCAAGGCAATCAGACCAGGGGTTCAGTTGCAGCACCAGTACCACGGGTCGGGCCCGAGTATTTGCCTTAGATGCAGAGGAGCTTCCGGATACGACCGCTGTAGTAGAAGGTACTTTTCTTCTTAATGATCAATCAGTTAAAGTTTTAATTGATTCCGGGGCTTCGCATTCATTTATTACACCTTTATGTGCACAAAATGTTAAGTTGAACATGATAAACTATTGCATGATATTGTGGTTTATACACCTATGGGGCCGAAGTTTGTCACCAAATCTATCTACAAGGCATGTAATATTTTTATTCAAGGTCGTGTTTTTCCTGCTAATTTAATTATTCTACCTTTCCGTGACTTTGAAATTATATTGGGGATGGACTAGTTAGGTAAATGTTATGCCCAGTTTGATTGTAGAAAGAAGATTGTGAAACTAGAAATGCCTGACCAGCCTGTACTTAAAATTGTTGGTAGTAGAAAATCTACAGGAACTCCTATCATATCTTCTATTAAAGCATCAAAAATGTTAGGTAAGGGTTGTGAGGCTTACTTTGCTTATTTGATTAATCAACCTGGTGATCAATTGAAACTGAATGATGTACCTATCGTGAGAGAGTTTTCGGGGGTGTTTCCTGAGGAGTTACCTGGTTTACCACCTAATAGAGAGATAGAGTTTGTGATCGACTTATTACCAGGGGCTACGCCTATCTCTAGGACTCCGTACAGAATGGCTCCACCTGAGTTGCAAGAATTGAAAATTCAGTTGCAGGGTTTACTTGAGAAGGGATTCATTCAGCCGAGTTCTTCACCTTGGGGTGCACCGGTCTTATTTGTTAAAAAGAAAGACGGATCTCTTCAGTTATGCATTGATTATCGGGGTCTTAATCAGATAACTATCAAAAACAAATATCCATTGCCTTTGATTGAGGAATTATTTGATCAGCTGCAAGGTGCCAGGGTATTTTCTAAATTTGATCTGAGGCAGGGCTATTACCAGTTAAGGATTAAGTCCGATGATGTTCCCAAAACTACTTTCAGAACTCGCTATGGTCATTATGAATTTGTTGTTCTGTCATTTGGGTTAACTAATGCTCCTGTCGCATTTATGGATTTGATGCAAAGAGTATTCCACCCATATCTGGATTAGTTTGTTGTTATTTTCATTGATGATATTCTTGTCTATTCTAAATCTAAGGCGGAGCATGAACAACATCTTAGAATTGTGTTGCAAACTCTTTAGGAGCATCGGTTATTTGCAAAGTTTAGCAAATGTGAGTTCTGGTTAAGGCAAGTTGTCACGCCCCAACTCGACCTCACCTACAATCAGTCAGGACGCAATAGAATTTCGGCAGTATAACGACAGTAATTAAGACAACAAGGCTTTAAACCAACCTCTCAGTACATCATACATTCAACTCCTCAACCAAACAACAATCAATTCCTCAATACCATTAACAACATACAACATAACCATATTATACAATAATCATCCTTAGACAATCCATTCATAGTTATACGCCTCCGTTCCAACATAATACCTTAACTTTAACACACATGTCAAAATAGACTTTAAACCAATTTAGTAATCTAAACAAGGTCAAAAGAAGACTACTAAACCATTATACATAAGTCTTTATACAAAGGTAGGTTCTACATTACATCATATTACAATAACTATAAATAATCGCATGGCAAAGACTCCTGCACATAAGACACATCCACGTAAGGCACATTTTCCCCTTATGGAGGCACGTACCCGTAATCTTGCTCAATAACACCTGTATGCATGCAATAATAGAGAGTGAGCTTATATAAACAAGCTCAGTGAGGATCCGATAGATCTCTAACAGTATTTACTATACTCCTTGGAATTGATCCTTTGAGCAGTAAACACGCAATAATACATCAATAACAATATAAACACATAACTATAATGACCAATCAATAAAGGATACTCTAGTTGGTGTAGCTCCAAACGCCATCACGATCTCAACCATTCTTCTTATAACTCCCCATTAATCACGCACCTGAGGTACCTCACTAGCCCTTCTCTCCATGACACCTCCGTCATGCGAACAGGGGGTAGTATCTGGTAGTCATGCCGTTATCAACCCTACATCCCGATGCTGCCCGAGAGGTTGCACACACATACCAAGACTCACTAATAATAATAAAAATCATTCACAAGAGGACAATCTAACAGAATTTCCTATCTCCCGGTTCATCAATCATCAATCAATAATCATCAGTAATCATCAATTATCATCAATTATCAACAATATAACATTAAGTAAGCAATTAAACGACAAACAACTAAGTTAGATGACAAAGGAAGCCATCCAACTTAACATGCAATAAACACGAAATCTAACCCTAGTCTAACCATCAACAAATCACAATTGAATCACTCAAACAACACCCAATCATCTAAAGGCTCAATTCAACAATTTAAAGAAAGACAACCTAAACATCAAATAATCATATGTTACATTCTACTAATGCAAATCACTCCAAATCAGTTTCTAACACTCACCCATTCAATCAACTAATGTTTGAGTAATTATAACGGTTCAAAATGCAGTTATGAGCAAAAACATAAAAAATGACTTTTGAGATCTAGAATTTTTCTCTCACCTTTGATGCGATATAAGCCTAGATATGCGTGCAATGTGTGCTCAACAAGCGGAATCCAACTCGGCACAAAATTCTACAGACAAAAACTAGGTTTTTCTATGAAAAATTGCATTGAAAACCTTGAAAATTCATTCTCTTTTCTCTCTTGAACCTCTCGGCCCTTTGTGTGTGTTGATGAGTATGTTTTGTGTGCTTTATAATGTGTGTAACTACAAAATACTCAAAAGTCAACAAAATAAATAAAGTCAAAGTTGAAAACTTATTAATTTTTAGTGTTTTCTTGACTTTAAATTCATTTTCTTGATCACCATTACTCAAAACAATTATACAACACCCAAGATAGCTCAAGTAAGTTATTTTTACCTGACAAAAAGTTTTACATTCAAACAATTCTACCCGAGTTGGCTTAAAACTCGTTTTCTTGCAAAAGAAAGTGTAAAAATCTTTAAAATTCCAAAACCGATTCCAAATCCGTTTTAATCAAACACGGGTCTATTAATACTCGAGGGCTAGGTTTTAAAACGTTTAAAATACACCTGTAAAAATTTTAGCGGACAGGCGTTCAAAATACTATTCACCAAAACTGACGATAAAATTTCTTATTCCGTTTTTTATAAAAATTTCATGAATGTACACTTAGCATGTAACAGGAGTATTAATCACTTATTTAGCACATTCTAAGTCATATAGCACATAAACAGGTCAATTCATGCAAAACGAGGTAAAGCACGCAAATCGAGACAAAGCAAAATATGGGGTTTCACATTCTCCCCCCTTTAAATAAATTTCATCCCCGAAATTCTTACTTGCTAAACGGAAAAGATCTGGATACTACTGCTGCATCTGATCTCGCCTCTCCCAAGTAGCTTCCTCGATACCGTGATGCTTCTACAGCACCTTGACCATCGGAATCTTCTTCGACCTCAACTCTCGTTCCATCTGATCAAAAATATGAATCGGTCGCTCGTCATAAGTCAGATTCTCACGAAACTATAACGGCTCTGGCTCAAGATTATGAGAAGGATCCGGATTATATTTCCGCAAATTAGACACGTGAAATACATCGTGGACATTAGAGAAATTCTCCAGTAAAGCCAACCGATATGCTAAGTTACCAACTATGCCAGTAATCTTAAACGGCCCCACAAACTTCGGACTCAACTTACCACCTTTACCATAACGAGCAATCCCCTTTTGAGGAGACAATTCAAGAAAACCCGATCTCCGACCGCAAACTCTAAGTCCCGACGATGCTTATCAGCATAACTCTTGAATCTACTCAGCGTTGTAAGCATTCTCTGCCTGATCAACTAAACATTCTCAATCTTCTCTAGAAGCTCTGGCATAATAGTCGAATCAATAGTCTTTATCTCCCCTACTTCATCCCAATACAAAGGTGAACGACACTTATGACCATAAAGAGCTGCTGTGATACCCCGAACCTGGCATGTATTCAATAGCATTTAAAGTTCATTTAAATTGCATTTTATTGACCTTTCACCTTCTTTGACCAAACTAGTTGACTTTTCATCTACATTGACCAACTAGGACAAGGTGGGAATTTTTGAAATGTTTAATAAAAGGCAAACTTGGGATTAGAAATAAAAAAATGCAATGTTAAGTTAGTCAAATTTTGGGTCAAATTTGGAATTAAATCTGAACCAATTGGGGAAGAGTTAGGTAGCAAATTATATATGGTTGGAAAGCTCTATGAGTCTAGTTTCTGAGGCTTCAAACCGTTCGTGAATTGGAGTTTTCTAGAAGAAGTTATGGCCGTTTTTGTAAGGTCGCGCATAGTTGTTTTGGTTTAGCGGGTTGACCGAATTTTGACCTTTGACTTCTTGTCATTTTTTTTTCTAAATAAGCAGAATGCACACGAAAAAAACAGAGAAAAAAAAGCTTGAACCCAAGAGGAAAAAAAGGAGAAAAAAAAGAAAATCTCAACTTCAAATCTTTGATTCTTCGCGTGGTCTTGTGCGGTGTGGTTTTCGAGGCACTCTACGAGGTTTTCCTAGCGTTTAGGAGCGTCTAAGGTGAGGGTTTCATCGTTATTTGCGCATTTGAAATATTTGTATCTAAACTTTGATTTTTGGATTTTATGCGTAGATTGTTGTTTTAATCATTTTGTTGCTTAAAGAATGTTCTTTGTTGATTGTAGAACATGTATTTATAGATTTTTAACATTTTCTGCGGTTAAATATTAGAATTGAAATATAAATTGTAGGATGAATAGTAAATTGTGAATAGTAAACCCCCGTTTCGATGAAGTTGCTCCGTTACGCGTTCTGTTGATGTAGGAAGATGCTAGATATGCTAGAATACCTAAATGTGTGGTTTAACTGTAATGTATAATGGAAAAACAGAGAAAAACGGCTTAGTGAAAGTCGGGGTCGTTTAGGTCAAGTTTGGCATTTTCTCGTTTTGCTTGTTGGCATTGTTTCGGGAGGCCATGGAAGCACTTTTGGTGCAATTATGGCATTGGTTAGGTGTTTGGTTGGTATAGTTGTAGTTCAAACGAGCAAAGGTAGAAAATCGGGACTTTGCGTAAATTCTAGGGTTAAGTAGGGTTTCAGAGTCTCTAGACATGCTTTATAGTGACCTAGGAAGATTGGCGAAGTTGGTTTCCGGAACTCGTTGCTCATTTGGAGATGGTAGTGTTTTGATAGTTAGGGCCGATTTGTGACTTTGTGTGTTTTCTTGATGTTATGCCTATAGAATGCTTGTTAATGCTTATTATTGCTTGTTATGCTTGCTAATGCTTATTCCGCTTGTTAGAGTTAGTTGTTGATTGAAATGTTTATCCATTGTTGAGAATGCTTGATATCTTGTTTATCGCTCGTTTATCGCCTTGTATCGAGTCTTGCATTACATAGTGTCTCGCGCGTGAGTGATGAGCCTCTCTGGGTAGCCTCGGGTTGCCAGTGTTGGTTGCTCTAGCTCCGCTGCTATTCCCATTCTCGCTTGGGTTGCCTCCCAAGGAGATTTGGGTCGTAGATTTGATTGGATACTTCTGGGGTATTCCAAACTGGTGTTATAAGGTGGATGCGCGCTTATTGTCATCGTTGTCAACATCAAGCTCGAGATTGATGTATCGCTCATGAAATGGTACGTTGCTCGTATGAGTGAACCATAGCTTTCAAAGTGTGGTATAGCTTTGAATGGTTGTGTTAATGCTTTCAGTAATTGCTTATTGTATTGATTATTTGTTTTGATTGCTTATTTATCAGTTATTTTGTTTAATTGTCTTATTTGCATTGCACGACTTTTTTTCTCTCCAATTCGATATCTGTCTCGCCCTCACTGAGTATACGTGTTGTGTATACTCACTCCTCACCACCACATTTCAGGAAATGTCATGTTAGCTGGAAAGTTCGTGATATCGTGAAAGTTCGTGCTTGAAGAATTCTCTTGCGTGCTATGTGGCTTGAGATGTCAAAGATGAAAGATGTATGCTTTTATGTATTGTATGTATTTATTGTTAAAGGAAATGTAATCTAAATTAGCTAAATAGTTGAGGTAAATTGATAAGCTAGTTATGTAATCAGTTAGCATAGCTTAACTTCAATGCATGTTTGTAATGTCCCAAGGAAAAGAATTAGAATGGCATGATAGTTTATTTTATGCAGTAGCTTAGTGTGGTTTAATTGTCTAGTTTGAATGTACTTGTCAAAAATGTAAAGAGATAGGTTAGCTTTCAAATTGGAAATGTATGTATATTTGCTTGTGGTTGCTTGTTGAGAACAAGGCTCAGTTGGCCTTGAAGTGGTTGAATGTTTGGACATGGTATTGGTCCACTTATATGCTATCGCAGGTTTGCTTTTTGCCTAGAAATAGGGGAGACTCCGTCCGTTTTCCTTAAAAATTTTGCCCGGGTTTGGTTTTGTGTTATGATTAGATTGATAGATAGAACTCCCGGTCTCGAGAGGGATCGGGGTATTACAGGTGGTATCAGAGCTTGTTTAGCTCATAAGCCGGGACAGGGTCCTCGGTCTGGTGGGTAGTGGTCCTTGAATGTGTGCTTGTTAAGTGTGTCTTGAAAGTGTATGCTTGTATGTGAGATTATGTGTCTTGACATGAATGTGTGCTCCTATGTGATATAGTTATGTGTTATGTGTTAATTGTGTGCTAAGTGAAGTAAAGTGTCTAGTTGTGCATTGAATTGACCTATCGAATCGACCTCGTGGATTGTTATTTGCTTGAAGTATTGCTTGTAATGTGTGTACTGAAATGTCTTGAATTAGTTATGCCGTGATTTGAATTGATTATGTTGTGCTTGACTTGATTGTTATGCTTGAGTGACCTTGTTGAATAAACTATTTTGTAAACTTGCTGGCATAATAGCTTAAGGCATATGTATAACTGTGATATATTGGCATTCATACATGTCCTATTGAAATGGTAAATAAGTCATCTTTCTCACCTGAAGAAAGTGGTTCACCGCTGGCTTTTCAAGGTGTATGGATTGGCAGGAAATGAATGGCATTTGACTAGCCTTTATTTGGGAATTGGTGTTTTCTTTTGGAGCTCGGTTATTGGCGAATCTCTATGGTCTTCCTCTATGCTTAACGGTTGTGAAAGAATAGCCTTCTCTTGGGGTTTATTTGGTTGTTCTTTGGAGCATTCTTTGGTTGTCTTAATGGGTATTCTTTGGAGACTTCTGTTGCATTTCTCGGTGGATTTGGCTATTGGGATTTCAATCGGCCTTACTGCATAGTATTATCTAGGGTATATGTGGCTCTGTCTTTATTGGTATGATACTGGCATCCCTGACTGGAAATTCTTCAATGGTAATTTCTGGAATTCTCAGTGGCCAATTATTTAGTATTTATTTATTAGGCAAACTTCGCTACTTTCTTATTGGAGCATTATCTCAGATATCTTCTTCAGTGTTCCTCAGTAGGTTTAGTATTTGGAGTTCCTATCAGACTTATTGAATAATACTACTTATGGTATTCTTTGAAATTCTTATTAGGCGTTCTCTTGGTATTTTCCTTGTTGGCAAAGTTGTATGAAGTTCTCACTTGGCAAACAGTGAAGAGGCCTCAGAGTTTGGTCTCGGTATATTGTTCATCAGTTCGGTGTTTATCCTTGGAGTTTTCGTCCATCTGGGAAACTATGTTTGTTATTCAACTTGGTTGTCTTATTGGGCACATTATATTTTCTCTGTTATTTCCTTTGACATTCCTCTCAGCATTTGATAGCAAAACTCGGAATCTAATTGGTTGTTCCATGGGGTTATTATTGGAAGGCTTCTTTGGAACTTTGGAAATATATTTGATTGGGTTCTTGGTATTTTCTTCAGCACTCTTAACAGGGAATTCTTCTATGAAATCCATGACCAGCGGGGTACTTCTTTGGACCTCTAGATAGAACCTTTGTTTGAGCTTTTATTTGGCTTCTTGCTTGGGAATTCTCGGGCAGTAACAGTTAGACTTCTATTGGAGATTCGTGCGTGAGGTATTCTTCTTGTCGTTAATGTGTGGTATTAATGACATCTACAGTCTCTTTGCTTTAGTCTTTATTGGTATTATCTCGGCGTTTCTGGTTGGAATTTATTCTTCTTCGGTATTCGTGTCAACGGGATTCTTGTACGGTACCTGCATTTGAGCTTCTATTTGGCGTTACTACTTGGCATTTCTACTTGAACTTTCCTATTGGTCATCTTGATTAAATACTTTTTCAGTAGCTAATGAAGACTAGTCAGAGTTGGATTGTAGATGATGCAGAGTCCTATTGGAAGAAGAATTGCGAGGATACAATTGTTTTAAGGGGGGAAGGATGTGATACCCCGAACCTGGCATGTATTCAATAGCATTTAAAGTTCATTTAAATTGTATTTTATTGACCTTTCACCTTCTTTGACCAAACTAGTTGACTTTTCATCTACATTGACCAACTAGGACAAGGTGGGAATTTTTGAAATGTTTAATAAAAGGCAAACTTGGGATTAGAAATAAAAAATGCAATGTTAAGTTAGTCAAAATTTGGGTCAAATTTGGAATTAAATTTGAACCAATTGGGGAAGAGTTAGGTAGCAAATTATATATGGTTGGAAAGCTCTATGAGTCTAGTTTCTGAGGCTTCAAATCGTTCGTGAATTGGAGTTTTCTAGAAGAAGTTATGGCCTTTTTCGTAAGGTCGCGCATAGCTGTTTTGGTTTAGCAGGTTGACCGAATTTTGACCTTTGACTTCTTGTCATTTTTTTTCTAAATAAGCAGAATTCACACGAAAAAAATAGAGAAAAAAAGACTTGAAACCATGAGGAAAAGAAGGAGAAAAAAAAAAGAAAATCTCAACTTCAAATCTTCGATTCTTCGCGTGGGCTTGTGCGGGGTGGTTTCCGAGGCACTCTACGAGGTTTTCCTAGCGTCTAGGAGCGTCTAAGGTGAGGGTTTCATCGTTATTTGCGCATTTGAAATATTTGTATCTAAACTTTGATTTTTGGATTTTATGCGTAGATTGTTGTTTTAATCGTTTTGTTGCTTAAAGAATGTTCCTTGTTGATTGTAGAACATGTATTTATAGCTTTTTAACATTTTCTGCGGTTAAATATTGGAATTGAAATATAAATTGTGGGATGAATAGTAAATTATGAATAGTAAACTCCTGTTTCGATGCAGTTGCTCCGTTACGCGTCCTGTTGATGTAGGAAGATGCTAGATATGCTAGAATGCCTAAATGTGTGGTTTAATTGGAATGTATAATGGAAAAACGGAGAAAAACGGCTTAGTGAAAGTTGGGGTCGTTTAGGTCGAGGTTGGCATTTTCTCGTTTTGCTTGTTGGGATTGTTTCGGGAGGCCATGGAAGCACTTTTGGTGCAATTATGGCATTGGTTAGGTGTTTGGTTGGTATAGTTGTAGTTCAAACGAGCAAAGGTGGAAAATCGGGACTTTGCGTAAATTCTAGGGTTAAGTAGGGTTTCGGAGTCTCTAGACGTGTTTTATAGTGACCTAGGAAGATTGGCGAAGTTGGTTTCCGGAACTTGTTGCTCGTTTGGAGATAGTAGTGTTTTGATAGTTGGGGCCGATTTGTGACTTTGTGTGTTTTCTTGATGTTATGCCTATAGAATGCTTGTTAATGCTTATTATTGCTTGTTATGCTTGCTAATGCTTATTCCGCTTGTTAGAGTTGGTTGTTGATTGAAATGTTTATCCATTGTTGAGAATGCTTGATATCTTGTTTATCGCTCGTTTATCGCCTTGTATCGAGTCTTGCATTGCATAGTGTCTCGCGCGTGAGTGATGAGCCTCTCTGGGTAGCCTCGGGTTGCCAGTGTTGGTTGCTCTAGCTCCGCTACTATTCCCATTCTCGCTTGGGTTGCCTCCCAGGGAGATTTGGGTCGTAGATTTGATTGGATACTTCCGGGGTATTCCAAACTGGTGTTATAAGGTGGATGCGCGCTTATTGTCATCGTTGTCAACATCAAGCTCGAGATTGATGTATCGCTCGTGAAATGGGACATTGCTCGTATGAGTGGACCATAGCCTTCAAAGTGTGGTATAGCTTTGAATGGTTGTGTTAATGCTTTAAGTAATTGCTTATTGTATTGATTATTTGTTTTGATTGCTTATTTATCAGTTATATTGCTTAACTGTCTTATTTGCATTGCACGACTTTCTTTCTCTCCAATTCGATATCTGTCTCGCCCTCACTGAGTATACGTGTTGTGTATACTCACTCCTCACCACCACATTTCAGGAAATGTCATGTTAGCTGGAAAGTTCGTGATTTCATGAAAGTTCGTACTTGAAGAGTTCTCTTGCGTGCTATGTGGCTTGAGATGTCAAAGATGCAAGATGTATGCTTTTATGTATTGTATGTATTTATTGTTAAAGGAAATGTAATCTAAATTAGCTAAATAGTTGAGGTAAATTGATAAGCTAGTTATGTAATCAGTTAGCATAGCTTAACTTCAATGCATGTTTGTAATGTCCCAAGGAAAAGAATTAGAATGGCATGATAGTTTATTTTATGCAGTAGCTTAGTGTGGTTTAATTGACTAGTTTGAATGTACTTGTCAAAAATGTAAAGAGATAGGTTAGCTTTTAAATTGGAAATGTATGTATATTTGCTTGTGGTTGCTTGTTGAGAACAAGGCTCGGTTGGCCTTGAAGTGGTTGATTGTTTGGACATGGTATTGGTCCACTTATATGCTGTCGCAGGTTTGCTTTTTGCCTAGAAATAGGGGAGACTCCGTCCGTTTTCCCTAAAAATTTTGCCCGGGTTTGGATTTGGGTTGTGATTAGATTGATAGATATAACTCCCGGTCTCGAGAGGGATTGGGGTATTACAGCTGCAAAAGGTGCCATCCCAATAGTTGCTTGATAACTATTGTTATAGGCAAACTCGGCAAGTGGTAGATGTTTATCCCAGTTCTTCCCAAAGTCTAGAACCCAAGCTTTAAGCATATCCTCCAGTATCTGAATAGTCCTCTCAGACTGACCGTCGGTCTGTGGATGATACGCTGTACTAAAGTTCAACTAAGTACCCAAAGTCTCTTGAAGTTTTTCCCACAAACGAGAAGTAAATCGAGGATCTCGATCTGAGACAATACTAGATGGAATCCCGTGAAGTCTAACAATCTGATCCAAATAAAGACCCGTCAGCTTTATAACTTTATCTCCCATCCGCATCGAAATAAAGTGAGTTGTCTTCGTCAAACGATCCACGACAACCCAAACCGCATCATTACCTCTTGGTGTTCTAGGAAAACCAGTGACGAAGTCCATCGTAATATGCTCCCATTTCCACTGTGGTATAGCCAACGGCTGAAGCAAACCTGCAGGTCGTTGATGCTCGGCTTTTACTCGCTGACAAGTCAAACATCTAGACACAAACTGAGCGACTTATCTCTTCATATTATTCCACTAGTAATGTTGCTTCAAGTCCCGATACATCTTGTTTCCACCAGGATAAATAGTATACTTAGAATTATGAGCCTCCTCCAGAATACCTCGCCTCAAGCCCGGTTCATCGGGAACACAAACCCTGTTTCGAAATCGAAGAATACTATCCTCGTGTAATTTGAAATCAGACTGATCATCCGTGATTTGATCTTTGCTCTTCTGAAGTTTAACATCAAGTTGTTGAGCTTCTCTGATCTGAGACAGCAATAAAGGCTGAATACGGAGATGTGAACACATCACCCCAACTTGAGTCAACTCCGGTCTCCAATAAGTGAATTCCTCAAGAGCCTCCCACTTCTTGATAGCCAAACAAGAAACACTCGCCTTACGGCTAAGAGCGTCTACCACAACATTTGCTTTTCCAGGCAGAAAACTGATAGAACAATTATAATCTCCAAGAAGTTCCATCCACCTCCGCTGACGCATATTTAACTCCTTCTGTGAGAATAAATACTTAAGACTCTTATGATCAGTGAAAATTTCGAACTTACTGCCCCACAGATAATGACGCCAGTTTTTCAGTGAGAAAACAACAGCTGCCAACTCAGGATCATGAGTAGGATAGTTCACCTCATAAGGTTTCAACTTTCTAGAAGCATAGGCAACAACCCAACCATTCTGCAAAAGAACAGATCCCAAGCCCTCCTTGGATGTATCGCTATAAATGACCATATTATCGGTCCCCTCTGGTAGAGCAAGTACTGGAGCAGCAGTCAATCTCTTTTTCAACTCCAGAAACCCACTCTCACATTTCTCATCCCAAAGAAAGCTAGTCTGTTTCTGAGTTAACCTAGAAAGTGGCCTGGCAATCTTCGAAAAGTCCTTGACAAACCTACGGTAATAACTTGCCAAGCCAAGAAAGCTACGAACCTCCGAAACATTCTCCGGACGTTTCCAAGACATCACCGATTCAATTTTAGTGGGATTTACTGATATACCGCTCTGTGTGATAACATGACCAAGAAAAGACATGCGTTGTAGCCAAAATTCACATTTGCTGAATTTCGCATACAACTGATGCCCCTGCAGCTTCTGTAAGACAAGCCGTAGATGTTGCTCGTGTTCCAATTCAGACTTAGAATAAACCAAGATATCATCAATAAAGATTACCATGAACTGGTCCAAGTATGGCTCAAAAACCTGATGGATAAGGTCCATAAATGCTGCCGGTGCATTACTTAATCCAAAGGGCATTACTACAAACTCATAATGCCCGTACCGAGTCCTGAAGGCAAACTTCGGAACATCCTCCGTGCGAATCCGAAGCTGATAATACCCCTGCCTCAAGCCAAACTTAGAGTAGACTTTGGCTCCTTGAAGTTGATCAAACAACTCGTCAATCAGTGGCAAATGATACTTGTTCTTGATGGTCACCTGATTCAAACCACGATAATAAATGCACAACCTCAAGGTACCATCCTTCTTCTTCACAAATAAAACAGGAGCTCCCCAAGGTGAAGAACTCTACTGAATGAAACCCTTCTCTATTAACTCCTGCAACTGAGTTTTTAGCTCCTTCAACTTAGCTGGTGCCATCTGGTACGCTGATTTAGAAATAGGTTGAGTACCGGGAACAAGATTGATCACAAACTCCACATCTCTCTCTGGCGGTAACCCTGGCAACTCCTCGGGAAATACATTAGGATATTCCCGAATAATAGGAACTTCCTCTAGTTGTAGCTTATCAGATGGCTTGTTGATCAAATAAGCTAGATAACCCGAACACCCCTTACTCACCAACTTAACGGCTTTAGTTGCTGAGATAACAAAAATCGTCTTAGCATCCCGGTTCCCTACTACCTCAACTACTGGCTGATCTGGCAAACGAAACTGTACTACTTTGGTTCTACAGTTCAATTGGGCATCATACTTAGAAAGCCAATCCATACCCAAGATAACGTGATACCCCCGGATAAGAAATAAGATAAGGTCCGAAGGAAAATTATACCCCTTAACATGAATTATACAATCCTTACATACTAAGCCAGTAATATACTTATCAGTCAAAGAGGTACTAATCTCAACCACATAAGGCAATCTTTCAGGTTACACATTAACACATTGCACACAAGCAGGAGTAATGAAAGAATGCATAGCTCCAGAATCAATCAACACTTTAACAAGTCAATCAAGTATAAGGAAGTTACCTTCCACAACTGCAGTCTCCTCAGGCATCTCCTCCAAATCAACTGCGTAGGCCCGAACCTGAACCCACTCCTGCTGAGGTGCACTGCCCGCAGGTTGACCCTGATAACCTTGAGTCGCTGCTCGACCCTCAGTCCTCTGATATCTAGGGTAATCCCTCGCCCTATGCTGATTGCTACCGCAACCCAAACAAGCCCCTGACTTCACCCTGTAGTCGGCCTCCACATGGCCCTGGCGCTTGCAGTAAGCACACTGCGGTGATGATGCACTGACACTGCCCCTGGAAGAACCAGAAGCTGAAGAAGCAGCTGTACCAGCCTGCTGCCGAGGTCTAACAATACTAGGCCTGTATTGACCCTGAGATTGGGCTGGCCTGTACTGGGACTGAACCTGATACGACCCCTGCTGAAACTGAGGTCGATAATAACTCTGCTGACCCTGTGGCCTATAAGAACCCTGCTGAGCTGGCGGCCTGTACACAACTTGTTGTACTGAAGGCCTATACACTCCTTGCTGACCCTGCGGCTGTAAGGGCCCCTTGTTAGGCTGGCAAGATACAATCTATTCCCTCTTTCTCTTCTCTAGTCTAGAAGCTGCATCAAAGGCCTCCGTAAGTATATTATACCGATTCAGGGCTATCGCATCCTGAATCTCGGGCCTCAACCCCAACATGAACCTACGATTCTTACGTTACTCGTCAGCCACATACTCTGGTGCATACCGGGACATCCTAGTGAAAGTGGCCTTATACAGAGCCACAGAAGCATCTCCCTGCATTGAGGCTAAAAACTCTGCCTCTCTCCGCTCCCTCGCGATCCTTGGGACATACTTTGCCCGGAAAGCTAACAGAAAGGTATCCCAAACATACGGAATACCCTGAGTCTCCCAGCTAGTTTTCACTGTGCGCCACCATTCTTCTGCCTCATCATCTAGCAAATACACGGCAAAAGTGACCTTCCGCTCATCGGTATAATCAAGAGGGTCAAAAATCTTCTCCACCTTACTAATCCACGCCTCAGCCTTCCTATCATCCGGCTCATCCTAAATCCGTGGTGGATAATACACTAAAAACTCTTTCAGTGTACCACGACTGTGGTACCCACCTTGTGCATTCAACAACTGATTCTGCAATGCCTGATTTTGGGCAGCTTGCCCTACCAGTAACTGTGCCTGACTGGCCATGATCTCGTTCATCCTATCAAAAGCTGCACCTATATGATCTTCATTCCTAACTTGGCCTGGTGCCACATTTCTCAGAACCTCATCAGTCATCTAAGGCTTACCTCTGGTCCTCAGACTACCCCTCATTCTACTAGTCAAAGAGTTAGCACAGGTTATAGCACATAAACAAACTATGAACAACTATTAACACATAAGCAACAAACTCATATAAAGCACAAAAATCACTTAAGTATCAATTACATAAACAAATTAATCACATAATCACATAAGCACTAAATCACATAATCACTTAATCACTTAATCACTTAATCATTTAATCACTTAATCACTTAATCATATTAACACATAGTTCACTTTTCTTTCACTTCATACATACTTTCATGCTAAAACCATTACCCACATTCTGAGAATACCCCGGCTGACAGCTAATATGCGCTTTGATACCACTTAAATGTCACGCCCCAACTTGACCCCACCTACAATCAGTCAGGATGCAACATAATTTCGTTAGTATAACGACAGTAATTAAGACATTGAGGCTTTAAACTAACCTCTCAGTACATCATACATTCAACTCCTCAACCAAACAACAATCAATTCCTCAATACCATTAACAACATACAACATAACCATATTATACAATAATCATCCTTAGACAATCCATTCATAGTTATACGCCTCCGTTCCAACATAATACCTTAACTTCAACACACATGTCAAAATATATACTTTAAACCAATTTAGTAATCTAAACAAGGTCAAAAGAAGACTACTAAACCATTATACATAAGTCTTTATACTAAGGTAGGTTTTACATTACATCATATTACAATAACTATAAATAATCTCATGACAATGACTCCTGCACATAAGACTCATCCACGTAAGGCACATTTTCCCCTTATGGAGGCACGTACCCGTAATCTTGCTCAATAATACATTTATGCATGCAATAATAGAGAGTGAGCTTATATAAACAAGCTCAGTGAGGATCCGATAGATCTCTAACAGTATTTACTATACTCCTTGGAATTGATCATTTGAGTAATAAACACGCAATAATACATCAATAACAATATAAACACATAACTATAATGACCAATCAATAAAGGATACTCTAGTTGGTGTAGCTCCAAACGCCATCACGATCTCAACCATTCTTCTTATAACTCCCCATTACTCATGCACCTGAGGTACCTCACTAGCCCCTCCCTCTATAACACCTCCGTCATGCGAGCTGGGGGTAGTCTCTGGTAATCATGTCGTTATCAACCCGACAGCCCGATGCTGCCAGAGAGGTTGCACACACATACCAAGACTCAGCAATAATAATAAACATCATTCACAGGAGGAAAATCTAGCAGAATTTCCTATCTCCCGGTTCATCAATCATCAATCAATAATCTTCAATAATCATCAATTATCATCAATATAACATTAAGTAAGCAATTAAATGACAAACAACTAAGTTAGATGACAAAGTAGGCTATCCAACTTAACATGCATTAAACACGTAATCTAACCCTAGTATAACCATCAACAACTCACAATTCAATCACTCAAACACCACCCAATCATCTAAAGGCTCAATTCAACAATTTAAAGAAAGACAACCTAAACTTCAAATAATCATATCTTACATTCTACTAATTCAAATCACTCCAAATCAGTTTCTAATACTCACCCATTCAATCAACTGCATTAGCCTTCTTGGAAACCAACCAAGACACATCAAAATCAAGCCCAACAACCCTACAACCTCAATGCACCTAGGCTGAAATTTTTGGATTTTCACCCAAACATCACAATCAAAAATTCGGCATTATAACGGCGTTACCACGTAATTAACAAACTCTTAGAAATCGACGACAATCGATTCCAACCACAACAACTCAAGATAATCCTCAAATGGCTAATTAATCAACTTTTAATATCCGAAAATAAATAATTTCGCTACAATGGTTCAAATCTCGTAGTAATACATATAAACTATCCTTAGCATGCATTGAGCAATAATATAACTTCAAATTAACATTCTAACGGTTCAAAATGCAGTTATGAGCAAAATCATAAAATATGACTTTTGGGATCTAGAATTTTTCTCTCACCTTTGATGCGATATAAGCCTAGATATGCTTGCAATGCGTGCCCAACAAGCGGAATCCAACTCGGCACGAAATTCTATGAACAAAAACTAGGTTTTTGTATGAAAAATTGCTTTGAAAACCTTGAAAATTCTTTCTCTTTTCTCTCTTGAACCTCTCGGCCCTTTGTGTGTGTTGATGAGTGTGGTTTGTGTGCTTTATAATGTGTGTAACTACAAAATACTCAAAAGTCATCAAAATAAATAAAGTCAAAGTTGAAAACTAATTAATTTTTAGTGTTTTCTTGACTTCAAATTCATTTTCTTGATCACCATTGCTCAAAACAATTATACAACACCCAAGATAGCTCAAGTAAGTTATTTTTAGGTGACAAGAAGTTTTACATTCAGACAATTCTACCTGAGTCGCCTTAAAACTCGTTTTCTTGTAAAAGAAAGTGTAAAAATCTTTAAAATTTCAAAACCGATTCCAAATCCGTTTTAATCAAATACGGGTCAACTAATACTCGAGGACTAGCTTTTAAAACATTTAAAACACCCATGTAAAAATTTTAACAGACAGGTGTTCAAAAATACTAGTCACCAAAATCGACGATAAAATTTCTGATTTCGTTTTTTATGAAAATTTCATGAATGCACACTTAGCATGTAACAAGAGTATTAATAGCTTATTTAGCACATTCTAAGTCATATAGCACATAAACAGGTCAATTCACGCAAAACGACGTAAAGCATGCAAATCGAGATAAAGCAAAATATGGGGTCTCACATTCTCCCCCCCTTAAAGAAATTTCGGCCCCAAAATTCTTACTTGCTGAACAGAAAAGATCGGGATACTGCTGCCGCATCTGATCTCGCCTCTCCCAAGTTGCCTCCTCAATACTGTGATGCTTCCACAACACTTTGACCATCGGAATCTTCTCCAACCTCAACTCTCATTCCATCTGATCAAGAATACGAATCGGTCGCTCGTCATAAGTCAGATTCTCACGAAGCTGTAACAGCTCTGGCTCAAGAATATGAGAAGGATCCGGATTATATTTCTGTAAATTAGACACGTGAAATACATCGTGGACATTAGAGAAATTCTCCGGTAAAGCCAACTGTTATGCTAACTTGCCCACTCTACTAGTAATCTCAAACAGCCCCACAAACCTCGGACTCAACTTACCACCTTTACCATAACGAGCAAACCCCTTTCGAGGAGACAATCTCAAGAAAACGCGATCTCCAATTGCAAACTCCAAGTCCCGACGACGCTTATCAGCATAACTCTTGAATCTACTCTGCGTTGTAAGCATTCTCTACCTGATCAACTGAACATTCTCAATCTTCTCTAGAAGCTCTGGCGTAATAGTCGGATCAACAGTCTTCATCTCCCCTACTTCATCCCAATACAAAGGTGAACGGCACTTACGACTATAAAGAGCAGCAAAAGGTGCCATCCCAATAGTAGTTGATAACTATTGTTATAGGCAAACTCAGCAAGTGGTAGATGTTTCTCCTAGTTCTTCCCAAAGTCCAGAACATAAGCTCTAAGCATATCCTCCAGAATCTGAATAGTCCTCTCAAACTAACCGTCGGTCTGTGGATGATACGCTGTACTAAAGTTCAACTAAGTACCCAAAGTCTCTTGAAGTTTTTCCCACAAACGAGAAGTAAATCGAGGATCTTGATCTGAGACAATACTAGATGGAATCCCATGAAGTCTAACAATCTGATCCAAATAAAGACCCGTTAGCTTTATAACTTCATCTCCCATCTGCATCGAAATAAAGTGAGATGTCTTCGTCAAACGATCCACGACAACCCAAACCGCATCATTACCTCTCGGTGTTCTAGGCAACCCAGTGACGAAGTCCATTGTGATATGCTCCAATTTCCCCTGTGGTATAGCCAACGGCTGAAGCAAACCTGCAGGCCGTTGATGCTCCGCTTTCATTCGCTGACAAGTCAAATATCTAGACACGAACTGAGCAATTTATCTCTTTAGATTATTCCACCAATAATGTTGCTTCAAATCCTGATACATCTTGTTTCCACCGGGATCAATGGTGTACTTAGAATTATGAGCCTCCTCCAGAATACCTCGCCTCAAGCCCGGTTCATCGGGAACACAAACCCTGTTTCGAAACCGAAGAATACCATCCTCATGTAATTTGAAATTAGACTGATCATTTGTGATATAATCCTTGATCTTCTGAAGTTTTGAATCAAGCTGTTGAGCTTCTCTGATCTGAGATAGAAATAAAGGCTGAATATGGAAATATGAACACATCACCCCAACCTGAGTTAACTCCGGTCTCCAATAAGTGAATTCCTCAAGAACCTCCCACTTCTTGACAGCCAAACAAGACACACTCGCCTTACGACTAGGAGCGTCTGCCACAACATTTGTCTTCCTAGGCAGATAATTGATAGAACAATTATAATCTCTAAGAAGTTCCATCCACCTCCGCTGACGCATATTTAACTCCTTCTGTGAGAATAAATACTTAATACTCTTATGATCAGTGAAAATTTTGAACTTACTGCCCCACAGATAATGACGCCACTTTCTTAGTGCGAAAACAACAGTTGCCAACTCAAGATCATGAGTCGGATAGTTCACCTCATATGGTTTCAACATTCTAGAAGCATAGGCAATAACCCAGCCATTCTGCATAAGAACACATCCCAAGCCCTCCTTGGATACATCGTTGTAAATGACCATATTATCGGTCCCCTCAAGTAGAGCAAGTACTGAAGCAGTAGTCAATCTCTTTTTCAATTCCTGAAACCCACTCTCACATTTCTCATCTCAAACAAAGCTAGTATGTTTTTGAGTTAACTTAGGAAGTGGCCCTGCAATCTTAGAAAAGTCCTTGACAAACCTACGGTAATAACCCGCCAAGCCAAGAAAGCTACGAACCTCAAAAACATTCTCCGACCGTTTCCAAGACATCATCGATTCAATTTCAGTGGGATCTACAAATATACCGCTCTATGTGATAACATGACCAAGAAAAGATATGTGTTGCAGCCAAAATTCCATTTGCTGAATTTCGCAAACAACTGATGCTCCTACAGCTTCTGTAAGGCATGCCGTAGATGTTGCTCGTGCTCCAATTCAGACTTAGAATAAACCAAGATATCATCAATAAAGATCCCCACGAACTGGTCCAAGTACGGCTAAAAAACCTGATGCATAAGGTCCATAAATGCTGCCAGTGCATTAGTTAATCCAAAGGGCATAACTGCAAACTCATAATGCCCGTACCGAGTCCTGAAGGCAGACTTCGGAACATCCTCCGTGTGAATCCGAAGCTGATAATACCCCTGCCCAAGTCAAACTTAGAGTAGACTTTGGCTCCCTGAAGTTGATCAACAACTCGTCAATCAATGGCAAAGGATACTTGTTCTTGATGGTCACTTGATTCAAACCACGATAATCAATGCATAACCTCAAGGTACCATATTTCTTCTTCATAAATAAAACAGGAGCTCCCCAAGGTGAAGAACTCTGCTAAATGAAACCCTTCTCTATTAACTCCTGCAACTGAGTTTTCAACTCCTTCAACTCAGCTGGTGCCATCCGGTATGCTGATTTAGAAATAGGTTGAGTACCGGGAACAAGATTGATCACAAACTCCACACTCTCTCTTGCGGTAACCCTGGCAATTCCTCGGAAAATACATTGGGATATTCCCAGATAATAGGAACTTCCTCCAGCTGTAGCTTATCAGATGGCTTGTTGATCAAATAAGCTAGATAACCCGAACATCCCTTACTCACCAACTTAACGGCTTTAGTTGCAGAGATAACAAAACTCATCTTAGCACCTCGGTTCCCTACTACCTCAACTACTGGCTAATCTGGCAAACGAAACTGTACTACCTTTGTTCTACAGTTCAACTGGGCATCATACTTAGAAAGCCAATCCATACCCAAGATAACATCATACCCCCGGATAGGAAATAAGATAAGGTCCGAAGGAAAATTATACCCCTTAACATGAATTATACAATCCTTACATACTAAGCCAGTAATATACTTATCAGTCAAAGAGGTACTAATCTCAACCACATACGGCAGTCTTTCAGGTTGCACATTAACCCGTTGCACACAAACAGGAGTAATGAAAGAATATGCAGTACTAGAATCAATCAACACTTTAACAAGTTGATCAAGTATAAGGAAGTTACCTTCCACAACTGCAGTCTCCTCAGGCATCTCCTCCAAGTCAACTGCGTAGGCCCGAGCCTGAACCCACTGCTGCTGAGGTGCACTGCCCGTAGGTCGACCTTGATAACCCTGAGTCGCTGCCCGACCCTCAGTCCTCTGATATCTAGTTTAATCCCTCGCCCTATGCTGATTGCTACCGCAACCCAAAGAAGCCCCTAACTTCACCCTGCAGTCGGCCTCCACATGGCCCTGGCGCTTGCAATAAGTACACTGCGGCAATGATGCACTAACACTACCTCTAGAAGAACCAGAAGCTGAAGAACCAGCTGCACCAGCCTACTGCCGAGGTCTAACTAAACTAGGCCTGTATTGACCCTGAGTCTGGGCTGGCCTGTACTGGGACTGAACCTGATAGGACCCCTGCTGAAACTGCGGTCGATAATAACTCTGCTGACCTTGCGGTCTGTAAGAACCCTGCTGAGCTGGCAGCCTGTACACAACCTGCTGTACTGAAGGCCTATACACTCCCTGCTGACCCTGCGGCTGGAAGGGCCTCTTACTAGGCTGGCTAGATACAATATGTTCCTCCTTTCTCTTCTCCAGTCTAGAAGCTGCATCAAAGGCCTCCGTAAGTATATCATACCGATTCAGGGCCATCGCATCCTGAATCTCGGGCCTCAACCCCAACATGAACCTACAAGTCTTACGTTCCTCGTCAGCCACATACTCTGGTGCATACCGGGACAACCTAGTGAAAGTGGCCTCGTACTGAGCCACGGAAGTATCTCCTTGCACTAAGGCTACAAACTCTACCTCTCTCTCCTCCCTCGCGATCCTCAGGACATACTTTGTTTGAAAAGCTAACATAAAGGTATCCCAAACATAGGGAACACCTTGAGTCTCCTAGCTCGCTTTCACCGTGCGCCACCATCCTTCTGCCTCATCATCTAGCAAGTACACAACAAAAGTGACCTTCCGCTCATCGGTATAATCAAGAGGGACAAAAATCTTCTCCACCTTGCTAATCCACGCCTCAGCTTCCTATCATCCGGCTCCTCCTGAAACCGCGGTGGATAATACCCTAAAAACTCTTTCAGTGTACCACGACTGTGGTACCCACCTTGTGCATTCAACAACTGATTCTGCAATGCCTAATTTTGGGCAGCCTGCCCTGCCAGTAATTGTGCCTGACAGGCCATGATCTCATTCATCCTATCAAAAACTGCACTTATACGATCTTCATCCTTAACTTGGCCTGGTGCCACATTTCTCGGAACCTCATTAGTCATCTAAGGCCAACCTCTAGTCCTCGGTCTACCCGTCATTCTACTAATCAAAGAGTTAGCACAGGTTATAGCACATAAGCAAACTATGAACAACTATTAACACATAAGCAACAAACTCAAATAAAGCACATAAATCACTTAAGTATCAATCACTTAAACAAATTAATCACATAATCACATAATCATATAATCACATAAGCACTAAATCACATAATCACTTAATCACTTAACCATATTAACACATAGTTCACTTTTCTTTCACTTCATACATACTTTCATACGAAGACCATTACCC
Source organism: Ehretia macrophylla (assembly GCA_037974665.1). Taxonomy (NCBI): domain Eukaryota; kingdom Viridiplantae; phylum Streptophyta; class Magnoliopsida; order Boraginales; family Ehretiaceae; genus Ehretia; species Ehretia macrophylla. The sequence goes on along the minus strand of CM075777.1, from coordinate 38,534,699 downwards.
ACATTCTGAGAATACCCTGGCTGACAGCTAACATGCGCATTGATACCACTTAAATGTCACGCCTCAACTCGACCCCACCTATAATCAGTCAGGATGTAACGGAATTTCGGCAGTATAACGACAATAATTAAGATACCGAGGCATTAAACCAACCTCTCAGTACATCATACATTCAACTCATCAACCAAACAACAATCAATTCCTCAATACCATTAACAACATACAACATAACCATATTATACAATAATCATCCTCAGACAATCCATTCAGAGTTATATGCCTCCGTTCCAACATAATACCTTAATTTTAACACATATGTCAAAATAGACTTTAAACCAATTTAGTAATCTAAACAAGGTCAAAATAGACTTTAAACCAATTTAGTAATCTAAACAAGGTCAAAAGAAGACTACAAAACCATTATACATAAGTCTTTATACTAAGGTAGGTTTTACATTACATCATATTACAATAACAATAAATAATCTCATGGCAAAGACTCCTGCACATAAGACTCATCCACGTAAGGTACATTTTCCCCTTCTAGAAGCACGTACCCGTAATCTTGCTCAATAACACCTGTATGCATGCAATAATAGAGAGTGAGCTTATATAAACAAGCTCAATGAGGATACGATAGATCTCTAACAGTATTTACTATACTCCTTGGAATTGAACCTTTGAGCAGTAAACACGCAATAATACATCAATAACAATATAAACACATAACTATAATGACCAATCAATAAAGGATACTTTAGTTGGTGTAGCTCCAAACGCCATCACGATCCCAACCATTCTTCTTATAATTCCCCATTACTCACACACCCAAAGTACCTCACTAGCCCCTCCCTCCATGACACCTCCGTCATACGAGCTGGGGGTAGTCTCTAGTAGTTATGTTGTTATCAACTCGACAGCCCGATGCTGCTCGAGAGGTGGCACACACATACCAAGACTCAACAATAATAATAAACATTATTCACAGGAGGACAATCTAACAGAATTGCCTATCTCCCGGTTCATCAATCATCAATCAATAATCATCAATAATCATCAATTATCATCAGTTATCATCAATATAACATTAAGTAAGCAATTAAACGACAAACAACTAAGTTAGATGACAAAGTAGGCCATCCTACTTAACATGCATTAAACATGTAATCTAACCCTAGTCTAACCATCAACAACTCACAATTCAATCACTCAAATACCACCCAATCAGCTAAAGGCTCAATTCAACAATTTAAAGAAAGACAACCTAAATTTCAAATAATCATATCTTACATTGTACTTATCCAAATCACTCCAAATCAGTTTCTAACACTCACCCATTCAATCAACTACATTAGCCCTCTCGGAAACCAACCAAGACACATCAAAATCAAGCCCAACAACCCTAAAACCTCAATGCACCTAGGCTGAAATTTCTGGATTTTCACCCAAAAATCGCAATCAAAAATTCGGCATTATAACGGCATTACCACGTAATTAAAAAACTTTTAGAAATCGACGACAATCGATTCCAACCTCAACAACTCAAGATAATCCTCAAATGGCTAATTAATCAACTTTAAATACTCGAAAATAAATAATTTCGCTACAATAGTTCAAATCTCGTAGCAATACACGTAAACGATCCTTAGCATGCACTGAGCAATAATATAACTTCAAATTAATATTCTAACGGTTCAAAATGCAGTTATGAGCAAAAACATAAAATATGACTTTTGAGATCTAGAATTTTTATCTCACCTTTGATGCGATATAAGCCTAGATAAGCGTGCAATACATGCCCAACAAGCGGAATCCAACTCGGCACGTATTTCTACAGACAAAAACTAGGTTCTTCTATGAAAAATTGCTTTGAAAACCTTGAAAATTCTTTCTCTTTTCTCTCTTGAACCTCTCAGCCCTTTGTGTGTGTTGATGAGTGTGGTTTGTGTGCTTTATAATGTGTGTAACTACAAAATACTCAAAAGTCATCAAAATAAATAAAGTCAAAGTTGAAAACTAATTAATTTTTAGTGTTTTCTTGACTTCAAATTCATTTTCTTGATCACCATTGCTCAAAACAATTATACAACACCCAAGATAGCTCAAGTAAGTTATTTTTAGGTGACAAGAAGTTTTACATTCAGACAATTCTACCCGAGTCGCCTTAAAACTCGTTTTCTTGTAAAAGAAAGTGTAAAAATCTTTAAAATTCAAAACCGATTCCAAATCTGTTTTAATCAATTACGGGTCAACTAATACTCGAGGACTAGGTTTTAAAACATTTAAAACACCCATGTAAAAATTTTAACAGACAGGTGTTCAAAAATACTAGTCACCAAAATCGACGATAAAATTTCTGATTTCGTTTTTGATGAAAATTTCATGAATGCACACTTAGCATGTAACAAGAGTATTAATAGCTTATTTAGCACATTCTAAGTCATATAGCACATAAATAGGTCAATTCACGCAAAACGAGGTAAAACACGCAAATCGAGATAAAGCAAAATATAGGGTCTCACACAAGTCACTTTTCTGGGCCACATTATTTCTTAGGATGGAATTTCTGTTGATCCAGCAAAGATTGAGGTTGTCATGGCATGAAAACGGCCGGAGACTGCTACAAAAATTCGCAGTTTTCTGGGTTTAGCAGGTTATGACAGAAGGTTTATCAAGGATTTCTCTAAAATTGCTGGACCTTTGACTCAACTCACTCAGAAGAAGACTATATTTGACTGGAATGAGAAATGTGAGGCTAGCTTCCAGGAATTAAAGAAGAGACTAACCACATCTCACATTCTCGCTCTACCTGAGGGTACCGATGACTTGGTAATCTATAGTGATGCTTCTAAGGAAGGTTTGGGTTGTGTATTGATGCAGAATGGGAGAGTTATTGCTTATGCTTCCAGAAAACTAAAACCTTACGAACTTAATTACCCAACGCACGATCTCGAGCTCGCAGCTATCATCTTTACATTAAAGAAATAGGTTAACTATCTTTGGGGTAATAAATTCAAAATCTTTACTGATCACGAGAGTCTGAAATATCTCTTTTCTCAGAAAGTGTTGAATATGAGGCAGAGGCGTTGGTTGCAGTTGTTTGAGGATTATAATTGTACTACCAATTATCTGCCAGGTAAGGCTAATATTGTTACTGATGCCTTAAGCCGAAAGGCTATAGTTGCTAGTCTAATCATCAAAAGTTGGGAGTTCATGGAGGAATTATGTTTATGGAGGCCCAACACTTCAGATTCTGGTATTCAATTTGCAAGTTTGCATATTCAGTCACTTTTATTATCCAGGATTAGAGAAGCTCAGCAAGCTGATCAGCAATTGATGGAAATCTTAGAAAAGTTGAAAGGGGGAGAGTCGGATTTCAAATTACATGATGATGGACTTCTTAAGTTCAAAGGCATAATTTGTATTCCTTTTGAGCCAGCTTTAAAGACATAAATTCTTGCAGAGGCTCGTAATTCTAAGTATACTATCCATCCAGGCAGTACCAAGATGTACAGAGATCTGAAACAGAACTACTGGTAGAACAACATGAAGAGTGAGATTGCTGACTATGTTGCTAAATGTCTTACATGTCAAAAAGTCAAAGCTGAACATCAGAGACCGGCAGGGTTGTTGCAGCCGTTGGCTATTCCTGTTTGGAAATGGGATCACATTACCATGGATTTCATGTCAGATTTACCGCGGTCTTCGAGAGGTCATGATTCAGTCTGGGTTGTTGTGGATAGATTGACCAAAACCTCTCATTTTATTGCTACAAAGAAAACTAAATCTCTTGATAGGATGGCTGAAATTTATGCTGAGAATATTGTTAGACTTCACGGAATTCCCAAGAGTCTTGTGTCAGATAGAGATCCTAGATTCACATCTCAATTCTGGCAGAAGATTCAGAAAGCTTTGGGCACTACCTTGACTTTCAGTACTTCTTATCATCCTCAAACTGATGGGCAATCTAAAAGAACTATCTTGATATTAGAGGATATGCTTCGAGCATGCATTCTGGACTTCGGTAAGAGTTGGGAGAAATACTTACCCCTTGTAGAATTTGTTTATAACAACAGTTATCAAGCTACTATCGGTATGACACCGTATGAAGCTTTGTATGGGCAGAAATGCAAATCTCCTTTATATTAGGATGAAGTTGGAGAGTTGAAATCTATTGATCCTACTTTATTGCCAAAGATGAACAGAATGATCGATAATGTTTAGCTTATCAGAAAAAGAATGCTTACAGCACAAAGTCGGCAAAAGAGTTATGCAGATAGACGCCGTCGTGATCTAAAATTTGTCGTAGGGGATTGGGTATTTCTGAAAATTTCTCCTCGCAAAGGCTTGATTCACCATGGCAAGGGAGGTAAACTCAGTCCTCGTTTCGTGGGACCGTTTGAAATAATTGAAACTATTGGTGAATTGGCTTATCGACTAGCTTTGCCTTCTAGCCTGGGTAGAATTCATGATGTCTTTCATGTTTCTATGCTTCGAAAGTATCAGCCAGATCCTTCTCATGTTCTTGAGCCCGAGCCATTAGAGATCAGTGAAACTTTGACCTACACAGAGAAACCTCTTCGGATTGTCGATCAAAAAGTTCAGGAGCTGAGGACTAAAAACATTCTGATGGTTAAAGTTCTGTGGGATCATCATGGGTTGGAGGATGCTACCTCGGAAAGAGATGATCAGATGCGAGATCGATATCCAGAGTTATTCGCTGAATCATGTAAGAATTGCGTGGATGCAATTAGTTTAAGGGGGAGAGGATATGATGCCCGAGCTTTTTGCCTTGCATTAACTTACTGTTGAATCCATTATTTACAAATTTCCTTATGTGCTTTATTAACTGTCTTCTTTAGCCATTATTCACTCCATTTTCAAACTACACTAAATTAGTGAATCAACAATTTTATTAAATCATAATAATTGTTAAAAGAGTGAGAAATATGTGCAATTGAGCTAGAAATGATAGGAGTACTCATTTGGAAAATGCTTTTAGCAAACTATGAATAGTGTTACGTAACTTAATTTAGTGACTTAGTTAGCTAGCATTCATTTTCACTTTAGGCTCGTTTTAGAGTTAACTAAGCGCATTTTAGTAACCCTCTTAAGCACCCAAACATGACCCCACCTTTACTTACTCATCATATAGCCTTATAAGCTCATAAAATGCAAAAGAAAAAAAAAATAAAAGCTGAAACAGGAACAGGAAAAGCCGAGAGTAGCTAGAGAGAAGGAGAGGATTTTACTTCTTCAACTCTTCAATCCAAGCATCCCCAAGCCTAGAGCAAGGAGTTTAGGGTGTGGGCAAGCCTCCTAGGTGTTCCTACGCGTATTGGTGAGGGATTTCATGACTTTTTGCGCATTTTCAAATTGTTGCTTTTTTCTTGTTTTGTTATAAATGTGTACCATTGCTATTGTAATGCTTCCCTATGCTATTATACCTTGTATGTAAGTGCTAGAGAACGTATTTCAGCCATTGGTTCGCATTTTAAACGGTTAGAATCGTTAATTTGATTTATGAGGTGAATAGTGATGAAATTCTAGGGTTTTGTGTAATTGCGTGAATTAGCTTGATTCAATGCTTCTAATAGATGCCTTAGGTGCTAATGAAGGTAGTCTAATAGCCCCGTGCAATTGAATTGCTCTAAATTTGCATAGAACGAGAATTAGCCATCTTTAACAAAGAGATTTCGGGGTTAATGTGAATCCGGGTGGATTCGGGCTTCACTTTTAGAATTCTTAGGATACCTAGGTGCTTTAGAAGCTTTGCCAACCCTTATTTGAAGCCCGGTTGAAGTATGTGTAGTTCAAAGCCATAAGACGAAAATTGGGACTTTTGGGGTAATAGCGGGTAATTGCATGTGTTTGAGTGTTGTAGGGGTGCCTTATGGATTACTTAGAAGATTAGTATAGCTTCCCCTCAAATTTGAAACCTTAACTTTGATTCGAAAGAGAAATAGCTTGAATAACAAAGCGGTTTAAGTGCAAATTCAGTTGTTTCTCGCTTCTTAGTCCATGGCATGGCTTCTTCGGTGTTTAAATGTGCTTTCAAGTTGATTTGGAATTTTTGGTATAATTCTAAATGTATCTTATATATTCCCCTTTGTAAAGTTGCTTATTTGCTTATGTAAACTGCTTCTAATCTATCATTTCTGAGGTCAACCTACTTTTTTGATCCTCTTATGTGTTATTGCTTATGATGTTGATATTGACTTGTCATCTTTAAGTGTATTGCATAGTACTTCCCCACCCATAGTGTCAGGGGTGGATGCGTTGAATATCGGCTGAGCGGCAGAGGGCTTGCCGGTGGATATTCAAACTTCGTGCCCTAGTCCCTCATTCGCCTGGTCCAGAGATTGCCAGGGGATGTTGGGTCGTAGGATTATCGGGGTACATCCGGAGTACACCCACTGGAGTGTTTGGGGTTATGCCGGCTTATCGTGATCGTGATCGTGGTTCATGGATCGTGTTCGTGGATTGAAGATTTAGTGTTGGGGTTAAGTGAATGTATCCTTTTTAATGTGTGGTTATTTAATGGCTATTGTTATTTATTGAATTGTTTAATGGCTATTGATGTTTAACTATATTACCTGTTGCATTGCACGCCCCGGGACCTTATCCCTCACTGGGCAACAGTGGTTGCTCATACCTCGCTATATGTTTCAGGAAGTGTTGAGGGTGAACCCCAACTAGTTGAGGTGGTAGTGGAAGAAGAAGAAGTTCAGGCTAAGCCTTTGCCCTAGTTGCTGTGTGTTTGTTGTCTAAGGTGGATGTGCCTTCTTGTTGTTTCATGGCGTACTTGTATTGCTATAGCATGATCTATTTTGCGGCCTTAAGGCTATGTATATTCTTGTAGTTGCAAGTTGAAAGTTAGTTGGTTGTAATGTTAGCTTTGAGATATTATGGCTTGTAATAACTTTTAATTCTCTTTCTGGTTCTTGCATGCTTGGGGGTGTATGTTTAGAGGTATGTTGATTTCAACCTCTAAGATTGCTCTAATGTTATCACAGAATGGCATGTTAAAAAGGTTTAAGGAAAAGTTAAGCTAGGTGCATGCTTGTGTGATTCGGAGTTGTTGTTTGTCTCCTGTCTTGGATGGCCTTAAACATTTGAATTTTAATTATAAAAGCTTGTTTTAGTATATTGTGGCTATTTTTAGTGTTTATCGGTTTCCAAATGTCCGCGCTACAGAGGAGACTCTGTCTGTTTGTCGGGTCCAGACTTAACCTTTAGCGTGGGGTTGGGTTGGGGCGTTACAGCCAGACCAAGAATGAATGTGTAATGATGGTGATTCCACACCAGGCTCAATAAATAATTGAATGTAGAAAGTGGATCCTAAACAAAAAAGGACTCCATGACCCCTTTTTTGAGAGTATAAGGGGATGTTGAATTCCAAACCTTTTCTCTCGAGTATACCCATTACCAAAAAATAGATGTCACTTTGGGACACATGCAGATAGCCGCCCCGCGTGGCTAAAAGTAAGTCATTTGTTATTTAAATCTCAAAGGTATAGGTGAAATTGTGAACAATCATTTCAATCTTTTTCTAAGAAAGCGAAATCCTGAAAATCCGTCAATAAATGATGAACTCCATTATACAGATGATAGGACAGGAGATTGGGATGAGCTTTGATGAATAAAAGAAGAATTGGTAGAAATTCTCATAGGTGAAGCAAACCAAACCTATTTTTAGTCAAAGAAGATAAAAAAAACAAAACCACATTGGCTAGGAAAGCTCCGGAGATTCTATGGGAAATTGAAAATGTCGAAGTGAATTGTGGCTTATAAATAGTAATATGAGGAGATAACGGGCGAAGGATATTTTATCTATTATTAATTACATTACCACGTCTTATTAGATCATTACATAAGAAATCCAACAATGCATTTAGAAATTCATTCTTTTCTTCATTTTTGATTCTCTTATTTAGTTTTTTTTTTATATTCAAAAATACATTTCTTATTTTTTGATTATCTAATTGTTGATTATTCTTAACTTGCAATTTCATTTGCTATGCTTTCTTCTTTGACTACTCAGCTCCCTAACAAAAATGAGGAAAGACTTGTTGGAAATTACCGGTTGGCCTGGTCCAACCAACAAAGACATGGGGTTTTTTGGGTTGGGCGTCAAAGTTGTTGTCTTCTCCTATGAAATTTCTATTCTAGTTGGATGAAAACAACGCTCCTACCAGTCTTCCTCTCCCTATAGATTGAGCATCTTCCACCCTCTCCCTATAGGTCGAGCGTCTACCTTGCTCTCCTTATCAGTCGAGCGGAATTCCATCCAGCCTCTCCTTACAATTCAAGAGTGAAAGTTAAGAAAGGCTCTTATCTTATTCTTCCTAGAATATAGTGATAGTACTATAAAGGCGTTAGCTTCATAATGAAGGCACAAAAGGCGTCAGCTTCAAAATGAAGGCGCATAATGGCGTCAGCTTCAAAAGCTGGAGCGCAATGGGATCGTCTCGATATATGTAAAAAACAAAAACATGCAAGCGCAGCAGAAATAATAACAATTAAAATTTCCTTGTAAATAAGTTTGTATTTCCATAAACTAAAGAATAAATCCGTAACTAGTACATTAAAAGAAAATACATACGAAGTATATACAACAATATACACATGTATTTAAAATGAAATGCCTCACGTGGAGAACTCGGATGTAGACACTTGAAGAAGATCTTGACCCGGGCAAAGCTCATTCGCACGTGCAAAGGTCCTAGTCGGTCCACGAGTGTGAGGCTTGACCCCGAATAACGTGTCATACCTTGATTTGCGTGCCATAGACCCAAAATTATATGACCGACCTTGGATTACGTGCCTTGTCTTGGTTTTTGTGCATACCTCGTCATATGTGCCTTGACCTAGAATAGTGTGCCTTAATCCCCGACTGACGTGCGATACCTAGATATATGTGCCCTGACCTCGATGTACGTGCATTACCTCATTTCGTATGCCCTAACCTTGAACTGTGTACCTTAACCTAGATATAGAGTCGTGCCTTAATTTGCGTGCATTACATTAAATTACGTGCCTTGCATTGATTTACGTGCATTCACCTAGGATTGCATGCATTAGTCTTGAAGTACGTGCATTAGTCTTGAAGTTCGTGTCTTATCTCATAGTTCGTGTCTACCTCGTAATTTGTGCCCTAGACCTAGGAATCCGTGCCACCACGCTAACCAATAAAGAATCCTATACAAAGCACTAGACACTAAAATAATGCTACACAATCCACTAACCAATATTATATTCCTAATTCAAATTCTCTACAAACTCCAGTAACAGTAAAATAACACTAAATTATTCTTACATTTCCCACTATCTATTATTTTATTCATAATTCAAACTCATCAACAAAAATTCCTATATTTTATTCTACCTAGATTCCCTAATTTTCCAACATTCCTATAACAACACAAGACACTATGCTACCTAGGATAGACAAACAAAAACAATCATATTTTAAACACTCAATATTCCTCACAAAGCACAAGAATGCATAAAAAATACACACCACACACTACCATAGCCCTCATTTTCGACCAAGGCACCTAAATACAATTAAAATTCAGATTTTTACATCAAAAACATCTCACACATGCTGTAACACCCCGATCCCTCTCGAGACCGGGAGTTCTATCAATCGATCTAATCACAAACCAAACCAAACCCGGGTATAAATTTTCAGGGAAAACGGACGGAGTCTCCCCTGTTTCTAGGCGAAGTGTAAAACCTGGAATAGCATATAAATGGACCAACACCGTGTCCAACATTCAATCACCTCAAGGCCATCCGAGCCTTGGTTCTCAGCAACTAAACAGAGCATATAAATATACATTTCCAGTTTAAAAACTAACCTATCTCTTTACATCTTTTACAAGATCATTCAAACTTGACGTTTAATTCATATTAATCTACTGCATAAAATATACTATCATACCATTCTCACTATTTTCTTTTAGACAAATACAAACATGCATTGAGGTTAACTATACTACTGAATACATAACTAGCTTATCGATCTACCTCAACTACTTAGCTAGATTAAATTACATTTCTTTTAACAATAATTACATACAACATATGAAAGCAAATATCTTTACAACTTCGACACTCAAGCCACATTGGCACGCAAGACAACTCCTCAGGCACGAACTTTCACGAAATCACGAACTTCCAGCTAATATGACATTTCCTGAAATGTGGTGGTGAGGAGTGAGTATACACAACACGTATACTCAGTGAGAGCGAGACAGATCTCAAGTTGGAGAGAAAGAAAGTCGTGCAATGCAAATAAGACAGTTAAGCAACGTAATTGATAAATAAGCAATCAAGACAAACAATCAATACAATAAGCAATTACTGAAAACATTAACACAACCATTCAAAGCTATACCACACTCTGAAGGCTATGGTTCACTCATACGAGCAATATACCATTTGTAACGCCCCGATCCCTCACGGGACCGGAGGCTCTAATAACCATGCTATTCTCAACCCAATACCAAACTCGGTCACAAAATTTTAGGGAAAAACGGACAGAGTTTCCTCTGTACCGCGGACATTTTTCAAACCTGTAAATGCTTAAAATAGCCACAATATACTAAAACAAGCTTTTATAATTAAAATTCAAAGGTTCTAGGCCATCCAAGCCAGGAGACAAACAACAGCTCCAAATCACACATGCATGCACCCAACTTAACTTTTCATTAAACCTTTTTAACATGCCATTCTATGATAACATTAGAGCAATTTTAGAAGTTGAAATCAACACCTCTAAACATACACACCCAAGCATGCAAGAACTAAAAGGAGAATTAAAAGTTATTACAAGCCATAATATCTCAAAGCTAACATTACAACTAAGAACTTTCAACTTGCAACTACAAGAATATACATAGCCTTAAGGCCACAAAATAGATCATGCTATAGCAATACAAGTACACCACGTGAAAACAAGAAGACAAATCCTCCTTAGACAACAAACACATAACAACTAGGGCAAAGGCTCAGCTTGAACTTCTTCATCTTCCACTAGCACCTCAATTAGCTGGGGATCACCCTCAGCACTTCCTGAAACATATATCGAGGTATGAGCAACCACTGTTTCCCAGTGAGGGATATAGTCTCCTGGGGCGTGCAATGCAACAGGTAATACAGTTAAACAACAATAACAATTAGACAATTAAAGAAACAATGATAGCTTAAATAACCACACATTTAAAAGGATACATTTCACATAACCCCTATACACCAATCTTCGCTGGTCTTCATTCACGATCCACGAACCACGATCACGATCACGATAAGCCGGCATCCCAAACACCAAAGGGTACTCCGGATGTACCCAATCCTACGACCCAACACCCCCTGGCAATCTCCGGACCAGGCGAGTGAGAGAATAGGGTACGGAGCTAGAGCAACCAACCCTGGCAAGCCCGCTGCCGCCTAGAGAGGCCCATCGCATCCGCCCCGACGATAAGGTTGCGCAACCCTTGCCTCGATAGCATAGGAAGCAATAATAATAACAATATAACAAAATAAGACGATATGCAAACAAGGAGGACAACAAAAGAGGTTGTCCTCGAGCACACACATCAATCACGCTATACGATGAAATATGATACATTCATTAGTTTATAATTGTTAAACTAATCCAACTAAAACACTTAAATCACTTAGTATCGAATATTTAGCATATAACAAGATGAGACACATAGAATGCACATAGAAATGATCCCTCACCTTTTAGGAAGCCAAAACTGCGCGAATTAAGCCAAGATTCCCTCAATATTCTCCCAAAGCATCAATTCCCTTCAATTATCACTACCTAATACAATCAACTATATGCATAAGAAGTGATTTCTTATTCTCAACTAAAGCTAGTTCATAAAGCCATTAATTTATCCAACTCTATTTGATTCCCTTTAATTCACATAACTAACAATATATTTCATGGTCTAACAATCATTCTAATCAATATTTGAACAATACATAAACTCAAGTTATCACATATGCAACATTCCTTAATTTTCAAGTATTAGACAAAGACAATAGCATAATAAATTGTGACGAACCGCCACGGTTTATCACGGGCACGAGTACGTCACTACCAGTATATTGTCCGCTTTGAGCAAGCCCCGAAGGGAACCAATACTCTCACGGTTTTGTTCCTCACGTGGTCTCCCACGTGAAAACGCGTGTTAGCTTATACAAGGAGTCTCCTCCTTATATACAGCTGCATCACATCCTAATTTTTTGATGTGGGAGCGCCACACTCCACCCCCCTTAAGAGGCACGCGCCCTCGCGGGCTAACGTCACAACGCCACGGTCGCCCGTGGTCGGCTCTGATACCATTTGTAACGACCCGCCACGGTTTATCACGGGCACGAGTACGTCACTACCAGTATATTGTCGGCTTTGAGCAAGCCCCGAAGGGAACCAATACTCTCACGGTTTTGTTCCTCACGTGGTCTCCCACGTGAAAACGCGTACTGGCTTATACAAGGAGTCGCCCCCTTATATACAGCTGCATCACTTCCTAATTTTTCGATGTGGGAGCGCCACACCTTTTTTTTTTTGTTTCTTGGCTTTTAATATTCTCATAAGATGGTCAAAGGGTAGGTCAAGCAAATAGGGTATTTTAGTAAGGGTAAATGGGTCATTTGGGTGATTAAATTTCAGCAAAATAAAATGCCAAAAATCTGAAAAATCTGAAAAAATCTCGCTGGTAGTATTCATCAAACATTTCGCGAATTTTTTCCCGTTGATCCCGATATGCAATGCACGCACAGTCAAGGGCTATAGTCCCCTAAAAATATGTAGTATTTTATAAAAATATAAAATGCAAGAAAATAAATATTTGAATTTATGAAAATATAAAAAGAATAAAGTAATTAGCTAAATTACATCTAAGTTAACCATTTAATGATTGTAATTAGTGAAGTGCTGGGTTCGGGGTGTCACACCATTTCACGAGCGATACATAAATCTCGAGCTTGATGTTTGACAACGATGACAATAAGCGTGCATCCACCTTATAACACCAGTTTGGAATATCCCGGAAGTATCCATCAATCTACGACCCAAATCTCCCTAGGAGGCAACCCAAGCGAGAAAAGGGAATAGCAGTGGAGCTAGAGCAACCAACACTGGCAACCTGAGGCTACCCAGAGAGGCCCATCACTCACGTGCGAGACACTATGCAATGCAAGACTCGATACAAGGCAATAAACGAGCGATAGCACAACAATACAAACTAGTGACAACAAACGAGATAACAAGCAATAATAAGCAACAATAACACCAATTAACCAAGTATATCAAGCAATCCAAGCATTCTATAGGCATAATATCAAGATAACAAACAAAATCACAAATCGGCCCCAGCTATCAAAACACTACTATTTCCAAACGAGCCACGAGTTCTGGAAACCGACTTTGCCAATCTTCCTAGGTCACCATAAGGCACGTCTAAGGACCCCGAAACCCTACCTAACCCTAGAATTCACGCAAAGTCCCGATTTTCCCCTTTGCTCGTTTGAACTACAACTATATCAACCAAACACCCAACCAACGCCATAATCGCACCAAAAGTGCTTCCATGGCCTCCCGAAATAATGCCAACACGTAAAACGAAAAAACGTCAAACTCGACCTAAACGACCCCGACTTTCACCAAGGCTTAATTCCCGTTTTTTCCATTACGCAACCCAAACAAACCATGCATTTAGGCATTCTAGCACACCTAGCACAATTCTACATCAACGGACAGCATAACGGAACAACTTCATCGTTCCAAGGGTTTACTATTCACTAATTACTATTCATTAATCAATTTAAATTGCAATCTCAACATTTAACCGCAGAAAATGTCAAAAAGCTATAAATACACGTTCTACAATTGCCAAGGAACATTCTAGAAGCATCAAAACGCTTTAAACAACAATCTACGGATAAATTCTAAAAATCAAAGTTTAGATACAAATATTTCAAATGCGCAAATAACGATGAAACCCTCACCTTAGACGCTCCTAGACGCTAGGAAAACCTCGTAGAGTGCCTTGGAAACCACCCCGTGGAAGCCCTCGCGAAGAATCGAAGATTTTGGCTTGAAATCTTTTTTTTTTCTTTCCTCACATTTTCGGCCCTGCTATGCTGCTGTTCAGTTCTGTTTTTTTTTTTTTTTTTTTGCTATTTTAGGCTATTTAAAAGGGCACAAGGTCAAAATGGTAAATCCCCTTGGTCAAAGCTCACTTAAGTTGGTCAAACTAGCTTATTTTATGCATTTTTAGGCTAAAACAACAAAGGAAATGTTAATTCTAGCTAACAACAATTAAATTATAAAATTTAAGTCATCTAAATAGTAGTTTTACTATTTGCTGAGGACTCGAATTCATTTCCTAACTATCTCTCTCGATATGCTATGCACTTTGCGTCAACTAAGAAATGACAATTAAACCTCAAAGAATCTAAGAAATATATCATTTTTGGAAAGCATCATAGTTTAAAATTTACACCGGCTCGGAGTTACTTTTCATTTAATTGAAATCCGAGCATTTAAGTGCAAGGAAACTAAAACCGATTGACATAAATATGAAATGTAGGAGAGATTCCGTTAAAATGATTAACTCAAGTATTATTTTAATTACTTCCAAAAGAAATACGAAAATAAAGCTACAATTAAATGTTTAACCAAAAATAAACACATAATTCAATGCTAACATTTAAGATAACACATAATTAAATGCAATTAAATGCCATTAAATGCATGCCGGGTTCGGGTTATCACATCCTTCCCCCCTTAAAACAATTGCGTCCTCGCAATTCTTCTTCCAATAGAACTCAGCATCATCTGAAATCCAACTCTGACCACTCTTCATTGGTTGCTGAACAAGACACTGATTAAGAATGCCTGAAGAATACCTTACTAAGAAACCCCAATAGTACTGACTGAAAACTCCAAAACAATAAGACCAAATAAAGGTTTAATTGAAAATACCATCTTGAAATCCAAATAAGAATTCCGCTGGTCAAGAATATCATAAAAGAATTCCCCGCTAAGAGTGCCAAGAAGATGCCAATAAAGACTAAAGCGAAGATACTGTAGATGATAGCAATACCACATTGATGGCAAGAAGAATACCCCACACACGAATCTCCAATAGAAGTCTATCATGTACCAAATAAGAAAGTTAAAAGATAGCCAGAGTAGATGCACCTGATGCAGTGTTGATTACCGTAAATAGACCCAGCTGAAAATTCTATAAAGGAATATAGAGAAGAATACCAAAGGCCAACCTCTAAATGAAATCTTCCAATCACTGTGTTCCTACCGCAACATCTTAGTCAAACAGCAAGTATAGATTTCCCCTGAGTAGAAAGGCCGAAGGAAAAGCCGTAAACAGTACAAGATAATATGTCCAAGCAGAATTCCAAGTGTAGGATCTTCCAATAAATGCCAATAAGGAAAATACTAGTAGAATGCCCAATAAGAATTCCAAAGAATACCGTAAGTAATACTATACAATAAGTTCGATAGGAATTCCAAATACTAAACCTACTGAGGAAAACTGAAGAAGATATCCGAAACAATGCTCCAATAAGAAAGTAGCCGAGTTTGCCTAATAAATAAATACTAAATAATTGGCCACTGAGAATTCCAGAAAATACCATTGAAGAATTTCTAATCAGGGATGCCAATGTCACACCAATAAAGACCGAGACACATATATACCATAGATAATACTGTGCAGTAAGGCCGATTGATATCCCAATAGCCAAATCTACCGAGAAATGCCAACCGAAGTCTCCAAAGAATACCCATTAAGAAAACCAAAGAATGCCCCAAAGAACAGTCAAATAGAATCTCAAAAGAAAACTACTCTTTCACAACTGTTAAGCACAGAAGAGAACCATAGAGATTTGCCAATAACCGAGCTCCAAAAGCAAACACCAATTCCCAAATAAAGGCTAGTCAAATGCCATTCATTTCCTGCCAATCCATACACCTTGAAAAGCTAGCGGTGAACCACTTTCTTCAGGGGAGGAAGAGGACTTACTTACCATTTCAATAGGACATGTATGAATGCCAATATATCACAGTTATACATATGCCTTAAGCTATTATGCCAGCAAGTGTACAAAATAGTTTATTCAACAAGGTCACTCAAGCATAACAATCAAGTCAAGCACAGCATAATCAATTCAAATCACAGCATAGCTAATTCAAGACATTTCAGTACACACATTACAAGCAATACTTTAAGCAAATAACAATTCACGAGGTCGATTCGATAGGTCAATTCAATGCACAACTAGACACTTTACTTCACTTAGCACACAATTAACACATAACACATAACTATATCACATAGGAGCACACATTCATGTCAAGACACTTAATCTCACATACAAGCATGCACTTTCAAGACACACTTAACAAGCACACATTCAAGGGTCACTACCTACCAGACCGAGGACCCTGTCCCGGCTTATGAGCTAGACAAGCTCTGATACCACTTGTAACACCCCGATCCCTCTCGAGACCGGGAGTTCTATCAATCGATCTAATCACAACCCAAACCAAACCCGGGCATAAATTTTCAGGAAAAACGGACGGAGTCTCCCCTATTTCTAGGCAAAGTGTAAAACTTGAAATAGTATATAAATGGACCAACACCATGTCCAACATTCAACCACCTCAAGGCCATCCGAGCCTTGGTTCTCAGCAACTAAACACAGCATATAAATATACATTTGCAGTTTAAAAACTAACCTATCTCTTTACATCTTTTACAAGATCATTCAAACTTTACGTCTAATTCATACTAATCTACTGCATAAAATATACTATCATACCATTCTCACTATTTTCTTTTAGACAAATACAAACATGCATCGAGGTTAACTATACTACTGAATACATAACTAGCTTATCGATCTACCTCAACTACTTAGCTAGATTAAATTACATTTCTTTTAACAATAATTAAATACAACATATGAAAGCAAATATCTTTACAACTTCGACACTCAAGCCACATTGGCACGCAAGACAACTCCTCAGGCACGAACTTTCACGAAATCACGAACTTCCAGCTAATATGACATTTCCTGAAATGTGGTAGTGAGGAGTGAGTATACACAACACGTATACTCAGTGAGGGTGAGACATATATCAAGTTGGAGAGAAAGAAAGTCGTGCAATGCAAATAAGACAGTTAAGCAACATAATTGATAAATAAGCAATCAAGACAAACAATCAATACAATAAGCAATTACCGAAAACATTAACACAACCATTCAAAGCTATACCACACTCTGAAGGCTATGGTTCACTCATACGAGCAATATACCATTTCACGAGCGATACATCAATCTCGAGCTTGATGTTTGACAACGATGACAATAAGCGCGCATCCACCTTATAACACCAGTTTGGAATACCCCGGAAGTATCCATCAATCTACGACCCAAATCTCCCTGGGAGGCAACCCAAGTGAGAAAAGGGAATAGCAGCGGAGCTAGAGCAACCAACACTGGCAACCCGAGTCAACCCAGAGAGGCCCATCACTCACGCGCGAGACACTATGCAATACAAGACTCGATACAAGGCAATAAACGAGCGATAGCACAACAATACAAACTAGTGACAACAAATGAGATAACAAACAATAATAAGCAACAATAACACCAATTAACCAAGTATATCAAGCAATCCAAGCATTCTATAGGCATAATATCAAGATAACAAACAAAATCACAAATCGGCCCCAACTATCAAAACACTACCATTTCCAAACGAGCCACGAGTTCTGAAAACCGACTTTTCTAATCTTCCTAGGTTACCATAAGGCACTTCTAAAGACCCCCAAACCCTACCTAACCCTAGAATTCACACAAAGTCCCGATTTTCCCATTTGCTCGTTTGAACTACAACTATATCAACCAAACACCCAACCAACGCCATAATCGTACCAAAAGTGCTTCCATGGCCTCCCGAAACATGCCAACACACAAAATGAGAAAACGCTAAACTCGACCTAAACGACCCCGACTTTCACCAAGGCTTAATTCCCATTTTTTCCATTATGCAACCCAAACAAACCATATACTTAGGCATTCTAGCACACCTAGCACAGTTCTACATCAACGGACATCATAACGGAACAACTTCATCGTTCCAAGGGTTTACTATTCATTAATTACTATTCATTAATCAATTTAAATTGCAATCTCAACATTTAACCGCAAAAAATGTCAAAAAGCTATAAATACACGTTCTACAATTGCCAATGAACATTCTAGAAGCATCAAAACGCTTTAAACAACAATCTATGAATAAATTCTAAAAATTAAAGTTTAGATACAAATATTTCAAATGCGCAAATAACGATGAAACCCTCACCTTAGACGCTCCTAGACGCTAGGAAAACCTCGTAGAGTGCCTCGGAAACCACCCTGTGGAAGCCCTCGCGAAGAATCGAAGATTTTGGCTTGAAATATTTTTTTTTCTTTCCTCACATTTTTGGCCATGTTATACTGCTGTTCAGTTCTGTGTTTTTTTGTTGTTGCTATTTTAGGCTATTTAAAAGGGCACAAGGTCAAAATGGTAATTCCCCTTGGTCAAAGCTCACTTAAGTTGGTCAAACTAGCTTATTTTATGCATTTTTAGGCTAAAACAACTAAGGAAATGTTAATTCTAGCTAACAACAATTAAATTATAAAATTTAAGTCATCTAAATACTAGTTTCACTATTTGTTGAGGACTCGAATTCATTTCCTAACTATCTCTCTCGATATGCTATGCACTTTGCATCAACCAAGAAGTGACAATTAAACCTCAAAGAATCTAAGAAATATATCATTTTTGGAAAGCATCATAGTTTAAAATTTACTCCGGCTCGGAGTTACTTTTCATTTAATTGAAATCCGAGCATTTAAGTGCAAGAAAACTAAAACCGATTGACATAAATATGAAATGTAGGTGATATTCCGTTAAAATAATTAACTCAAGTATTATTTTAATTACTTCCACAAGAAATATGAAAATAAAGCTACAATTAAATGTTTAACCAAAGATAAACACATAATTCAATGCTAACATTTAAGATAACACTTAATTAAATGTAATTAAATGTCATTAAATGCATGCCGGGTTCGGGTTATTACACATGCTCTCTCAACTCACCAAAACCGAGCACACACACACACACACACACTAAAACTCCACTTTTCCTCACAAACTCTCTCATTCTCTCTCCTTCTCTCTCATTTTCGACCATTGCAGCCCCTTGAGCATTCAAGACTCCTAAAAACTCTCTAAGGCTCTCCCAAGCTCGGCCATAGCAAGCACAAGCAAGGCAACTAGCTAAAAAACGCACACTAGCTCACAAAACTCATCATTTTCGGCCTAAGGTAAGTCTTGATAGTTTTCTTCCATTTCTTTTTGTTCTAGTCACATGCACACACTAATCATAAGCTAACTAAGATGGGATTTAAAGGAAATCAAGATATCTCTCGGCCAAAGCAAGGAAGAAGCTCCCTTTGTGCATTTTGAAGAGTGTTTGTGCATCATTAACAATCAATAGGCTAAGGTAAGGGTTAAACTCTTTTGAAAAGCTTTCAAAAACCACATGCATGCCTTTAAATGTCTATTTTTACCTCTGTACTTGTGATATATGTGTGTACATGAGCTTTTGTAAACATGCATGGCAAGATATTTGGCTAGAATGTGAAGATAGGTGAAATCGCGTAAATGGCAGCTTTCTGTTTAGTTGGAGCAAAGTGATTTTGACCAAGTAAATGATGTTAAAAATGCTTGAAAATTGGTAAATGACTATTTTTGCCAGTTCTAAGCATTTTTCATAGAAATAGGCCAAAGCCAATTTTGAGTCTAAGGTCCCAAAAATGGCAACACATGGAAAGGTGTCCAAATCTGGAAAATCTCGGAAAATGAAGCAGGTTTTGGCAGATTCACTGTCCTTGTGGAACGAACCAGTTTTGACTTAGTACATGATATCCAAAATGCATGAAATTTTGTATCCTACTATAGCTTTCAGTTTTGGACATTTTTGTCAGAAATAGACTAAGGATAAATCTGACCCTAAGGTCCTAAAAAACGACAAGTATTGAAATGTGTACAAATCTGGACAGTTTTGCGTAGTCTCACGGGTTTGGCTATAACTCTTGAATCCGAACTCCAAATGATGCGGGGTTTGTTTCTGGATTTAGTTTACTCCTTGAGCTTTAATTTGAAATTTTTTTCACTGGAATTGGAGATTTTTTGATTGTCTCAATGATTGTGAGAAGACAGACCATTGCAGTGAGGTTTTCATCTAGTGAGATGCTTTGAAAATTATTGTAACTTCTCTTGTTGTATTAAATGCTTGGGATTTTGGCACTTGGATGTTGTGTGGACTGTTTTGGATGATTGAGGATGTTTTGATTAATCGATGCATGGCTTGGGTTTAATTACGTGACAACTTATGGCTTAAATCGCACGTGTAAGCATGAATTGAAACCCTATTGACTATGAAATCTAGCTAAGTGTTGATCCTATGGTTATTGTGTTTAATTGTGTGATTCGTGGGCTGCCTAATAAATGTTAATTATTCTTGAAATGTTTTAAGAGTTGCTTGTGGTGCTTAGCAAACGGAACCGACCCCGAGCAAGGCCTAGTAAACCCGAATGACCTTGTATGTTCCCGAGTCATAAACCATTCTTTTGTGAATTATAAATGACGTTGAGGAAGATTAATAGGCTGCCCATAATTGTCCATATAGCTCTAAACATGACTCCCGATGATTGCATATTGATACGTGAACTATTCTTGCACCCGATCTTGTACAAGTGTCGTTGCATGCTCGTATGATCTCAATACTTAATATGTGAACTAAAATGAGCTATATGACTTGTTTTATATGGTGATACTTGGCTGTCCGTTAAATGTTCACATGCTCCTAAGTGTTTTACAAAGTGAATGTACATGTCAAAGCATGCCTTGTAAGTTTACTTATCGATATGCGATCTTATAATTGCTCGGAGGCAACCTACTTTGTTGACCTCCTAATGTGAATTGTTAAAAGACATGCTATGGCTTATTTGAACATGGTTACTTGGCTGCCCGTGAGAGTTTAATTGCTTTCGAATTGATATATGAAATGATTACATGTTCTTACAATGCCTTATATGCCAATATGTCAAAATGTGATCATATACTTGCTCGGAGGCAACCTACTTTGTTGACCTCCCAATGTGAAATGTTAAATGGCATACATGTGCATTGCATACAAGGTTGCAACCTTTCATTCTGGAGTGGTAGCATTTCACGCACACTAGGAGGCATCGTGCTTGCCGGTACAACCGTGACTACCATTGTCCAATTCCCTCTCTCGCTTGGGGGCCGGACTTCCTCGGAGAGTTGGTTGTAGGATTTTGGGGTACATCCGGAGTACACCCATTTGGCGTGATAAGTGGATGATTGAAGCCGGCCGCAACAACTGTTATCAGAAATGATCTTGAGAGTGAAAGCTCACCGTATCCTTTTCACTATGTGTTTAAGTACTCTCGCTTGGTTCCTAAAGAACCTCAGGGAGGAAAGACAGGTAAATGTGTTCATTTACATTTATATTATGTTATACACTTACTTGTGTTATATGCCATGCTTTCAAAAAGGGTTTTTCATAAGTTTAACCGGAAAATGATTTCAAAACGTTATCTCTCGTTCCCCCTCGCTGAGTTCATAAGGACTCACCCTCTTTTTTGTCACAGGTACAACAGATTTGGAACAAGTACCCAAAGTAAATGTGCTTGTTGATGATTCCTTGGAGTGACTACGTGCTTTTGTGCTTTGCCTGAAAGTGGTTGCTATATGGATGTTGTGTTTGATTGCAAACTGTTCATTTTATTAATGTAAATGACCCCGTTGTAATTTGGGTCTAATTTTGGCTTGTACTGATTATAACCGGACGAACTCTTTATTTGCTTGTTTACTTTCGTCGTTTAATTAGTAGTTATCGTAGGCATTTGAACTGCTAGGTGAAGAAGTAAATAATGTAACTCTACTTAATCTCACCTAGTGATCATGTACAAGCTAAAGGATAATAGGTACTTGCATGATAGGAAATTGACAAATAAACATGACATAGTTATCATGTTAGGCTTATTAACCAAACAAGACTTTCAAGATAAACTAGTAGGCATATCGGTTGATGAAAAAATAGGAATCTTAGTTGGAATCAAATCAAGGATTGAAAGTTTTGAGGCGTTTAGAAAATTAGGTCAAACTAAATAGCCCAATTACAGTCGTCATGTTGCCAGATTTTTGGAAAAACTTTTGCGGTTCTAGGCCAATGTTAAGCATTAAATCATAACAAAAGGCTAAGAATGTGAAATAGTATAAATGAATTAGGTCATTCCCTAGTCTAGCCTCCATAGGTCGGGTTGGGGCATGACACCTTATATTAGAGAATGGTATCAGAGCTTAGTTTAGTTACTAGGCAATAGTCGGGTTCAACTCTCAGACCATAGGTAGAAGCCCTAAAGTAATTTTGATGTCTTGTTTATATGTGTTAATGTGTCCTAATGTCTTTTAATTGCTTTGAGCATTGAATATTATGTGCTTTTGAGGACCATATGTATTATGTGTCATGCACACCGACACGTTAGTGACCTTGATAATGCATGCATACTTTTATACTCCTTCCTTGATACATGTGCATGTTATATAACTGTGAATGACTGTTTATACACATAGATAGTTAGGATTAGGACTTTTAGGGAAGTGAATTTGTGCAGGACGAACGAAAAGGCTCGGTTAGAGATTTCTCGCATCTTCACAAGTACTCGATAGATCGTATGTATTATTAGATATGCATATATAAAATGCGTAGCACTGGTATAAATGTTGAGGTAAAGTTATCCCCTTATCTTTGGAATACCCATACCTATGATCAAGTTATCAATTTTATGGCTATGAAGTTTTGATTCCGTTAAACCGTTCTTCTCATTGTGGTTCAAATATAAAGGTTAAAGACATACTACTTTCCTCAGATATAAGGGTATGCTATTAAATATGTAGAGTAATATATATTCTCATGTGCTAATAGTGGAAGTTGACTTGGAGGTTTCTTTGAATCCATTTCTCACATCTTAAAATTGGCTGGATAGACTATCTAAGAAGTTAGCAATATACTCGTACAATTGAACCATTACTTGATTGGAATTAAGCATTGATGAATCTGATATAGTGTATACTATCGAGTTTCAAGTTCACTAAATGTTGAGATCATGACCTAGAAATTAAGAGATGAATTTGTGGAAGTTGATGATAGTAACTTGTAGGGGTTAGATTATTAAGACATGGATTGTGTATTTAAGTGACTTAATAATGGATAACCTCAAGACATGTAGGCAACTATGGAGACTGAGTTTAACAAGGTTGATGATTCTTTAGTATAACAAGGTGTAGGGATGTGGAATTGAGGAATTCACGTAGCTAGAACTTGTGTTCAAAAGACTACACCTAAAATGTTAGGTCAAATAGAAGCGTAAGGTATTGACTTATGCATTAGATGACTAACTTTGCTAAAGGTCCAAAGTTGGATATTGGTGATATTAAGAATCATGGTATTAATTTGGTGCCCCTCGGACTTAGTTGCGATTATGCAAAACAAGTCATTGTACACACTAGTTATTTGGATACCTTAAAGGATATTAGGAAGCATATATCCCTAAGTATTACAGATGGACCTAATATATAAACCATGGAAATAAGATTAAAGCATTCGGTTGCAAAGTCGAGTCCTTAGGGTATGAATAGTACTCCTAAATAGCAAATACTAAGTATCCGTGATGATTCGTGGTAAAGCCTAGGACCTAAGGTCGATGAGTCTTGATGTTCTTAGCTAGTTGAACATGTAAATGAGGAGAGTAAGATTTCATATAGCTAAGATGGAAATGAATTAGAGTCATGATGACCCGAGAGACTGCTGTTAGACCGTGTTTATGTGCACCATTTCACGTCTAAAAACTAGCGATTGGTAGACTTGGAATCGTGGTCGTTGAATAGAGGGTGGATTTTGTAGTGATAGTTAAATGAGTGGTTGATTACTTTTGAAATTCTATTAGATTATATTGTAGGATGATTGTGGTTATAATTCATATGATGACATAGCCTTGAAGTTATTTTGTGTAACAAGCTACTTGGATTAGTATGGTAAGTATCTTATGAGCTAGATCATTTTGGTACCCATTTATAGTCCTAGGATTGATGTTGCACGGCCAATAACCTAGTGGAACATTGATCTCACTTATATGGCTATGAACCTAGTTTAGTAACATTAATGTTGAAGATATATTTGCAGGCATTAAGTGTTCGAAGGAATGACTAGATCGCTAAGTGAGTAGGACCATTGTCTTCTTAAGTATGACGTAACCTTGGATTGAGATGAGTGTAATTTATTTGAGGTTGAAACTATTCGTCTTAGGAGTTTTGGGTAAGATTAAAAGAAAATTCTGAAGCCTTGTGACTTGAAAATAGAGATTTAAATAAGGAAATAAATTGTGGATCATAAGCTGATGAAGCTTACTTGAAAAGTTGAACTAGTGCCACATGATTAGTTTACCCATGCAATTTCAATGGAAATTTGTCGGTGGTACTTAATAAACCTTAGAATTCAAGTTTAATGAATCTCAACGGTCTTTCTCCTTGATTACGAGCGTGAAGGTTAACGAAGCTGGAAAAGGATATTAGTGAATAGGAGCCTGTAACCGGGAGACTAGTCATTAGAAGATTTACTAATCCAATATACCTTCAAGATAAAAAACTATGATACTACTAATAGATAACGACTTCAGATGGATTAGTTTGTTTGGTGAGTTCAACCTGAAAATAGGGTCGTATTGTGGAAATAATCCATAACATGTGTATGTCCTACGTTTTAACAATTTTGAAACTAGTTGGTAGGATATATAAATCAGATATAGACCTATCATCTTGAAATTGGTGTATGTCACCATAGGATCATGGTATTATTGTGATATTCCTTTTGAGGTATGAATGCAAGATTGACACAACATGAGTCACGATTTTGGAGTTATAGTTATATAGTTAGAATACCGATGCAGCTTTGATGACTATATATGGAGATTCTAACCTTAATTAATGAACTTGACCTTAAGATCAAATGGAGAATAGAGTCGTTCAAACGAACGAACTATAAATGTAGGGGTCACACCGAATTAAATGATTGGAGAAATGTAGGAAGTAAATTGGTTGTGGAAAGAGAGATCACAGAACGTGGGACAAAGCGGAATGGGAAAATAACAGAGGTCAGAATCCGTCTAAATGAACTCAACAAATAAGAATGAATTTCGGGACGAAATTCTTTTAAGGAGGGGAGGATGTGTGGCCCGACCTCGAATAACGTGTCATACCTCAATTTGCGTACCATAGACCTAGAATTATATGACCGACCTTGGATTACGTGCCTTGTCTTGTTTTTTGTGCATGCCTCGTCATATGTGGCTTGACCTAGAATAGTGTGCCCTAATCCCCGACTGACGTGCGATACCTAGATATACGTGCCCTGACCTCGATGTACGTGTGTTACCTCGTTTCGTGTGCCCCAACATTGAACTGCGTACCTTAACTAGATATAGAGTCGTGCCTTAATTTGCGTGCATTGCATTGAATTACGTGCCTTGCATTGGTTTACGTGCATTCACCTAGGACTGCATGCATTAATCTTGAAGTTCATGTCTTACCTCGTAGTTTGTGTCTACCTCGTAAGTTATGCCCTAGACCTAGGAATTTGTGCCACCACGTTAATCAAGAAATAATCGTACACAAAGCACTAGACACTAAAATAATCTTACACAATCACTAACCAATATTATATTCCTAATTCAAATTCTCTACAAACTCCACTAACAATAAAATAACACTAAACTATTGCTACATTTCTCACTATCTATTATTTTATTCATAATTCAAACTCATAACCAAACATTCATATCTTTTATTCTACCTACATTCCCTCATCTCCCAACCTTCCTATGCCAACACAACACACTATGCTACCTAGGATAGACAAACAAAAACAATCATATTTTAAACACTCAATATTCCTCACAAAGCATAAGAATGCATAAAAAATACACACCACACACTACCCTAGCCCTTATTTAAAACCAAGGCACCCAAATACAATTAAAATTCAGATTTTTACATCAAAAACATCTCACACATGCTCTCTCAACTCACCAAAACCGAGCACACACACATACACACGTTAAAACTTCACTTTTCCTCACAAACTCTCTCATTCTCTCTCCTTCTCTCTTATTTTTGACAATGGCAGCCCCTTGAGCATTCAAGACTCCTAAAAACTCTCTAAGGCTCTCCCAAGCTCGGCCATAGCAATCACAAGCAAGGCAACTAGCTCAAAAATGCACACAAGATCACAAAACTCATCATTTTCGGCCTACGGTATGTCTTGATAGTTTTCTTCCATTTCTTTTTGTTCTAGTCACATGCACACACTAATCGTAAGCTAACTAAGCTGGGATTTAAAGGAAATCAAGATATCTCTCAACCAAAGCAAGGAAGAAGCTCCCTTTGTGCATTTTGAAGAGTGTTTGTGCATCATTAACCATCAATAGGCTAAGGTGAGGGTTAAACTCTTTTGAACAGCTTTCAAAAACCACATGAATGCCTTTAAATGTCTATTTTTACCTCTGTACTTGTGATATATGTGTGTACATGAGCTTTTGTAAACATGCATGGCAAGATATTTGGCTAGAATGTGAAGATAGGTGAAATCGCGTAAATGGAAGCTTTCTGTTCGGTTGGAGCGAAGTGATTTTGACTAGGTAAATGATATTTAAAATACGTGAAAATTAGTAGGTGACTATTTTTGCCAGTTCTGAGAATTTTTCATAGAAATAGGCCAAAGCCAATTTTGACTCTAAGGTCTCCAAAATGGCAACACATCGAAAGGTGTCCAAATCTGGAAAATCTGGGAAAATGAAGCAGAATTTGGCAGATTCACTGTCCTTGTGGAACAAACCAATTTTGACTTAGTACCTGATATCCAAAATGCATGAAATTTGGTATGCTGCTAGATGTTTCAGTTCTGGACATGTTTTTCAGAAATAGACTAAGGCTAAATCTGAACCTAAGGTCCTCAAAAACAACAAGTATTGAAATGTGTACAAATCTGGACAGCTTTGTGTAGTCTCACGGTTTTGGCTATAACTCTTGAATCCGAACTCCAAATGATGCGGGGTTTGTTTTTGGATTTAGTTCACTCCTTGATATTTAATTTGACATTTTGTTCTCTGGAATTGGAGATTGTTTGCTTGTCTCAATGATTGTGAGAAAACAGACCATTGCAGTGAGGTTTTCCATCTAGTGATATGCTTTGAAAATTATTGTAACTTCTCTTGTTGTATTAAATGCTTGGGATTGTGGCACTTGGATGTTGTGTGGACTGTTTTGGATGATTGAGGATGTTTTGATTAATCGATGCATGGCTTGGGTTTAATTACGTGACAACTTGTGGCTTAAATCGCACGTGTAAGCATGAATTGAAACCCTATTGACTATGAAATCTCGCTAAGTGTTGATCCTATGGTTATTGTGTTTAATTGTGTGATTCGTGGGCTGCCTAATAAATGTGAAGTATGCTTGAAATGGTTTAAGAGTTGCTTGTGGTACTTAGCAAATGGAATCGACCCCGAGCACGGCCTAATAAACCCGAATGGCCGCGTTGGTTCCCGAGTCATAAACCATTCTTTTGTGAATTATAAATGACATTGAGGAAGATTAATAGGCTGCCCATAATTGTCCATATTTCTCTAAACATGACTCCCGATGATTGCATATTGATACGTGAACTATTCTTGCACCCGGTCTTGTACAAGTGTCGTTGCATGCTCGTATGATCTCAACACTTAATATGTGAACTAAAATGAGCTATATGACTTGTTTTATATGGTGATATTTGGCTGTCCATTAAATGTTCACATGATCCTAAGTGTTTTACAAAGTGAATGTGCATGTCAAAGCATGCCTTGTAAGTTTACTTATCGATATACGATCTTATAATTGCTCGGAGGCAACCTACTTTGTTGACCGCCTAATGTGAATTGTTAAAAGACATGCTATGGCTTATTTGAACATGGTTACTTGGCTGCCCGTGAGAGTTTAATTGCTTTCGAATTGATATATGAAATGATTATATGTTCTTACAATGCCTTATATGCCAATATGTCAAAATGTGATTATATACTTGCTCGGAGGCAACCTACTTTGTTGACCTCCCAATGTGAAATGTTAAATGGCATACATGTGTAGTGCATACAAGGTTGCAAGCTTTCATTCTGGCATGGTAGCGTTTCACGCACACCGGGCGGCATCGGGCTTGCCGGTGCAACCGTGACTACCATTGTCCAATTCCCTCTCTCGCTTGGGGGCTGGACTTCCTTGGGGAGTTGGTCGTAGGATTTTAGGGTACATCTGGAGTACACCCATTTGGCGTGATAAGTGGATGATTGAAGCCAGCCGTAACAACTGTTATCAGAAATGATCTTGAGAGCGAAAGCTCACCGTATCCTTTTCACTATGTGTTTAAGTACTATCGCTTGGTTCCTAAAGGACCTCAGGGAGGAAAGACGGGTAAATGTGTTCATTTACATTTATATTATGTTATACACTTACTTGTGTTATATGTCATGCTTTCAAAAAGGGTTTTTCATAAGTTTAACCGGAAAAGGATTTCAAAA
This sequence comes from Ehretia macrophylla, assembly GCA_037974665.1. Lineage (NCBI taxonomy): Eukaryota > Viridiplantae > Streptophyta > Magnoliopsida > Boraginales > Ehretiaceae > Ehretia > Ehretia macrophylla. The sequence goes on along the minus strand of CM075777.1, from coordinate 38,505,899 downwards.
CGTTATCTCTCGTTCCCCCTCGCTGAGTGCATAAGGACTCACTCTCTTTTTTGTCACAGGTGCAGCAGATTTGGAACAAGTACCCGAAGTAAATGTGCTTGTTGATGATTCCTTGGAGTGACTACATGCTTTTGTGATTTGCCTGAAAGTGGTTGCTATATGGATGTTGTGTTTGATTGCAAACTGTTCATTTTATTAATGTAAATGACCCCGTTGTAATTTGGGTGTAATTTTGGCTTGTACTGATTATAATCGGACGAACTCTTTATTTGGTTGTTTACTTTCGTCGTTTAATTAGTAGTTATCGTAGGCGTTTGAACCGCTAGGTGAAGAAGTAAATAATGTAACTCTACTTAATCTCACCTAGTGATCATGCACAAGCTAAAGGATAATAGGTACTTGCATGATAGGAAATTGACAAATAAACAGGACATAGTTATCATGTTAGGCTTATTAACCAAACGAGACTTTCAAGATAAACTAGTAGGTATATCGGTTGATGACAAAATAGGAATCTTAGTTGGAATCGAATCAAGGATTGAAAGTTTTGAGGCATTTAGAAAATTAGGTCAAACTAAAGAGGCCAATTACAGCCATCATGCTGCCGGATTTTCGGAAAAACTTTTGGGATTCTAGGCCAATGTTAAGCATTAAATCATATCAAAAGGCTAAGAATGTGAAATAGTATAAATGAATTAGGCCATTCCCTAGTCTAGCCTCCATAGGTTGGGTTGGGGCGTGACAACGGGTATCCAAAAGCAAAGGAGTACTAACTAATTAAAGTGCTAGCTTAGTTAAGTCCAAAAGCTTGAGTATACATGAGTTGAAAATTAAAAGAAAAATGTTTCCTATCTCACCTAGCCTTAGTCGAAAATGCCAAGAGAAAATGAGAGAATTTTTGCTTCTAAAACTATGAGAATTTCGGCCAAGAGGTGTAAACAAGAAAGAAGAACTTGTCTTCTTTTTATAGATGCATGAACAAGCTTATCAAATGCCAACTGTCATGATCAAGAAGCCAAGTGTCCTAATCCTATGCATGGCCGGCCAAAGGGGGGGCAAATTGGACAATTTTGCATGCAACTTGTTGTTTGTCTTTTTTTGCAAGTTGTCTTTTGTTCTTTTGTGTTTCGTCTTTTAGTGCTTGTCTTTTTGTACAACTTGTTGTTTGTCTTTTAGTGAAGACAAACATTAATTATTCGTAAACCCTTTTAGAATAATTAATTGTAGGTTGACCCCTCAATCTATTTGCTCTAAAGCCCCAATACTTTTCAGTATTTACACTTTGACCTTAAAACTTTCAAAAATTACGATTTTGTCCCACTTAACATGTAATGTCCAAAATCACACCGTTACCACTTTAACGTGTTTCCAACTCAATAACAAGCTCAGAAAATGCTTTATTCATGATACCCTAAGTGTGTGACTTTCTAGGTTCATGGCTGTACAGTGATAAAGGATCGATTCCAAAAATGTCTCCGTCATTTTTTGAAATACCTTCATGTTCATGAGTGACGCGCTAGCAACGAACGTATCATGACAATATGTACAGTAATGAAGTCAAATTCCAACGAACCTATTTATGGTCGCAAACTAGAGTGCAGTTTGATCCTTTTGTTAAAATGTCCCGATCGTTATGGGGACCATGAAATGATTAAGTCCGCTATATGATTCTATGCATAGATCTAATTCAGTGGAATGAGAGATGACATCTATGGAAAAACACATTTCTATCGTTCAACTACCCTGGCCGAGGATTTCTCATTTCAGACGACCAACACTAGATCGCATAGGACATCGCCTCACTGTCAGATGTTAACAGATCCTATCTTGACAATTACTTGTCGATATCATATCACAAGACTAAACTGCAAGAGGCCGTATCTTACCCTCAAAGAAGGCGAGCATTGTCCAAACGCAAGATTTAGCCCCTGATATAGCTGGCGGCCGTAATTTCTCAAGTCAAATGATTAATTTGCACAATTTGCAATGAATGACAAACTATTAATCCGAAGTCATATAGTTTCGTCATTCTGGTCACGTTCAATGATCCGTTCAACCAACGATCATTCATATTTGAGTTAATCACATCCCTATGTTGTTGTAGCTCAAGGCTCGCTACCCTTTATCATTAACATCTCTATGTTAATCAAATGTAGCTACATATGATAGTCCGTACTTGATTATTCTAGTCCTGGCCGAATAATCTAAGGACTATGAATGCTTTTGAATGTTTATCATATCGAAGAAATATGCAGTCAAATTCTCAACACTTTAAGAATATATTTCTCCTCAGAAAAACATTAAGGACCCATTCATATAATTGAACGGAGAATATAAGCATCCATTTAATATGCTATTTAGATTTACATCAAAATGCCCTATATAAGTCATCTAACTATATAGCATTAAGGCATATCTCTAACAATAGAATATAGCCTTCAGCACATATCTACATGGTATCGCATCCCCATCTTTTCAAGATGACGTTCCAATTACGATTGACTCATGGGCTTAGTAAGTGGGTCAGCTACATTCTCTAATGTAAGAACTCTCTGCAGACTTATATCTTTTTGAGCAACTATTTCTCGAATGATATGAAAACGCCCTTCAATGTGTTTGGATTTTTGATGAGATCTAGGTTCCTTAGCTTGTGCAATAGCTCCATTATTGTCGTAATACAGCGGTATCGGCAACTCGATGGAAGGAACTACTTCTAGCTCTAGGAAGAACTTCCTCATCCAAATAGATTCATTTGCTGCATCAGATATATCAAGGTACTCGGCTTTTGTAGTGGAGTCAAAAGTAACAGGTTGCTTGGAACTCTTCCAACTTACTGCTCCTCCATTACAAACAAACACAAATCCAAATGTAGACTTTCTATCATCCGTATCAGATTGAAAATCTGAACCTATGTACCCATCTATCCGGAGTTCTCCTCCTCCATAAATCATTACAAGGTCCTTAGTCCTTCGCAAGTACTTAAGGATATGTTTCACTGCTATCCAGTGTTATTTTCCTGGATCAGATTGATATCTACTCACAAGGCTTACAGCATATGCAATATCAGGCCTTCTACATAGCATGGCATACATGACACTGCCAACAACCGAAGCATAAGGCACACGTTCCATACGTTGCCTTTCATCCTCGAATTTAGGAGACATGTTCTACGAAAGATGTATTCCATGCCGGATTGGCAGAAGACCTTTCTTAGAACTCTCCATATTGAATTTATTCAATACTCGCTCTATGTACAGACTTTGAGACAAGTCAATCAATATTTTCATTCTATCTCTATAGACATGAATCCCTAAGACATAAGAGGCTTCTCCCAGATCTTTCATGGAGAACTTGCTATTCAACCAAATCTTAGTGGACATCATATGTCCAACATCATTTCCCATGATTAGAATGTCATCAACATACAAAATTAGAAAAGTGATCATGCTCCCACTGATCCTTTTGTATACACAAGGTTCATCGTCATTTCTAATGAAACTAATCTCTTTGATCTCATTATTAAATCTGATGTTCAAAGAACGAGAGGCTTGTTTTAGACCATATATTGATCTTTTAAGCTTACACACTTGATCTTTATTGGATTAAAAACCTTCAGGTTGTTCCATATAGATATCTTCCTCAAGATAGCCATTCAGGAACGCAGTTTTAACATCCATTGGCCAGATCTCATAATCATAGTGTGTGGCAATAGCAAGCATAATGCAGATAGACTTAAGCATGAGAACTGGTGAAAAAGTTTCGTCATAATCAATACCTTGTTTCTGACGAAAACCTTTCGCAACTAGCCTTTCTTTATAAGTTTCCACATTTCCATCTATTCCAAGTTTCCTTTTGAAGACCCATTTATAACCTATAGGTACAATACATTCAGGTCGGTCAACTAAGGTCCAAACATCATTTGAATACATGGAATCTATCTCTGTTTGCATAGCTTGCCTCCATTTCTCATAATCAATATCTTGTATTGCTTCCTCATAATCAGTAGGATCATCCAAATGATCTTTATCCCCTATCACAAACAACTCTTGTGTTTCCTCAAGTAGATAACCATATCTCTCGGGAGGACGGGATACTCTACTAGATCTTTGAGGTCTTTGTATGATAACTGGTTCTGGATCTTGTTGAATTGGTTCGGGATCATGACTTTCATCATTTTGTGGTTCAGAAGACTCTTCTTCAATTTTTATTTTCCTCCTACTGCCTCATTCTTGAACAAACTCTTTTTCAAGAAAGAAGGCATCTCGACTGATCAATATCCTTTGATCATCGGGAAAATAGAAATAATATCTTCTAGTCTTCTTAGGATATCCCACAAATCTTTATTTGTCAGATCTTGCTTCCAACTTGTCTGTCTTAAGTTTCTTAACATAAGCAGGACAGCCCCAAATCCTAATATGATTAAGATTTGGTTTCCTACCAACCCACATCTCATATGGTGTAGTAGGAACAACTTTAGTTGTAGCCCTATTCAACAAGTAAATAGCCGTAAGAAGTGCATACCTCCACAATGAAATTGGAAGATCGGTGTAACTGATCATAGATCGTACTATATCCATCAATGTACGATTCTTACGTTCAGATACTCCATTTAATTGTGGTGTAGTAGTCTGTGATGTTATTCCAGCTTGTTTAAGATATTCAAGAAATTTGGTACTTAAGTATTCACCTCTATGATCGGATCGCAAGGTTTTAATACTTTTTCCCGTTTGGTTTTCTACATCATCTTTAAATTCCTTGAATTTATCAAAAGCCTCAAATTTGTACTTCATTAAGTACACATAACCACACCAAGAATAGTCATCAGTAAAGGTTATGAAGCAGATATAACCACCATGAGCCATTTCTCTAAAGGGTTTGCATACATCACTATGTATTAATGCTAACAATTTAGTGGCTCTCTTTCATTTTCCAACAAATGATGACTTGGTCATTTTCCCAAGAATACAAGACTCACATGTAGGCTCGGGCTCAAATCTCAATGAATCGATAAGTTCATTTTGAGCCATCCATGTTAATCTTTTCTCGTTAATATGACCGAGTCTCAAGTGCCACAATCGCTTCACATTAATTTGAATATCTTTTGTTTGTTTCTCATTTGAAGTGGAAGTTGAAGTTACATGCATGCATTCATCCAAATTCAAATGATAAAGTTCGTTCAACAAAGTAGCTGAGCCGATATATTCATTACGGTAATAAATATTAAAGCTTTTGTTTGAAAGAGAAAATTCATAATTCTCACAAACAAGTTTAGGAATAGATATAATATTCCTAACAGCATTCAGAACAAACAAAACATTTGAAAGATGCAATACATGACCAGCAGGTAAACAAACTTCAACATTTCCTTTGGCATGGGCCGCAACACTTGCTCCATTACTAACCTTCAAAACAATTTCATGCTTCTGAAGCATTATCCTGCTATTCAGATTCTGTGAAGACATGCAAACATGTGTCGTAGCACCATAATCTAAAATCCAAGATCTTCAAGCCGGACTAATAGAAAAATCATTTTCATTCATAGAAAAAGAAGTTGTACCTCGCGCAGTGGCGGTAACCTGTTTCTCTTTCAACTCTTGAAGTTACAGGGGACAATTTATTCTCCAATGTCCATCACCCTTCCAGTGATAACACTGCCCTTTAAGGACAACTTCTTTCTTCTTAACACCTCTAGTGGGCTTAGGAGAAGTGTCCTTCTTCTTCTTCTTGTTCTTCCTCCTTCTTATATTCTTGGGCCTAAACCCAAAAGAAGATGTAGCAACGAGGCCAGTCTCCTTACCTTTTCCCTTGAACTGTGATTGTGCAGTGGTCAACATATTGGTCAGCTTAGGTAGAGAAGCAGAAAGCTTGTTCATCTGAAAGTTCACTATGAACTAATTGAAGGAATGTGGAAGGGACTGCAGAATAAGGTCTATGTGCAGCTTACAGTCCATGTCAAAATTATGCATCTCAAGTTGAGTAATCAAATTAATCATCCTGAGAACATGCTTGCTGACATCACCACCTTCTTCCAATCTAGCTCTAACCAACTCTTTCGACAGTTCATATCTGGCAACTTCGCTTTGCTCACCATTTAACTCTTTCAAGTTTAGAATCATGCTAGCGGCATCAGACATATTCTCATGTTGCTTTTGCAGTTCATTTGACATTGAAGCAAGGATGTAAGCCTTTGCCCTCAAGTCATGTTCAACCCAGAGCCGATATGTTTCTTACTCTTCTTCAGTTGTAGTTTTAGAAATGGTAGCAGGAGGGGCCTTATCCAGAACATATTCAATCTTTTTCAATCCCAAAATAATTTTAAGATTGCGAAACCAATTGGGAAAGTTTGGTCTAGTTAAAGTATTTTTATCAAGGATACAGGCAATGGGATTTGAAATAGAAGTCATTATAAAAGTATTGCAGAAATAAGTAATACACAAAGTAAGACTGCTAGTTGATGTAAAAATGCATAACTATTTAAGTATGGTATTTACAAAAATAGTATCTCCCACTATCTTTATCGAATCTCATACTCCCAGAACGAGAAATGCGAATTCGTTAGAATCCGATAGTGGGTGACCAAATTCTCTTAATAATTTGTATCCCTCAAACCATTGTGGTTATAATTGGAATATAAATATTAAGAGTCAACAACGCTTTGTTGTTTATTTCACAAAATAGGTTATGGTCATATCCAGTCCCTAAATTACTCGGTCTCAAACCTTTGTGGTTATAATTGACTAAGTGATTTAGTTAGATCCAACCCGACATCTCACAGTTATCGCATAAATTGAATCAATAGCCTCAAGCCTTTGTGGCTATAATTGGCCGTTAGATTTTGACAGACAACGACATCACTATGTTCTACTAGCAACTTAATTAAACTTAGTACGAATCATGTCCTTCTACCTTTGGGCAAGACCGGACATGATCGCTTTGGGTTCATTAAGTCCTAGGATGGCGGAGGACAACATATCTAATATTGATTTGCACATTTAGGAGTTTTGTAATAGATCTCATCATGCATACATTAACAATCATATAGTATATAATGCATGCAACAGGTATAAATAGTGGATCATGGACTTTGGAATAAAAAATAAAAACTATCTTAAAACGCATCACTATGTCTTCAAGATCTCCAACTCCTTTGGATTCTTCTGGTTGCCTTTTTGCATTTCTTCTTGAGAATTTACATATAGTCCTCACTACAAAGTTCTCTCAAAAGCAAGAAAAATAAAATGAGACTTATGTCTCAATTACAAACCGGGTATCCACAAAGTCCATGATCAAGTTCACCATTTATGCATCATGTAGCTAGATTAAACTTATCACATAGATTATCAAAGCTAAATGAAAATAATCAATAAACATCTTAACGCATCATACGCAAAAGATAAACAAAGTCCATCTAATCTTCTATTAATGTTTTGACAACATGCATGAAAGAGAATTGACTCTAACATCAACCAAGCATTCCAAGGCCAACTGAGTTCACAAGCCATATAGTCTCAATATGACACGTAAACCGAGATCTCATATAAAGGGATCATCAAGCCCGATCATAGAAAACTTTTGGCTTGCTACAATCAAAGTCGATCTTCCATGCGGGATGGAATTAACTCATATCTTTCCCAAAATCATGTCAAATAACATTAAAAGATTATATCAAATGTACATATTACGGACTTCAAAACCGTGGCTCTGATATCATTTGAAGGCGAAATAAAGGCGTCAGCTTCATAATGAAGGCGCAAAAGGCGTCAACTTCAAAATGAAGGCGCATAATGGCGTCAGCTTCAAAAGTGGGAGCGCAACGGGATCGTCTCGAGATATGTAAATAACAAAAACATGCAAGCACAACAGAAATAATGACAATTAAAATTTGCATGTAAACAAGTTTGTATTTATATAAACTCAAGAATAAATCCGTAACTAGTACATTAAAAGTAAATACATAAGAAGTATATACAAATATATACATATGTATTGAAAATGAAATATCTCGCATGGAGAACTCGGATGTAGACACTTGAAGAAGATCTTGACTCGGGCAAAGCTCATTCGCATGTGCAAAGGTCCTAGTCGGTCCACGGGTATCCAAAAGCAAATGACTACTAACTAATTAAAGTGCTAGCTTAGTTAAGTCCAAGAGCATGAGTATACATGATTTGAAAATTAAAAGAAAAATGTTTCCTATCTGTAACACCCCGATCCCTCTCGAGACCGGGAGTTCTATCAATCAATCTAATCACAACCCAATTCCAAACCCGGGCAAAACTTTTTTAGGGAAAGACGGATAGAGTCTCCCCTGTTCCTAGGCAAAATGTAAATCCTGTAATAGCATATAAGTGGACCAGCACCGTGTCCAACCATACAAACACCTCAAGGCCATCCGAGCCTTGTTTCTCAACGAATAAACACAACAATTATATATATACATTTCCAGTTTAAAAACTAACCTATCTCTTTTCATATTTGACAAGAACATTCATACTAGGCAATTAAACTATTCTAACCCATTGCATAAAATAGACTGTCATACCATTCTAATTCTTTTCCTTTGGACAATACAAACATGCAATGAAGTTAAACTATACAAACTGAGTACATAAACCAGCTTATCATTCTACCTCAATTACGTAGTTAAATTTAAATTACATTATTCTAATATTAAATACATACAATACATGAAAGCATACATCTTTACAAATTTGACAACTCAAGCCATATAGGCACGCAAGACAACTCTTCAAGCATGATCTTTCACGTAATCACGAACTTTCCAGCTAACATGGCATTTCCTGAAATGTGGTGGTGAGGAGTGAGTATACACAACACGTATACTCAGTGAGGGCGAGACAGATATCGAGGTGGAGAGAAAGAAGATCGTGCAATGCAAATAAGGCAGTTAAGCAATATATATCTGACAAGTAGGCATTCAATCTATCAATCAACACAATAAACAATTGATAAAGCATTAACACAACCATTCAAAGCTATACCACACTTTGAAGGCTATGGTTCACTCGAGCGAGCAATGTACCAATCGTGACCTCGATGACTTTAATGAAGACGCGCCGGCTCACCCACCTTATAACTTCCGTTAGAGTACTCCGGACATACTCTGTCAATTCTACGTCCCAAACTCCTTGGGTGGTAACCCAAGCGAGAAAGGGAATAGGACACGGAGCTAGAGCAACAACACTGGCAACCCGAGGCTACCTAGAGAGGCCCATCACTCACATGCCTGACACTTATGCAATGCAATACAAGATATTTAACGATAATCGAGCAAGGCACTGAAGTGCAAGTCAGTAACAACATGCAATACAATAAGCACACAACAAGCAATTACAATCAATAAAATAACAAGAACAACACTAACAAGCATTATCAACAATTGATATACAAATTCAATCTTAATCAACTTTAACAAGCATAACAAGCATTATTAAGCATTCTATAGGCATTACACTATGAAAACACACGCAAAGATTTGAAGATTTGGCTTAAAAATCTTTTTTTTTCTCTCTTTGTATTTTCGGCTAGCCCTTGACTGTTTTTCAGCTTTGTGTTTCATTTTTTTGCCTCCTAATTTTCTTAATAAAAGATGACAAGCTTGGTCAAAGTCAAGGTCTAGGGCAAAACTAACTAAAAAATGGTCAAATAAGCTTATTTCTTGCATTTTAAAGCTTAAACAACTAGCACAATTTTAATTCTATCTAACAACAACTAAAACACTAAAATTAAAACACTAAATACTAGTTTTCACTATTTGCTGAGGACTAGAAATCATTTCCTAACTATCTCTCTCGATATGCCATGCACTTTGCTAGAATAAAATAATAACAATTAAACCTCAAAGAATTTAAGAAAATATAATTTTCGGAAAGTAACATAGTTCAAAATTTACTCCGGCTCGGAGCTACTTTTCATTTAATTGAAAACCGAGCATTAAGATGCAAGAAAAATAAAACCGATTAACATAAATATGAAAATAAAGCTACCAATGAATGTTTAACTAAAATAAACACATAATTCTATGCTAACATTTAAGATAACACTTAATTAAATGCAATTAAATCCATGCCAGGTCCAGGTTATCACATCCTTGCCCCTTTAAAACAATTGCGTCCTCACAATTCTTCTTCCAATAGAACTTTGCATCCACTGAAATCCAACTCTGACTAATCTTCATCAGCTGCTGAGCAAGTATATTAATCAAGATAACCAATAGGGAAGTTTAAGAAGAAATTCCAAGTAGTAATGCCGAATAAAGGCTCAAATGTAGATACCGCACAAGAATCCCATTGACAAGAATACCGAAGAAGAATAAAATTTCATCCAAAAGAGCCGAGATAATACCAATAAAGACTAAAGCGAAGATACTGTAGATAAAATCACATCACATATTAATGATAAGAAGAATACCGAATGAATACCCCATACACGAATCTCTAGTAGAAGTTCAACTATTATTGCCCGAGAATTCCCAAGCAAGAAGCCAAATAAAGGCTTAAACAAAGGTTCCATCTAGAGGTCCAAAGAAATACCTCGTTGATCATGAATTTTGTAGAAGAATTCCCTATTAAGAGTGTTGAAGAAAATACTAGGAAACCCAATCAAATATACTTCAAAAGTTCCAAAGAAGCCTTCCAAATAACAACCCCTTAGGACAACCAATTAGATTCCGAGTATCGCTATCAAATGCTGAGAAGAATGTCAAATGAAATAGCAGGGAAAATATAATGTGCCCAATAAGACAATCAAGTTGAATAACAAATACAGTTTCCCAGATAGACAAAAACCCTAAGGAAAATACCGAGCTGGTGCACAATATACAAAACCAAACTCCGAGGCCTCTTCACTTTTTGCCAAGTGAGGACTTTATACAACTTACCACCAAGAAAGCCCAAGGTATTCCACAGCATACCGTAAGCAATATGAGATAATAAGTCTGAACAAGATTCCAAGTGTAAGACTTCCAATAAGTGCCATCAAGGAAAGATACTAGTAGAATGCCCACTAAGAATTCTATAAAATGCCATTGAAGAATTTCCAATCAGGGATGCCAGTATCACACCAACAAAGACCGAGACTCATATGCCATAGATAATACCATACAGTAAGTCCGATTGAGATCCCAATAGCCAAGTCCACCGAGAAGTGCCAACAAAAGATTCCAAAGAATACCCAATAAGAAAACCAAGAATGCTCTCCAAAGAATAGCCAAATAGAACCTTAAAAGAAAACTACTCTTTCACAGTTGTTAAGCACAGAAGAGGACCCTAGAGATTCGCCAATAACCGAGCTCCAAAAGCAAACACCAACTTCCAAATCAAGGCTAGTTAAATGCCATTCATTTCCTGCCAATTCATACACCTTGGAAGGCCAACTGTGAACCACTTTCTTCAGGGGAGGGAGGAGTCTTTCTTACCATTTCAATAGGACATGTATGAATGCCAATATATCACATTTATACACATGCCTTAAACTATTATGCAAGCAAGTTTATAAGAGAGTTTATAAAATAGTTTAATCATCAAAGTCATTCAAACATGACAATCAATTCAAGCACAACATAATCAATTCAAATCACGGCACAACCAATTCAAGACATTCCAATACACATATTACAAGCAATACTTCAAGCAAATAACAATTTACGAGATCAATTCGATTCACGATGCCAATTCAATAGGTCAATTCAATGCACAACTAGACACTTCACTTTACTTGAGAAACATTTAACACATAACACATAACTATATCACATAGGTGCATACATTCAAGTCAAGAAACACAATCTCACATACAAGCATACACTTTCAAGACACACTTAAAAAGCACACATTCAAGGATCACTACCCACCAGACCGAGGACCCTGTCCTGGCTTATGAGCTAAACAAGCTTTGATACCACCTGTAACACACCGATCTCTCTCGAGAACGGGAGTTCTATCAATCAATCTAATCACAACCCAATTCCAAACCCGGGCAAAATTTTTTTAGGGAAAGACGGACAGAGTTTCCCCTGTTCCTAGGCAAAATGTAAATCCTGTAATAGTATATAAGTGGACCAGCACCGTGTCCAACCATACAAACACCTCAAGGCCATCCGAGCCTTGTTTCTCAACAAATAAACACAATAATTATATATATACATTTCCAATTTAAAAACTAACCTATCTCTTTTCATCTTTGACAAGAACATTCATGCTAGGCAATTAAACTATTCTAACCCATTGCATAAAATAGACTATCATACCATTCTAATTCTTTTTCTTTGGACAATACAAACATGCAATGAAGTTAAACTATACTAACTGAATACATAAACCAGCTTATCATTCTACCTCAATTACCTAGTTAAATTTAAATTACATTCTTCTAATATTAAATACATACAATACATGAAAGCATACATCTTTATAAATTCGACAACTCAAGCCACATAGGCACGCAAGACAACTCTTCAAGCATGATCTTTCACGTAATCATGAACTTTCCAGCTAACATGGCATTTCCTGAAATGTGGTGGTGAGGAGTGAGTATACACAACACAAATACTCAGTGAGGGCGAGACAGACATCGAGGTGGAGAGAAAGAAAGTCGTGCAATGCAAATAAGGCAGTTAAGCAATATATATCTGACAAGTAGGCATTCAATCTATCAATCAACACAATAAACAATTGATAAAGCATTAACACAACCATTCAAAGCTATACCACACTTTGAAGGCTATGGTTCACTCGAGCGAGCAATGTACCAATCATGATTTCGATGACGCGCCGGTTCACCCACTTTATAACTTCCGTTAGAGTACTCCGGACATACTCTGTCAATTCTACGACCCAAAACTCCCTGGGCGGCAACCCAAGCGAGAAAGGGAATAGGACACGGAGCTAGAGCAACCAATACTGGCAACCCGAGGCTACCTAGAGAGGCCCATCACTCACGCGCCTGACACTTATGCAATCCAATACAATATATTTAACGATAATCGAGCAAGGCACTGAAGTGCAAGTCAGTAACAACATGCGATACAATATGCACACAATAAGCAATTACGATCAATAAAATAACAAGAACAACACTAACAAGCATTATCGACAATTGATATACAAATTCAATCTTAATCAACTTTAACAAGCATAACAAGCATTATTAAACATTCTATAGGCATTACACTATGAAAACACACAAAATCATAAAATGACCCCAATTTTCAAAATGCTACTACTTTCAAACGAGCCACGAGTTTTGGAAACCGACTTCACCAATCCTCCTAGGTCACCATAAGGCACGTCTAAAGACCCCGAAACCCTACTTAACCCTAGAATTCACGCAAAGCCCCGATTTCTCCCTTTGCTCGTTTGACCTACCGCTACCCTAACCAAACACCCAACCACCACCATAACCACACCAAAAGTGCTTCCATGGCCTCCCGAGACAATGCCATCACGCAAAATGATAAAATGCCAAACTTAACCTAAACGACCCCAACTTTCTCTAAGTCATTTTTCTCCGTTTTTCATTACACACTCCAATTAAACCACACATTTAGGCATTCTAGCACATCTAGGACATTTTCACATCAACAGAACGCATAACGGAGCAACTTCATCGAAACGGGGGTTTACTATTCATAATTTACTATTCAATTATCAATTTAAATTGCAATTTTGATATTCAACCGCAGAAAATGCTAAAAAGCTATAAATACATGTTCTACGATTACTAGGGAACATTTTTTAAGCAACGAAATGGATAAAATAACAACCTACAGTTAAATCACAAAAATTAAAGTTTAGATACACTAATTTCAAATGCATAAATAACGATGAAACCCTCATCTTAGATGCTCCTAGACACTAGGAAAACCACACTGGATGCCTCGGAAACCACCCTGTGCAAGCTCACGCGAAGATTTGAAGATTTGGCTTGAAAATATTTTTTTTTCTCTCTTGGTATTTTCGGCCAGCCCTTGACTGTTTTTCAGCTTTTGTGTTTTATTTTTTTTCCTTCTAATTTGCTCTAGCACAATTTTAATTCTAGCTAACAATAACTAAAACACTAAATACTAGTTTTCACTATTTGTTGAGGGCTAGAAATCATTTCCTACCTATCGCACTCGATATGCTATGCACTTTGCGACAATAAAAGAATAACAATTAAACCTCAAAGAATCTAAGAAAATATAATTTTCGGAAAGTAACATAGTTCAAAATTTACTCCGGTTTGGAGCTACTTTTCATTTAATTGAAAATCGAGCATTAAGATGCAAGAAAAATAAAACCGATTAACATAAATATGAAAATAAAGCTACAAATGAATGTTTAACTAAAATAAACATATAATTCAATGCTAACATTTAAGATAACACTTAATTAAATGCAATTAAATGCCATTAAATCAATGCCAGGTGAAGGTTATTACATCCCTTCCCCCTTAAAACAATTGTGTCCTCGCAATTCTTCTTCCAATAGAACTCTGCATCCACTGAAATCCAACTCTGACTAATCTTCATCAGCAACTGAGCAAGTATATTAATCAAGATAACCAATAGGGAAGTTTAAGAAGAAATTCCAAGTAGTAATGCCGAATAAAGGCTCAAATGTAGATACCGCACAAGAATCCCGTTGACAAGAATACCGAAGAAGAATAAAATTTCATCCAAAAGCGCCGAGATAATACCAATAAAGACTAAAGCAAAGATACTGTAGATAAAATCACATCACATATTAATGATAAGAAGAATACCGAATGAATACCCCATACACAAATCTCTAGTAGAAGTTCAACTATTACTGCCCGAGAATTCCCAAACAAGAAGCCAAATAAAGGCTTTAACAAAGGTTCCATCTAGAGGTCCAAAGAAATACCTCGCTGGTCCTGAATTTCATAGAAGAATTCCCTATTAAGAGTGCTGAAGAAAATACTAGGAAACCCAATCAAATATACTTCAAAAGTTCCAAAAAAGCCTTCCAAATAATAACCACTTAGGACAACCAATTAGATTCTGAGTATCGCTATCAAATGCTGAGAAGAATGTCAAATGAAATAGCAGGGAAAATATAATATGCCCAATAAGACAATCAAGTTGAATAACAAATATAGTTTCACAGATAGACGAAAACCCTAAGGAAAATACCGAGCTGGTACACAATATACAAAACCAAACTCCGAGGCCTCTTCACTTTTTGCCAAGTGAGGACTTTATACAACTTACCACCAAGAAAGCCCAAGGTATTCCACAACATACCATAAGTAATATGAGATAATAAGTCTGAACAAGATTCCAAGTGTAAGACTTCCAATAAGTGCCGTCAAGGAAAGATACTAGTAAAATGCCCACTAAGAATTCTATAAAATGCCATTGAAGAATTTCCAATCAGGGATGCCAGTATCACACCAATAAAGACTGAGACTCATATGCCATAGATAATACCATATAGTAAGTCCGATTGAGATCCCAATAGCCAAGTCCATCGAGAAGTGCCAACAAAAGATTCCAAAGAATACCCAATAAGAAAACCAAGAATGCTCTCCAAAGCACAACCAAATAGAACCTTAAAAGAAAACTACTCTTTCACAGCTGTTAAGCACAAACGAGGACCCTAGAGATTCGCCAATAACCGAGCTCCAAAAGCAAACACCAACGTCCAAATCAAGGCTAGTTAAATGCCATTCATTTCCTGCCAATCCATACACTTTGAAAGGCCAGCTGTGAACCACTTTTTTTCAGGGGAGGAAGAAGTCTTTCTTACCATTTCAACAGGACATGTATGAATGCCAATATATCACATTTATACACACATGCCTTAAACTATTATGCAAGCAAGTTTATAAGAGAGTTTATAAAACAATTTAATCATCAAAGTAATTCAAACATGACAATCAAGTCAAGCACAACATAATCAATTCAAATCACGGCATAAGCAATTCAAGACATTTCAATACACACATTACAAGCAATACTTCAAGCAAATAACAATTCACGAGATCAATTCGATTCACGATGCCAATTCGATTGGTCAATTCAATGCACAGCTAGACACTTCACTTTACTTGAGAAACATTTAACACATAACACATAACTATATCACATAGGTGCATACATTCAAGTCAAGACACACAATCTCACATCCAAGCCTACACTTCCAAGACACACTTACCAAGCAGACATTCAAGGATCACTACCCACCAGACCGAGGACCCTGTCCTGGCTTATGAGCTAACCAAGCTCTGATGCCCCCTGTAACACCCCGATCCCTCTCGAGACCGGAAGTTCTATCAATCAATCTAATCACAACCCAATTCCAAACCTGGGAAAATTTTTTTAGGGAAAGACGGACGGAGTCTCCCCTGCTTCTAGGCAAAATGTAAAACCTGTAATAGCATATAAGTGGCCCTGCCCCGTGTCCAACCATACAAACACCTTAAGGCCATCCAAGCCTTGTTTCTCACCAAATGAACACAACAATTATATATATACATTTCCAGTTTAAAAACTAGCCTATCTCTTCTCATCTTTGACAAGAACATTCATGCTAGGCAATTAAACTGTTCTAACCCATTGCATAAAATAGACTATCATACCATTCTAATTATTTTCCTTTGGACAATACAAACATGCAATGACATTAAACTATACTAACTGAATACATAAACCAGCTTATCATTCTACCTCAATTACCTAGTTAAATTTAAATTACATTCTTTTAATAGTAAATACATACAATACATGAAAGCATGCATCTTTCCAACTTCGACAACTCAAGCCACATAGGCACCCAAGACAACTCTTCAAGCACGAACTTTCACGTAACCACGAACTTTCCAGCTAACATGGCATTTCCTGAAATGTGGTGGTGAGGAGTGAGTATACTTAACATGTATACTCAGTGAGGGCGAGACAGATATCAAGGTGGAGAGAAAGAAGATTGTGCAATGCAAATAAGGCAGTTAAGCAATATATATCTGACGAGTAAGCAATCAATATAATAATCAATACAATAAACAATTGATAAAGCATTAACACAACCATTCAAAGTTATACCATACTTTGAAGGCTATGGTTCACTCGAGCGAGCAATATACCGATCATGACCTCGATGACTTTAACGATGACGCGCCGGCTCACCCACCTTATAAGTTCCGTTCGAGTACTCTGAACATACTCTGTCAATTCTACGAACCAAACTCCCTAGGTGGCAACCCAAGCGAGAAAGGGAATAGGACACGGAGCTAGAGCAACCAACACTGGCAACCCGAGGCTACCCAGAAAGGCCCATCCCTCATGCGCCTGACACTTATGCAATGTAATACAAGCTATTTAACGATAATCGAGCAATGCACTGAGTGCAAGTCAGAAACAACATGCGATACAATAAGTACACAATAAGAAATTACAATCAATCAAATAACAAGAACAACACTAACAAGCATTATCAACATTTGATATACAAATTCAATCTTAATCAACTTTAACAAGCATAACAAGCATTATTAAGCATTCTATAGGCATTACACTATGAAAACACACAAAATCACAAAATGACCCCAACTTTCAAAATGCTACTACTTTCAAACGAGCCACGAGTTTTGGAAACCGACTTCACCAATCCTGCTAAGTCACCATAAGGCACGTCTAAAGACCCCGAAACCCTACTTAACCCTAGAATTCACGCAAAGCTCCGATTTCTCCCTTTGCTCGTTTGAACTACCACTACCTTAACCAAACACCCAACCAACACCATAACCACACCAAAAGTGCTTCCATGGCCTCCCGAGACAATGCCATCATGCAAATCGATAAAATGCCAAACTTGACCTAAACGACCCCAACTTTCTCTAAGCCATTTTCTTCCGTTTTCCGTTACACAATCTAATTAAACCACACATTTAGGCATTCTAGCATATCTAGCACCTTCCTACATCAACAGAACGCATAACGGAGCAACTTCATCGAAACGGGGGTTTACTATTCAGAATTTATTATTCAATTATCAATTTCAATTTCAATTTCGATATTCAACCACAGAAAATGCTAAAAAGCTATAAATACATGTTCTACGATTGCTAGGGAACATTCTTTAAGCAATGAAATGGATAAAATAACAACCTACGATTAAATCACAAAAATTAAAGTTTAGATACAATAATTTCAAATGCGCAAGTAACGATGAAACCCTCACCTTAGACGCTCCTAGATGCTAGGAAAACCACGCTGGATGCCTCAGAAACCACCCCGTGCAAGCTCACGTGAAGATTTGAGGATTTGGCTTGAAAATCTTTTTTTTTTTTCTCTCTTTGTATTTTCGGCCAGCCCTTGTTTCTGTTTCAGATTTGTGTTTCATTTTTTTGCCTTCTAATTTGCTTAATAAAAGATGACAAGCTTGGTCAAAGTCAAGGTCTAGGTCAAAGCTAACTAAAAATTGGTCAAATAAGCTTATTTCTTGCATTTTAAAGCTTAAACAACTAGCACAATTTTAATTCTAGCTAACAATAACTAAAACACTAAATACTAGTTTTCACTATTTGCTGAGGACTAGAAATCATTTCCTAACTATCTCTCTCGATATGCTATGCACTTTGCGAGATTAAAAGAATAACAATTACACCTCACAGACTTTAAGAACATATAATTTTCGGAAAGTAACATAGTTCAAAATTTCCTCGGGCTCGGAGCTACTTTTCATTTAATTGAAAACCGAGCATTAAGATGCAAGAAAAATAAAATCGATTAATATAAGTACGAAATTAAAGCTACAAATGAATGTTTAACTAAAATAAACACATAATTCAATGCTAACATTTAAGATAACACTTAATTAAATGCAATTAAATGCCATTAAATGCATGCCATATCCGGGTTATCACACTATCTCAACTGGCCTTAGCCGAAAATGCCAAGAAAAAATGAGAGAATTTTTGCTTCTAAAACTATGAGAATATCGGCCAAGAGTTGCAAACAAGAATGAAGAACTTGTCTTCTATTTATAGATGCATGAACAAGCTCATCAAATGCCAAGTGTCATGATCAAGAAGCCAAGTGTCCCAATCCTATGCATGGTCGGCCAAAGGGGGGTAAATTGGACAATTTTGCATGCAACTTGTTGTTTGTCTTTTTGTGCAAGTTATCTTTTGTCCTTTTGTGTTTCGTCTTTTAGTGTTTGTCTTTTTGTGCAACTTGTTGTTTGTCTTTTAGTGAAGACAAACATTAATTATTCCTAAACCCTTTTAGAATAATTAATTATAGATTGACCCCTCAATCAATTTGCACTATTGACCCAATACTTTTTAGTATTTATACTTTGACCCCAAAACTTTCGAAAATTACAATTTTGGCCCACTTAACAGGTAATGTCCCAAATCACAGCATTAATAATTTAACGTGTTTCCAACTCAATACCAAGCTCATAAATTCTTTATTCATAATACCCCAAGTGTGTGACTTTCTAGGTTCATGACCGTACAGCGATAAAGGATCGATTCCAAAAATGTCTCCATCATTTTCTGGAATACCTTTATGTTCATGAGTGACGCGCTAGCAATGAACGTATCATGACAATATGTACAGTAATGAAGTCAGATTCCAACGAACCTATTTATAGTAGCAATTTAACGTGCAGTCCGATCCTTTTGTTAAAATGTCCCGATCATTGTGGGGACCATGAAATGATTAAGTCCGCTATACGATTCTATGCATAGATCAAATTTGGTGGAATGAGAGATGACATCTATGGAAAAGAACCATTCCATTGTTCAACTACCTCGGCCGAGGATTTCTCATTTCAGACGACAAACACTAGATCGCATAGGACATCGCCTCACTGTTGGAGGTTAACAGATCCTATCTTGACAATTACCTGTCGGGCTCATATCACAAGACTAAACTACAAGAGACCGTGTCACGCCCCGACCCAACCCCCAAACTAAAGGTTAAGTCCGGACTCGACACACGGATTGAGTCTCCCCTATACTGTGGACATTTGAAAACCTGTAAACTTGCAAATAAGGTAACTACAAAGTAAACAAACTTTTCATGGCTATTTATAAAGATTCAAGGCCATCCGAGCCTTGAAGTAAACAATAATTCCAAAACCACACAAGCATGCAAGAACTTTGTTTACCACATAGTCTAGTAGCCATGACATTCTAGGATATCAATAAAACATAATTAAAAGATAAAACATTTCTACCATAAGCCATTCACTCCCAAGCATGCAAGGAAATAAAAGCAGGAATAAAAGTTATTACAAGACATGGCTTCCAATTCGACACCACAATCTACTATCCTTCAACTTTACACAATAAGCATATACATAGCCCTTAGGCCACAAAATAGAACATAAGATAAACAGTTGAGCCTTCCACAAGCAGCAAGAATTTAAACCACCTCAAGCTATCAGGCACAGCAACTAAGGTAAAGGATCAGTCTGAACTTCCTCTTCCTCAACTAACTCAACAAGCTGGGGATCACCCTCAGCGTCTCCTGAAACATATATCGAGGTATGAGCAACCACTGTTGCCCAGTGAGGGATATAGTCCCGGGACGTGCAATGCAACAGATAACACAATTATACAACAATAACACTTAGACAATTTAAGAAACAATGATAACTTAAGTAACCACACATTTAAAAGGATACATTTCACACAACCCCTATACACCAATCTTCACTGGTCTTCATTCACAATCCACGAACCACGAGCATGATCACGATAAGCCGGCAAAATCCCCAAACACTCCAGTGGGTGTACTCCGGATGTACCCCTATAATCCTACGACCCAACATCCCCTGGCAATCTCCGGACCAGGCGAATGAGGGACTAGGGCACGGAGTTTGAATATCCACCGGCAAGCCCTCTGCCACCCAGCCGATATTCAACACATCCGCCCCTGACACTATGGTTGCGCAACCACTATGCAATGCACTTTACAATGGCAAGTTAATAGCAATAATATAAGCATTAACACATAGGAGGATCAACAAAGTAGGTTGACCTCGATGCAATTAGATTAGAACAATTATATAAGCAAATATGCAGTTTTACAAAGAGACATATGCAAGATAAGCATAGAATTATGCCAAAAGCTCCAAATCAATTTGAAACCACATATAAACACTCAAGAAGTCATGCCATGGGTTTAGAAGTATGAGTCAACCGAAATTGCACCTAAACCCCTTTATTTTTCAAACTATTTCTCTTCCAAACCAAAGTTAATGATTTCATTTTTTAGGGAAACTCTCCCAACCTTCTAACTAACCCTCAAGGTACCCTCTCAACCCTCTAACTCATTCAAACGCCCGCGGTTACCCCGAAAGCCCCAAATTCCCTCTTATGGCTTTAAACTACATGTACCTTATTCGGGCTTCGAACAAAGGTTATCAAAGCTTCTATAGCACCTAGGTAGCCTAAGAATACTAGAAGTGAAGCTCAAATCCACCCGGATTCGCATTAACCCCGAAAGCCCTTTGTTATAGTCGACTATTTTACGTTTTAAGTGATTCTAGAGCAATGTAAGTGTACGGGGCTATTAGACTACCTTCATTAACACCTAAGGCCTCTATTAGGAGTGTTGAATCAAGCCAATTCGAGAAATTACACAAAACCCTAGATAAAACGTCACTATTCACCTCATGAATTAAACTAGCACTTCTAACCGTTTAAAATGCGAAACAATGGCTCAAATATGTTCTATAGAATTCATATACAAGGTATAATAGCATAGGAAATCAATACAATAACATTTGAACACATTTTTAACAAATGAAGAAAACATCAACTATTAAAAATGTGAAAATAAACCGTGAAATCCCTCACGAATACGCGTATGGGTACCTAGGAAGCTTGCAAACACCCTACACTAGTTGCTCAAGGCTTGGCTTGACTTGAATTGATGATTTGATGAAGAAAAATCTCCAAATGTGCAAGGGAAGGGCTGTCGGGTTTGGCACTGTTCACCTGCTGAATTTTTTTTGTTTTTGTGTTCAAATGAGCTCTTGTTATGTTATATTGAGTATGTGTTGAGGTGGGGTCATGTTGGGTGCTTAAGTGGAATCCTAAAATGCGCGTTGAAAGCTTAATTACGAGCCTAAAGTGTAAGGTATAAGCTAACTAATTAAATCTCTAAGTTATGTTACGTAACACTATTCATTGAACTACTAAAATTATTTTCTAAACGAGCTCTCCTATCGCTTCTAGCTCTATTACACATTTTTCCCACTACTTTAACAATTAATATGATTTAATAAAAATGCTAATTAACCAATAGAATGCAGTTTAAAAAGGGAGTGAATAGTAATCACATAAGTCAGTTAGTAAAGCATAGAAGTAAAGGCACAAACAAGGGATGCAACAGTAATTGAATGCATGGCTAAATCTCGGGCATCACAGGCCGTATCTCACTCTCAAAGAAGGCAAGCATTGTCCAAACAAAAGATTTAGCCCCTGATATACCCGATAGCCGTAATTTTTCAAGTCAAAGGATTAATTTGCACAATTTGCAACGAATGACAAACTATTAATCCGAACTCATGTAGTTTCATCATTCTGGTCATATTCAATGATCCGTTCAACCAACGATCATTCATTTGTGAGTTAATCACATCCTTATGCTATTGTAGCTCAACGCTCGCTACCATTTATCATTAACAGCTCTATGTTAATCAAAGGTAACTACATATGATAGTTCGTCCTTGATTATTCTAGTCCTGGTCGAATAATCTAAGGGCTATGAATGATTTTGAATGTTTATCATGTCGAAGAAATATGCAGTCGAATTCTCAACACTTTAAGAATATACTTCTTCTTAGAAAAACATTAAGGGCATATTCATATAATTGAAAGGAGAATATGAACATCCAATTAACATGCCATTTAGATTTACATCAAAATGCCCTATATAGGTCATCTAACTATATAGCATTAGGGCATATCTCTAACATATAGGAAGGATATCTGACTTCTTAGAAGGAGACGAGCTACCTAGATCTGTGTATGTATGGGTCTCGATAATTGAAGAGAGAAGAAGGGATGAAGTCGCTACCTAAGATTGAGTGTGGAAAAACCTTATGATTTATTCAATAAAATGTTTTTTTTGTTTGAAAAGTGATTCCATATTAGGAATGAGTCCAACTACTCAGTTTTAACCAAAGAAAGGCTAGGTCCAAGGTTCGGTTACGCTACAGGGAAAGGGCTTAGGCAGCCTTCGCGCCCAAGGCTTGGTACCACATATTCCTAAGATGAATTGGCTATTAATTAGATTGATTCCCATGCATGTACGGACACATAAAGCATACGTCTTAGATGCTACATGTAAAAAGTTAGATATTGAAAATCATGCAAACACATATTAGCTTTCGCATACAGAAAACACATGAGAGTTTAGAAAGAACACATATTAGAAAAGACATTTGATGGATAAATTGGTTTATATAGTAGATTATCTTTGGGAGAGAAAGCCCATCCATAACGATTATGTCCCTCTTAGCCGGTTGCGTGATAGCTCTCATCTTTCCCGGTTTGTTAGGTTTTAGAATAAAAGATCTATATATAGAATCCAATTTCAAAGTCGAGTTTGAGACTGCTTGACTTCTTGCAATTTACCTTCGGGAATTTTTTTCTTATAAACTAACTTCCTATCCTTACAGGGCATTATCCTCTTTTAAAGGAAGAATGAAGGAGCACCCATGGTAGTGGAAAATACTGAGAACATGAATTCCCTTAGAGCATTGGATCATTGAAGAATGGATAAATTCCTATCTCTTGTATGACCACCCATGAGGGTTCATCAACGCATTTCTCGGTCAGATATTGGTCACAAAAAGTACAATTTGAACTTGCCACCAGCCTTATCTGGCTTTTCTAGCTTCACAGCTGATCCCTCACCAGATGCTTAGTTAGAGCCATTCTCATTGTGCTTTGATAGACTACTCAAATAGAGTCTTTAGGAGATATATTCTCCGCTTTAGATTGCCTCTGGAAGGTCTATTTTGATACCTTAGCGGACTACTTGTTTGACGCCTTTCAATATCTTGTTCTCAATGATCGGATCTTGCACTTCCTTCCTCACCCACGTATCCTCTTTACCAGGATTTTTGCCCTAAAATTCAATGAGACAAGTCCCTTCTTGCGAGATTGGCAACAAACAACCAACCCTGAGACCACTACTCCCCCTGAGTATATGTAAACGCAATAAGGAATTGAAAAACGGCAAGCACCGTATATTCGCCATGGGGAACTACATTAATCAGAGGTTGTTACACCCCTTCTATGTTTGGGTGGTAGAGATCTTAAGACATCTCCCCCAAGATGGGACTATTAATTAACCAAACATAGCCTCTTGATCGACTGGTTGGTAGTAGGCACTGTTTCTCCTTTGACTTAAAGTCGGCCACTAATTGTTTTAGTCTTTCTATTTGAGGTCTCTTTTGTTAAAAGAAGGTTCTCTCAAGTATGCTTTGTGGTAGGGCAGCCATTAGGATATCACGGTTCTTGGCCTATTTTTGTGCTATTACACCATATATTAGTGTGGTGATGTACAGAAACGCGACACCCTTGTGTACGCTTTACATCGTACTCGGTGATGATGTTGTCATTGTCGATCTAGAAGTCGCCAAAGTCTATGAATCTACTTTGGGTAGATTAGGGGAAGGGTAACATTAAGTTATCAAAAGTTTTTAATCCCCTATTCTGGTTCTGCTGAGTTTGTTAAACTCTTCAGGGTTAAGGAATTGAGAAAATATTTATCTCCTATCTCAATTCGGAGTTTGTTAAACTCCCACCATCCATGTGAAACTATGGCGGTTCATATGAAGTACCCTTTCAAGCGGTTTTCTACCCTTGCTCGGGTGGCTAGTGCTAATTACCGTGTTTTGGCACACTAGGACCATCACCAGTTGGCGCACTATGGGCACCTCTAGGCGATTTGGACTAAGATTGAAATGCCGTTCAATCTTTGGATGGGGCGGGGCCGTCTTCTTAATCCATATCTAAGTGGTATAATCAATGACTTCCTAAGGAAGGAGATGATGCCCAGGGATCTTCAAGTAGTCCCATCCCAGATCAGATGAGTTGTTTTCTCTACCAGTGTAGGCTTGCTTTGCATAAGCTACACAAGCCAGGGATGAAAGATTTTCTTGAGTGGTCTACTCTTAGATCATGGATACATAGTTGGTTGTAATACTGCCATTGGTATTACGGTCCAACTTTGTCACGTGTCCATTGAGGAATTCTTCAAGGCCCCTGTCATCAATCGAAAATGGAAAATCGATCACACTGATCCTTTGTTGGTGCGTTTCGGTATTATGTGGAAGGTTTATGACATGGTGGCAGTGAGGGGTCTTGATTTCATAGTACCTATCTTGGAATCAGGACCAGGACTAGGTAAGAATAGTATAGGTTTTTATCCGTCAACCCTGGGGCAAGGACCTAATTCTATATAATAGGATTTTTACCATTGAAATAACCAAATGATTAAGAAACTCTCTGATCGGAGATGTACGCGTCATCTGACGAATGGCATAGTCCAACACTTGTTGATGATTACCTACTTCCATCATGGGCTTTCACTCACGGTCATAAATAGGCAATTCTCTGAAAGATGACTCCCACTTAAGTAATACTTCAACACTAGCTTCTGGAATACACCTACAACTATTTCCTAAATGCTATGCTCTCTGGGCTGAAGACTCGATAAAAGCAAAGATAAAAGCAGGGATTGACAGAACTAAAAGTGCACATGCATGAGCATGAGATTAATGCCCTGATGGCTGGAAGACGAATTCTCCTTCATACCCCTGATCTAGTTGGTGCTATTTTCATGCTTCATGTTGTCGCCTTCAAAATCGATGCTTAAGTCGATCCACTTGCATTGGTGGTCTCTCTCTTCCCTTATCGCATACGCTTTGCTTTGACCAGGGTGCTTTTAAACTAGCTTCTTTCTTTGATTGTCCAATAGAGTAGATTCATTCCCTCGATCTGGTTGTCTGTAACAATCAAATCTTTCACTTTCTTATATAAAGCTACTTTGGTGCAGGACAAAGAGGAGTGGAGCACGCTTATGCCTTAGCCACTTGGCCACGGTTCCGGCCTAGAAATAGTGAAATCTATTTTTATTGACCAAGCTTGAATGGGCTGCTCCTGCTCTTGGTCCCTAGGGAAAATGGGATGACAAAGAGATGCTGCTTTACCTAGGTTGGTTGGCTTGGTCCAACCAAGAAAGGCATGGGAGTCTTTGGGCATTGCTTGAGCTAAGTCAAGCTTAGACCGACTTAAGTCAAGACTGGCTATCTCTCTCTTTATACGCAATATCTTTATTTAAGTCGAAGACTGACTATTGATTTCTGTTCATAGTTCCTCTCTTGTTAGTTTAGTGATACGGATACTCCCCTATGCGAATGTTATGGCTTTCAAAAGATGAGTAAGAGGCGACCGATCTGTCTATTCTTATTCTACCGTTAAGTGAGATAAGAAGTCTTTCTCGGGCTCGGGAAGGTATTGTACTCATCGGATTCCACCTATTAGGAAGTCTCATCTTAAGGATTTAGCTTAGGGAAGAAATCATCTTACTCAATCACATCTCTTACATAACTAAAAGAGCCATTCTTTATTTCCCTTTGTTCATTTACTCGGAACAAAACTTTTTTTATTGTAAAAAAGATCCTACTTAAAGAATGAACTCTTACATGGCCCATGGGGCCTAGAAGACCAAACAAGGAAAGATTCTATATCCAATACTTCTCTTCTAACAACCATCCTAACAAATATACTACTCCAATGATTGGACAAATGGAACTGGAAAAGAAAGACCGAATTTATTTATATAGGATACCACTTGCACTGAATGACTGTCTTGCCCAGAATTCAAGGAAGGAAACCGTACCGTGCTACCAATCGTGCTAAGACACGTGCGATCAAGCATGATTTCATTTTCTTTCTTTAGGTTAGGTCTGTATAACAAAAACAACCTATTTAGCTTATTATTGCAATTAAAAAAGCTGATTCTTGTAAAGATACGATTCGATAGCACAGGAAAGAGAGATTCCGGAATCTCTTGACTTCACCGCTACGCACATACTTTTCTTACTCTAAGAGCAAAAACAACACCAAATCATCGGTTATACTATACGAAAATATATGAGTAGTAATACTTGCTAAAGCTAAATGTTGTATCCTCCTCGACAAGTGAAAGCTAAAAATAGTCTACTAGATAAGCCAAGTAAAGAAGTGCGAGATACAGATGAAAGACCTTAATCTTCTTTTGAGATAAGTCAATTCCTTATTTAATCCTCCCACGAGGGATACTTCTATTGAAGCTTTAGAGAATCTAGGTCTATCAAAAGACTAAGTAAGGTATGATATAAAGTTCAATCAATCTCCTACAACAAACAACAGAGGGCTCTGGCCTGCCACTATTAATCAGTCTATTGCTCTGGTTCTATAGAGTCTAACCCGGAAAAGAGACTACTCCTCTTTGTTAGCCTGGTCCAGGTGTAGGATATCTTTCCCATCTAGTATAGTAGCCCTGCCCTTCCGACAAGAGCAATTACGCCTTTTCCTAAAGCCTTTACTAAACCACCTGGAAGTAGTCTGGTTTGATATAACCTAGACTTTGCCTAGCTACCATGGAAAGCATAGCTAGAAAGCTGACAAAATAGCCATGTTACTCTCGAACCTTACCTTAATAAAGGAAGAACTTATGTCTTTATTAAAAAGAAAAAACCCTAAGATGAGCTAACTTGGCGTCATGTAGGAAATGGAATCACATCAATAAAGAATGCTAGGGGAGACAGCATACTTTTTTTTCTTTTTTAGTCTTTCTACCCACAAATGACTGAACTGACTTTCCTTTCGAACTGAACCTCTCGCTAACTACATCGGATTATTTTTTTTAAAAAAAATACTAGCTGAAATAGTGGATTCCTTCCATAAACTAAAGAATTTACTTACCTTCAACAGGTATCATATAGCTTGAGACAGGTATTCTTTTTTTATTATGGATATCACCATTCAAGCGGAAGACTAATAAGACTTTTTCTCATCGAACAATCGATTCTCTAAGAGAGGATTTGTTCATAGTCAAGTCTGTCAAAGAACTTGGCTTAGGTAAGCATTCAAAAGCAGTCTTCTTTCACGACCACTTTCCAGTAGAGGGATATTTTTTCTTATTATTCCCTTCCCGCCTTCTCTCTTCCATTCCGCGGTGAAGCTCTCGTCTTGGACCTTGCTTACCTTTCTTCCCCTGTCGCTTGCTGATCTTGCTTCTGAGTCCTCTCTTTGCCTTTAGTTGAAACTCTTATCAGACTAACGAGTTGGTTAATCAAGGACTCTTTTATTACTCTGGGAAGGTAATATAAGTATAATTGATAGCAGACCATTTATTTATCTCCTTTAAAGTAGTTTTTATAAGAATTGTAAGAACTTAGTTTTCTTCCAATGCCTACTTCTAAGACTGCCTCCACAGGGATTCGTTAAGAGCTCAAATTGGTTGTATTTTGACTATGTATCTTCCTTCGTCACTAAAAAGCTAAAGATCTTACAAAACCATTCAACTATTAAAAATCACTTATTCTTAATCATTCATAGACTAAACTGCATTCAAATAAGTGGTAAAGACTCCTCTAAAACTAAAAGGAAGAATTGAAGGGCAATAAGATAAAACATAGATGCCTATTTAGCCTATTGACTGCTTTACCTAATTAATGAATGGCAAAGAAAAACTCTATTCCATAGCTTCTGCTTGTCCTTGCTTGGAAGGCTATGAGACAGATTCATAGTAAGTACAACTCTTTCTTATACCCCATTGACTTGACATTTCTTGATGCTTGGCATACTAAGATAGGAAGGATTCAATTGAATAAAAAGAAAAGGAAACTTCTTAGTAAGACTTATTGTGCCTAAAGTCATAGAAGGGGGAAGAAGATCTATCCCTAAGAGCTAAGAAAGGCAGACTAGAAGAAGAATGCTACTACTCCAATTACCTATTATCCCCCTTATCCGTTCTTTGACTTGCTTTAATGATTGGTCCCCCTAGACAAGTATTGCTTCAATGCCCTTTCTATCTTCAAAGGTAGAAAAAAGGTTAAGGAAGAGCAATGCTTACCTTACCATACAATTCAAATAAAAAAAAGAGTAGATTGGTCCATTGGGAGCTACTACTTTCCTCCTAGTTCAAATGCTCACAAATCTGAAATTGGACTTGAACTTGAAAGAATGGGGAATTAAAGTAAAGCACGGCATGGGAAATCCCAGTATAAAATAGAGCATGAAGCAATAAAAGGGGAATCCCGATAATAAATGAAGTTCTATTTCCTAGTTAAGTTTTCCATTACCATTAGTTGAGAATGAACTAGATTTAGTTGCTTGTACTGGGGATTGGCTTAGTAGGAAGATTAAGATTGGATATGATTTTAATCGAGGAAATCTGTTCTTACTTTGTAGTGAATAGTGAAGTGAAGATGGACTTATTAAGCGCCTAAGCGCAATGAAAAGACTGGGATTAACGGATTTGGCATGCCTAGCTTTATGGTCAATCAAATAGATAGAGTAGATACCGAATCTCATTCCTTATGAATTGCATGGTTCATTCCAATTCTAGTCTTTAGTAAGTCAAGGAATTCGGGAAGCAGGAGATCGATCCGCTCTTTGCAACATCCAAGGTTAGGGAAGCTTTGGGATCGAACTCTAAGAAAAGAACGAAGGTAAGACATGAATTAAACATGGGAACTTCCTTTATGTCTGAAGCAAGGTTTATACTTGGATCGAACTCTCGGGTTTGGGGCATTTTGTCTACCTTGGGTGACCTCAGGAGAGAGAAGGATCATCAATCAGTTTGAGCTATGGTTCTATTCCTTCTTGAAGTCAGCCTTGCTTGAAAAGGCATAAGTGGGAAATCGAATATCTAAAGTAGATCCTATTCTCGATGGATTAGAAACCTTTCCTTAGCGTGATTCCATGCCTGACTTTCCCGATAGCAAAATCGATAGATGTTCTCACGGAGCGGTAACTATCAAAAATTAGACTTCATCTGAGCATGCAAGAAGCTGGTAAAAACTAATTACGGAGTGAAATAACCCAAGTAACTAGGTAAAAGAGAGATTGCCGATACTTCTCGATTGGTAAAGGGTGAATAGGAGAGAAAGTGCTTTTATCTTTACAAATATTTGTGACAAAAGTCAAAGTACATAATAGAATCCTATTTATCCATTTACAAAGGCTTTCTATCCCTGGTTGTACTGGTCAAGTGAAAAAAATGGACAAAAGGCTCATTAAGAGTGTATGCCATTCGCTCGCCAACTTCATAAGATTTGTACACTCATTGACATTCCCTTTGGGTCTAATGCGTTTTGTTTTCCCAATCGATATTCCTGCGATTTCTGCACCAGCCCTTACATGTACTACCGAAAATGGACCTACTAAAATTCCTGCACCAGGTAGGAATTCCTACTGAACCTATGACTACAACAGCTAGTTTTGTATTCGATCGTACACTCGTTCGGTTGGTTAATGCAAAAAACTCTACTAAGCCTTGTTTTTAATCGTTGATGGTGATGTATGCAAGGAGAATCCAACACCAGTAGAAGTAGACCCTGCCTAAGTGGTTGATCTGGTTCACTGAAGAGCAGGAGGGGGAAAGCCGCTGTTCCTGGGTAAGCACTATCCAGTTCCACATCTCCAACTACATCGTCCTCATAATATGGTCTATCGGGGAATTAGGAAAAGCTAGCTAACTACGTTCGTGCTTGTCTGCCCAAACTGTGATATTCCCATCTTCTTCTTCCTATTACAAAATCAAGAGAACTTGACACTATCACTTTTTCTTTTTCGTTCAGAAGAATATAATGTCAGTTTTTTTTAGTTTCGGTTGATGCGTAAGGGTGCGGTAGCCCGGAGTGTTGGTTGTTTGCTTGACTGGCTTAATTGATGGCCTTCGCTCCAGGGATTAGTGATCTTGAATGAACTCGACTTAGTAGCCCGTGAGTGAGGGGAGGGGCTAAAACTAACTTAATCCACTCTCTGAACCAAACAAAAGGCTTCATACCTACTACTGCAAAAGCTGATGTGAGGCGTATAGAGGATCCTTCGATCGACCCTTTGCTTTAATGGTCGTGTTTTCATGTAATGAGGTCTTCTAAGCTCTTTTTTTCTACAAAGAATGGTCGAGCATCTTCAAACCTTACCATCCTTCCAATCAAATCTATTCTAAGGTGTACGGAGGCAGGGGAAAGAAATAAGGTTGATCGACCAACTTGAACAGATCCATAACCTGCTTCCATCTGTCCTGAATGAGGGAATTAAGGCGGGTATAGTCAAACTGAACTGGTTGATTCTAAGGTGGGTGATAAGCAGTTGTATCTGTATTAAGTCTACCATTTCCGTGGACGCTATGTTATCCAAACTCCCAGCATCAATGAGTATCTTTGCACTGGCCAATTCCGACATAGATTTAGAATACAACCTTTTGTCTCCTCCTCCTTTCTACTGACGTTGGCTCACGTTGCCACACAATCTAACGACAGTGAAACTGTCTCCTCTCCTAAGCTTTAGAACCCCCGCTATATTTCCGACTTGAACTTACCTTTAGATCTTCTCGGGCTCTAGGCTCCACAACGTTCACTCTTCCATCTTCAGTTGGTCTATTCTGCACTCCCCCAACAGTATTCATCCGTTTGAACCTTGGAACAGTAACGAGCAAAATGCCCCACTCATCTCCATTCATAACAGTTATCGGATCTCTTCTGCAGAATGCTCTGCTGGCCTTGCACTCCAAACTGATAGTGAAGCTTCACCACTGCTGATACTCTATCAAGCCAATTTTAAGATGTGATAAATGGATTCAAAAGCAACTTCTAAGTCAAACTTCCACTATAGGCACATGAGAATACATATACTACTTTACATATCTAATAGTATACACTTATATCCAATGAAATTTGTATGACCTTAACCCTTATACTTGAACTACAATTATAAGAACGGTTAATGGGATCAAACAACTACATTGCCATAAAATTGTAACTCAATCACAGGTATGGGTACTCCGAAGATAAGATGATAATTTTACCTCAACATTTACACTTATGTTAAGTACTCCTGTATATAATCAATATTACATATCATTCACTGAGTACCTGTGAAGATGCAAGAACTCTTCAACCAAGCTTTTTTCTTCTTCCTCTATCTATATGTATAAATAGTTAGTCATGTTTATATAACATGCATATGTACTAAAGAAGGAGTATAAAAGCATGCATGCATTATTGAGGGAATGAATGTGTAAGTGGTTAGTGTGCATGACATATAACACATATATTTCACATAAGCACATGATATTCAAAGCACAAAACAACTAAAGAACGTTAGTACATATTGACATATATAAACAAGTATGACACAACTACCTTAGGGTTTCTACCCACTGGCCGAGAGTTGAACCCGGCTTATGAGAACTATGCTCTAATACCATTTAAATATAAGTGTCACACCCCAACCCAACCTATAGAGGCTAGACTAGGGTATGACCTAAATTATTATCGTTATTTTACGACTTTAACCATTTGACTATAATTAATGCTTATTCGTTAGTCTAGAACTCCAAAAGTTTTTTGGAAAACCGGCAGCATAACAACTGTATTTAGGATCATTGGTTTGACCTATTTTCTAGAATACCTCAAAATTCTGAATCTTTAATTTGCTTACAACTAAAACTCTTGTTTTATCATCAATCGATATACGCGCTAGTTTATCTTGAAAGTTCCATTTGGATTAATAAGCTTATCATGATAACTACATCCCATTTATTTGTCAAATTCCTATTTATGCAAATACCTATTATCATTTAGCTTACAAATGAGTACCTTAATGACCATAGGTAAGGATAACTTAGTTGATTCTTCACCTATTGGTTTAAACAGCTAATGATAACTACTATCCATAACGATGAAAGCAAATGACCAAAATAAAAGAGTTCGTCTGGTTTACAATAAGTGTCACGCCCTGACCCAACCCCACGCTAAAGGTTAAGACCGGACCTGACAAACGGACAGAGTCTCCTCTGTACCGTAGACATTCTGAAAACCTGTTAACATACAATTTAAGCCACATAACAATAGAAATACTATTTCTAACTTAAACTTAGCTTCAAGGCCATCCAAGCCCTAAGCAATACAACCAGTTAAACACATACAAGCATCCATTCACAAGACAACTTCTTTACAAAACCGCTTATCATTCCACTCCATGACAGCATTTAAACATTGTTAGGAATTAAAAACAATTAGTCATTCACCCTTAAGCATGCAAAGAAGCTAAGAGCATAAATATAAATTATTACATGCCATAATTCCATGTTTCCTACTACAATCATCTAGCATTCAGCTTACAACAATATAGACCTGTACATAAGCACAGAGGCTACAAAATAGAACATAAGATAGAACAAGCAAGATCTTCACTTGTCAACAAGAACATAATCTACCTCAAGCAACTAGACACAACAACTAAGGCAACAGATCAGTCTGAATTGGCTGTTCTTCACCCTCAACCAAATCTAGCTGGGGATCAACCACAGTGTCTCCTGAAACATGTTAGCAAGGTATGAGCAACCACCATTGCCTAGTGAGGGATAAAGGCCAACCAGGATGTGCAATGCAACAAATAAAGCATTGAAGCAATGGAAGCAGTTTAAAAGCAATAGTAATGAAAAGTAACCACATGTTTAAAAGAATACGATACAATTAACCCCAACACTCTAGAATTCTCTTAACTTTGACCACGAACCACGAGCCACGAACCATGATCGATGTGCCGGCATAATCCCCAATCACTCCAGTAGGTGTACTCTGGATGTACCTCGATAATCCTACGACCCAACACCCCCTGGCAATCTCTGAACCAAGCGAGTGAGGGAATAGGGCATGGAGATCGAATATCTACTAGCAAGCCCGCCGCCGCCCAACCGATATTCAGTACAACCGCCCCTAACACTATGGTTGTGCAACCACTATGCAATGCACTTATCACTGGCAAGACGATAACAATAATGGAAGCAATAACATATAGGAGGATCAACAAAATAAGTTGACCTCGGAACAGTTAGAATAGAAGCATTAACATATAGTTAACTAAGCGATTACAGAGGGGCATAATCAAGATTCACATATAACAATACCAAAAGCTCCAGAACATCTTGAAAACACATTTAAACACTTAAGGAGTCATGACAAGGTCTTAGAAGCATGAGACAATCAAATTTGTACTTAAACCCCATTGTAACTCAACATGTTTTCCTTCCTAACTCATGTTATCGTTCTAGATTGGTAAGCGGCCTATTCTATGTTTTAAGTTAACCCCTTAGGCACCCTTAGGACCCTCGAAGTCACCCAATTACCCTCATTTAGCCTGAAAGCCCCAATTTCCCTTTTTTGACTTTGTACTACACGTACCTCAACCAAGACTCAAATGGAAGCTAGCAAGGCTTATTTAGAACCTATATAGCCTAAGAATACTAAATGTGGAGGCCAATTCAACCCAGATTCGCGATAACCCTGAAAACCCTTTCTAAAAGTCGATTATTTCATGCTTTTATTAGGTTACGAGCAATTAAACCCTACAGGGCCTTTACACTACCTTCATTAGCACCTAAAGCATCTATTAGAATCATTAATTCAAGCTAGAAGGTTCAATTTTACAAAACCCTAGTTTTCCCATCACTATTTATGCCTTACGATCAACAAGAAATTTCAACCGTTTAAACTATGAAAAAATAGCATAAATTAGGTCTTTACAACATGTATACAACATATGTTAGCATATTTAAGCATTACATAAGCATTTGATAGCAAATCTAAGAATTCAAGAAAATCGTCACATTTTTAAAATGCAAAACAAGCATGCAAAACCCTCACCAAAGCACGTAGGAACTCGTAGGAGACTAGTAGACAACCTAAAGCACTTGCTCCTAGCTTGGCTTGGCTTGGAATGGTGATTTGAAGAAGCCAAATCTCTCATCTTGGCTGCTAAGGGCTGTCAGCCCTACTACAGTGTTTTCAGCTTATATTTCTTTTTTCTTTTGCTAAGTTATGCCATGCGTTGTGTGTTGTGTGAGTATATATTAGGGTGGGGTCAAGTTGGGTGCATATATAGTCTATTAAAATGAGCCTAGTTGGCTTAAAACGAGTCTATTGCACATAAATAAAGTTAGCTAACTAAAACATAATGTTTCATACATAATACTATTCACTAAATTGGTAAAACATTTTCTAAATAGGTGCTCCTTACACACTTAGTTCAAATGCATATTTTTCTCATTCCTAAAACAATTAATATGATTTAATAAAAATACCAATTCATGGTAATTATGTAGTTGAAAAATGGAATGAATAGTAACCCAAGAAGACAACAAGTAAAGCACATAAGAAATGTGCAGATAGTGGATGAAATAGTAGACTAGAAGTATGGCTAAGATCATAGGCGTCACACCTTCTCCCCCTTAAACTAATTGCGCCCACGCAATTCTTACATGATTCGGCAAATAACTCTGGATATCTCTCTCACATCTCCTCCTCTCTCTCCCATATAGAATCCTCTACCCCGTGATGATCCCATATAACCTTAACCAATGGAATGCTTTTCGTCCTGAGCTCTTGAACCTTCTGATCTACAACCTGTAGAGGTTTCTCCGTATAAGTCAAAGTCTCTCTGCTCTAGCGGCTCTGGCTCAAGTATATGAGAAAGATCTGGCTGATACTTCCGAAGAATAGATACATGGAAGACATCATGGATTCTGCCCAAGCTAGGAGGTAAAGCTAGTTTGTATGCTAATACACCAGCTCTTTCAGTGATTTCAATGGTCCAACATACCTTGGGCTAAGTTTACCTCATTTACCATGCCGAATCAAACCTTTTCGAGGAGAGATTTTCAAGAATACCCGATCACCTAAGGCAAACTCCAAGTCTCGACGACATCTATCTGCGTAACTCTTCAACCAACCCTGAGCTGTTAGCATCCTCCTCTTGATAAGCTGCACATGATCAATCATTCGGTTCATCTCAGGCAATAGAGTAGGATCTATAGTCTTCATCTCACCAACCTCATCCCAATAGAGAGGAGATCTACATTTATGCCCATAAAGTGCCTCATGCGGTGTCATCCCAATAGTAGCTTGAAAACTATTGTTATAGGCAAACTCTACAAGTGGCAAATATTTCTCCCAACTCTTACCGAAGTCTAGAATACAAGCTCGTAACATATCCTCGAGGATTAAGATAGTTCTCTCAGATTGACCATTCGTCTGAGGGTGATAAGCAGTACTGAAGCTCAAAGTCATGCCTAAAGCTTTCTGAATATTTTGCCATAACTGAGATGTGAACCTGAGATCTCTGTCTGACACGATACTCTTTGGAATCACATGAAGTCTGACAATATTCTCGACATATAACTCCACTAACCTATCTAGAGAATCGGTCTTCTTTTTAGCAATAAAGTGGTAAGTCTTGGTTAATCTATCAACAACAACCCAAACTGAGTCATTACCCCTCGAAGACCTCGGCAAGTCTAAGACGAAATCCATGGTAATGTGGTCTCATTTCCACTTTGGAATAGCGAAAGGTTGTAATAACCCTATAGGTCTCTGATGCTCAGCTTTAACTTTCTGACATGTGAGACATCTAGCAACATAGTCAGCAATCTCTCTCTTCATGTTATTCCACCAGAAGTTCTGTTTAAAATCCATATACATCTTTGTACTGCCTAGATGGATAGTATATTTAGAACTGTGTACCTCAGCAAGAATATTCTTCTTCAGACCTGGCTTACTCGGAATACAGATTCTACCTTTGAATTTGATAATACCATCATCATGTAGTTTGAAATCCGACTCTCCCCATTTAGACTTCTCTAAGATTTCCAACAAATGAGGATCAGTCTGCTGAGCTTCTCGAATCCTAGATAACAGTAAGGATTGAATATGCAAACTTGCAAATTGAATACCAGAATCTATAGTTTTAGGCTTCCATAAGCATAATTCTTCCATGAATTCTCAATTTTTGATAATCAAGCTTGCAACGGTAGCCTTTCGGCTCAAAGCATCAGCAACAATATTGGCCTTTCCTGGAAGATAATTAATAGTGCAGTTGTAATCCTCAAGTAACTCCAGCCAATGCATCTGCCTCATGTTCAACTCTATCTGTGAAAATAGATATTTCAAGCTCTTATGATCTGTAAAGATTTCAAACTTGTTGCCCTAGAGATAATGACACCATTTTTTTAATGCAAGAATAATAGTTGTGAGCTCAAGATCATGCGTCGGATAGTTAAGTTCATAAGGTTTCAGTTTCCTAGAAGCATAAGCAATAACATTTCCATTCTGCATTAATACACAACCCATACCTTCCTTAGAAGCATCACTATAGATTACCAGATTGTCATAACCCTCAAGTAAAGCAATAATAGGAGCTGTGGATAACCTCTTCCTCAATTCCTGGAAGCTAGCTTCTCACTTAATATTCCAGTCAAACGCTGACTTCTTCTGAGTGAGCTGAGTCAAAGGCCCTACAATTTTAGAGAAATCTTTGGAAAATCTCCAATAATATCTTGCTAAGCCAAGAAAACTACGGATCTCAGTTACAGTTTCAGGTCATTTCCAATCTAATACAACTTCAGTCTTCACTAGATCAATAGAAATACCATCCTGCGAGATAATATGACCAAGGAAAGCACCTTGCTTTAGCCAGAATTCACATTTGCTGAACTTTGCTAATAATTGATGCTCTTGAAGTGTCTGCAATACAATCCTGGGATGTTGTTCATGCTCCGCCTCAAATTTAGAATATACAAGAATATCATCAATAAAGATAACCACAAATTGGTCCAGATAAGGATGAAATACCTTCTGCATTAAATCCTTGAATGCGGAAGGAGTATTAGTCAAACCAAATGGCAGAACAAAAAACTCATAATGACCATAACGAGTTCTGAAAGCGGTTTTAGGTACATCATCCTTCTTAATTCTCAACTGATAATAACCCTACCTCAGATCGAATTTAGAAAATACCTTGGCACCTTGGAACTGATCAAATAACTCCTCAATTAAAGGCAAATGATATTTGTTCTTAACAGTCACCTGATTGAGACCCCGATAATCGATACATAAATGGAGAGATCCATCTTTCTTCTTAACAAATAGAACCGGTGCACCCTAAGGTGAAGAGCTCAGCAAAATGAATCCCTTCTCAAGTAAACCTTGCAACTGAACTTTCAATTCTTGCAATTCGGGTGGAGCCATTCTATACGGAGTTCTAGAGATAAGTGTTGTCCGCGGTAACAAGTCAATCATGAACTCTATCTCTTTATCGGGCGGTAAACCAAGCAATTCCTTAGGAAAAACCTTTGGAAACTCCCTTACAATAGGCACATAATTCAGTTTTAGCTTATCCATAGATTGATTAATCAAATAGGCCAAATAAGCAGTACAACCTCTACTCAGCATTTTGGTCGCCTTAAGAGAAGAAATTATACGAGTACCCGTAGATTTACGACTACCGACAATCTCAATTACGGGTTGATTAGGCATTTCTAGCTTCACAATTTTTCTTCTACAATCTAGATAAGCATAATATTTACTCAACCAATCCATTCCCAAAATTATTTCAAAATCCTTAAAAGGCAAGATAATCAAATCAACAGGAAAGACTCGACCCCCAATGCACAATTCATAAGCTTTGCACACAAATTCAGTGGAAATTTTAATGCCCACTGGCGAACCTACCTCAATCTTATAAGGCAACTTTTCAATTTTCAATGCAGAAGACTGAGCGCACATAAGTGTGATAAATGAGTGTGTAGCCCCGGTATCAATTAAAATTGTAACTGATTTATTATTAAGAAGAAAAGTACCTTCAACAACTGTCGTCATATTAGGAAGCTCCTTAGCATCCAAAGCAAATACTTGGGCCTACCCTCGTGGTGCTGGTGTTGTAGTTGGTGCCCTGGTCTGCGAACTTTGACCTGATGTTTGCCCTCTGGTGTTGGTGCATTTCAAGTAGTACTTAACCCTGTGCTTGTCGCTCCCACAACCTATTTACCTGTTCAAATTCCTCTAGCAGATCACCTTTGTATGACCCTTACGTTGATAGAAACTGCACTGTTGGTGACGACTTGCAACAATGCCTCCCGAAGGAGCTCTGTAAGAAGAGGTAGCTGAACTACCCAGTTGAGATTGAGCTGCAACTAGACGAGGCTGCCTGTAACACCCCGATCCCTCTGGAGCCCGGAAGTTCTATCAAACAATCTAATCACAACCCAAATCCAAACCCGGGCATAAATTTTCATGGAAAACGGACGGAGTCTCTCCTATTTCTAAGTGAAATGTAAAACCTGCGACAGCATATAAGTGGACCAACACCGTGTCCAACCATACAAACACCTCAAGGCCATCCGAGCCTTGATTCTCAACAATTTAAACTCAGCAAGTATACATACATTTCCAATTTAAAAGCCAACATATCTCTTTTCATTTTTGACAAGTACATTCAAACTAGACAATTAAATCATACTAAGCT
This sequence comes from Ehretia macrophylla, assembly GCA_037974665.1. NCBI lineage: Eukaryota > Viridiplantae > Streptophyta > Magnoliopsida > Boraginales > Ehretiaceae > Ehretia > Ehretia macrophylla. The sequence continues at coordinate 38,466,326 of CM075777.1, read as the reverse complement.
ACTGCATAAAATAAACCATCATGCCATTCTGACTCATTTCCTTTGGACATTACAAACATGCATTGAAGTAAGCTATGCTAACTGATTACATAAATTAGCTTATCAATTCACCTCAACTACTTAGCTAGATTTAAATTACATTTCTTTTAACAATAAATACATACAACATATGAAAGCATATATCTTTACAACTTCGACACTCAAGCCACATAGGCACGCAAGACAACTCTTCAGGCACGAACTTTCACGAAATCACGAACTTTCCAGCTAACATGACATTTCCTGAAATGCGGTGGTGAGGAGTGAGTATAAACAACACGTATACTCAGTGAGGGCGAGACAAATATCGAGTTGGAGAGAAAGAAATTCGTGCAATGCAAATAGACACAGCTAAGCAATAAAGTCAAAAAGAAAGCACTCAATACAAACGACAATATATTAAACATTCAAGAAAGCATTAACACAACCATTCAAAGCTATACCACACTCTGAAGGCTATGGTTCACTCTTATGAGCAATATACCATTTCATGAGCGATACATCAATCTCGAGCTTGATGTTGACAACGATGACAATAAGCGCGCAACCACCTTATAATACCAGTTTGGAATACCCCGGGAGTAACCATCAATTCTACGACCCAAATCTCCCTGGGAGGCAACCCAAGCGAGAAAAGGGAATAGGTCACGGAGCTAGAGCAACCAACACTGGCAATCCGAGGCTACCCAGAGAGGCCTATCACTCACGCGCCGGACACTATGCAATGCAAGACTCGATACAAGGCGATAAACGAGCGATAGCATAACAATACAGATTAGAGACGATAAACGAGATATCAAGCATTATCAACAATTGATAAACATTTCAATCAACAATCAACTCTAACAAGCGTAATAAGCATTAACAAGCATTTACAATCAAATATGTAACAAGAACAACACCAACAACATTATCAAGCAATAATAAGTATTCTATAGACATTATAAACATTCTATAGGCATTATAAACATTCTATAAACATTATAAACATTCTATAAGCATTATAAACATTCTATAGGCAATATAAGCATTCTATAGGCAATATACTATGAAAACAAACAAAATTACAAAAATAAACCAAACTTTCAAATGCTACTACTTTCAAACGAGCTACGAGCTTTGGAAACCGACTTCACCAATCCTCCTAGGTCACCATAAGGCACGTCTAAAGACCCCGAAACCCTACTTTACCCTAGAATTCACGCAAAGTCCCGATTTCTCCCTTTGCTCGTTTGAACTACAACTATACTAACCAAACACCCAACCAACGCCATAATCGCACCAAAAGTGCTTCCATGGCCTCCCGAAACAATGCCATCACGCAAAACGAGAAAATGCTAAACTCGACCTAAACGACCCCAACTTTCACCAAGGCATTTTTCTCATTTTTTCCATTACACAATCCAAATAAACCATGCATTTAGACATCCTAGCATACCTAGCACCTTTTCACATCAACAGACAGCATAACAACGCAACTTCGTCATTTCAATGGTTTACTATTCACAAATTACTATTCAACTAACAATTTATATTTCAATTTCGATATTCAACAGCAGAAAATATTAAAAAGCTATAAATACGTGTTCTACAATTGCTAGGGAACATACGTTAAGCCTCAAATCAATTAAAACAACAATATACGGAGAAAATCCAAAAATCAAAGTTAATACACAAAATATTCAAATGCGCAAATAACGATGAAACCCTTACCTTAGACGCTCCTAGACACTAGGGAAACCACGCTGGATGCCTCAGAAACCACCATGCACAAGCTCACGCGACGAAATGAAGATTTGAAGTTGAAATGTTTTTTTTTTCTTTTCTTCATGGTTTCGGCCATGCCCTCTTATTTTTTCTGGATTTTGCTTCTTTGTTTTCTTATTTCAAGCTTAAATAAATAAATAAAAGCAAGGGTCAAATGGTCAAGGCTTGGTCAAACCACTTAAAATTTGGTCAAATAAGCTTGTTTTATGCATTTTAAAGCTAAAGCAACTAACATAATTTTAATTCTAGCTAACAACAACTAAAATATTAAAATTAAGACACTAAATACTAGTTTTCACTATTTGTTGAGGACTAGGAACCGCTCTCTAACTATCGCTCTCGATATTCAATGCACGTTGCGACAACAAAGAAGTAACAATTAAATCTCAAAGAATCTAAGAAATATATCATTTTTGGAAAGCATCATAGTTTAAAATTTACTCCGGCTCGGAGCTACTTTCCTAATTTATTTGAAAACCGAGTGATTTTAATGCAAGACAACCAAAACCGATTATTAAAATAATCAAAACAATCAAGGAAATCAATATCCATTTAAAATAATTAATTTAACTATTTCTAGAATATTTTAAAGAATTATGAAGTTAATATTAAGTTACAAATGAAAATTAATATAAACACGTAGTCAAATACAATTAAACCCTAACATTTAAGATGATACTTAATTAATCACAAGATAATAAATTCAATTACTATAATTATTATAAATAGATAATAATCTTTTAATTATTCAATATACAACTACTAAATGCTTCCAAGAGAAATATTAAAATAGTACAAATTGGTTGATTTAACTAATTAAACATTTAATCAAATGCAGTCAAATGCTATTAAATACATGCCGTGTTCGGGTTATCACATCCTTCCCCCCTTAAAACAATTGCATCCTCGCAATTCCTCTTCTAATAAAACTCTGCATAATCTGAAATCCAACTCTGACCACTCTTCATTGGTTGTTGAGCAAGTATAATAATCAAGATAACCAATAGGGAAGTTCAAGTAGAAATGCCAAGTAGTAACGCCAAATAAAGGCTCAAATGCAGATACCGTACAAGAATCCCGTTGACACGAATACCGAAGAAGAATAAATTCTAACCAGAAACGCTGAGATAATACTAATAAAGACTAAAGCAAGATACTGTAGATAAAATCACATCACATATTAATGATAAAAGGAATACCGAATGAATACCCCATACACGAATCTCTATTAGAAGTTCAACTATTACTGTCCGAGAATCCCCAAGCAAAAAGCCAAATAAAGGCTCAATCAAAGGTTCTATCTAGAGGTCCAAAGAATTACCCTGCTGGTCATGAATTTCATAGAAGAATTCCCTGTTAAGAGTGCTAAAGAAAATACCAAGAACCCAATCAAATATACTTCCAAAGTTCCAAAGAAGCCTTCCAAATAATAACCCCTTGGAACAACCAATTAGATTCCGAATTTTGCTATCAAATGTTGAGAGGAATGTCAAAGGAAATAGTAGAGAAAATATAATGTGCCCAATAAGACAACCAAGTTGAATAACAAACATAGTTTCCCAGATGGATGAAAACTCCAAGGATAAACACCGAACTGGTGAACAATATACCGAGACCAAACTCTGAGGCCTCTTCACTGTTTGCCAAGTGAGAACTTCATACAAACTTGCCAATAAGGAAAATACCAATAGAACGCCCAAAAAGAATTTCAAAGAATACCATAAGTAGTACTATACAATAAGTCTGATAGGAACTCCAAATACTAAACCTACTGAGGAACACTGAAGAAGTTATCCGAAACAATGCTCCAGTAAGAAAGTAGCCAAGTTTGCCCAATAAGTAAATACTAAATAATTGGCCACTGAGAATCCTAGAGAATGCCATTGAAGAATTTCCAATCAGGGATGCCAATGTCACACCAATAAAGACCGAGACACATATACCATAGATAATACTGTGCAGTAAGACCAATTGAAATCCCAATAGCCAAATCCACCGAGAAATGCCAACAGAAGTCTCCAAAGAATACCCATTAAGAAAACCAAAGAATGCTCCAAAGAATAACCAAATAAAACCCCAAGAGAAAGCTACTCTTTCACAACTGTTAAGCACAGAGGAGGACCATAGAGATTCGCCAATAACCGAGCTCCAAAAGCAAACACCAATTCCCAAATAAATGCTAGTCAAATGCCATTCATTTCCTGCCAATCCATACACCTTGAAAAGCCAGCAGTGAACCACTTTCTTCAGGGGAGGAAGAGGACTTACTTACCATTTCCATAGGACATGTGTGAATGCCAATATATCACAGTTATACACATGCCTTTAACTATTATGCAAGCAAGTTTACAAAACAGTTTATTCAACAAAGTCACTCAAGCACGGCAATCAAGTCAAGCACAACATAATCAATTCAAATCACGGCATAGCTAATTCAAGACATTCTATACACACATTACAAGTAATACTTCAAGCAAATAACAATTCACGAGGTCGATTCAATTCACGATGCCAATTCGATAGGTCAATTCAATGCACAACTAGACACTTCACTTCACTTAGCACACAATTAACACATAACACATAACTATATCACATAGGAGCACACATTCAGGTCAAGACACACAATCTCACATACAAGCATACACTTTTAAGATACACTTATCAAGCACACATTCAAGGATCACTACCCACCAGACCGAGGACCCTGTCCCGGCTAATGAGCTAAACAAGCTCTGATACCACCTGTAACACCCCGATCCCTCTCGAGACCAGGAGTTCTATCCATCAATCTAATACCAACCCAATTCCAAACCCGGGCATAAATTTTCAGGGAAAACGGACGGAGTCTCCCTAGGTGAAATGTAAGACCTGCGACAGCATATAAGTGGACCAACACCGTGTCCAACCATACAAACACCTCAAGGCCATCCGAGCCTTGGTTCTCAACAATTAAACTCAGCAAGTATACATACATTTCCAATTTACAAGCTAACTTATCCCTTTTCATTTTTGACAAGTACATTCAAACTAGACAGTTAAACCATACTAAGCTACTGCATAAAATAAACTATCATGCCATTCTGATTCATTTCCTTTGGACATTACAAACATGCATTGAAGTTAAGCTATGCTAACTGATTACATAAACTAGCTTATCAATTCACCTCAACTACTTAGCTAAATTTAAATTACATTTCTTTTAACAATAAATACATACAACATATGAAAGCATATATCTTTACAACTTCGACACTCAAGCCACATAGGCACGCAAGACAACTCTTCAGGCACGAACTTTCACGAAATCACGAACTTTCCAGCTAACATGACATTTCCTGAAATGTGGTGGTGAGGAGTGAGTATACACAACACGTATACTCAGTGAGGGCGAGACATATATCGAGTTGGAGAGAAAGAAAGTCGTGCAATGCAAATAGACACAGCTAAGCAATAAAGTCAATAAGAAAGCATTCAATACAAACGACAATATATTAAACATTCAAGAAAGCATTAACACAACCATTCAAAGCTATATCACACTCTGAAGGCTATGGTTCACTCTTACGAGCAATATACCATTTCACGAGCGATACATCAATCTCGAGCTTGATGTTGACAACGATGACAATAAGCGCGCAACCACCTTACAACACCAGTTTGGAATACCCCGGGAGTAACCATCAATTCTACGACCCAAATCTCCATGAGAGGCAACCCAAGCGAGAAAAGGGAAAAGTCACGGAGCTAGAGCAACCAACACTGGCAACCCGAGGCTACCCAGAGAGGCCCATCACTCACGCGCCGGCTATGCAATGCAAGACTCGATACAATGCGATAAACGAGGGATAGCACAACAATACAGATAAGAAGCGATAAACAAGATATCAAGCATTATCAACAATTTATAAACATTTCAATCAACATTCAACTCTAACAAGTGTAATAAGCATTAACAAGCATTAAGAAGCATTTACAATCAAATATGTAACAAGAACAACACCAACAACATTATCAAGCAATAATAAGTATTCTATAGACATTATAAGCATTCTATAGGCATTATAAACATTCTATAAACATTATAAACATTCTATAAACATTATAAACATTCTATAGGCAATATAAGCATTCTATAGGCAATATACTATGAAAACACACAAAATCCCAAAAATGACCCCAACTTTCAAAATGCTACTACTTTCAAACGAGCCACGTGCTTTGGAAACCGACTTCACCAATCCTCCTAGGTCACCATAAGGCACGTCTAAAGACCCCGAAACCCTACTTTACCCTAGAATTCATGCAAAGTCCCAATTTTCCCCTTCGCTTGTTTGAACTACAACTATACTAACCAAACACCCAACCAACGCCATAATCGCACCAAAAGTGCTTCCATGGCCTCCCGAAGCAATGCCATCACCCAAAACGAGAAAACACTAAAGTCGACCTAAACGACCCCGACTTTCACCAAGGCATTTTTCTCCGTTTTTCCATTACACAATCCAAATAAACCATGCATTTAGGCATCCTAGCATACCTAGCACCTTTCCACATCAACAGACAACATAACAATGCAACTTTGTCGTTTTAAGGGTTTACTATTCACAAATTACTATTCAACTAACAATTTATATTTCAATTTCGATATTCAATAGCAGAAAATGTTAAAAAGCTATAAATATGTGTTCTACGATTGCTAGGGAACATACTTTAAGCCTCAAATCAATTAAAACAACAATATACGGATAAAACCCAAAAATCAAAGTTAATACACAAAATATTCAAATGCGCAAATAACGATGAAACCCTCACCTTAGACGCTCCTAGACGCTAGGCAAACCACGCTGGATCCCTCAGAAACCACCCCGCACAAGCTCACGCGACGAAATGAAGATTTGAAGTTGAAATGTTTTTTTTTCTTTTCTTCATGGTTTCGGCCATGCCCTCTTATTTTTTCCTGATTGTGCTTCTTTGTTTTCTTATTTCATGCTTAAATTAAAAAAAAAAAACAAGGGTCAAATGGTCAAGGCTTGGTCAAACCACTTAAAATTTGGTCAAATAAGCTTGTTTTATGCATTTTAAAGCTAAAGCAACTAACATAATTTTAATTCTAGCTAACAACAACTAAAATATTAAAATTAAGACACTAAATACTAGTTTTCACTATTTGTTGAGGACTAGGAACCGCTCTCGATGTGCAATGCAAGTTGCGACAACAAAGAAGTAACAATTAAATCTCAAAAAATCTAAGAAATATATCATTTTTGGAAAGCATCATAGTTTAAAATTTACTCCAGCTCGGAGATACTTTTCTCATTTATTTGAAAACCAAGTGAGTTTAATGCAAGACAACCAAAACCGATTATTAAAATAATCAAAACAACCAAGGAAATCAATATTCACTTAAAATAATTAATTTAACTATTTCTAGAATATTTTAAAGAATTATGAAGTTAATATTAAGTTACAAATGAAAGTTAATACAAACACGTAGTCAAATACAATTAAACCCTAACATTTAAGATGGCACTTAATTAATCACAAGAGAATAAATTCAATTACTATAATTATTAGAAATAGATAATAATCTTTTAATTATTCAATATACAACTACTAAATGCTTCCAAGAGAAATATTAAAATAGTACAAATTGGTTGATTTAACTAATTAAACATTTAATCAAATGCAGTTCAAGTGCTATTAAATGCATGCCGGGTTCGGGTTATCACACTGCCCCTGACTCTGACTCTGAACTGGTCGTGCCTAAGTCTGTGTAGGTCCTATATAACCCTAAGTATGTCTCGACTACTGACCCTGACCAACTGAAATGGTCTGCCTCTGAAATCCTTGACTTTGAGTCTGGTGTCGCTGTTTACTCGGCTGGCTCAATTCTCCAACAGGTCTTCCTTATGTTTCTCATATCTGGCGACTATTCTGACAACTGTTGCATAGGAAGGATAGTCTTGAGTGGACAGATTCAAAGAGATATCAGGCCTCAGCCCCATAACAAACTTCTGGATTCTCTTGCTCTTTGGCTGGACCAGTGCAGGCACATAACGGGACAAACAGGTAAAAGTAGCATCATACTGGTCAGCAGTCATGTTGCCTTGTTTCAGATTAATGAACTCTTGTTCTCTCTTCTCGATAGTTGTTTCTGTGATGTACTTCTATCAGAACTTTCTAACAAACGCATCCTAAGTCTGAGGTACAGCCTCTGTCTCCCACCTGGATTTAACCACTGCTCGGCATCTCCCTCGAGCAAAACTTCAGCACATGTAACTCTTCTCGCATCAATATACTCGAGGCCTGTAAGAATTTTCTCTACTTTGTTCGACCACTGCTCAGCTAGCATATCATCTGGCTCCCCAAAGAAACTAGATGGTCCACGATGCAGAAATTTCTCAAGATAGTTGCTACTACCACCCACTGCTCCAACTTGGCCTTGACCAAGGTTACCTGTAGGTGCATCATCTCCCTGTCTCAGTAATAGCTCTACAATCTGGCCTATAGCAGTTGTTAACTGTGCATTAATTGGTCGCTGATCAACCTCTTCATCTCTAACATTCTGATTTATGTTTTGTCGACGAGGCCCCATCTCGAGTAGCTAGAATGCAAAGTGTTATGACAAGTATATATGTAGTTTGCAAGTAAAGCACATAAGAAGAAGTGCAACTGAATCCACATAAAGCCACGTAAATAAGATCATATGAATATTCATATTCAATAGATACATATGAGTCACTTAATCATACTTGACATTCTAGACTTTTCACATTCAAACATTAACTCTTAAAAGACCTTCCACATTCCCATTTCCATGCTAACATGTTCATTACTAATTCAATTTCCACTTAGTCAATTAAAGAGTCACTGATTCGTGCAATCATGCAATCATAGATTAGGCCTCTACCCACAGACTGAGAAACTTATCTTGGCTCATGCATTCTAATAGCTAAGATACCACCTAAATGTCACCCCCCGACCCAACTCCATACTAAAGGTTAAGTCTGGACCTGACAAATGAACAGAGTCTCCTTTGTACCGTGTACATTCTGAAACCTTGTTCACATACAATTTAAGCCCCACCACAATAGAAATACCATTTCTAACCAAAACTTAGCTTCAAGGCCATCTAAGCCCTAAGCAGTACAACCAGTTAAACACATACAAGCATGCATTCACAAGACAACTTCTTTATAAAACTGCTTATCATGCCACTCCATGATAGCATTTAAACATTGTTAGGAATTAAAAACAACTAGTCATTCACCCCCAAGCATGCAAAGAAGCTAAGAGCAGAAATATAAATTATTACATGCCATAATTCCATGTTTCCTACTACAATCATCGAGCATTCAGCTTACAACCATATAGACCTGTACATAGCACTTAGGCTACAAAATAGAGCATAAACTAGAACAAACAAGTTCTTCACTTATCAACAAGAACATAATCCACCTCCAACAACTAGATATAGCAACTAAGGCAACTGATCAGTCTGAACCTCCTGCTCTTCACCCTCAACCAAATCTAGTTGGGGTTCAAGCACAGTGTCTCCTGAAACATGTTAGTGAGGTATGAGCAACCACTATTGCCCAGTGAGTGATAAAGGCCAACCCGGATGTACAATGCAACTAATAAGCATTCAAGCAATAAAAGCAGTTTAAAAGCAATAGTAATGGAAAATAACCACATGTTTAAAAGGATACGATACACTTAGCCCTAATACTCCAGAATTCTCTTAACATTGACCACGAACCACGAGCCATGAACCACAAAACACGATCGATGTGCCGGCATAATCCCCAATCACTCCAGTGGGTGTACTCTCAATGTACCTCAATAATCCTACAACCCAACATGTAAAACCCAAGATTTCACATTTACATAGAATTGTGTGTTTTGACCTGTTTATGTGTTATATGAGTTAGAATGCGCTAATTCTGTGATTTATATTCCTATTACCTTCTATGTGTGCATTCATGAAAATTTTATCGTCGGTTTTTGTGAAAAGTATTTTAAACGCACGTCCGCTAAAATTTTACATGGGTGTTTTTAAAATCTTAAAACCTAGTCCTCATATATTAATAGACCCGTGTCTGATTAAAACAGATTTTAAATCGGATTAGGAATTTTAAAGGTTTTTACACCTTCTTTTGCGAAAATCTAGTTTTTAACCTAGTCGGGTGTAAATGTTTGCATGTAAAAGTCCTTGTCAACTAAAAATATGCTACCTAAAATAGTCTAAGTGTTAAATGCATGTTTTGAGCAAAAATAGTCAAGAAAACAAATTAAAAGACTAAAAATACTAAAAATGGTTTATTTGTTTCAACTTTGACTTTCTATTTTTTTGTTGACTTGCCTTATATATGCCTAATATAACAAAAATAATTCATAAAACAAAGCTCAAACACCTTGAAATCTCACACATATGGCCGAAACCTTGTAGACCATTTTTGCTTGGTTTTTGATCAATTTTTCTCATAGAATTTGCAATACAAAGCCAATACTCTTGAACCAAAGTTTATTTTTGCTTGTTGGGCACCTATTGCACACCTTTCTTGCATCACATAACATCAAAGGTGAGAGAAAAATTCTAGATCTCAAAATGCTATTTTATGTCATTTTAATATAATTACATTTTTATCTGATGAAATTTTAAAATGTTGTTAGATTGTTGCTTAGTAGATTCCAAGGATCGTTTATATGCATTTGTATAAGTTTTGAACAGTAGTAGCATGTATTTCTATTTTTCGGGTATTAAAGTTGAGTTATAGATAATTGTTGTTGTGGTGGTTGAAATTGATTACTGATAGCTTCTAAAATTTTGTTAATTGCGGGGTAGTAATGTTGTAATGCCGAATTTTTGATTGGAATGTTGTAGCAAAATCCCGAAAAATTCAGCCATGTGTGTTGCCAAAAATAGGGTTGTTGGACTTGTTTTGGATGACCTTTGGTTGGTTTCTAATGGGGTAAATGTAGATGCATGTGCGGGTGAGTGATAGGAAGTTGTTTGGAGGTTATCGGGTTAGTAGATTGTGAGTTATGAAGATTAGAAGATTGTGTAGTCTTTTCTTGAAAGGTTGAAATGGTGTCTTGAATGTTGGATAGTGTTTGGGTAGTTGATTTTGGATTGTTGTTGATTGAGATCAGGGTTGAATGTTGGTTTAAATGCATGTTGAGTTGGATGGCCTACTTTGTCATCTAACTTAATTGTTTCATGATTGTATAGTTGTTGATTGTTAAATGTTGTTTATTTGGTTGTTGAAATATGGTTTAATTGATTATTGATTATTGATTGTTGAATGCGAGAGTCGGGCAACCCTTGTTGTTGATTTCTCGAATTGAGTCTCATTGTTATGAGCTTTGATAATGTTGTGTTACCTCGGGAGACATCCTGGGCTGCGGGCACAGTTATCATGGCTAATCCCTATCTCCTATGGGTGGAGAGGCCATGGGGTATGGGTCTAGGTCAGGGTACCTCAGGGTTGTGTCATTGGGTTTAGAGGAGTTGGTGAGCATTGAAAATGGTGTATGGAGCTTCATCAACAAGTGTATTGTATCATTATTGTGTGTTTACTGTTATTGTTATTGTTGCACTTATAATGTTATTGATATTCATTGTGTGTTTACTGCTCAAAGGATGATTTCCAAGGGGTATAGTAAATGCTTTTAAAAGATCTATCGAATCCTCACTGGGCTTGTTTTATATAAGCTCACTCTCATTCGTTATCTGCATTCAGGTGTTACTGAACAAGATTACGGGTACGTGCCTTAGGAAGCTGAGAATGTGTCTTATGTGGACGAGTCTTATGTGCCAGAGTCTTGTCCATGATATCTGAGATGTAGTTCTCTTTTGTTATCTTGTATGTTAAAACTAATTAAATGTGTACTTACTTAGAAGTTCATGATGTATAAGATGTTTTAAAGATAGTGGTTTACATGTTGCTAGCTTAGTAGTCTTATTTTTGGAACATGATTAGATTGCTAGACTGGTTATAATCTATTTTGGAAACGTATGATATAGCCTATGGATTGATGTTGGAACAGAGGCGGATAACTTATGAATGAACTCTTGTACGGTTGTTGAATATATATGGAAATGGTTGTGTTGTTTATTGTTGAATTGGTTGTATAGTTGTTGTTGTTCTTTGGAGTTGGTTATATGTCGTTAAAAGGGTTGGTTTAGAGCCCTGGTATCTGTGTTGCTGTCGTTATACTGTCAAAATTCCATTGCGTCCTGACTGATCTTAAGGGGGTTGAGTTAGGGCGTGACATTAAGTGGTATCAGAGCACATGTTTGTTGTCAACCGGGGTATTCTCGGAATGTGTGTAGTGGTCTTATCCAGAAAATATGTATGATGTGAAAGAAAAGTGAAATATATGTTTATATGATTAGGTGATTATGTGATTATATGATTAAACTGTTTATGTGACTAATACTTAAGTGCCTTACGTGAGTTTTTACCTATGTGTTGTTAATATTCTATAGTCTGTTTATGTGTGAAACCCCAATTTTTGTCTTTACCTCGTTTTGCGTGTCCTTGCCTCGATTTGCGTGATTCGACCTGTTTATGTGTTATATGAGTTAGAATGTGCTAAATATGTGATTTATATTCCTAATACATGCTATGTGGGCATTCACGAAATTTTTATCAAAAATGGAATCAGAAATTTTATCGTCGAATTTGGTGAATAGTATTTTTGAACACCTATCCACTAAAATTTTTACAGGGGTGTTTTAAACATTTTAAAACCTAGTCCTTGGGTATTAATAGACCCGCGTTTGATTAAAACGAATTTGGAATCAGTTTTAGAATTTTAAAGATTTTTACACTTTCTTTTGCAAGAAAAAACGAATTTTAAGCCGACTTGGGTGAAACTGTTTTAAAGTAACACTCTTTGTCACCTAAAATATAATGCCTAGAATTAGTTTAAGTGTTAATTTAATAGTTGAGCAAAAAATACTCAAGAAATGAATTAAAAGACTAAAATAGAATTAAAAGACTAAAAATTAACTTTGACTTTCTTTTATTTTATTTAACCAAGCCTTTATATGCATAATATATCATCATTGTGACGCCCGAGATTTAGCCATGCATTCAATTACTGTTGCATCCCTTGCTTGCGCATTTACTTCTGTACTTTACTAACTGACTTCTGTAGCTACTATTCACTCCGTTTTCAAACTACATTCTATTAGTGAATTAACATTTTTATTAAATCATATTAATTGTTAAAGGAGTGAGAAAAATGTGCAATTGAACTAGAAGCGATAGGAGCGCTCGTTTAGAAAATGATTTTAGTAGTTCAATGAATAGTGTTACGTAACTAACTTAGAGTTTTAATTAACTAGCACACATGCTTCACTTTAGGCTCGTTTTAAGCTTACTACGCGCATTATAAGTGACCTTTTAAATACCCAAACTTGACCCCACCCAATTATGCACCCTATATTACCCACCTTAGCTCATAACTAGCAAAGAACAAAACAAAAAAAATGCTGAAAAATCACTGTAGCAAATCCGAGAATAGTGTAGGAGGAGAATGAGAGGATTTTGCTCATCAAATCTTCAAGCCAAGCCAAGCCAAGCTAGGAGCAAGTAGTTTAGGGTGTTTGCTAGCCTCCCGAGAGTTCCTACGCGCAATTGGTGAGGGTTTTCATGACTTTTTATGCATATCTAAAATGTTACATTTTTTTTGATTTGTTGAAAATGTTATCAAATGCTATTGCAAAGCTTATCTATGCTATTATACCTTGTATATAAGTGCTAGAGAACACATTTGAGCTATTAGTTCGCATTTTAAACGGTTGAAATCGTCATTTGAATTTATGAGGTGAATAGTGACGTTTTATAGGGTTTTATGTAATTGCACGTATTAGCTTGATTCAACAGTCCTAATAGATGCCTTAGGTGCTAATGAAGGTAGTCTAATAGCCCCGTGCACTTGAATTGCTCTAGAATCGCATAAAACGTGAAATAGCCGACTTTAACAAAGGAGTTTCGGGGTTCATGCGAATCCGGGTGGATTCGGGCTTCACTTCTAGTATTCTTAGGCTACCTAGGTGCTATAGAAGCTTTGATAACCCTTGTTTGAAACCCGGATAAGGTATGTGTAGTTTAAAACCATAAGAGGGAATTTGGGGCTTTCGGGGTAATCGCGAGCGTTTGAATGAGTTAGAGGGTTGAGAGGGTACCTTGAGGGTTAGTTAGAAGGTTGGAAGAGTTTTCCTTGAAAATGGAATCATTAACCTTGGTTTGGAAGAGAAATAGTTTGAAAAATAAAGGGGTTTAGGTGCAATTTCGGTTGACTCACACTTCTAAACCCATGGCATGACTTCTTGAGTGTTTATATGTGGTTTCAAGTTGATTTGGAGCTTTTGGTATGATTCTATGCTTATTTTGTAAATGTCCCTTTGTAAAACTGCTTATTAGCTTATATAATTGCTTCTATTCTAACTGCCTCGAGGTCAACCTACTTTGTTGATCCTCCTATGTGTTAATGCTTATATTATTGCTATTAACTTGCCATCGTTAAGTGCATTGCATAGTGGTTGCGCAACCATAGTGTCAGGGGCGGATGTGTTGAATATCGGCTGGGCGGCAGAGGGCTTGCCGGTGGATATTCAAACTCCGTACCCTAGTCCCTCATTCGCCTGGTCCGGAGATTGCCAGGGGATGTTGGGTCGTAGGATTATCGGGGTACATCCGGAGTACACCCACTGGAGTGTTTGGGGTTATGCCGGCTTATCGTGATCGTGCTCGTGGTTCGTGGATCGTGATTGAAGACCAGTGAAGATTGGTGTATAGGGGATTGTTGAAATGTATCCTTTTAAATGTGTGGTTACTTATGTTATCATTGCTTCTTAAATTGTCTAAGTGATATTGTTGTATAACTGTATTATCTGTTGCATTGCACGCCCCGGGACTATATCCCTCACTGGGCAACAGTGGTTGCTCATACCTCGCTAACATGTTTCAGGTGGCACAGTTGGTGAAGTTTCCTTAGCTACTGTGTGATATTTGTCTGAGGTGGATGTGCTTTCTGGTTGCTATGTAAAGAATTTGTTGTCCTATGTATAATCTATTTTGGGGCCTTAAAGCTCATGTATGTATTTGAGTAATATGTAAGCTGGAAGTCTGATAATGTAGTAGTAGTGGTAATTCTATGGCTTGTAATAACTTATATTTCTGCTATTAGCTGCTTCGCATGCTTGGGAGTGAATGACTGGTTGTTTTCAATTTCTAAGAATACTTAAAAGCTATCATGGAGTGGCATGATAAGCGGTTTTGTAAAGAGTTAAGTTATGAATGCATGCTTGTCTGTATCTAAACTGTTTGTATGTCTTAAGGCTCGGATGGCCTTAAAGCTAAGATCTTTAGTTATAAATGAATGTCTTGTTATGTTGTGGCTTTATTGAGTGTTTACAGGTTTTCAGAATGTCCACGGTACAGGGGAGACTCTGTCCGTGTGTCGGGTCCGGACTTAACCATTAGGAAAAATTTTGTGACCGGGCTTGGTATTGGGTAGAGAATAGCATGTTTATTAGAGCCTCCGGTCTCGTGAGGGATCGGGGCATTACAATCATCACCTACTAAAACAACACAAAACACACTCAAAGCACACACAAGGTGGCCGAAACTCCATAGCTTTTCTTGAGAGCATTTTCAACATTTTTTCAAAGTAAATTTTCATCAAAAGTTGCAATTCAAGGCCAATTTCCATCAACCAAGGCTTGATTCCACCTCTTGAGCATCCATTGATCATCTTTGTAGCTTCAAAACACATCAAAGGTGAGAGAAAAATTCTAGATCTCAAAAGTCATATTTTATGTTTTTGCTTATAATTGCATTTTGAACCGTTAGAATATTAATTTGAAACTATATTATTGCTCAGTGCATGCTATGGATCGTTTATGTGCATTACTACGAGATTTGAACCATTGTAGCGAAATTATTTATTTTCGGGTATTCAAAGTTGATAGATTGGCTATTTGGTGAATATCTTGAGTTATTGTGGTTGGAATCGATTGTCGTCGATTTCTAAAAGTTTGTTAATTACGTGGTAACGCCCTTATAATGCCGAATTTTCGATTGCGATGTTTGGGTGAAAATCCAAAAATTTCAGCCTAGGTGCATTGAGGTTTTAGGGTTGTTGGGCTTGATTTTGATATGTCTTGGTTGGTTTCCGAGAGGGCTAATGTAATTGATTGAATAGGTGAGTGTTAGAAATTGATTTGGAGTTGTTTGGATTAGTAGAATGTAAGATATGATTATTTGAAGTTTATGTTATTTTCCTTTAAATTGTTAAATTGAGCCTTTAGATGATTGGGTGGTGACGGTTAGAGTAAGGTTAAATTACGTGTTTAATGCATGTTAAGTTGGATGGCCTACTTTGTCATCTAACTTAGTTGTTTGTTGTTTAATTGATTACTTGATATTATATTGATGACAATTGATGATAATTGATGATTATTGATTGATGATTGATGAACCGGGAGATAGGCAATTCTTCTAGATTGTCCTCCTGTTAATGACGTTTATTATTATTGCTGAGTCTTGGTATGTGTGTGTCACGCCCCGACCCAACCCCCAAGCTAAAGGCCAAGTCTGGACCTGACACACGGACAGAGTCTCCCCTGTACCGTGGACATTCTTGAAACCTGTAAACTTACAAATAAGGTAACTACAAGGTAAACATACTTTTCAAGGCTCTATAAATAAAGATTCAAGGCCATCCGAGCCTTGAAACAACAACAACTCCAAAACCACACAAGCATGCAAGAACTTTGTTTATAACATAGTAGTATTCATGACATTCTAGGATAACATTAAAAACAACTTAAAAGATAAGGCATACTACATTAGCCATTCACTCCCAAGCATGCAAGGAACTAAAAGCAAGAATAAAAGTTATTACAATACATGGCTTCCAAATCTACACCACAATCAACTATCCTTCAAATTTACACAACAGGCATATACATAGCCCTTAGGCCACAAAATAGGACATAAGACAATTAGTTGAGCCTTCCACAAAGCAGCAATAAATTAAACCACCTCAAGCTATCAGGCACATCAACTAAGGTAAAGGATCAATCTGAAATTCCTCCTCCTCAACTAACTCAACAAGCTGGGGATCACCCTCAGCGTCTCCTGAAACATATATCGAGGTATGAGCAACCACTGTTGCCCAGTGAGGGATATAGTCCCGGGGCATGGAATGCAACAGATAAAACAATTATGCAACAATATCACTTAGACAATTTAAGAAACAATGATAACTTAAATAACCACACATTTAAAAGGATACATTTCACAAAACCCCTATACACCAATCTTCAATGGTCTTCATTCACGATCCGCGAACCACGAGCACGATCACGATAAGCCGGCATAATCCCCAAACACTCCAGTGGGTGTACTCCGGATGTACCCCGATAATCCTACGTGTCACGCCCCAACTCGACCCCACCTACAATCAGTCAGGACGCAACGGAATTTCGGCAGCGTAACGACAGTAAATAGATTTCCGAGGTTCTAAACCAACCTCATTAATAACATTAAACATCCAATTCTATAACCATACAAACAACAACTCCTCAACAGCATAACAAAACACAACATAACCGTAATATACAATAATCAGTCTTCGTTATCTGCCTCCGTTCCAACATAACATACAATACCTCAACCTTATCATACATTTCAAAAATAAGTTGAGACACATCTAACAACTTAACCATTTCATACATTAAACATTCTTTCATCAACTCATTCATAGTTATGCGCCTCCGTTCCAACATAATACATAGGCTATACATACATTTCAAAATAGATTATACAAAACATTATTTTACAACAACTAAGATAATCTCATGGCAATGACTCCTGCATCTAAGACTCATCCACATACGAGACATTTTCCATATTCTCCTCTTCAGGAGGCACATGCCCGTAATCCTGCAAAAGTACACCTGTATGCATGCAATAATAGAGAGTGAGCTTATATAAAATAAGCCCAGTGAGGATCCGATAGATCTCGAGCAAGGTTTACTAAACTCCTTGGAAATAATCCTTTGAGTCAGTAAACACACAATAACATAAATAATACTATCATCACATAACTATATGACCATTCAATAAAGGATACTCTCTCTAGTTGGTGTAGCTCCAAACGCCATCACGATCTCAACCATTCTTCTTATAACTCCCCATTACTCACGCACCCGAGGTACCTCACTAGCCCCTCCCTCCATGACACCTCCGTCATGCGAGCTGGGGGTAGCCTATGGCAGTCATGCCGTTATCAACCCGACAGCCCGACGCTGCCCGAGAGGTGGCACACACATACCAAGACTCCATAATCATCAATCATCAATCAATCATCAATCAATCAATTGGGAGATCAGCAACAAAAGTGTCCGATTCCCGAACTCAATAAGAATCAATCAATAACATCAATATAACATCAATATTTAATTAAACAACAATTAACGAAGTTAGATGACAAAGTAGGCCATCTAACCGGACATGCGTAATATACATAATTAAACTCTAAATTACTCATCAACAACTCACCATTCATCACTCGAACACTACCCAACCATCTAAAGGCATCGTTCAAGAAATTAAAGAATGACAACCTAAACTTCTAAAATTCATAACTTACAATCTACTAATCCAAACATTGCCAAATCAGTTCCTATCACTCACCCATTCAACCTACTACATTAGCCCTCTCGGAAATCCACCATAACACCTCCAAATCATGCCCGATAACCCTAAAACCCTAAGATATCTTGGCTGGATTTTCCGGATTTTCACACGAACAATGTAATCGAAAATTCGGCATTACAACAGCGCTAACACGTAATTATCAAGTATTTAGAAATCGACGGCAATCGATTTCGATCAACACAACTCATTTAATTCAACTTTGAACATTTTAATCAAAATTAAATACCCGGAAAATAAAAATTATGCTACATCCGACAGAAATTCGTAGTATTAGTATATAACGATCCCTAGCATGCAAGGAGCAATAATCTATCATCAGATTTCAATTCTAACGGTTCAATCTTCATTTATACGCAAAAACACAAAAATGACATTTTGAGATCTAGAATTTTTCTCTCACCTTTGATGCGATATAAGCCTAGGAATGCGTGCTATGCGTGCCCAACAAGCAGAATCCAAGTCGGTGCGAAGTTCTACGGACAAAAACTAGGTTTTTCTTTGAAAAATTGATTGAAAAGCTTGAGTTTTTCTCTTTCTTTTTCTCCCTCTTTTCTCTCGGCCTTGTGTGTGTTTGTGGTGGTGTTTTTGTGTTGTGTGAGTGTGTGTTGATGACAATAGCTTATAAGGTCAATAATTTAATAAAGTCAAAGTTAGTTTTAATTAGTATTTTTGTGTTTTAATGACTTTAAATGCATTTTATTGATCACCAAAGTTCAAAACAATTATTCAACACCAAATCTAGCTCAAGTAAATTATTTTTAGGTGACAAAAAGTTTTACAATCAAACAATTTCACCCGAGTCGGTTTAAAACTCGATTTTCGCAAAAGTCGGTGTAAAAACCCTAATAAATTCCTAAGCCGATTTTAAAACCGTTTTAATCAAACACAGGTCTATTAAAGTCCGTGGACTAGGTCTAGAAGGGTTAAAAAGACTAGTTTCAAAATTTTAGCGGACGTGTTTCGAAAATACTATTCACTGAAAATCGACGATAAAATTTCTGATCCCGTTTTTGATGAAAATTTCATGAATGCACATTTAGCACGTATTAGGAGTATTGACATCAAAATTATAACATTCTAGGCCCTATAGCACATAAACAGGTCATATGCACGCAAAACGAGACAAAGCACGTAAATCAAGTTAAAGCAGAAAAATGGGGTTTCACACTATGACTCAACATCCCCTGGCAATCTCCAGACCAGGCGAATGAGGGACTAGGGCACGGAGATTGAATATCCACCGGCAAGCCCTCTGCCGCCCAGCCGATAATCAACGCATCCGCCCCTGACACTATGGTTGCACAACCACTATGCAATGCACTTAACAATGGCAAGTTAATAGCAATAATATAAGCATTAACACATAGGAGGATCAACAAAGTAGGTTGACCTCGATGCAATCAGAATAGAACAATTATATAAGCAAATATGCAATTTTACAAGGAGACATGCAAATTAGTATAGAATCATACCAAAAGCTTCAAAACAACTTGAAACCACATATAAACACTCAAGAAGTTATGCCCTGGGTTTAGAAGTGTGAGTCAACTGAAATAGCTCATAAACCCCTTTGTTTTTCAAACTATTTCTCTTCCAAACCAAGGTTAATGATTCCATTTTCAAAGGAAACTCTCCCAACCTTCTAACTAACCCTCAAGGTACCCTCTCAACCCTCTAACTTATTCAAATGGCTGGAATTACCCCAAAAGCCCCAAATTCCCTCTTATGGCTTTAAACTACACATTCAATGTCCGGGCTACAAACAAAGGATATCAAGGCTTCTATAGCACCTAGGTAGCCTAAGAACACTAGAATTGAAGCCCGAATCCACCCGGATTCGCATTAACCCCGAAAGCCCCAAAATAAAGTCGACTACTTTACATTTTAAGCGATTTAAGGACAATGCAAGTGCACGGGGCTATTAGGTTACCTTCACTAGCACCTAAGGCATCTATTAGAAGCATTGAATCAAGCTAATTCGAGCAATTACGCAAAACCCTAGAAAAACGTCACTATTCACCCTAAAAATCAAACTAACGATTCTAACCGTTTAAATTGCGAAACGATGGCTCAAATATGTTCTCTAGCATTCATATACATGGTATAATAGCATAGATAACTAATACAATGGCATTTGATCACATTTTCAACAAATCAAGAAATTGACAACTATTTAGAAATGCAAAAATGAGCCGTGAAATCCCTCACCAAAGCGCGTAGGAGCACCTAGGAAGCTTGCAAACACCCTACACTAGTTGCTCAAGGCTTGGAGTGGCTTGATTTGATTATTTGAAGAAGCAAAAATCCTCAAGGAGCAAGAGAAGGGCTGTCGGGTTTCTGCCCTGTTTTTCAGCTTTTATTTTTTTTTTCTTTTGCATTTTATGAGCTTATGTTGATATATAAGGTGTATGGTTGGGTGGGGTCAAGTTTGGGTGTTTAAGTGGTCAATTATAATGCGCGTAGTAAGCTTAAAACGAGTCTAAAGTGAAACATGTGTGCTAGCTAATTAAATCTCTAAGTTAGTTACGTAACACTATTCATTCAACTACAAAAATCATTTTCTAAATGAGCTCTCCTATCGCTTCTAGCTAAATGGCACATTTTTCCCACTACTTTTACAATTAATATGATTTAATAAAAATGCTAATTAACCAATAGAATGCAGTTTAAAAATGGAGTGAATACTAACTTAAGAAGACAGTTAATAAGGCATAGAAAGATATGCGCAAACAAAGGATGCAATAGTAATTGAATGCATGGCTAAATCTCGGGCGTCACATCCTCTCCCCCTTAAACTAATTGCGTCCACGCAATTCTTACATGATTCGGCAAATAACTCTGGATACCGTTCCCGCATCTGATCCTCTCTTTCCTAGGTCGCATCCTCCACTCCGTGATGATCCCACAGAACTTTAACCATCGGAATTCTTTTAGTCCTCAGCTCCTGAACTTTCTGATCAACAATTCGAAGAGGTTTCTCTGTGTAGGTTAAAGTTTCACTGATTTCTAGCGGTTCCGGCTCAAGTATGTGAGAGGGATCTGGCTGATACTTCCAAAGCATAGAAACATGGAATACATCATGAATTCTGCCCAGACTGGGAGGTAAAGCTAGACGGTAAGCCAAATCACCAACAGTTTCAGTTATCTCAAATGGTCCCACATATCGAGGACTGAGTTTACCTCCTTTACCATGCCGAATCAAACCTTTGCGAGGAGAAATTTTCAGAAATACTCGATCCCCCACGACAAATTTCAGATCACGACGGCGTCTATCTGCATAACTCTTTTGCCGGCTCTGTGCTGTAAGCATTCTTTTTCTGATAAGCTGCACATGATCAATCATTTTTTTAATTTCAGGTAAAAGAGTAGGGTCGATAGTCTTCATTTCACCAACATCATCCCACTAGAGAGGAGACCGGCATTTACGCCCATATAGTGCCTCATAAGGTGCCATACCAATAGTAGCTTGGTAACTATTGTTATAAGCGAACTCTGCGAGTGGCAAGTACTTCACCCAACTCTTACCGAAGTCCAGAATACAAGCCCGCAACATATCCTCGAGGATTAAGATAGTTCTCTCGGATTGACCATCTGTCTGAGGATGATAAGTTGTACTGAAATTCAAATTTGTGCCCAAAGCTTTCTGAATCTTCTGCCAGAACTGAGATGTGAATCTGGGATCTCTATCTGACACGATACTCTTTGGAATTCCATGAAGTCGGACAACATTCTCAATTTACAACTCTACCAGTTTATCAAGAGAATCAGACTTCTTTTTAGCAATAAAGTGAGAAGTCTTGGTCAGTCTATCCACAATAACCCAAACTGAGTCATTACCCTTCGAAGACCTTGGTAATTCTGATACGAAATCCATGGTAATATGATCCCATTTCCAAACAGGAATAGCCAAAGGCTGCAACAACCCTGCAGGTCTCTGATGTTCTGCTTTAACTTTCTGACAAGTAAGACATCGAGCAACATAGTCAGCAATTTCTCTCTTCATATTATTCCACCAGAAATTCTGCTTCAAATCCTTATACATTTTAGTACTGCCTGGATGGATAGTATATCTAGAACTGTGTGCCTCAGCAAGAATATCCTTCTTCAGAGTTGGATCATTCGGAATACAGATTCTACCTTTGAATTTGAGAATACCATCGTCGTGCAGTTTGAAATCCGACTCTCCCCCTTTAGAATTCTCTAAGACTTTCAACAATTGAAGATCAGCCTGTTGAGCTTCTCGAATCCTGGATAACAACAGAGATTGAATCTGCAAACTTGCGAATTGAATACCAGAATTTGAAGTACTAGGCTTCCATAAGCATAATTCTTCCATGAATTCCCAATTCTTGATAATCAAGCTAGCAACAGTAGCCTTTCGGCTCAAAGCATCAGCAACAATATTAGCCTTACCCGGAAGATAGTTAATAGTGCAGTTATAGTCCTCAAGTAACTCTAGCCAACGCCTCTGCCTCATGTTCAACTCTTTCTGTGAAAACTGATATTTCAAGCTCTTATGATCTGTAAAGATTTCAAACTTGTTGCCCCAGAGATAATGACGCCATTTCTTTAATGCAAGAATGATAGCTGCAAGCTCAAGATCATGAGTCGGATAATTGAGTTCATAAGGTTTCAGTTTCCTGGAAGCATAAGCAATAACCCTGCCATTCTGCATCAATACACAACCCAGACCTTCCTTTGAAGCATCACTATAGATCACCAGATTATCATATCCCTCAGGTAAAGCAAGTATAGAAGCTGTAGTCAACCTCTTCTTCAATTCCTGGAAGCTGGCCTCGCATTTATCATTCCAGTCAAATACTTTTTTCTTCTGAGTAAGTTAAGTTAAAGGCCCTACGATTTTAGAGAAATCCTTGACAAACCTCCGATAATACCTAGCTAAACCAAGGAAGCTACGAATTTTCGTGACAGTTTCAGGTCGTTTCCAAGATAACACAACTTCAATCTTCGCTGGATCAACAGAAATACCATCCTGCGAGATAATATGGCCAAGAAAAGCAACTTGCTTAAGCCAGAATTCACATTTGCTAAACTTTGCAAATAACTGATGCTCCTGAAGAGTCTGCAACACAATTCTGAGATGCTGTTCATGTTCTGCCTCAGATTTAGAATAGACAAGAATATCATCAATGAATATGACCACAAATTGGTCCAGATAAGGACGGAATACCCTCTGCATTAAATCCATGAATGCGGCGGGAGCATTAGTAAGACCAAACGGCAAGACAACAAACTCATAATGGCCATATCGAGTTCTGAAAGTAGTTTTAGGAACATCATCTTTCTTAATCCTTAACTGATAATAGCCTTGCCTCAGATCGAATTTTGAGAATACCCTGGCGCCTTGCAACTGATCAAATAACTCTTCAATTAAAGGCAAAGGATATTTGTTTTTGATGGTTACCTGATTAAGACCCCGATAATCAATGCATAAGCGAAGAGATCCGTCTTTCTTTTTAACAAATAGGACTGGCGCACCCCAAGGCGAAGAACTCGGCTGAATGAATCCCTTCTCAAGCAAGCCCTGTAATTGAACTTTCAATTCCTGCAATTCAGGTGGAGCCATTCTATACGGAGTCCTAGAGATAGGTGAAGTCCCCGGCAGTAAGTCAATCATGAACTCTATCTCTCTATCAGGCGGTAACCCAGGTAATTCCTCAGGAAAGACCCCTGGAAACTCTCTCACGATAGGTACATCATTCAATTTCAATTGATCCCTAGGTTGATTAATCAAATATGCAAGATAAGCCTCACAACCCTTGCTCAATAATTTAGATGCCCTAATAGAAGAAATAATAGGAGTTCCCGTAGATTTTCTACTACCAACTATTTTAAGTACAGGCTGGTCAGGCATTTCTAGATACACAATCTTCTTTCTACAATCAAGCTGGGCATAATATTTACTTAACCAGTCCATCCCCAATATAATTTCAAAGTCATTGAAGGGTAGGATAATCAAATCAGCAGGAAAAACACGACCCTCAATAAATATACTACATGCTCTGCAAATAGATCTAGTAACAAACTTCGGACCCATAGGAGTATAAACCACAATCTCATGCAACAGTTTATCATGTTTCAATTTAGCATTTTGTGCACAAGTAGGAGTAATAAAAGAATGCGAAGCCCCGGAATCAATTAAAACCTTAACTAATTGATCATTAAGAAGAAAAATACCTTCTACCATAGCGGTTGTATCCGGAAGCTCCTCAGCATCCAAAGCAAATACACGGGCCTGGCCTCGTGGTGGTGGTGCTGCAGCTGGTGCCCTGGTCTGAGAGTTCTGAGATGACGTCTAACCCCTAGGGTTCTTAAATTTCTGACAGTCTTTAACCCTGTGCTGATCACTATCGCAACCTGTACATTTGTTATGTTTCTTCCAACAAACATCCTCAGTGTGGCCCTGACGCTGACAGAAGCTGCACTGCTGGTAACGTCTTGCAACAGTGCCTCCCGAAGGAGCTCTATAAGTAGAGGTAGCTGAACTACCCTGCTGCGAACGGGAAACTGCTGGACGGAACTGACTCTGAGTCTGACTCTGAACAAGTCGTGTCTGAGTCTGAGTAGGCCCTGTATAACTCTGAGTCTGCCTCGGCTGTGCACTCTGCCCAACTGATATAGCCTGCCCCTGGTACCCTTGACTCTGAGACTGTGTAACGCCCCGATCCCTCACGAGACCGGAGGCTCTAATAACCATACTATTCTCAACCCAATGCCAAACCCGGTCACAAAATTTTAGGGAAAACGGACAGAGTTTCCCCTGTATTGTGGACTTTCTGAAAACCTATAAACACTCAATAAAGCCACAACATAACAAGACATTCATTTATAACTAAAGATCTTAGCTTTAAGGTCATCCGAGCCTTAAGACATACAAACGGTTTAGATACACACAAGCATGCATTCATAACTTAACTTCTTTACAAAACCGCTTATCATGTCACTCCATGATAGCATTGAACATTCTTAGAAATTAAAGCCAACCATACCCCCGTTCATTCACACCCAAGCATGCAACGTAGCTAGAAGCAGAAGCAAAAGTTATTACATGCCACAATTCCATAACACTTACTACATCCACTTAGCTTTCAAACTTGCAACTACTCAAATATATACACATAAGCCCTTAGGCTCCCAAATAAAACATAAAGTAGAACAAGTAAGGTCTTCCACAGTTTAACAGGAAATCACTCAAACCTCAAGTAATAGCACACAGCAATCAGGTCAACTCCTCCAACTGCACCGCCTGAAACATGTTTAGCGAGGTATGAGCAATCACAATTGCCCAGTGAGGGATAAGGTCTACCGGGGATGTGCAATGCAGCGGTTAGTACAAATAAAGCATTTTACAACCAAAGAACAATTGAAACAACAAGTTACCACACATTAAAAAGGATACGATACACTTTGACTTCTATAACGTCCCGGCTAAGCGAATACCCCGAAGGGCAGAGGCACACCAGCGACGCCACGAACTGAAATCACGATGTAATAATGACACTGTTATCGATAAGCCGGCATCCCCTTATAACTCCAAAATGGGTGTACTCCGGATGTACCCCGAAATCCTACGACCCAACTCTCCCTGGGCGGCATCCCAAGCGAGAGAGGGACTGGGTAACCATGGTAGCCGAGGTATACCGGCAAGCCCGATGCCGCCCGGTTTCCACGACACTACCATGCCCAAATGGTTGCGCAACCACGATGCAATGCACTCAAAATGATAACAATAGAATACATCAACAAACACATGATTAAGGGACAACAAAGTAAGTTGCCCTCACACACAATATATAGACAATAAGTGCACATAATCTAAGTACAAGTAAATAAACTATTATGCACATAAGGATGAAGTCTCCCTCACCTGGAATTAAGCCAAGCATGCTAAAAGAATAGCTCAGATTTACTTCAACTCCCCGAATTAGCTCAAGTATGCAACCCTAGGGTGTTCATATAAGTTTAGCAATTAACTATGTCAATTCCAATTCAACTCTTACTTAACTCAACCTTACAACATTAGAAGCTAGATTTATAATCACTTATTCACACAAGTTCATAACCCACACACAATTAAGATACAATGTTCACCTTATCATATCATTAGAGAACATAAGATATATTAGAAGCATCAAATACCATTAAGTTAAGATCATAAGTTATAAATTCCAATTACTTTTAATTACAATAATCAATAATCATATAACTAGATGAGTTATCCTTATAGTCCTACTCACTTAGCATGCAATGTTTATTAGAGTTTGATCTTAACAAAGTACAAGAAGTATAAACATTATAACAAGATATAAGCATTAAATATGAAAATAACTATACCAACACAAAGGGATCAATGACCGATGATCACGAAACTTCACGAAATGCTCACAAATGCCATATAACAACATGTAAAGGCAAGATATACAAGCACCAAAGCTAATTCAAAGGCTAAGCTTGAAACCCCGAGTTTCCCTTTTGTTTTCCTAAGTCATTTAACTCCAAACCGAGGCTAAGGCTCAAGATTCACCAAATAATTATTCTAATCTTCTAGTTACGCATTATGGCACACTTAGAACCCTTGAAATCATTCATTAACCCGATTTAGCCACAAAAGCCCCGATTACCCCTTTGTGCGTTTGTACTACAAGTATCTTAATCAAAGCTCAACTAAGAGTTAGAAAAGCACATTTAGTCCCTACTTACCCTAAGAACACCAAATATATCAACCAAATTCACCCGGATTTATGTTTGACCCAAAACCCCTTTGTAACACAAGTCATTTTTCTTCCAAACACAAGTTAATGTTCTAGATAAGCGAGCGGGCTATTCCATACTTTTAATTATCCCTTATGGCACCCCTAGGACCCTAGAAACTACCCAATTACCCGCGTTTAGCACAAAAGCCCCATTTTCACTCTTTTGACTTTGTACTACACGTACCTCATCCGGGACTCAAATGGAGGCTAGCAAAGCTTAATTAGGTCCTAAATAGCCTAGGATTACTAAATGTGGAGGCCAATTCAACCCGGATTCGCGATAACCCCGAAACCCCTTTCTAAAAGTTGGCTATTTCATTCTTTCACTAGGTTACGGGCAATTAAACCCTACAAGGCCTTCACACTACTTTCATTAACATCTAAAGCACCTATTAGAACCATTAATTCAAGCTACAAGGTCTGATTTCGCAAATCCCTAATTTTCCCATCACTATTCATGCCCTACGATCAACAAGCGATTTCAACCGTTTAAACTATGAAACAATAGCATAAATTAGGTCTCTACTACTTATACACAACATACATAAGCATATTTAAGCATTGCATGATCATAATATAGCAAATCAATAAATTCAAGAAAGTTGACATATATTTCAAATGCAAAAATAATATGCAAAACCCTCACCTAACGCGCGTAGGAGCTCCTAGAAGGCTTGCACACACCCTAAACTACTTGCTCCTTGCTTGGCTTGGCTTGGCTTGAAGATTTGATGAGCAAAATCCTCTCATTCTCCTCCTATGCTATTCTCGGATTTGCTACAGTAAAATCTGCATCTTCCTTTTTTTTTTTTTGCTAAGTTATGAGCTAATTGCTTTATGGTGAGTATATATGATAGGTAGGGTCAAGTTAGGTGTTTAGTGGTCCACTAAAAATGAGCGTTGGTAGCTTAAAAATGAGCCTAAAGTGTAAAGTATAAGCTAACTAATTAAAACACTAAGTTAGTTACGTAACACTATTCATTGAACCACGAAAATCATTTTCTAAACGAGTGCTCCTATCGCTCCTAGCTCAATTGCACAATTTTCACATTCCTTTAACAATTAATATGATTTAATAAAAATGCTAATTCACTAATATAATGCAGTTTAAAAATTGAATGAATAGTGTCCAAGAAAGACAACAGGTAAAGCACATAATTTAATGCACAATTAATGGATGCAACATTTAAAAATGTGTACGGTAGAATCTCGGGCGTCACAGACTGAAACTGTTTACTCGATTGACTGGTCTCGGCTAACACATCGGCCTTGCGTTTCTCATATCTCGAGGCGGCTCGGACTACTGCAGCATAGTTAGGAAAATCATTTGCAGACAAATTCAGCATAATATCCCTCCTCAAACCCAGGATGAACCTCTGGATCTTCATGTCCTCCGGCTGAATCAAAGCTGGTGCATAACGGGAAAGCCTGGTAAAAGTAGCCTCATATTGATCTACCGTCATACTTCCCTGTTTCAAGTTTATGAACTCTGTTTGACGCCTCTCGCGGGCAACCACCGATATGTACTTGTCTCGGAATTCTCGGACAAAGTCGGCCCACGAATGATGAACCCCCTCAGCTTCCCATTTCTCACTGACGGTATTCCACCAATCTTCAGCGTCACCCTCAAGAAGGAAAGTGGCATAAGTAATCTTCTTGTCATCATGGCACTCGAGTATTGCTGGCACTCTCTCAAACTTCCTTAGCCACATCTCAGCCTTCATATCGTCCGGCTCTCCATAGAAAGTATAGGCCCCATGATGAATGAACTGGTCATACAGATTACCTCCGGTAGGGCCACTACCTCCGGCTCTCGCAGTCTGATTACCTCCAACGACCCCTGGCTGACCCTGTTGTGTCACAAACTGGGCGATAGTGTTCATAGCAGTGGCCATCGTGGCCAAGATCTGTGCAGTGCTCGGTTCTTGAACCTGCAGTGCATTTTCGGCCACCCCAGCTTCTTGCCCATGAACCCCCTAGGGTTCTCCACCAACATTCGGATTATCAGCACGATGGCGGGGCCCCATCTCGAATAGCTAGAATGCAAAGTGTTATGACAGGTATATATATGTATATATGCAATTTATAAGTAAACACATAAAGAAAAGTCCAATTAGATTCACGTAAAGTCAAGTACATAGAAGTTCAAATAAATATTCCACATTCTTGAAGTACACGTAAATCACTAGATCATACTTGACATTCTAGACACTGGATATTCTATTTCCATGCTAGCATGTTCATTCCTTATTCAAATTTCACTTAGGCCAATCAAAATCAAGGACTCATGCATTCACAAAGTCACATAACAAATCTCTACCCACAGACCGAGAAATTTAACCTAGCTTCATGCAATCTATAGCTCTGATACCACTTAAATGTCACGCCCCGACCTAACCCCCAAGCTAAAGGCTAAGTCCGGACCTGACACACTGACAGAGTCTCCCCTGTACCGTGGACATTCTTGAAACCTGTAAACTTACAAATAAGGTAACTACAAGGTAAACATACTTTTCAAGGCTCTATAAATAAAGATTCAAGGCCATCCGAGCCTTGAAACAACAACAACTCCAAAACCACACAAGCATGCAAGAACTTTGTTTATAACATAGCAGTAGTCATGACATTCTAGGATAACATTAAAAACAACTTAAAAGATAAGGCATAGTACAATAGCCATTCGCTCCCAAGCATGCAAGGAACTAAAAGCAAGAATAAAAGTTATTACAATACATGGCTTCCAAATCTACACCACAATCAACTATCCTTCAAATTTACACAACAGGCATATACATAGCCCTTAGGCCACAAAATAGGACATAAGACAATTAGTTGAGCCTTCCACAAAGCAGCAATAAATTAAACCACCTCAAGCTATCAGGCACAGCAACTAAGGTAAAGGATCAATCTGAACTTCCTCCTCCTCAACTAACTCAACAAGCTGGGGATCACCCTCAGCGTCTCCTGAAACATATATCGAGGTATGAGCAACCACTGTTGCCCAGTGAGGGATATAGTCCCGGGGCGTGCAATGCAACAGATAAAACAATTATGCAACAATATCACTTAGACAATTTAAGAAACAATGATAACTTAAATAACCACACATTTAAAGGATGCATTTCACAAAACCCCTAAACACCAATCTTCACTGGTCTTCATTCACGATCCACGAACCACAAGCACGATCACGATTAGCCGGCATAATCCCCAAACACTCCAGTGGGTGTACTCCGGATGTACCCCGATAATCCTACGACCCAACATCCCCTGGCAATGTCCAGACCAGGCGAATGAGGGACTAGGGCACGAAGATTGAATATCCACCGGCAAGCCCTCTACCGCCCAGCCGATATTCAACGCATCCGCCCCTGACACTATGGTTGCGCAACCACTATGCAATGCACTTAACAATGGCAAGTTAATAGCAATAATATAAGCATTAACACATAGGAGGATCAACAAAGTAGGTTGACCTCGATACAATCAGAATAGAACAATTATATAGGCAAATATGCAATTTTACAAGGAGACATATGCAAATTAAGTATAGAATCATACCAAAAGCTTCAAAACAACTTGAAACCACATATAAACACTCAAGAAGTTATGCCATGTGTTTAGAAGTGTGAGTCAACCGAAATAGCTCATAAACCCCTTTGTTTTTCAAACTATTTCTCTTCCAAACCAAGGTTAATGATTCCATTTTCAAAGGAAACTCTCCCAACTTTCTAACTAACCCTCAAGGTACCCTCTCAACCCTCTAACTCATTCAAATGGCTGAGAATACCCCGAAAGCCCCAAATTCCCTCTTATGGCTTTAAACTACACATACAATGTCCGGGCTTCAAACAAAGGATATCAAGGCTTCTATAGCACCTAGGTAGCCTAAGAACACTATAATTGAAGCCCGAATCCACCCGGATTCGCATTAACCCCAAAAGCCCCAAAATAAAGTCGACTACTTTACATTTTAAGCGATTTAAGGCCAATGCAAGTGCACGGGGCTATTAGGTTACCTTCACTAGCACCTAAGGCATCTATTAGAAGCATTGAATCAAGCTAATTCGAGCAATTGCACAAAACCCTAGAAAAACGTCACTATTCACCCTAAAAATCAAACTAACGATTCTAACCGTTTAAATTGCGAAATGATGGCTTAAATATGTTCTCTAGCATTCATATACATGGTATAATAGCATATATAATTAATACAATAGCATTTGAACACATTTTCAACAAATCAAGAAATTACCAACTATTTAGAAATGCAAAAATGAGCCGTGAAATCCCTCACCAAAGCGCGTAAGAGCACCTAGGAAGCTTGCAAACACCCTACACTAGTTGCTCAAGGCTTGGAGTGGCTTGATTTGATGATTTGAAGAAGCAAAAATCCTCAAGGAGCAAGAGAAGGGCTGTCAGGTTTCTGCCCTGTTTTTCAGCTTTTATTTTTTTTTCTTTTGCATTTTATGAGCTTATGTTGATATATAAGGTGTATGGTTGGGTGGGGTCAAGTTTGGGTGTTTAAGTGGTCAATTATAATGTGCGTAGTAAGCTTAAAACGAGTCTAAAGTGAAACATGTGTGCTAGCTAATTAAATCTCTAAGTTAGTTATGTAACACTATTCATTCAACTACAAAAATCATTTTCTAAATGAGCTCTCCTATCGCTTCTAGCTAAATGGCACATTTTTCCCACTACTTTAATAATTAATATGATTTAATAAAAATGCTAATTAACTAATAGAATGCAGTTTAAAAAAAGAGTGAATAGTAACTTAAGAAGACAGTTAATAAGGCATAGAAAGATATGCACAAACAAAGGATGCAACAGTAATTGAATGCATGGCTAAATCTCAGGTGTCACAGTGTGTGCCACCTCTCGGCCAACATCGGGCTGTCGGGTTGATAACGGCATGACTACCAGAGACTACTCCTAGCTCGCATGACAGAGGTGTTATGGAGGGAGGGGCTAGTGAGGTACCTCAAGTGTGTGAGTAATGGGGAGTTACAAGAAGAATGGTTGAGATCGTGATGGCGTTTGGAGCTACACCAACTAGAGTATCCTTTATTGATTGGTCATTATAGTTATATGTTTATATTGTTATTGATGTTTAATTGTGTGTTTACTGCTCAAAGGATCATTTACAAGGAGTATAGTAAATAATGTTAGAGATCTATCGGATCCTCACTGAGCTTATTTTATATAAGATCACTCTCTATTATTGCATGCACACAGGTGTTACAGAACAGGAATGCGGATACGTCCCTCAGGAAGGTGAGAATGTGCTTTATGTGGACATGTCCTATGTGCCAAAGTCTTGTCATTGATATCTGAGATGTAGTTCTCTTTTGTTATCTTGTATATTAAATTTAGATGTTTTATATTTACTTAGAAGTTTATGATGTATAAGATGTTGTAAAGATAATGAATTAAATGTTGCTAGCTTAGTAGTCTTGTTTTGGAACATGATTAGGTTGCTAGATTCGTTATAATCTATTTTGGGAATGTATGTTATATAATAAATGTATGATGTTGGAACGGAGGTGCATAACTATGAATGAGTTGATGAAAGAATGTTTAATGTATGAAATAGTTGCGTATTTTGTTGTTAATTTGATTGTGGAGTTGGTTGGTAATTTGTCGAGTTTGATGTATGTTGTTCTTAAGGTTGGTTTAGAGCCCTGATGTTCATGTAACTGTCGTTATGCAGCCGAAATTCCATTGCGTTCTGACTGATCGTAAGAGGGGTCGAGTTGGGGCGTGACATTTAAGTGGTATCAGAACGTATGTTTATCTGTCAGCCACGGTATCCTCGGAATGTGGGTAGTGGTCTAAGCATGCAAGTTTGTATTAAGTGAAAGAAAAGTGAAACATATGTTAATATGTTTATGTGATTAATTTACTTATGTGTCTAACTTTCTATGTGATCAATATGCTTTATGTGTTAAGTGAACTAATGTGGTCAGTATGTTTTATGTGATAACGTGTCTTACGTACTCAATGTGTTGTAGTTAATATGCTTTTTGTGATTAACGTGTATTATATGACAAATGTGTTTTATGTGATTGAAGTGTCTGTGTGAAGTTAGTTGTTTATGTGGTTTTAATTGTATATAACTAGCTTATGTGAAACAATGTGCTTTAGGTGTTCAATGTACTTTAAGTGACCAATGTAAGTTACGTGTTCAATTTGTCTTATTTGAAGTTTGTTGCTTATGTAACTTTAATGGTTTATAACTTACTTATGTGATATAACCTGTTTATGTGATGTTGGCTTCTTATATGTTGAATTGTGTGTTATGTGATAATGTTGTAATATATGATAATCATATAATATGTTTGTACTTGTTTTCATGAGATATAATTGTATATATACTATAACTGTGGGTGATTCTTTTGGATGAAGTAAGGATGACTGCAAGAGTTTTCGTAAATAGAGGTAGGCCATGATTTTGAATTATTATTATTCTAGTAGTTTATCAGTGAGATTTTAATTGTTATGTTTATGGATTTTAGTTTCAGCTTAGTGGATTGATCTTGATGTTCCTTTAGAGAGAGTGAAGTTGATCGAGGAAAAAACAATGTATTTTGATGATTATAATTACTTTTATTGCCCTGTTTAACTTGTTATTACTAGGAGTTGAGTCATAAGCAGAGATTCCTTTAAAGATGTGATCATGCACTTTTGGTGTCTCAACTCATATTATACTTTCTTGAGGTTATTTTAGAATAAAATTTATTTGAGGAATTAGTGATTTATATTTGTGAATTGAATAGATTGTGGTATAACATGTGCATATTTCTACTATTTGGGATTACTATATTATTAATGGATATTTTAGAGTTTTGATCTTTAAACCTTTGAAACAATTGGAGTGATTCCTGACTAAAGTTAATTTATTCGAAGATGTAATTATTGCGAGATAAAATTATTGGAGGAAATAAGAATGCATTTTGGTGACTGAACATTTACTTGCCTACATCAAGCTTTTGAATTCTAAGTGGTGTGACTTTCTAAATTGTTGATTGGGGATTCTCTTGTGTTATAATGGGTTAGTATGAATCTGTATTGTGTTATAAGCTTTTGGAGTCTTCATTAGTTAATCTTGTTGGGTAATCGGTGATTTATCTTGTTTGGTGATTGTTATGACTCCTTAGGTTCTCTAAATCTCCTTAATATCTTGTTTTGGAGGAAGATAGATTGAAGAATTTGACTTGTTGGTATTTAAATGTGTAGGTGGAACACCCCTTTGTGCTTCCTATTCTATTGGTCTTATTATTCTTTTCTACTATATTCTCACTTATTTGAGAGAGAGTTACACTTTTCTAGCTTATCAATTATTTCTTGAAAGTTTTGCTTATTGGATTAATAGATCCTATACTCATTTGACATTGTTTCTATTCTTAACATTCATATTTGCTTCTTATAGCAATGTCGCTTATTGGAGTTAAGGTTTAAGACTTCTATATTTCATTCTATATCTCCAGCCATTGGTTTCAATATTTCATTTCATCCTATTACTATTCATTTGGAAGTAATTTCACCTTTGGTATACCATTTTACTTATTTGATTTCACTTGTTTGATGTACTCCTTACGTAAGTACATCATTGTCATTCTTGTTGATCCTTGTTAATCCTATTGTTTTATTATTAAATGCTGAGCCATTACTTTGCTTGTAATTGCTCATTTAATATACTCAGCACTATCATTTCTTATTTATACTTCTTTGGTTATTACGTGCTGAGATACTCTTGTCACTCATGTTTTCTATTGAATTAATCATCTCTTATTTCTTAATTTCATTTCGCCTCAAGTACAACTTTCTTGTTGGTTCCTTGAACAATCATCGAGAATTGAAATATCTACTTGTTCAGGAATTTTTGTTCAACATACTCAGCACGGTTTTGACTCGTCATCATCCTTTGTTTGTACTTATTTAACTGATAGGTACTGAGACATTTCTTATCTTAGTTATCATGCTTCCTTATTAAACTATTAGCCTCTTGATTCTCTAACCTATTTTACCTCTTGTTCACTTGATTGTTGGCTCGAATATGATTTTTCATATTCGTCTTTCCTTGTAAATTTCATAAGAGCCATATTCTGACAAATGTCACTTTTGAGATATTTCCTTGATCAATAATCATTCATGTTATTGTGAATGAGTTTTTAAACCCTCGGGGTGTTCATAGAGCTCTTTTGTGTAGTAGGGGATGATTGATAAGTAGTGGTGTCATGCTGAGACCTTGGAGTTGCGATTTCTTTCATATGCAATATGATATTAGGTAAGAGAGAATTATAAATTGAGGATTGTCTTGGAATTATGATCATCAACGTGTAGTCAACAGTGTGATAACCCGAACCCGGCATGCATTTAATGACATTTAATTGCATTTAATTAAGTGTTATCTTAAATGTTAGCATTGAATTATGTGTTTATCTTTGGTTAAATATTTAATTGTAGCTTTATTTTCATATTTCTTTTGGAAGTAATTAAAATAATACTTGAGTTAATTATTTTAACGGAATATCACCTACATTTTATATTTATGTCAATCGGTTTTAGTTTTCTTGTACTTAAATGCTCGGATTTCAATTAAATGAAAAGTAACTCCGAGCTGGAGTAAATTTTAAACTATGATGCTTTCCAAAAATGATATATTTTTTAGATTCTTTGAGGTTTAATTGTCACTTCTTGGCTGACGCAAAGTGCATAGCATATCGAGAGAGATAGTTAGAAAATGAATTCGAATCCTCAACAAATAGTGAAACTAGTATTTAGATGACTTAAATTTTATAATTTAATTGTTGTTAGCTAGAATTAACATTTCCTTAGTTGTTTTAGCCTAAAAATGCATAAAATAAGCTAGTTTGACCAACTTAAGTGAGCTTTGACCAAGGGGATTGATCATTTTGACCTTGTGCCCTTTTAAATAGCCTAAAATAGCAACAAAAAAAAACAGAACTGAACAGCAGCATAGCAGGGCCGAAAATATGAGGAAAGAAAAAAAAAAGATTTCAAGCCAAAATCTTCGATTCTTCGCGAGGGCTTCCACGGGGTGGTTTCCGAGGCATCCTACGAGATTTTCCTAGCGTCTAGAAGCGTCTAAGGTGTGGGTTTCATCGTTATTTGCGCATTTGAAATATTTGTATCTAAACTTTGATTTTTAGAATTTATCCGTAGATTGTTGTTTAAAGCGTTTTGATGCTTCTAGAATGTTCCTTAGCAATTGTAGAACGTGTATTTATAGATTTTTGACATTTTCTGCGGTTAAATGTTGAGATTGCAATTTAAATTGATTAATGAATAGTAATTAATGAATAGTAAACCCCCATTTCGATGAAGTTGCTCCGTTACGCGTTTTGTTGATGTAGGAAGATGCTAGATATGCTAGAATGCCCAAATGCATGGTTTGTTTGGGTTGCGTAATAGAAAAAATGGGAATTAAGCATTGGTGAAAGTCGGGGTCGTTTAGGTCGAGTTTGGCATTTTCTCGTTTTGCGTGTTGGCATTGTTTCAGGAGGCCATGGAAGTACTTTTGGTGCGATTATGGCGTTGGTTGGGTGTTTGGTTGATATAGTTGTAGTTCAAACGAGCAAAGGGGAAAATCAGGGCTTTGCGCGAATTTTAGGGTAAAGTAGGGTTTCGGGGTCCTTAGATGTGCCTTATGATGACCAAGGAGGATTGGCGAAGTCGGTTTCCAGAACTCGTGGCTCATTTGGAAATGGTAGGGTTTTGATAGTTGGGGCCGAGTTGTGGTTTTGCTTGTTATCTTGATATTATGCCTATAGAATGCTTAGGGGTGCTTGATAGACTTGTTGAAGTGGGGTTATTGTGTCTTATATTTGCTTGTTATGCTTGAAAAGTTAGTTGAATATTAGTATTGATTGTGATTGCTTGTGATCTCGTTTGTTGCCACTAGGTTGTACTGTTGTGCGATCGCTCGTTTGTCGCCTTGTATAGAGCCTTGCATTGCATAGAGTCACGCGAGTGAGAGATGGGCAACCCTGGGTAGCCTCGGGTTGCCAGTGTTGGTTGCGCTAGCTCCGCTGCTATTCCCTTTTCTCACTTGGGTTGCCTCCCAGAGAGATTTGGGTCGTAGAATTGATGGATACTTCTGGGGTATTCCAAACTGGTGCTATAAGGTGGTTGCGCGCTTATTGTCATCGTTGTCAACATCAAGCTCGAGATTGATGTATCGCTTGTGTAATGGTACATTGCTCGTATGAGTGAACCATAGCTTTCAAAGTGTGGTATAGCTTTGAATGGTTGTGTTAATGCTTTCAGTAATTGCTTATTGTATTGATTGTTTGTTTTGATTGCTTATTTATCAGTTATATTACGTAACTGTCTTATTTGCATTGCACGACTTTCTTTCTCTCCAACTCAATATCTGTCTCGCCCTCACTGAGTATACGTGTTGTGTATACTCACTCCTCACCACCACATTTCAGGAAATGTCATATTAGTTGGAAGTTCGTGATTTCGTGAAAGTTCGTGCCTGAGGAGTTGTCTTGCGTGCCAATGTGGCTTGAGTGTCGAAGTTGCAAAGATATGTGCTTTCATATGTTGTATGTAATTATTGTTAAAAGAAATGTAATTTAATCTAGCTAAGTAGTTGAGGTAGATTGATAAGCTAGTTATGTATTCAGTAGTATAGTTAACCTCGATGCATGTTTGTATTTGTCTAAAAGAAAATAGTGAGAATGGTATGATAATATATTTTATGCAGTAGATTAGTATGAATTAAACGTCAAGTTTGAATGATCTTGTAAAAGATGTAAAGAGATAGGTTAGTTTTTAAACTGGAAATGTATATTTATATGCTGTGTTTAGTTGCTGAGAACCAAGGCTCGGATGGCCTTGAGGTGGTTGAATGTTGGACACGGTGTTGGTCCATTTATATGCTATTCCAGGTTTTACATTTCGCCTAGAAACAGGGGAGACTCCGTCCGTTTTCCCTGAAAATTTATGCCCGGGTTTGGTTTGGGTTGTGATTAGATCGATTGATAGAACTCCCGGTCTCGAGAGGGATCGGGGTGTTACAGGTGGTATCAGAGCTTGTCTAGCTCATAAGCCGGGACAGGGTCCTCGGCCTGGTGGGTAGTGGTCCTTGAATGTGTGCTTGTTAAGTGTGTCTTGAAAGTGTATGCTTGTATGTGAGATTGTGTGTCTTGACTTGAATGTATGCACTTATGTGATATAGTTATGTGTTATGTGTTAAATGTTTCTCAAGAAAGGTGAAGTGTCTAGTTGTCTATCGAATTGACTTATTGAATTGACCTCGTGAATCGAATCGACCACGTGAATTGTTAGTTGCTTGAAGTATTGCTTGTAATGTGTGTATTGAAATGTCTTGAATTAGCTATGCCGCGATTTGAATTGATTATGTTGTGCTTGACTTGATTGCCGTGCTTGAGTGACTTTGTTGAATAAATTGCTTCGTAAACTTGCTTGCATAATAGTTTAAGGCATGTGTATAACTGTGATATATAGGCATTCATACATGTCCCGTGGAAAAGGTATGTAAGTCCTCTTCCTCCCCTGAAGAAAGTGGTTCACAGCTAGCCTCTGAAGTGTATGGGTTGCCAGGAAATGAATGGCATTTGGCTGGCCATTATTTGGGAATTGGTGTTTGCTTTTGGAGATCGGTTATTGGCGAATCTCTATGGTCTTCCTCTGTGCTTAACAGTTGTGAAAGAATAGCTTTCTCTTGGGGTTTTATTTGGGTATTCTTTGGAGGCTTTCATTGGCACTTCTTGGTAGACTTGGCTATTGGGTTTTCAGTAGGACTTACTGCATGGTATTATCTATGGAATATGTGTCCCGGTCTTTATTGGAGTGTTACTGGTATTCCTTATTGGAAATTCTTCAATGGCATTCTCTAGGATTCTTTGTAGTCATTTATTTAGTATTACTTATTGGGCAATTATTGGTACTTTCTTAGTGGATCATTGTTCGGGTATTTTCTTTGGCATCCCTCAGTAGGTTTGGTAACTGGAATTTCTATCAGACTCATTATCTCATATTACTTATGGTATACTTTGAAATTCTTATTGGGCGTTCTATTGGTATTTTCCTTATTAGCAAGGTTGTATGAAGTTCTCACTTGGCAAACAGTGAAGAGGCCTCAGAGTTTGGTTTTGGTATATTGTTCACGAGTTCGGTGTTTATCCTTGGAGTTTTCATCCATCTGGGAAACTATATTTGTTATTCAACTTGATTGTCTTATAAGGCACATTATTTTCTCTCCACTATTTCCTTTGATATTCCTCTCAGCATTTGATAGCAAAACTCAGAATTTAATTGTTGTTCCATGGGGTTATTATTTGGAAGGCTTCTTTGGAACTTTGGAAGTATATTTGATTGGGTTTCTTAGTATTTTCTTCTATGAAATTCATGACCAGCGGGGTAGTTCTTTGGACCTCTGGATGGAACCTTTGATTGGGCCTTTATTTGGCTTTTTGCTTGGGGATTCTCCGGCAGTAATAGTTAGACTTCTATTTGAGATTCGTGCGTGGGTATTCTTCTTGTTGTTATTGTGTGGTATTAATGACATTTACAGTATCTTTGCTTTAGTCTTTATTGGAATTATCTAGGCGCTTTTGGTTGGAACTTAATTCTTCTTCGATATTCGTGTAAACGGGATTCTTCAACCGATGAAGATTAGTCAGAATTGGATTTCGGATGATGCTGAGTTCTATTGGAAGAAGAATTGTGAGGACGCAATTGTTTTAAAGGGGGAAGGATGTGATAACCCGAACCCGGCATGCATTTAATGACATTTAATTGCATTTAATTAAGTGTTATCTTAAATGTTAGTATTGAATTATGTGTTTATCTTTGGTTAAACATTTAATTGTAGCTTTATTTTCATATTTCTTTTGGAAGTAATTAAAATAATACTTGAGTTAATTATTTTAACAGAATATCACCTACATTTCATATTTATGTCAATCGGTTTTAGTTTTCTTGCACTTAAATGCTCGGATTTCAATTAAATGAAAAGTAACACCGAGCCGGAGTAAATTTTAAACTATGATGCTTTCCAAAAATGATATATTTCTTAGATTCTTTGAGGTTTAATTGTCACTTCTTGGTTGACGCAAAGTGCATAGCATATTGAGAGAGATAGTTAGGAAATGAATTCGAGTCCTCGGCAAATAGTGAAACTAGTATTTAGATTACTTAAATTTTATAATTTAATTGTTGTTAGCTAGAATTAACATTTCCTTAGTTGTTTTAGCCTAAAAATGCATAAAATAAGCTAGTTTGACCAACTTAAGTGAGCTTTGACCAAGGGGATTGACCATTTTGACCTTGTGCCCTTTTAAATAGCCTAAAATAGCAACAAAAAAAAAACAGAACTGAACAGCAGCATAGCAGGGCCGAAAATATGAGGAAAGAAAAAAAAAGATTTCAAGCCAAAATCTTCGATTCTTCGCGAGGGCTTCCACGGGGTGGTTTCCGAGGCATCCTACGAGGTTTTCCTAGCGTCTAGGAGCGTCTAAGGTGAGGGTTTCATCGTTATTTGCGCATTTGAAATATTTGTATCTAAACTTTGATTTTTAGAATTTATCCGTAGATTGTTGTTTAAAGCGTTTTGATGCTTCTAGAATGTTCCTTGGCAATTGTAGAACGTGTATTTATAGCTTTTTGACATTTTATGCGGTTAAATGTTGAGATTGCAATTTAAATTGATTAATGAATAGTAATTAGTGAATAGTAAACCCCCGTTTCGATGAAGTTGCTCCGTTACGCGTTTTGTTGATGTAGGAAGATGCTAGATATGCTAGAATGCCTAAATGCATGGTTTGTTTGGGTTGCGTAATGGAAAAAATGGGAATTAAGCCTTGGTGAAAGTCGGGGTCATTTAGGTCAAGTTTGGCGTTTTCTCGTTTTGCGTGTTGGCATTGTTTCGGGAGGCCATGGAAGCACTTTTGGTGTGATTATGGCGTTGGTTGGGTGTTTGGTTGATATAGTTGTAGTTCAAACGAGCAAAGGGGAAAATCGGGGCTTTGCGCGAATTCTAGGGTAAAGTAGGGTTTCGGGGTCCTTAGACGTGCCTTATGGTGACCTAGGAGGATTGGCGAAGTCGGTTTCCAAAACTCGTGGCTCGTTTGGAAATGGTAGTGTTTTGATAGTTGGGGCCGATTTGTGATTTTGCTTGTTATCTTGATATTATGCCTATAGAATGCTTAGGGTTGCTTGATATACTTGTTTAATTGGTGTTATTGTTGCTTATTATTGCTTGTTATGCTTGAAAAGTTAGTTGAATGTTAGTATTGATTGTGATTGCTTGTTATCTCGTTTGTTGTCACTAGTTTGTATTGTTGTGCTATCGCTCGTTTATTGCCTTGTATCGAGTCTTGCATTGCATAGTGTCTCGCGCGTGAGTGATGGGCCTCTCTGGGTAGCCTCGGGTTGCCAGTGTTGGTTGCTCTAGCTCCGCTGCTATTCCCTTTTCTCGCTTGGGTTGCCTCCCAGGGAGATTTGGGTCGTAGAATTGATGGATACTTCCGAGGTATTCCAAACTGGTGCTATAAGGTGGTTGCGCGCTTATTGTCATCGTTGTCAACATCAAGCTCGAGATTGATGTATCGCTCGTGTAATGGTACATTGCTCGTATGAGTGAACCATAGCCTTCAAAGTGTGGTATAGCTTTGAATGGTTGTGTTAATGCTTTCAGTAATTGGTTATTGTATTGATTGTTTGTTTTGATTGCTTATTTATCAGTTATATTACTTAACTGTCTTATTTTCATTGCACGACTTTCTTTCTCTCCAACTCGATATTTGTCTCGCCCTCACTGAGTATACGTGTTATGTATACTCACTCCTCACCACCACATTTCAGGAAATGTCATATTAGCTGGAAGTTAGTGATTTCGTGAAAGTTCGTGCCTGAGGAGTTGTCTTGCGTGCCAATGTGGCTTGAGTGTCGAAGTTGCAAAGATATGTGCTTTCATATGTTGTATGTAATTATTGTTAAAAGAAATGTAATTTAATCTAGCTAAGTAGTTGAGGTAGATTGATAAGTTAGTTATGTATTCAGTAGTATAGTTAACCTCGATGCATGTTTGTATTTGTCTAAAAGAAAATAGTGAGAATGGTATGATAGTATATTTTATGCAGCAGATTAGTATGAATTAAACGTCAAGTTTGAATGATCTTGTAAAAGATGTAAAGAGATAGGTTAGTTTTTAAACTGGAAATGTATATTTATATGCTGTGTTTAGTTGCTGAGAACCAAGGCTCGGATGCCCTTGAGGTGGTTGAATGTTGGACACGGTGTTGGTCCATTTATATGCTATTCCAGGTTTTAGATTTCGCCTAGAACATGGGAGACTCCGTCCGTTTTCCCTGAAAATTTATGCCCGGGTTTGGTTTGGGTTGTGATTAGATCGATTGATAGAACTTCCGGTCTCGAGAGGGATCTGGGTGTTACAAACAGAGTTTGTTCTTTTGAGGTCTTTAGTTAGGTGTCATCCTAAGAGATAAATGAGAACTAAGAGAAGTATTGTTAAGTATAACGATTGAGGATTTAATTGTCTGTCAATTCGAGAATTGCGCGGACGCAATTGTTTTAAGGGGGGAAGAATGTGAAACCCCAATTTTCGTCTTTACCTCGATTTGCATGTTTTCACCTCGATTTGCATGATTGGACCTGTTTACGTGTTATATGAGTTAGAATGTGCTAAATATGTGATTTATATTCCTAATACATGCTATGTGTGCATTCACGAAAATTTCATAAAAAAAGGAATCAGAAATTTTACCGTCGGTTTTGGTGAATAGTATTTTTGAACACCTGTCAGCTAAAATTTTTACAAGGGTGTTTTAAACATTTTAAAACCTAGTCCTCGGGTATTAATAGACTCGTGTTTGATTAAAACGGATTTGGAATCGGTTTTGAAATTTTAAAGATTTTTACACTTTCTTTTACAAGAAAAAGAGTTTTAAGC
The DNA here is from genome assembly GCA_037974665.1 of Ehretia macrophylla. Lineage (NCBI taxonomy): Eukaryota > Viridiplantae > Streptophyta > Magnoliopsida > Boraginales > Ehretiaceae > Ehretia > Ehretia macrophylla. Next base: position 38,423,031 of record CM075777.1, on the reverse strand, counting down.
CGACTCGGATGAAACTGTTTTAAAGTAACACTCTTTGTCACCTAAAATATATTGTCTAGAATTAGTTTAAGTGTTAATTTAATAGTTGGGCAAGAAATACTCAAGAAATGAATTAAAAGACTAGAAAAACAATTAAAGGACTAAAAATTAACTTTGACTTTTTTTTATTTTATTTGACTAAGCCTTTATATGCATAATATATCATCAACACCTACTAAAACAACACAAAACACACTCAAAGCATACACAAGGCGGCCGAAACTCTATAGCTTTTCTTGAGAGCATTTTCAACATTTTTTCAAAGTAAATTTTCATTAAAAGTTGCAATTCAAGGCCAAGTTCCATCAACCAAGGCTTGATTCCACCTCTTGAGCATCCATTGATCATCTTTGTAGCTTCAAAACACATCAAAGGTGAGAGAAAAATTATAGATCTCAAAAGTCATATTTTATGTTTTTGCTTATAATTGCATTTTGAACCATTAGAATGTTAATTTGAAGTTATATTATTGCTCAGTGCATGCTAGGAATCGTTTATGTGTATTACTACAAGATTTGAATCATTGTAGCGAAATTATTTACTTTCGGGTATTTAAAGTTGATAGATTGGCCATTTGATGATTATCTGAAGTTGTTGTGGTTGGAATCGATTGCCGTCGATTTTTAAAAGTTTGTTAATTACGTGGTAGTGCCATTATAATGCCGAATTTTCGATTGTGATGTTGGTGTGAAAATCCAGAAATTTCAGCCTAGGTGCATTCAGGTTTTAGGGTTGTTGGACTTAATTTTGATGTGTCTTGGTTGGTTTCTGAGAGGGCTAATGCAGTTGATTGAATGGGTGAGTGTTAGAAACTGATTTGGAGTTCTTTGGATTAGTAGAATATAAGATATGATTATTTGAAGTTTAGGTTGTCTTTCTTTAAATTGTTGAATTGAGCCTTTAGATGATTGGGTGGTGTTTGAGTGATTGAATTGTGGGTTGTTGACGGTTAGAGTAGGGTTAAATTACGTGTTTAATGCATGTTAAGTTGGATGGCCTACTTTATCATCTAACTTAGTTGTTTGTTGTTTAATTGATTACTTGATGTTATATTAATGACAATTGATGATAATTGATGATTATTGATGATTATTGATGATTATTGATGATTATTGATTGATGATTGATGAACTAGGAGATAGGAAATTCTGCTAGATTATCCTCCTGTGAATGATGTTTATTATTATTGTTGAGTCTTGGTATGTGTGTGCCACCTCTCGGGCAGCATCGGGCTATCGTGGTGATAACGGCTTGACTACCAAAGACTACCCCAGCTCGCATGACGGAGGTGTCATGGAGGGAGGGGCTAGTGAGGTACTCCAGGTGCGTGAGTAATAAGGAGTTACAAGAAGAATGGTTGAGATCGTGATGGCGTTTGGAGCTACACCAACTAGAGTATCCTTTATTGATTGGTCATTATAGTTATGTGTTTATATTGTTATTGATGTTTTATTGTGTGTTTACTGCTCAAATGATTATTTCCAAGGAGTATAGTAAATACTGTTAGAGATTTATCGGATCCTCACTGAGCTTGTTTTATATAAGCTCACTTTCTATTATTGCATGCATACATGTGTTACAGAACAGGAATACGGATACATGCCTCAGGAAGCTAAGAATGTGTTTTATGTGGACAAGTCCTATGTGCCAAAGTCTTGTCATTGATATCTAAGATGTAGTTCTCTTTTGTTATCTTGTATATTAAAATTAGATGTTTTATATTTACTTAGAAGTTTATGATGTATAAGATGTTGTAAAGATAATGAATTAAATGTTGCTAGCTTAGTAGTCTTGTTTTGGAACATGATTAGGCTGCTAGATTGGTTATAATCTATTTTGGAAAAAAAATGTATGTTATATAGTAAATGTATGATGTTGGAACGGATGCGCATAACTATGAATGAGTTGATGAAAGAATGTTTAATGTATGAAATAGTTGCATTGTATGTAACGCCCCGATCCCTCACGAGACCGGAGGCTTTAATAACCATGCTATTCTCAACCGCATCCCAACCCGGGCACAGATTTTAGGAAAAACGGACAGAGTTTTCCTGTACCGTGGACATTCTGAAAACTTGTAAGCATTCAAATAAAACACGAAGCAAAGGAACAACATTTCTAATTGAAATCCCAACTTCAAGGCCATCCGAGCCTTAAACAACACAAGACAATATAAACACATACAAGCATGCAACGTAGCTAGAAGCAGAAGCATAAGTTATTACATGCCACAATTCCATAACACTTACTACATCCACTTAGCTTTCAAATTGCAACCACTCAAATATATATACATAAGCCCTTAGGCTCCAAAATAGAACATAAAGTAGACAAGCAAGGTCTTCTACAGTTTAGCAAGCAATCACTCCAATCTCAAGTAATAGTACACAGCAACCAAGGCAACTGCACCACCTGAAACATGTTTAGCGAGGTATGAGCAATCACAATTGCTCAGTGAGGGATAAGGTCTACCGGGGACGTGCAATGCAGCAACTTAACACAATTAATACAATAGATAAACAGTGAATAACAATTCTAATACCACATTTTAAAAGGATACAATCGATAACCCTTATCACTCCAAATCTTCGATCCCCGATCCACGAACCACGATCTCAATCTCGATATGCCGGCATCCCTTACACCAATGGGTACTCTGGATGTACCCGATCCTATGACCCAACACCCCCTGACAATCTCCAAACCAGGCAAGTCAGGGAATAGCAGACGGAGCTAAGGCAACCAACACTGGCAAGCCCGATGCCGCTCAGCGAGGCCATCGCATCCGCCGCGACAATGAGGTTGCGCAACGACGATGCAATGCAAGAATGATAACAATGACAATATAATCAGGAAACACATTTAAGGACAAAAAGTAAGTTGTTCTCGCACCAAGTTACAATTTAGCAACAATAACCATATATCAATTACGCACTTATTCTAAACAATATACTCTTTTAGAAAGAAAATAAACTATAATGCACGTAAGGATGCAGGTCCCTCACCTCTACCGAGCTCTAAGATGTAAGTTTGAATCACGTCATTTCCAGTCACCTTGAACCTATGAGCAAACATTACTTCAATTACTCTTTAACTACAACATTCATTAATTATTCAGCTAGATTAACTAACTCATAACTTTGCTTATTTAGCATATATACAATATCTATTAGAATTCTATTTTTAACAAAATGTAACTTTTATATACTTTAACTTAACATATATTCCAAGTAGTGATTTTCCACAACATAACTCATATAATTATAAGCAACACGATATTATAAACAAGATACAAATATATTTTAATGAAGTAGCTATACAACTTATTTCATGAAACATCTCCAAACAACTACATATTACATATCATTACCATTTAAACTCTTATTTAAATCATTTAAAAGTCAATTATAATAACTACATCAATTCAAATAACCAACTAAGCACCAAGCTCAACTAATTCACATAAAATCCCATTAAAACATTTCCACATGCTTAGTATTTAGGTCATAAACTTCATACTTATACAACATATAACTCAATCATGATCAATTAGAGCAAATATAACAATATAATAACTACTAATGCAACTAATTCAAGTAATTCACAAGAAATCCAACAAATCTCCTTCTAAATCTTACAAAACAAGCTGTAAACTTCACACAAAATAACGAACCTCACATCTAACTATACTACATCTCTAATGAGACTTTATGGCACCATTTAAGCCTTTGAAATCTCACTTTAAAGTACAATTATCCAAAAAGTCTGAATTTGCCTCTTCATGCATTACTCTACAAGTACTCTAATCGGAGCTCAACTAAGCGAAGCGAATACATTCTTAGCACCTCCTCCCTTACTAGACACTAGCCCTAATGCCCGAACGCACCCGGATTCACTTTCAACCCAAAACCCCTTTGTCAATCTTTGCTATTAAGCCCCAAACCGAAAGGCAAGGTTCAAGATTCCCAAACAAGTTATCCTATCCTTCAAACCACACCTTATGGCACCCAAAGGACCCTCGAGTTCACCCGTTAAATCTCGTTTACCATTAAATCCCTGATTTTCTCTTTGTGGGTTTACACTACAAGTAACAATTTTGGAATCCAAACAAGCGAAACGAAGGCACTTCTAAGGCTTTAATACTTAATAAAGATTAGGCATAACCTCAAAACGTGTCCGGATTTGAGTTAACCCGGAAACCCCTTATTAAAGTAGCCTAATTTGATCAAATTATTCAAATTTTGTACATGACAAGCGCAACTAACATTTTTCTCATGCTCAAGGACCTAATTAGCAACTACTAGAAGCATTGAAATAAATTAAATTGCACAAATTTTTGGAACCCTAGAAATTTTACTATTCATCATCTTTCTCAAAGCTCTAACTCCATTTTCAACCATTCAAAATGCTATCTAACCACAAAAGTATGCTCTATGATCATTAATAAGAGTAATTTAAGCATAAACAAGCATAACCAAGTAATATCTCAACAAATTCCAAAAAAAAATAAAGTTTAAGTGCAAAATTTTCAAAAACAAAAATAAGATGAAATTCTTACCACCCAAGGCTAGAGAAGCTTGAAGAAGGTGTAAACATGTTCAAGAACTCAAGATTCAAGCTTGGAATAGATGGAAATGACCAACTATAGCAATTTTGCAAGAAAAAGTTACTATTCCCGTAACTATTTTTTTGGCCATTTTTTGACTCTTTTTTTTTTTTTTTTGTTCTTGGCTTATATTATTCTCATGAAAAGGTCAAATGGTAGGTCAAATAATTAAGGCATTTTAGTAAGGGCAAAAGGGTTATTTGGGTGATCAAATTTCAGCAAAATAAATGCCAAAAATCTGAAAAAATCTGAAAAAAAAAAATCCCGTTGGTACTATTCATCAGACATTTCGTGAATTTTTTTCCATTGATCCCGATATGCAATGCACGCACGGTCAGGGGCTGTAGTCCCCTAAAAATATGTAGTATTTTATAAAAATATAAAATGCATGAAAAGAAACAATTGAATTTATGAAAATATGGAAAATAAAAAAATAAAAACTAATTAGCTTAGTTATATCCAAATTAACCATTTAATAAATGCAATTAATGAAGTGCTGGGTTCGGGGTGTCACATCCTCCCCTCCTTACAAAAATTGTGTCCTCGTAATTTCTTGAGCTGAAATGACTCCCAAGAACTACAACAGTTTCCGTTGGACTTGAAGTCAAGAAGTGTAATGCCGAATGAGACTAAGAAGAGCGAACGTCACTGAAGGAAGCCCAAGTGGGATAGCTAAATAAAGGCTCCTATGAAAATACCCAATAGGAGTCTAGTAAGAATGTCACACGAGGAGGCCATTCACTAATGCTGAGAGAGCACCAAAAGAAATCCCATTAAGAAGAGTATGCAGCTAATATCCAAAACGCCTGGATAATATCAAGAAATTCCCAAGAAGGAAGTCCGGTGAATCCCAACTCTAACTGTCAAATAAAGGCTCAAGATTGCCAAATAAAGGCCTAATTAGATGTCCAGCTTGGGACTCCGAGAAAATACCACAAATAAATCTGATTAAGGATGCCAAATAAAGGCATAAATCCAGAAGTTCGAATAAGAATCTCTCTAATTATGAATCACCATATAAGAATCCCCAATATGCTCGTTATACCAGTAGTCTAGAGGAAATCCCAAATAATCTCTAGGCAAGAATACCAGACGAAAATACTGAAGAAAATACCCAATAAGAATGTCAAGGTGGTACCATAGGTAAAATCCCGAACAAGAAATCCAAGTGGGAGTGTGCGCAAAGAATACTGACCAATACTCATAAACATGAATTCTTTTGAATAAGAGTATCGAATAAGACCTCCATATATGATGCCAACTAGAAGATCTATCCGAGATTCCCAAATAGGAATTCCAGCCAAGAAGTACCAAGAGAGTACGGATTTAACCTCGGGCATCAAATCCCTTCACTAATCCCAATAGACGGTTGAACTATTATTCTCTCACCAGTCAGCATCAATGGCTATCTCTTTCAGGGGAGAATGCTTACTTACTGATTTAAGGGGACAATGCATGAATGCCAAGATATCACCTAATGTAATTGATGTAATGTTCATATATCAGGAGATTATGATATATATCACACAAGCTATTATATAACCAGAAGTTTTATAACACAAAGTTAATCAACAAGATAGTTCAAATATGAGTCGCATGCAATGAATACAATTCACAACACAACTATGCCGAGACACTCAAGTATACACGTTACAATCAATATTTCGAGCAAGTAGCGATTCATAAGATCAATTCGATTCATGATTAGCTATATCACTACACTTGACAAGTATTTAACACACAGTACACATCACTATCACATAGATCACATATTAAGTTCAGGATACAAGATTGCACAAAAGACACTCACATTCTCAAGGCACACGAAGCACACACCTAATCAAGATACATTTCACAAGCATGCACTCGAGGTTCACTACCCAGTAGTCCGAGGGCCCTATCCCGGCTGAGAGCATCTAAGCTCTGATACCACCTGTAACGCCTGATCCCTCACGAGACCGGAGGCTCTAGTAACCATGCTATTCTCAACTGCATCCCAACTGGGGCACAGATTTTAGAAAAAACGGACAGAGTTTTCCCTGTACCGTGGACATTCTGGAAACCTATAAGCATTCAAATAAAACACGAAGCAAAGGAACAACATTTCTAATTGAAATCCCAACTTCAAGGCCATCCGAGCCTTAAGCAACACAAGACAATATAAACACATACAAGCATACAACGTAGCTAGAAGCAGAAGCATAAGTTATTACATGCCACAATTCCATAACACTTACTACATCCACTTAGCTTTCAAATTGCAACCACTCAAATATATATACATAAGCCATTAGGCTCCAAAATAGAACATAAAGTAGACAAGCAAGGTCTTCTACAATTTAGCAAGCAATCACTCCAATCTCAAGTAATAGTACACAGCAACCAAGGCAACTCCTTCAACTGCACCACCTGAAACATGTTTAGCGAGGTATGAGCAATCATAATTGCTTAGTGAGGGATAAGGTCTACCGGGGACGTGCAATGAAGCAACTTAACACAATTAATACAATAGATAAACAGTGAATAACAATTCTAATACCACATTTTAAAAGGATACAATCGATAACTCTTATCACTCCAAATCTTCAATCCCCGATCCACGAACCACGATCTGAATCTCGATATGCCGGAATCCTTTACAGCAATGGGTACTCCGGATGTACCCGATCCTATGACCCAACCCCCCCTGGCAACCTCCGGACCAGGCGAGTGAGGGAATAGCAGCCGGAGCTAAGGCAACCAACACTGGCAAGCCCGATGCCGCCCAGCGAGGCTATCGCATCCGCCGCAACAATGAGGTTGCGCAACCACGATGCAATGTAAGAATGATAACAATGACAATATAATCAGGAAACACATTTAAGGACAAAAAGTAAGTTGTTCTCGCACCAAGTTACAATTTAGCAACAATAACCATATATCAATTACACAATTATACTAAACAATATACTCTTTTAGAAAGAAAATAAACTATAATGCAAGTAAGGATGCAGTCCGTCACCTCTACCGAGCTCCAAGATGTAAGTTTGAATCACATCATTTCCAGTCACCTTGAACCTATGAGCAAACATTACTTCAATTACTCTTTAACCACAACATTCATTAATTATTCAGCTAGATTAGCTAACTCCTAACTTTGCTTATTTAGCATATAGACAATATCTATTAGAATTCTATTTTTAACAAAATGTCACTTTTATATACTTTAACTTAACATATATTCCAAGTAGTCATTTCCCACAACATAACTCATATAATTATAAGCAACACGCTATTATAAACAAGATACAAACATATTTTAATGAAGTAGCTATACAACTTATTTCATGAAACTTCTCCAAACGACTACATATTGCATACCATTACCATTTAAACTCTTATTTAAATCATTTAAAAGTCAATTATAATAACTACATCAGTTTAAATAACCAACTAAGCACCAAGCTCAACTAATTTACATAAAATCCCATTAAAACCTTTCCACATGCTTAGTATTTAGGTCATAAACTTCATACTTATAAAACATATAACTCAATCATGATCAATTAGAGCAAATATAACAATATAATAACTATTAATGCAACTAATTCAAGTAATTCACAAGAAATCCAACAAATCTCCTTCTAAATGCTTACAAAACAAGCTCTAAACTTCACACAAGATAACAAACCTCAAATCTAACAATACTACATCTCTAATGACACTTTATGGCACCATTTAAGCCCTTGAAATCTCACTTTAAAGTACAATTACCCGAAAAGTCCGAATTTGCCTTTTCATGCATTACTCTACAAGTACTCTAATCGGAGCTCAACTAAGCGAAGCGAATACATTCTTTGCACCTCCTCACTTACTAGACACTAACCCTAATGCCCAAACGCACCCGGATTCACTTTCAACCCAAAACCCCTTTGTCAATCTTTGCTATTAAGCCCCAAACCGAAAGGCAAGGTTCAAGATTCCCAAACAAGTTATCCTATCCTTCAAATCACACCTTATGGCACCCCAAGGACCCTCGAGTTCACCCATTAAACCTCGGTTACCATTAAATCCCTGATTTCCTCTTTGTGCGTTTGCACTACAAGTACCAATTTTGGAACCCAAACAAGCAAAACGAAGGCACTTCTAAAGCTTCAATACTTAATAAAGACTAGCCATTACCTCGAAACGTGCCCGGATTTGAGTTAACCCCGAAACCCCTTATTAAAGTAGCTTAATTTGATCAAATTATTCAAATTTTGTACATGGAAAGTGAAACTAACATTTTTTCCACGCTCAAGGACCTAATTAGCAACTACTAGAAGCATTGAATCAAATTAAATTGCACAAAATTTTGAAACCCTAGAAATTTCACTATTCATCATCTTCCCGAAAGCTCTAACTCCTTTTTCAACCATTCAAAATGCTATCTAACCACAAAAGTATGCTCTATGATCATTAATAAGAGTAATTTAAACATAAACAAGCATAACCAAGTAATATCTCAACAAATCCCAAAAAAAATAAAGTTTAGGTGCAAAATTTTTAAATACAAAAATAAGATGAAATTCTTACCACACAAGGCTAGAGAAGCTTGAAAAAAGGTGTAAACATGTTCAAGAACTCAAGATTCAAGCTTGGAATGGATGGAAATGAGCAACTATAGCAATTTTGTAAGAAAAAGTTACTATTCCCGTAACTATTTTTTTGGCCATTTTTTTGACTCTTTTTTTTTTGTTCTTGGCTTATATTATTCTCATGAGAAGGTCAAATAATTAAGACATTTTAGTAAGGGCAAAAGGGTCATTTGGGTGATTAAATTTTAGCAAAACAAATGCCAAAAATCTGGAAAAAAAAATCCCGCTAGTACTATTCATCAAACATTTCACGAATTTTTTTCCGTTGATCCCGATATGCAATGCACGCATGGTCAGGGGCTGTAGTCCCCTAAAAATATGTAGTATTTTATAAAAATATAAAATGCATGAAAAGAAATAGTTGAATTTATGAAAATATGGAAAATAAAGAATAAAAAGTAATTAGCTAATGAATGCAATTAATGAAGTGCAATTAATGAATGCAATTAATGAATGCAATTAATGAAGTGCTGGGTTCGGGGTGTCACATTTTATGTTGTTAATTTGATTGTGGAGTTGGTTGGTGATTTGTGGAGTTTGATGTATGATGTTCTTATAGGTTGGTTTAGAGCCCTGATGTTCATGTTACTGTCGTTATATTGCCGAAATTTCGTTGCGTCCTGACTGATCATAAGAGGGGTCGAGTTGGGGTGTGACACTATGTGTTATAATCTGTGCTAACTCTTTGATAGTAGAATGGCGGGATGTCCAAGAACACGAGGTAGGCCTGATGAAGTGAATGAGGCATCGGGTAATGCGGCACCAGGCCGTGATCGGGGTTATGACCGTATTGCCGCAGCTGTGGATAGAATGTCAGAGGTCATGGCAGGGCAGGCTCAGATCTTGGCAGGGCAAGCTGCCTAGGCACAGACTATACAGGCCCAGTTTTAAAATATCCAGGGAGGTTACCAGAGGCGTAGTACATTGAAAGAGTTTATGGGGTATTTCCCATCGAGGTTTCAGGGGGAACCAGATGATCAGAAGGCCGAGGCATGGATTAATAAACTTGAGAAAATATTTAATCCTCTTGACTATACAGATGAGAGGAAGGTTACTTTTGCAGTATACTTACTTGATGACGAGGCTGGGGATGGTGGCGCACCGTGAGATCAGATTGGGAGACTTTTGGTATTCCTTATGTTTGGGATACTTTTCTTCGGGCATTTCGGGCCAAGTATATTCCCAAGATTGCGCGTGAGCGAAGGGAGGTAGAGTTCACATCCTTGGCTTAGGGTGATTCCACAGTGGCCCAATATGAGGCCAATTTTACAAGGTTGTCCCGGTATACACCGGAGTTTGTATCAGATGAGGAACGTGAGACTAGGAAGTTTGTTCCGGGTCTAAGGTCTGAGATTCAGGATGTTATGGCCTTGACTCAGTATGATTTATTTTTTGAGGCCTTTGATGCGGCTTCTAGGTTAAAGAAGAGGAAAGGGGAGCAACTTAGTTCTGGTCAGGCCAGTAAGAGGCCATTTAAGCCACAGGGCCAACTGGTTGGGTATAGACCTTCAGTACAACAGGGTGGTTATAGGCCTTTGGTGCAAAAGGGTTCTTTTAGGCCACAGGGGCAGCAGAGTTTCTTTAGGCCCTACTTTCAGCAGGGATCTTACCCGGCACAGTCACAGTATAGGCCAGCCTAGTCTCAGGGTTAGTATAGGCCCAGTGTTGCGAGACCTCAGCAGCAGGCTGGTACAGTTGCTTATTTAGTTTCTAGTCTTCAGTAGGCAGTGTCAGTACTCCGACACCGCATTGTACTTATTGTGACCGTAAGGGCCATACAAAGGCCAACTGTCGGAAGAAGGTAGGGACATGTTTGGGTTGCGGTAGCAACCAACACAGAGTGAGGGATTGCCCTAGATATTAAGGTTCTGGGAGTCGGCCAGTGACTCAGGGTTACCAGGGTAGACCTGCGATCAGTGCATCTCAGCAGCAGCTGGTTCAGGCTCGGGCCTACGCAGTGGATTTGGAGGAGATGCTTGAGGCAATGGCAGTGGTGGAAGGCAACTTTCTTATACTCAATCAACTTGTTAAAGTGTTGATTGATTCTGGTACTATGCATTCTTTCATTACCCCTACTTGTGTGTAACGTGTTAACATGCAACCTAAAAGATTGCCTTATGTGGTTGAAATTAATACTTCTTTGACTGATAAATATGTGACTGGCTTAGTATGTAAAGACTATAAAATATATGTTTGGCGTCAGGATTTCCCTTCGGACCTTATCTTATTTCCTATCCGGGGGTATGATGTTATATTGGGGATGGACTAACTTTTTAAGTATGATGCTCAATCAGACTGTAGAACAAAGGTAGTACGGTTTCGGTTGCCAGAACAGCCAGTGTAGAGGTAGCGGTGAACCAGGATGCTAAGACTAATTTTATTATCTCATCAACTAAAGCTATTAAGCTGGTGAGTAAGGGGTGTTTAGGGTATCTAGCTTATCTAATCAACAAGCCATCTAATAAGCTGAGGCTGGAGGAAATTCCTATAACTAGGGATTAACCCAATGTATTTCCCGAGGAGTTGCCAGGATTGCCGCCAGAGAGAGGGATATTGAGTTTATGATTAATGTTGTTCTTGGTACTCAACATATTTCTAAATCAGAGTACCGGATGGCACCAGTTGAACTTAAGGAGCTAAAAACTGAGTTGCAGGAGTTATTAGAGAAGGGATTCATTCAGCAGAGTTCTTCACCGTGGGAAGCACCTGTCTTATTTGTAAAGAAAAAGGATGGTACCTTGGGACTATGCATCAATTATCGTGGGTTGAATCAGGTGACCATCAAGAATAAGTATCCATTGCCACTGATTGATGAGTTGTTTAATCAGGTTTAGGAAGCCAAAGTCTACTCTAAATTTGACTTGAGGCAGTGATATTATTAGCTTCAGATTCATACGGAGGATGTTCCGAAGTCTGCCTTCAAGACTCGGTATGGGCATTATGAATTTGTGGTTGTGCTCGTTGGACTGACTAACACACCGGCAGCATTCATGGATCTTATGCATCGAGTCTTTCAGCCATACTTGGACCAATTCGTGGTAATCTTTATTGATGATATTTTGGTTTATTCTAAGACTGAATCGGAGCACGAGCAACATCAACGGCTTGTTCTACAAAAGCTGCAGGAGTATCAGTTGTTTGCGAAGTTCAGCAAATGTGAATTTTGGCTACAACATATATCTTTTCTTGGCCATGTGATTACACAGAATGGTATATCAGTAGATCCCACTAAGATTGAAGTAGTGATGTCTTGGAAACAGCCAGAGAATGTTTCAAAAGTTCATAGCTTCCTTGGCTTGGCGGGTTATTACCATAGGTTTGTGAATAACTTTTCTAAGATTGTAGGACCACTTTCTAAGTTAATTCAGAAATGAACCAGCTTTACTTGGGATGAGAAATGTGAGAGTGGGTTTCAGGAGTTGAAAAAAAGATTGACTACCACTCCAGTACTTGCTCTGCTAGAGGGAACCGATAACATGGTTATTTACAGCGATGCATCTAAGGAGGGCTTAGGTTGTGTACTTATGCGGAATGGTCGGGTTATCGCCTATGCTTCTAAGAAGTTGAAACCGTATGAGGTGAACTATCCGACTCATGATCTTGAGTTGGCAGCAATTGTTTTTGCACTAAAAAAGTGGCGTCATTATCTGTGGGGTAGTAAGTTTGAGATTTTCACTGATCATAAAAGTTTAAAGTACTTATTCTCATAAAAGGAGTTGAATATGCGTCAACGGATGTGGATGGAACTTCTTGGAGATTATAAGTGTTCTATCAATTATCTGCTTGCGAAGGCAAATGTTGTAGCATATGCTCTTAGTCGTAAGGCGAGTGTTGCTTGTTTGGCTGTTAAAAAGTGGGAGGTTCTTGAAGAAGTTAGTTATTGGAAACCGGAGTTGACTCAGGTTAGGGTGATGTGTTCACATCTCCGTATTTAACCTTTATTACTATCTCAAATTAGAGAAGCTCTGTGATAACTCGAACCCGGCATGCAATTACTAGCATTTGACTGCATTTGATTAAATGTTTAATTAGGTAAACCAAGCAATTTGAACTATTTTAATATTTCTCTTGGAAGCATTTAGTAGTTGTATATTGAATAATTAAAAGACTATTATCTATTTCTAATAATTATAGTAATTGAATTTATTCTCTTATGATTAACTAAGTGTCATCTTAAATGTTAGTGTTTAATTGTATTTGACTACGTGTTTATATTAACTTTCATTTGTAGCTTAATATTAACTTCATAATTCTTTAAAATATTCTAGAAATAGTTAAATTAATTATTTTAAATGAATATTGATTACCTTGATTGTTTTGATTATTTTAATAATCGGTTTTGGTTGTCTTGCATTTAAAATCACTCGGTTTTCAAATAAATGAGGAAAGTAACTCCGAGCCGGAGTGAATTTTAAACTATTCTACTTTTCAAGAATTAAAGTTTTATATTATTGCTCATCACCTTATTAGCGATCGATTATTGACTGTTCGATCGCAGTATTTTGAAAATGAGAGTTAGAGAAATATTCTTCGGACTTAATGAAAAATGTTTTTAGTTTAATTTAACTAATTTAGTTGTTTTTCATTTAATTGCATTGTTTTAACTTGAATTAGATTTAATGGCATCAAAATAAGCTTATTTGACTATTTTTAACTAAAGTTTGATTTTTCAAATGACCAAAATGCCCTTGTCATCTTTTAAATAATAAAACAAGGCAAAAATCAATAAAAATATTTTGCAAAATGCCAACCATATCCCTTGCCATGGCCGAATGGTCATAAGGAGAAAAAGAAAAGATTTTCTTGCATTTTTCTTCTACAATTGCGCGTGGAATTGCTCGAGGGTCGTGGCTCGGGTCCTTGCGGGTCTTGGTTGTGAGGGTTTTCATGCTTTTGTGCATATTTTATGAAATTTGATTTTTGATTCAAAATTTTAGATTTGATATTTAATGCGTTATAATGCTTGAAATTGATTTGAAATGCTTCTTTAGGGTTCGTAGAGCATTGCTTGATAGTTATTTAGCAATTTTTACGGTTGAAACTGCGTATTTGAAATTGGGGAAAAATAATGAATAGTGAATTATGAATAAACCCTAGAATTTCGGATTTTGATCCGAATTGCGATTGCTTGATTTGGATAGGTGTCATTAATGATAGAAAGCTAAAATGTGAAATAAAAACGGATCGGCCTTTGTTAAAATTGGAAATTAGACAAAGAAACATAAAGGGGCTGTTTGACCAAAAGTTGACCGTGCTCGAATTGAGTTGGGGGTTTTGCAATTGAGGGCATTGAAGCACTTTTGGCGTTGTTGTGGCGTTGATTGAGTGACCGGTTAGCATAGTTGTAGTTCAAACGCAGTAGGTGGACTTTTGGGCCTCGGGTGAGAAAGTGAAGGTTAGTGACATAGAAACGTGCCTTGTAGTGCCTGAGTGAATGTAGTGAAATCGGTTTCCTAATCCCGTAGCTCGTTTGCTCGTAATTGCCTTTGGAAGTTAGGGATTGAATAGTGATATTTGTTGTTTTCGTGTTTGAACTGCTGTTACTTGTTTAATTGATGTTATTGTAGCTATTAATGATAGTTATGCTTGACAAGTTAATTAAAAACTAGTATTGATTGTAAATGCTTGATATCTCGTTTATCATCTCTAATCTGTATTGTTGTGCTATCGCTCGTTTATAGCCTTGTATCGTGTCTTGCATTGCATAGTGTCAGGCGCGTGAGTGATAGGCCTCTCTGGGTAGCCTCGGGTTGCCAGTGTTGGTTGCTCTAGCTTCGTGTCCTATTCCCTTTTCTCTCTTGGGTTGCCTCCCAGGGAGATTTGGGTCGTAGAATTGATGGTTACTCTTGGGTATTCCAAACTGGAGTTATAAGGTGGTTGCGCGCTTATTGTCATCGTTGTCAACATCAAGCTCGAGATTGATGTATCGCTCGTGAAATGGTATATTGCTCGTATGAGTGAACCATAGCCTTCAGAGTGTGGTATAGCTTTGAATGGTTGTGTTAATGCTTTCTTGAATGTTTATTATATTGTCGTTTGTATTGAATGCTTTCTTATTGACTTTATTGCTTAATTGTGTCTATTTGCATTGCACGACTTTCTTTCTCTCCACCTCGATATCTGTCTCGCCCTCACTGAGTATACGTGTTGTGTATACTCACTCCTCACCACCACATTTCAGGAAATGTCATGTTAGCTAGAAAGTTCGTGATTTCGTGAAAGTTCGTGCTTGAAGAGTTGTCTTGCGTGCTATGTGGCTTGAGTTGTCAAAGATGCAAAGATGTATGTTCATATGTTGTATGTATTTATTATCAAAAGAAATGTAATTTAAATTTAGCTAAGTAGTTGAGGTGAATTGATAAGCTAGTTTATGTAATCAGTTAGCATAGCTTAACTTCAATGCATGTTTGTAATGTCCAAAGGAAAAAAGTTAGAATGGCATGATAGTTTATTTTATGCAGTAGCTTAGTATGGTTTAACTGTCTAGTTTGAATGTACTTGTCAAAAATGAAAAGAGATAGGTTAGCTTGTAAATTGAAAATGTATGTATACTTGCTGAGTTTAATTGTTGAAAACCAAGGCTCGGATGGCCTTGAGGTATTTGTATGGTTGGACACGGTGTTGGTCCACTTATATGCTGTCGCAGGTTTTACATTTTGCCTAGAAACAGGGGAGACTCCGTCCGTTTTCCCTGAAAATTTATGCCCGGGTTTGGTTTAGGTTGTGATTAAATCGATTGATAGAACTCCCAGTCTCGAGAGGGATCGAGGTTTTACAAGCTCAGCAACTTGATGCAAAACTTCAAAAGATCAAGGATCAGATCACGGATGATCAGTCTGACTTCAAGTTACATGAGGATGGTATTCTTCAGTTTCGGAACAAGGTTTATGTTCCCGATGAACCGGGTTTGAGTAGAGGTATTCTGGATGAGGTTCATAATTTAAGTACACCATTCATCCTGGTGGAAACAAGATGTATCGGGATTTGTAACTGTCACGCCCCGACCCGACCCCGCAAAAGGCCAAGCTCGGACCCGACACAGGGACGGAGTCTCCTCTGTACCGTGAACGATCCGAAAACCCTACATTCAATATAATACTCGCGAAATCTACAATAATCATTTGAATCAAGACAACTGTCTTTTAGAAAACATACATCTTCTCATTAACCATCTTTGCAAACCAAAAATGACATGCATACTACACAAGTACTTATGCCACTAACATTAAACCATTAGCATGCAGTTTTTACTGGTCATATAAGTACATCTTTACAACTTTACAATCCTTTAAACCTTTACAACATAAGACCATAAAGGCCTCAAAATAGAAACTACATACAAGACTACAAGCCTCAAAATGAAGCATCAACCAAGCAATATACATATCAAGCAAGGCCCGCACAAAAGTCGGGCAACCAACCACTAGCTAAGCAAAGAAATGCTATCAAGGAAACACCTCCACTTGCTCCTCCTCCTCAATTACCTCAATAGGATCAGCTTCAACTACTCCTGTAAAAATATGGTATAGAAAGGAATGAGCAAAAACTATTGCTCAGCGAGGGTTATTGGTCTCAAGGACGGAGATGAGAGGAGAATGCAATGCAAATAGTCAAGCAATTCATTCAATTATCATATAGAGATACAAACAAAGCCAACAATAAAACAAGACAAGCATTAAAACTATAAACACTCATTCAAAGGATACGATTCACTTTCCACGAGCAACTTTCAATCACGAATTCGATGACGACGCGCCGGCCCAAACCACCTTATAACTTCAGTTTGGAATATCCCGGAAGTATCCATCAATTCTACGACCCAAATATCCCTATGAGGCAACCCAAGCGAGAAAGGGAATAGGACACGGAGCTAGAGCAACCAACACTGGCAACCCGAGGCTATCCAGAGAGGCCCATCACACCGCTCCTGACTCTATGAATGCAATACAATATACAATGCAACAATCGAGCAATCAAGCAATAGAGCCACACGTGGGAGAATAACAAAATAGGTTACTCTCGCATGCAATAGAGACAGTTGATAAACATTTCAATCAAAATCAACTCTAACAAGCATAACAAGCAATATTAAACATTCTATAGGCATAACATTAAGAAAACAAGCAAAATCACAAATCGACCCCGACTTTCCTAACGCTACTACTTTCAAACGAGCCACGAGTTTTGGAAACCGACTTCACCATTCCTCCTAGGTCACCATAAGGCATATCTAAAGACCCCGAAACCCTACTTTACCCTAGGATTCGCGCAAAGCCCCGATTTCCCCCTTTGCTCGTTTGAACTACAAATATCTTAACCAAACACCCAACCAACGCCATAACCATACCAAAAGTGCTTCCATGGCCTCCCGAGACAATGCCATCACGCAAAATGAGAAAATGCTAAACTCGACCTAAACGACCCCAACTTTCACCAAGGCATTTTCTCCCCTTTTTCCATTACACAATCCAAACAAATCATGCATTTAGGCATTCTAGCATATCTAGCATCTTTTCACATCAACAAAACGCATAACGGTGCAACTTCTACGAATCGAGGGTTTACTATTCATATTTTACTATTCAATTATCAATTTAAATTGCAATTTTGATATTCAACCGCAGAAAATGCTAAAAAAAACTACAAATACGTGTTCTACAATTGTCAATGAACATTCTTCAAGCATCAAAACGATTAAAATAACAAACTACGGATAAAACCCAAAAATTTAAAGTTGATACATATAACATTCAAATGCGCAAATAAACGTACTTCCCTCACCTTAGACACTCCTAGACGCTAGGAAAACCACATTGGATGCCTCGGAAACAACCCCGTGCAAGCTCACGTGAAGATTTGAAGTTTGGAGGTTGAAAATCTTTTTTTTTCCTCTCTATGTGAAACCCCACTTTCTTGCTTATCTCGTTTTACGTGCTTTACCTCGTTTTGCGTGCATATGATCTGTTTATGTGCTATAGGACTTAGAAAGTTATAATTTTGATGTCAATACTTCTAATACGTGCTAAATGTGCATTCATGAAATTTTTATCAAAAACGGAGTCAAAAATTTTATCGTCGATTTTTAGTGAATAGTGTTTTCGAAACACGTCCGCTATAATTTTGAAACTGGTCTTTTTAACCCTTCTAGACCTAGTCCACGGACCTTAATAGACTTGTGTTTGATGAAAACGGTTTTAAAATCGGCTTAAGAATTTATTAAGGATTTTACACCGACTTTTGCGAAAATCGAGTTTTAAGCCGACTCGGGTGGAATTCTTTGATTGTAAAACTTCTTGTCACCTAAAAATAATCCACTTGAGATATCTTGGGGGTTGCATAATTATTTTTAACTTGGTGAGCAATAAAATGCAATTAAAGTCATTAAAAATACAAAAATGCCTACTAAAATAACTTTGACTTTAATTAAATAATTGACCTTATAAGCTAATGTCCTCAACACACACTCACACAATACAAAAACACCATCACACACACACACATTGCCGTGAGGTTGAGGAGAGAAAAGAGAAGAGAAAAACTTAAGCTTTCAATCCAATTTTTCAAAGAAAAACCTAGTTTTTGTCCGTGAAACTTCGCACCGACTTGGATTCTGCTTGTTGGGCACGCATAGCACGCATTCCTAGGCTTATATCGCATCTAAGGTGAGAGAAAAATTCTAGATCTCAAAATGTCATTTTTGTGTTTTTGCGTATAAATGAAGATTGAACCGTTAGAATTGTAATCTGATGTTAGATTATTGCTCCTTGCATGCTAGGGATCATTATATACTAATACTACGAGTTTCTGTCGGATATAGCATAATTTTTATTTTCCGGGTATTTAATTTTGATTAAAATGTTCAAAGTTGATTTAATTGAGTTGCGTTGCTCGAAATCGATTGCCGTCAATTTCTAAATACTTGATAATTACGTGTTAGCGCTGTTGTAATGCCGAATTTTCGATTACATTGTTTGTGTGAAAATCCGGAAAATCCAGCCATGACGTCATAGGGTTTTAGGGTTATCGGGCATGATTTGGAGGTGTTATGGTGGATTTCCGAGAGGGCTAATGTAGTAGGTTGAATGGGTGAGTGATAGGAACTGATTTGGCAATGTTTGGATTAGTAGATTGTAAGTTATGAATTTTAGAAGTTAGGTTGTCATTCTTTAATTTCTTGAACGATGCCTTAGATGGTTGGGTAGTGTTCGAGTGATGAATGGTGAGTCGTTGTTGAGTAATTTAGGGTTTAATTATGTATATTATGCATGTCCGGTTAGATGGCCTACTTTGTCATCTAACTACGTTGTTTGTTGTTTAATTTAATATTGATGTTATATTGATGTTATTGATTGATTATTATTGAATGCGGGAATCGGGCACTCTTGTTGCTGATCTCCCAATTGATTGATTGATTTATGCTTGCATGATGATTGATGAATATGGAGTCTTGGTATGTGTGTGCCACCTCTCGGGCAGCGTCGGGCTGTCGGGTTGATAACGACATGACTGCCATAGGCTACCCCCAGCTCGCATGACGGAGATGTCATGGAGGGAAGGGGCTAGTGAGGTACCTCGGGTGCGTGAGTAATGGGGAGTTATAAGAAGAACGGTTGAGATCGTGATGGCGTTTGGAGCTACACCAAATAGAGTATCCTTATTGAATGGTCATATAGTTATGTGATGATAGCTTTATTTATGTTATTATTGTTGTTGTGTGTTTACTTGCTCAAAGGACTAAACCCAAGGAGCGTAGTGAATACTGTCGAGGTCTCTCGGATCCTCACTGGGCTTATGTATATAAGCTCCCTCTCTATTAATGCATGTTTCATGTGTACTTTCACAAGATTTCGGGTACGTGCCTCCTGAAGAGGAGAATGTGGATAACGTGCCTTTCGTGGATGAGTCTTATGTTCCCGAGTCTTATCCATGATTCTATGTTGTTAAATGTCTTGTATATTAGTTTAATAGACTTTATATGTCTTATGGTTCTTAATGTAATAGATATTGAAAAAATGATAAACCAAATGATGTTAATTTAGTGACTTCCTTTCGTCTATGGTTAAATTGTAGTTGTGTCTCAACTTACTTTTGAAATGTATGATAAAGTTGAGGTATTGTATGTCATGTTGGAACGGAGGCGTATAACGAAGATGTTTTATTGTATGTTATGGTTGTGTTGTATGTTATCGTTTGTATTGAGGAATTATTGGATGTATGATGTTTAATGAGGTTGGTTTAGAACCTCGGAAATCTGTTTACTGTCGTTATGCCGCCGAAATTTCGTTGCGTCCTGACTGATCGTAGGTGGGGTCGAGTTGGGGCGTGACAGTTTAAGTGGTATCAGAGCTCATGTTAGTTGTCAGCCGGGGTATTCTCGGAATGTGGGTAATGGTCTTAGCATGAAATATGTATGAAAGGAAAGAAAAAAATGAAATATGTATTGGTATGATTAATTGATTAAGTGATTATGTGATTTAAGTGCTTATGTGATTATGTGATCAATTTGTTTATGTGTTTGATATTAGTTTGTTATTTATGTGTTAAGAGTTGTGTATAACCTTTCTACGTGCTATAACTGTGCTAACTCTGTGATTAGTAGAATGGCCGGTCCACCGAGAACCAGAGGTAGGTCTGAGTTGACTGATGAGACTCCGAGTAACGTGGCACCGGGCCGTGACGGGGGTGATGACCGATTAGGAGCAGCTATGGAGCGGATTGCAGAGTTAGTGGCTAGTCAGGCACAGTTATTAGCAGGGCAGGCTGCCCAGAATCAGGCTATGCAGGCTCAGCTTCTGAATATTCAGGGTGGTAACCACGGGCGTGGTACCCTGAAAGATTTTTTAGGATATCACCCACCGAGATTTCAGGGGGAGCCGGATGATAGGAAGGCGGAGGTATGGATTAGCAAGTTGGAAAAGATTTATGATCCACTTGGCTATACTGATGAGCAGAAAGTCTCTTTTGCCGTGTATTTGTTAGATGACGAGGCAGAGGAGTGGTGGCGCACGGTTAGGACTAGCTGGGCGGCACAGGGTGTTCCTTATATTTGGGGTACCTTTCTGATGGCTTTCCGAGCAAAGTATGTCCCGAGGATTTGCAGGGAACGGAGAGATGCCGAATTTCTAGCCTTGGTCCAGGGAGATGCTACAGTGGCTCAATATGAGGCCACATTTACTCGATTGTCCCGGTATGCACCGGAGTATGTGGCAGACGAGGAGCGGAGGACTCGCAGGTTTATGTTGGGGTTGCGGCCCGAGATTCAGGATGTGATGGCTCTGAATCGTTATGATATTTTCACTGAGGCTTTTGATGCAGCTTCTAGATTGGAGAAGAGGAAAGGGGATCAGATTGTCTCCAGTCAGCCTAGTAAGAGGCCGTATCAGCCACAGGGCCAGCAGGTTTTATATAGGCCTCCAGTACAGCAGTTTGTCTACAGGCCACCTGCCCAGCAGGGTTCTTATAGGCCACAGGGTCAGCAGAGTTACTATCGGCCTCAGTTTCAGCAGAGGCCATATCAGGTTCAGACTCAGTTTAGGCCAGCCCAGTCTCAGGGTCAGTATAGGCCTAGTGTGGTGAGACCTCAGCAGCAGGCTGTATCAGCTGCTTCTTCAGCTTCTGGTTATTCTAGGGGCAGTGTTAGTGCCACATCATCGCAGTGTAATTACTGCAAGCGCCCAGGGCATGTAGAGTCCGACTGCAGGGTAAAGGCAGGGACATGTTTGGGTTGTGGTAGCATCGATCATAGGGCGAAGGATTGCCCTAAGTATGCGAGGTCTGGGAGTCGGGCAGCGACTCAGGGTTACCAGGGTAGGCCTACAAGCAGTGTACCACAGTAGCAGCGGGTTCAGGCTCGGGCTTATGCAGTTGACTTAGAGGAGATGCCTGAGGAGACTGCAGTTGTGGAAGGTAACTTTCTTATACTTGATCAACTTGTTAAAGTGTTGATTGATTCTGGTGCTACGCATTCTTTCATTACTCCTGCTTGTGTGCAACGTGTTAAATTGCAACCTGAAAGATTGCCTTATGTGGTTGAAATTAGTACCTCTTTGACTGATAAGTATGTTACTGGCTTAGTATGTAAGGATTGTTTAATACATGTTAAGGGGCATAATTTTCCTTCGGACCTTATTTTATTTCCTATCCGGGGGTATGATGTTATTCTGGGTATGGATTGGCTTTCTAAGTATGATGCCCAGTTGAACTGTAGAACCAAGGTAGTACAGTTTCGTTTGCCAGATCAGCCAGTAGTTGAGGTAGCGGGTAACCGGGGTGCTAAGACGAGTTTTGTTATCTCAGCAACTAAAGCCGTTAAGTTGGTGAGTAAGGGGTGTTCGGGTTATCTAGCTTATTTGATCAACAAGCCATCTGTTAAGCTACAGCTAGGGGAAGTCCCTATTATCCGGGAATATCCTAATGTATTTCCCGAGCAGTTGCCAGGATTGCCGCCAGAGAGGGATATAGAGTTTGTGATTAATCTTGTTCCCGGTACTCAACCTATTTCTAAATCGGCATACCGGATGGCACCAGCTGAGTTGAAGGAGTTGAAGACTCAGTTACAGGAGTTGTTGGAGAAAGGATTTATTCAGCAGAGTTCTTCACCTTGGGGAGCTCCAGTCTTATTTGTGAAGAAGAAGGATGGTACTTTGAGATTGTGTATTGATTACCGTGGGTTGAATCAGGTGACTATCAAGAATAAATATCCTTTGCCACTGATTGATGAGTTGTTTGATCAACTTCAGGGAGCCAAAGTCTACTCTAAGTTTGATTTGAGGCAGGGGTATTATCAGCTTCGGATTCGTACGGAGGATGTTCCGAAGTCTGCCTTCAGGACTCGGTACGGGCATTATGAGTTTGTTGTTATGCCCTTTGGATTGACTAATGCACCGGCAGCATTCATGGATCTTATGCATCGAGTCTTTCAGCCGTACTTGGACCAGTTCGTGGTGATTTTTATTGATGATATCTTGGTCTATTCTAAATCTGAATTGGAGCACGAGCAACATCTACGGCTTGTATTAGAGAAGTTGCAGGAGCATCAGTTGTTTGCCAAGTTCAGCAAATGTGAATTTTGGCTGCAACGGATTTCTTTTCTTGGCCATGTTATTACACAGAGTGGTATTTCTGTAGATCCCACTAAGATTGAGTCGGTGATGTCTTGGAAGCGGCCAGAGAGTGTTACTGATGTCCGTAGTTTTCTTGGCTTGGCGGGTTATTACCGTAGGTTTGTCAAGGACTTCTCAAAGATTGCGGGGCCACTATCTAAGTTGACTCAGAAACGGACTATCTTTAATTGGGACGAGAAGTGTGAGAGTGGATTTCAGGAGTTGAAAAAGAGGTTAACTACCGCTCCAGTACTTGCTCTACCAGAGGGGACCGATAATATGGTCATTTACAGTGATGCATCCAAGGAGGGCTTGGGATGTGTTCTTATGCAGGATGGCCGAGTTATTGCCTATGCTTCCAGGAAGTTGAAGCCTTATGAGGTGAATTATCCGACTCATGATCTTGAGTTGGCAGCAGTTGTCTTCGCACTGAAGAAGTGGCGTCATTATCTGTGGGGCAGTAAGTTCGAGATTTTCACTGATCATAAGAGTCTTAAGTATTTATTCTCACAGAAGGAGTTGAATATGCGCCAGCGGAGGTGGATGGAGCTTCTTGGGGAGTATAATTGTTCTATCAATTATCTGCCTTGTAATGCAAATGTTGTGGCAGATGCTGTCAGCCAGAAGGCTAGTATTTCTTGTTTGGCTGTCAAGAAGTGGGAGGTTCTTGAGGAGTTTAGTTATTGGAGACCAGAGTTCACTCAGGTTGGGGTGATGTGTTCACATCTCCGTATTCAGCCTTTATTGTTGTCTCAGATCAGGGAAGCTCAGCAGCTTGATGTTAACCTTCAGAAGATCAAGGATCAGATTTCGGATGATCAGTCTGACTTTAAAGTGCATGAGGATGGTATTCTTCGGTTTCGGAACAGGGTTTGTGTTCCCGATGAACCGGGCTTGAGACGAGGTATTCTGGAGGAAGCTCATAATTCTAAATATACTATTCATCCCGGTGGAACCAAGATGTATCGGGATTTGAAACAGCATTACTGGTGGAACAACATGAAGAGGGAGGTTGCTCAGTTTGTGTCTAGATGTTTGACTTGTCAGAGAGTGAAAGCCGAGCATCAACGACCAGCAGGTTTGCTTCAGCCGTTGGCTATACCAGAGTGGAAATGGGAGCATATTACGATGGACTTCGTCACTGGTTTGCCTAGATCACCGAGGGGTAATGATGCAGTTTGGGTTGTCGTGGATCGTTTGACGAAGACAGCTCATTTTATCTCGATGAGGTTAGGAGATGAGGTTACAAAGCTGACGGATCTCTATCTGGATCAGATTGTTAGACTTCACGGTATTCCATCTAGTATTGTCTCTGATCGAGATCCCCGATTTACTTCTCGCTTGTGGGAGAAACTTCAGGAGACTTTGGGTACTCAGTTGAACTTCAGTACAGCGTATCATCCACAGACCGACGGTCAGTCTGAGCGGACTATTCAGATTCTGGAAGATATGCTTAGGGCTTGTGTTCTGGACTTCGGGAAGAACTGGGAGAAACATCTACCACTTGCCGAGTTTGCCTATAACAATAGTTATCAAGCTACTATTGGAATGGCACCTTTTGCAGCTCTTTACGGTCGTAAGTGCCGTTCACCTTTGTATTGGGACGAGGTAGGAGAGATGAAGACTGTTGATCCGACTATTATGCCAGAACTTCTTGAGAAGATTGAGAATGTTCAGTTGATCAGGCAGAGAATGCTTACGGCGCAGAGTAGATTCAAGAGTTATGCTGATAAGCGTCGTCGAGACTTGGAGTTTGCAGTTGGAGATCGGGTTTTCTTGAGATTGTCTCCTCGAAAGGGATTTGTTCGTTATGGTAAAGGTGGTAAGCTGAGTCCGAGATTTGTTGGGCCGTTTGAGATTACTGGCAGGGTTGGTAAGTTGGCATATCGGTTGGCTTTACCGGAGAACTTCTCTAATGTCCACGATGTATTTCACGTGTCTAATTTGCGGAAATATAATCCGGATCCTTCTCATATTCTTGAGCCAGAGCCGTTACAGCTTCGAGAGAATTTGACTTATGACGAGCGTCCGATTCGTATTCTAGATCAGATGGACCGAGAGTTGAGGTCGAAGAGGATTCCGATGGTTAAAGTGTTGTGGAAGCATCACGGCATTGAGGAAGCTACGTGGGAGAGACGAGATCAGATGCAGCAGCAATACCCAGATCTATTCCGTACATCAAGTAAGAATTTCGAGGACGAAATTTCTATAAGGGGGGGAGAATGTGAAACCCCACTTTCTTGCTTATCTCGTTTTACGTGCTTTACCTCGTTTTGCGTGCATATGATCTGTTTATGTGCTATAGGACTTAGAAAGTTATAATTTTGATGTCAATACTTCTAATACGTGCTAAATGTGCATTCATGAAATTTTCATCAAAAACGGAGTCAGAAATTTTATCGTCGATTTTTAGTGAATAGTGTTTTCGAAACACGTCCGCTATAATTTTGAAACTGGTCTTTTTAACCCTTCTAGACCTAGTCAACGGACTTTAATAGACCTGTGTTTGATGAAAACGGTTTTAAAATCGGCTTAAGAATTTATTAGGGTTTTTACACCGACTTTTGCGAAAATCGAGTTTTAAGCCGACTCGGGTGGAATTCTTTGAATGTAAAACTTCTTGTCACCTAAAAATAATCCACTTGAGATATCTTGGGGGTTGCATAATTATTTTTAACTTGGTGAGCAATAAAATGCAATTAAAGTCATTAAAAATACAAAAATGCCTATTAAAATAAATTTGACTTTAATTAAATAATTGACCTTATAAGCTAATGTCCTCAACACACACTCACACAACACAAAAACACCATCACACACACACACATTGCCGTGAGGTTGAGGAGAGAAAAGAGAAGAGAAAAACTTAAGCTTTCAATCCAATTTTTCAAAGAAAAACCTAGTTTTTGTCCGTGAAACTTCGCACCGACTTGGATTCTGCTTGTTGGGCACGCATAGCACGCATTCCTAGGCTTATATCGCATCTAAGGTGAGAGAAAAATTCTAGATCTCAAAATGTCATTTTTGTGTTTTTGCGTATAAATGAAGATTGAACCGTTAGAATTGTAATCTGATGTTAGATTATTGCTCCTTGCATGCTAGGGATCATTATATACTAATACTACGAGTTTCTGTCGGATATAGCATAATTTTTATTTTTCGGGTATTTAATTTTGATTAAAATGTTCAAAGTTGATTTAATTGAGTTGCGTTGCTCGAAATCGATTGCCGTCAATTTCTAAATACTTGATAATTACGTGTTAGCGCTGTTGTAATGCCGAATTTTCGATTACATTGTTTGTGTGAAAATCCGGAAAATCCAGCCATGACGTCATAGGGTTTTAGGGTTATCGGGCATGATTTGGAGGTGTTATGGTGGATTTCCGAGAGGGCTAATGTAGTAGGTTGAATGGGTGAGTGATAGGAACTGATTTGGCAATGTTTGGATTAGTAGATTGTAAGTTATGAATTTTAGAAGTTAGGTTGTCATTCTTTAATTTCTTGAACGATGCCTTAGATGGTTGGGTAGTGTTCGAGTGATGAATGGTGAGTCGTTGTTGAGTAATTTAGGGTTTAATTATGTATATTATGCATGTCCGGTTAGATGGCCTACTTTGTCATCTAACTACGTTGTTTGTTGTTTAATTTAATATTGATGTTATATTGATGTTATTGATTGATTATTATTGAATGCGGGAATCGGGCACTCTTGTTGCTGATCTCCCAATTGATTGATTGATTTATGCTTGCATGATGATTGATGAATATGGAGTCTTGGTATGTGTGTGCCACCTCTCGGGCAGCGTCGGGCTGTCGGGTTGATAACGACATGACTGCCATAGGCTACCCCCAGCTCGCATGACGGAGATGTCATGGAGGGAAGGGGCTAGTGAGGTACCTCGGGTGCGTGAGTAATGGGGAGTTATAAGAAGAACGGTTGAGATCGTGATGGCGTTTGGAGCTACACCAAATAGAGTATCCTTATTGAATGGTCATATAGTTATGTGATGATAGCTTTATTTATGTTATTATTGTTGTTGTGTGTTTACTTGCTCAAAGGACTAAATCCAAGGAGCGTAGTGAATACTGTCGAGATCTATCGGATCCTCACTGGGCTTATGTATATAAGCTCACTCTCTATTAATGCATGTTTCAGGTGTACTTTCACAAGATTACGGGTACGTGCCTCCTGAAGAGGAGAATGTGGAAAACGTGCCTTTCGTGGATGAGTCATATGTCCCTGAGTCTTATCCATGATTCTATGTTGTTAAGTGTCTTGTGTATTAGTTTAATAGACTTTATATGTCTTATGGTTCTTAATGTAATAGATATTGAAAAGATGATGAACCAAATGATATTAATTTAGTGGTTTTCTTTCGTCTATGGTTAAATTGTAGTTGTGTCTCAACTTACTTTTGAAATGTATGATAAAGTTGAGGTATTGTATGTCATGTTGGAACGGAGGCGTATAACGAAGATGTTTTATTGTATATTATGGTTGTGTTGTATGTTATCGTTTGTATTGAGGAATTATTGGATGTATGATGTTTAATGAGGTTGGTTTAGAACCTCGGAAATCTGTTTACTGTCGTTATGCCGCCGAAATTTCGTTGCGTCCTGACTGATCGTAGGTGGGGTCGAGTTGGGGCGTGACACTCTATGTTTCGGCCAGCTCCTATTCTGTTTTCAGCTTTGTTTTTTTTTTATTTTGCAATGTTATATGCTTAATTTTATAGGTTCAATTAGCAGCCTTAATGACCTCTAAAACTTCTAAAATTTCACAAACATGTAGTTCGTCAAGTGTAGATGGGTTTAGCCTCAAACGGTTCCCAATAGTTATAGCTAAACTTTTGCTACTAGTTGCTAACTTTAGTCATTTTATATGTGCCACCGTTTCACCTACTAATGTTTGGTTACTTGTATGACTACTTGGGCTATGTGATAATATGAAATATATAAGTGATTATGGAACTTTTATTGTTGTGTGTTGAATTTGCATAATAGTCAAGTTGGAGTTAGTATAATCAATTGTTAAGGTGTTATGTTAATTTACTTGCATAGTATTATACTAGTTTTGATGTCTAACTATTATACTTATATGAATAACTAGGGGTTGCACATTTGAGTGAAAGAAGAACTAAGGTTTGGAATTAGGTTGTGATTAGCATGGCTATTAAAGCCTCCGGTCTCGTGAGGGATCGGAGCGTTATAGAAATAGCATTACTGGTGGAACAAAATGAAAATGGAGGTTGCTCAGTTTATATCCAGATGTTTGACTTGTCAGCGGGTGAAAGCATAACATCAACAACCTGCAGGGTTACTTCAGCCATTGGAAATACCAGAATGGAAGTAGGAACAAATTACGATGGTCTTCATCACTAGTTTTCCTAGAACACCGAGAGGTAATGACGCAGTTTGGGTTATTGTAGACCGTTTGATGAAGACATCTCATTTTATTCCGATGAGGATGGGAGATGAAGTTGCAAAGTTGACAGATCTTTATTTGGATCAGATTATTAAACTTCACATAATTTCATCTAGTATTATCTCTAATCGAGATCCTCGGTTTACTTCCCAATTATAGGAGAAACTTCAGGAGACTTTGGGAACTCAGTTAAACTTCAGTACAACATATCATCTATAGGCCGACAGTCAGTCTAAGAGGACTATTCAGATTCTAGAGGATATGCTCAGGGCTTGCGTTCTGGATTTCCGGAAGAACTTGGAGAAACATCTACCACCTGCCGAGTTTGCCTATAACAATAGTTAACAAGCTACTATTGGGATGGCACCTTTTGCAGCTCTCTACGGCTGTAAGTGTCGATCACCTTTGTATTGGGATGAAGTAGGGGAGATGAAGGTTTTTGATCCGACTATTATTCCATAACTTCTAGAGAAGATTGAGAATGTTCAGTTGATTAGGTAGAGAATGTTGACAGCGCATAGTAGATTCATGAGTTATGCTGATAAACGCTGTCGGGATTTGGAGTTTGTAGTCGGGGACGGAGTTTTCTTGAAATTATCTCCTCAAAAGAGGTTTGCTTGTTATGGTAAAGGTGGTAAGCTAAGTCCGAGGTTTGCTAGGCCGTTTGAGATTACTGACAGGGTTGGTAAGTTGGCATATCGGTTGGCTTTACCCGAGAACTTCTCTAATGTACAAGATGTTTTTCAGGTATCTACTTTGAGGAAGTATTTTATGTATCATTCTCATATTCTTGAACCAGAGCCATTATAGCTTCGTGAGAATCTGACTTATGATGAGCAACCGATTCGTATTCTAGATCCGATGGAAAGAGAGTTGAGATTGAAAAAGATTCCGATTGTCAAAGTGTTGTAGAAGCATCACTGGATTGAGGAAGGAACTTGGGAGATGAGAGATCAGATGCAACAGCAGTACCCAGATATGTTCCGTACAACAAGTAAGAATTTCGAGGGTGAAATTTCTTTAAGGGGAGAAGCATGTGAAACCCTAGCTTTTACCTTTGCATAGAATTATGTGTTTTGACCTGTTTATGTATTATATGAGTTAGAATGCGCTAATTCTGTGATTTATATTCCTATTACCTTCTAGGTGTGCATTCATGAAATTTTCATAAAAAAGGCCAATGAAAATTTTATCGTCAGTTTTTGTGAATAGTATTTTGAACACACGTCCGCTAAAATTTTTACACGGGTATTTTAAATATCTTAAAACCTAGTCCTCGGATATTAATTGACCAGTGTCTGATTAAAACGGATTTTAAATCGGATTAGGAATTTTAAAGATTTTTACACATTCTTTTGCGAAAATCGAGTTTTTAATCGAGTTGGGTGTAAATGTTTGCATGTAAAACTCCTTGTCAACTAAAAATATGCTACCTAAATTATTCTAAGTGTTAAATGCATGTTGTGAGCAAAAATAGTCAACAAAACAAATTAAAAGACTAAAAATACTAAAACTGTTTATTTGTTCCAACTTTAACTTTCTATTATTTTGTTGACTTGCCTTATATATGCCTAATATAAAAAAAATAACTCATAAAACAATGCTCAAACACCTTGAAATCTTACACACATGGCCGAAACCTTGTAGGCCATTTTTGCTTGGTTTTTGATCAATTTTTCTCTTCGAAATTGCAATACAAAGCCAATATGCTTGAACCAAAGTTTTTTTTGCTTGTTGGGCACCTATTGCACAACTTTTGTGCATCATATAACATCAAAGGTTAAAGAAAAATTATAGATCTCAAAATGTTAATTTATGTCATTTTCATATAACTGAATTTTTATCCCATGAAATGTTAAATTGTTGTTAGATTGTTGCTCAGTAGATGTCAAGGATCGTTTATTTGCGTTTATATAAGTTTTGAACAGTAGTAGCAAGTATTTCTATTTTTTGGATATTAAAGTTGAGTTATAGGTTAAATTTTGAATAATTGTTGTTGTAATGGTTGAAATTGATTGATTATAGCTTCTAAAAAGTTTGTTAATTGTGGTGTAGTAATGTTGTAATACCGAATTTTTGATTAGAATGTTGTAGCAAAATCCCAAAAAATTCATCCATGTGTGTTGTCAAAACTAGGGTTGTTGGACTTGTTTTGGTTAGCATTTGGTTGGATTCCGATGGGGTAAATGTAGATGCATGTGTGGATGAGTGATAGGAAGTGGTTTGGTGGTTATCGGTGAAGGATCTCATATATTTAGAGCTATGAACATCATCTAGCTAAGAATCGAGCGGAAGCGAAACATGACATTCAAAATTTTTGGAATTCAAAGCATGATGTTCTTATGAAACTCTAATCTTGATATCATGTGATTAACATATGCAAAACATATATATAGCAAGTATATATATTGACAAGAGATAGAAGAAGATGATACCTCTTGTAGACAACTTAAGGAAGCCACAAATCTGAAATTTTGCTCACTTGATTGAAGACACCACCCCTTAAAAGCACAAGGGCTCTAATCCATGCACACAAGCAAAGAATGACTTCTCCATTTCGGTGGTTGTTTTGAGCTAGATAACCATGGAAGATTTATGAGGTTGTTTGTGAAGAAGAGAGCAAAACCATTTTCTTCTTCTCCCTTTCCTTGGCTGCGTTTTTATGAAGAAGAAGAGAAGACAAGTGCATCTAGTTCATCTTCATTTTTCAGCCATGGTTCTCTCAAGATGATGAAGAGGAAGATACTATTTTCTTCTCTTTCTTCTTGCTGAATTTTTCTCTAATTTTTCAGCCATGGAGGCTTGAGGAGAGAGAGAGATGGATGACAACTACTACTCATCAAAAAAAGAAGAAGACAATTCTTCTTCATCTTTCTCTTTCTCCAACGTGTAGAGAGAAGAGAAAGATGACAAGCCTTGTCATCTTTTTTCTATCTTTTCTTATTCTTGTCTCCTTGGGTGAAGAAAAGAGTAGACAACTCTTTTCTCAATGTGTTGTTTTGTCTCTTTGTTAGAAAAATAAAAGATGACAAAGTTGTCATATTTTATTTCTTTTATTGTAGTATTTTTCCACTAATGTATTTAAATATTCAACCTAATCATAATTAGTTAAAATTATGAAAACGACCTTTTCATATTTTCACATTAGCCCCAACACTTAATAATAATTGTATATTGATCCCAATAACTTTTAAAAGGTCAATTACACCATTGTTAACTCCTTAACAATTACACAATTGTTAACTCCTTAACAATATAAGAGAAACAAAATATAATTGTCAACACTTTAACAACTCAAGAGAAACCGAACGCAATTGTTAACACTTTAACAATTCAAGAGAAAATAAACACAATTGTTAACACTTTAACAATTTAAGAGAAACCTAATCAAGCTCAATAGGAAAAATATTCACTATGCTCTATTGTGTGTGACTTTTTAAATTCACCGCTATATAGCATTGAAGAAATGTTGAACACTTTCAATGTTAATCAAACTATTTGATTTGTTTAGAGAATATCTCCTGTCATTCTCAAAACACCTTTAGAGTTCTTGAGTGACGTTCTAACTACCAACGTATCAAGACAGTTTATAAAGCAATGAAGCCTTATTCAAGTGAATCTATTTATGGTCGCCGATTATTGTACAATCCAATCATTCCATTAATTGTCCCGTCGAGCAAGAACCATGATCCGATTAAGTTCATAGACTCGATACCGTGCATAGATTTAATTCGTGTAATGAGAGATGACACATGGAAAACCCTTTCTCCATCATTCCTACCTTGGCCAAGGATTTCCTCATTAAACAACCAATCTTAGATCGCATAGGACATCACCTCACGCCGGAGGTTAACGGATCCTTTCTTGACCACTACTTGTCAATCACTATACCAGATGAATGAAACTGCGAGACGACGTATCTCATCTCGTTTGTCAAAACAATCATTGTCCAAATGCTAGAATCAAACCCTAATACATATGACAACCGTAATGTCTCAAGTCTAAGGATTACATGCACAATCGCAATGATTAACAAATTATTAAATTAAAAAAATAATGTAATTTGTTATTCACGTCACATTCAATGATCTATTCAACTCATAGTCATCCACATGTTTGTTAGTCGCATCGCTATGCTATTATGGCACGTGGCTCACCATCCTTTATCATTAACATCTCTATATTAATCAAAGGTAACAACACATGTGATAGTCTGTAATTGATTATTAAAGTCCCGATCAAATAATCTAAGGACTATGAACACTTTAAGTATTTATCATATTAAGAAAATACGCCAACATATTCTAAACATTTTTAGAATATATTCCTCTAATGAAAATACTAGGGACTCATTCATACACGTAAAAAAGGAGAATATGAATGTCCTAATTATATCAATATGTAAACGAACATATAAACACTAATGCCATAAGTAAATGTCAAAATGCCCCAATATATGTCATTCAAATATGTAGGCATATCTCTAACAATCAGGTTAATAGATTGTGAGTTACGAAGATTAGAAGATTGTGTTGTCTTTTCTTGAAATGTTAAAATGTTGTCTTGAATGTTGGGTAGTGTTTGGGTAGTTGATTTTGGATTGTTGTTGATTGAGATCGGGGTTGAATATTGGTTTAAATGCAAGTTGAGTTGGATGGCCTACTTTGTCATCTAACCTAACTGTTTCATAATTGTATAGTTGTTGATTGTTAAATGTTGTTTATTTGGTTGTTGAAATATGGATTAATTGATTATTGATTATTCATTGTAGAATGCGAGAGTCGAGCAACCCTCGTTGTTGACTTCTCGAATTGAAATTGTTATGGTTACTATGAGTCGGGAGTCGGGCAACTCTTGTTGTTGACTTCTCAAATTGAAATTGTTATGGTTACTATGAGTCGGAAGTCAGGCAACTGTCATTGTTGACTTCTCGAATTGAGTCTCATTGTTGTGAGCTTTGATAATGTTGTGTCACCTCGGGAGGCATCCTGGGCTGCGGGCATAGTTATCATGGCTAATCCCTATCTCGCATGGGCGGAGAAGGCATGGGGTGTGGGTCTAGGTCAGGGTACCTCAGGGTTGTGTCATTGGGTTCGGAAGAGTTGGTAAGCATTGAAAATTATGTATGGAGCTTTATCAACAGATGTATCGTATCCTTATTGTGTGTTTATTGTTATTGTTGTTGTTGCATTTATAATGTTATTGATGTTCATTGTGTGTTTACTGCTCAAGGTATGATTTCCAAGGGGGATAGAAAATGTTTTTAAGAGATCTATCGAATCCTCACTGGGCTTATTTTGTATAAGCTCACTCTCATTCGTTATCTGCATTCAGGTGTTATCGAATAGGATTACGGGTACATGCCTCAGGAAGCTGAGAATGTGCCTCATGTGGACGAGTCCTATATGCCAGAGTCTTGTCCATGATATCTGAGATGTAGTTCTCTTTTGTTATCTTGTATGTTAAAAACTAATTAAGTTTGTATTTACTTAGAGGTTTGTGATGTATTAGATTTTTTAAAGATAGCGGTTTACATGTTGCTAGCTTAGTAGTCTTGTTTTTGGAACATGATTAGATTGCTAGTCTGGTTATAATCTATTTTGGAAATGTATGATATAGCCTATGGATTGATGTTGGAATGGAGGTGTATAACTTATGAATGAACTGTTGTATGGTGGTTGAATATATATATGGAAATGGTTGTGTTGTTTGTTGTTGAATTGGTTGTGTAGTTGTTGTTGTTCTTTGGAGTTAGTTTCATGTCGTTAAAAGGGTTGGTTTAGAGCCCTCGTATCCGTGTTACTGTCATTATACTGCCGAAATTTCGTTGCGTCCTGACTGATCTTAAGGGGGGTCGAGTTAGGGCGTGACACAATACCCCCTAGCAATCTCCGGATCAGGCAAGTGAGGGAATAGGGCACAGAGATCGAATATCCACTAGTAAGCCCGCTGCCGCCCAGCCGATATTCAATACAACCGCCCCTGATACTATGGTTGCGCAACCACTATGCAATGCACTTATCAATGGCAACACGATAACAATAATGGAAGCAATAACACATAGGAGGATCAACAAAGTAGGTTGACCTCAGAACAGTTAGAATAGAAGCATTAACATATAGATAACTAAGCGATTACAAAGGGGCATAATCAAGATTCACATAGAACTATACCAAAAGCTCCATAACATCTTGAAAACACATTTCAACACTCAAGGAGTCATGACAAGGTCTTAGAAGCGTGAGACAATCGAATTTGTACTTAAACCCCTTTGTAACTCTACCCATGTTCCTTCCAAACTCATAATATAGTTCTAGATTAGTAAGCGGCCTATTCTATGTTTCAAGTTAACCCCTTAGGCACCCTTAGGACCCTCAAGTCACACCATTACCCGCTTTTAGCCCGAAAGCCGCAAGTTTCCCCTTATGACTTTACACTACACATACCTCAACTGAGACTCAAATGGAAGCTAGCAAGGCTTATTTAGAACCTATATGGCCTAAGAATACTAAATGTGGAGGCCAATTCAACCCGGATTCACGATAACCCCGAAACTCCTTTCTAAAAGTCGACTATTTCATGCTTTTATTAGGTTACGAGCAATTAAAACCTACGGGGCCTTTACAATACGTTCATTAGCACCTAAAGTATCTATTAGAACCATTAATTCAAGCTATAAGGTTCAATTTTACAAAACCCTAGTTTTCCCATCACTATTTATGCCATACGATCAACAAGCAATTTGAACCGTTTAAACTATGAAAAAATAGCATAAATTAGGTCTCTACTACTTGTATACAACATACATTAGCATATTTAAGCATTACATAAGCATTTGATAGCAAATCTAATAATTCAAGAAAGTTGTCACATTTTTCAAATGCAAAACAAGTGTGCAAAACCCTTACCAAAGCATGTAGGAACTCGTAGGAGACTAGTAGACAACCTAAAGCACTTGTTCCTAGCTTGGCTTGGCTTGGAATGGTGATTTGAAGAAGCAAAATCTCTCATCTTGGCTACCAAGGGCTGTCGACCTTGCTACAGTGTTTTCAGCTTATTTTTTTTTTTCTTTTGCTAAGTTATGCCATGCATTGTGTCTTGTGTGAGTATATATGAGGGTGGGGTCTAGTTGGGTGCATATATGGTCTTCTAAAATGAGCCTATTTAGCTTAAAAACGAGTCTATTGCACATAAATTAAGTTAGCTAACTAAACCATAATGTTTCATACGTAACACTATTCACTAGATTGGTAAAATATTTTCTAAATAGGCGTTCCTAACACACTTAGCTCAAATGCATATTTTTCTCATTCCTAAAACAATTAATATGATTTAAGAAAAATGCTAATTCATGGTAATTATGCAGTTGAAAAATGGAATAAATAGTAACCAAAGAAGACAACAAGTAAAGCACAAAAGGAATGTGTAGATAGTGGATGCAATAGTAGACTAGAAGTACAGCTAAGATCTCGGGCGTCACTGTTAGTACAAACCAAAATTAGACCCCAAATTACAAAGGGGGTCATTTATAACCACAACATAAACAGTCTTTAATTTAAACACAACATCCTTAATAATATCCATGTTCATGAAAAGTACGTAATGCACATAATCACTCCAAATGTTCATCAACTAGCACATTCTCTTCAGGCACCTGTTCCAATTCCGATTCACCTGTAATGACATAAAGATGGTGAGTCCTTATGAACTCAGCGAGGGGGGAATAAGTGACGGGCTTTTGAAATTCTTTTCCGGTAAACTTGTGAAAACTCTCTTGGAACCATATCATGTAATACAAGTAAGTTCATAACATAGCATAAATATAAATGAACACATTTACCGCATCATTTCAAAGGATACATTATGCTTTCGCATTCACTTTCGCTTTCGCTTTCGCATGTAGTGGCCAGCTTTAAATATCATACTCCTTATTACTCCTGCATGGGTGTACGTCCCAACTCTCCAAGGGTAATAAAGTTCCAAGCAAGAGAGGGAATACGGACCATGGTAGTCACGGGAGCACCGGCAAGTACGATGCCACCCGGCGTTCGTGAATCACTACCATGTCAAAAGAAAGGTTCAACCTCGTATGCAATGCACATTTATGACATTTAATGAATCAAATTAGGAGGTCAACATGGTAGGTTGCCTCCGGGTATACATATGATCACATATTGACACGTAAACATACAAGGCACGCTTTGACATGTGAAACCACTTTGTATAACACTCAGAAGCATATGAAAATTTAACAGGCAGCCAAGTAATACCATACAAAACATGTCATATAACTCATTTTAATCACATATTATGTGCTAAGAGGGCATATAAACATGTTATGACATTAAACACAAGGCTAGACACAAGAATCATTATCATATGACTACAAGTACACTACGAATCATACAAGTAACTACAATCTCATTTTCGGGCAGTCAACTAATACCTATTAAACATTTCATTATAGCCCAACTACAACAAGATTTAGTACCTAGAAGGCTTAGACAACAAATAGGGCCTTAAATTCATGCTCGGGTATAACAATAACCAATTTTAAGCAACAAGAGTCACATGAATCATTCTCATATACATATAAGCATTTACGGTCAGCCATGAAACAGTCCGAATAACCCTACTAAAATCACATGCAAGTCATGAAAACAACTTATACTAGCATGAATTCAACTATAGACATAATATATGTGACTAACTCCATGATTAACCAACATTCAACCTTAAAACCAACACAAAACATTCTTCTAAGTACATAAACATTTCCGGGCAGCCTACTACGCACATTAAATCCAACCCTTATAGCCATGCAAATCACATAAATAGTCTCAAATAAGCATGTCCAACCACTAAGGGAATTATATAAGTGAATACATGCAATATTAATCATCAATCTACCTTACCATCATCAAGATTCACATGATATCATACTTAACATTTTACGGGCAGCCCTACAACATGGCTAGGTCTGGCAACATAAACAACTAAAGACACCAAATAAGCCTAAATTGTACATGCATCAACAACAAATTCTTCATCACCACATCACCATAAAACCACAAGATCAGCCCCTACACCACATGGCCATGAGCCACTCTTTAACTACCACAACTCTAATCAACACAAATCATGCACAAACGAGCTTAAAAAGATCTAAACCCACAAATCCAACCTCCAACAACACATGCAAGACCTCAAACATCAAATATATGCTATGAAATTTTAAAAATTAGTAGAGAAAATTTTAAACCCTCACCTTAGAAATTCCTAGCTAGAAGATACACAAATGATTGAAAATAGCCTTGAAAGTGCTCGAAATGCCTCTTTCCTTGCCTTGGTCGAATGGTCTTCTTGTTTTCCTTTAATTCTTAGCTTAATTTGCTCAATAATGACATATATATGTATGCTACACATGAGAAGAAGAAGGAAGTCCCTAGAACTTACCTTAGGCCAAAAATTGAGAGAGTTTTGCTTGTTTGAGTTTTCTTGAGTGTATGCTAGCCTAGGGTCGAGAATGAGAGTGGTCTAGAGAGAGTTTTGAGTGATTCTTGAGTCTTGAAAGTCCCTTGAATTTGGCTACCTTGCTAGGTCCGAAAATGGAGAGAAGATGGGAGAGATTGGAGAGAAAATGAAAGTTTTGGGTGTGTTAGGTTTTGAGAGGGAGATTTAGAGTGTTGTTTTGTTATTTTGATGTAGTTTGACTTGGTTTTGTGTAGGAGTGTTGCTAGGTCCGAAAATTAGAGCTTTAGTATATGTGTTTTGAGTCATATATATGTGTAGTATTCTAGATATCTTGTGGGCATGTGTGTGTAGTTTTAAGAGCCTAGGTATTGTATATCTTGTGTATTGTGTAGGATGTTTTGATTAGTGTAGAATTATTTTATTAGGTAGTAGGGCTTGTAATATATTGTATTGTGTAGTATTATATTAGTTAGTAGAAGATGTAGGAATTTTATATTAGTTTGTGGATTGTGTAGAAATATTTGATTTTTTTTTTTTTTTTCTTCTAGTTTCTTTAGTTTATTATGTCTTGTAAATTGTAAGCCTAGTGTTTAGTGAGTGTAGTATTTTAGGTGTATAGTGTTTATTGAATTGTAGACAAAGTGTGTAAGAATTTTTAGAAGTTAGTAATGTGTATTGTAGACAAAGTATATTGTTAGTGGAGTTTGTAGTATTTTGAATTATATAGTATTATATTGTGTAGGTTTTAGGAAAGAATAAAGAATGTTGGAAGGCTTTAGTTTTGTCTTCTAGTGTATTTGACTTAGAATTAAAATATAGTTTTTAGGAGTTAATAGGTTTTGTAGTAAAAGGTAGAAGTATATGTGCATATGTATCTATGTAAATAGTACATATATTTTATTGGGAATGTTTAGAAGATTGTAAAGTTTTGTCTTTTAGTGGCATTATTTTTAGAATAAAATAATAAGATGTTTAGAAGATGGTGAGTTTTTGTCTTGTAGTGATTTGAATAAGAATAGAATAATGGTTAGTGGAAGGTGTAGGATTAGTTTAATAGTATTTAATAGTTAGTGGATTGTGTAGTAGGAATATTTTATTGTTTAATGCTTTGTGTAAAAATCTTTCTAGATTAGTGTGCATGCACGTTTTCCTAGGTTTAGTGCACGTACTACAAGGTAAGACACTTACTTCTAGGTGAATGCATGAATTCTAATGAAATTGCATGCAACCCTAGGTAATGCACGTAAACCAATGTAATGCACATAAATCACGGTATGGCACTTAAATCTAGGTTAAGGCTTGTTCTTCGAGACAAATGCATATATTCTAATAGGAGTGCACGTAACCCAAGGTTGGCCATGTGAATCTAGGTTTAAGGCACGTAAATCGAGATAAGTGCATGTTGGTCGAGGTAATGCACGTATTCAGGGTTAAGGTACATATCTCAAGGTAAGTGCACGTGAGATGATATATGACACACTAATCGAGGTAAAACAAGCTATTCGGGGTTGGGCCTCACATACTATCAATAGACAGAACCACACAATATCCAAACATCATAAAAGTCAAGCAACTTCTTGGCTCAAATAATAACATAACAATTACTTATTATTATTCGGAACTCTTTCCAATAATACACAAATCCACAAAGTACACTTTTCTCTCTCTTTTTTAGTGAATTCTTTACTACGAACTTCACTATTAACCATAAACCTTAAAATTATAGGTTAAAGTTCATTTAGAGATCAACAAGATCAATAGAACTCGTATGTATTCTCTCCAATATCTATCATGTAACTCATTACATCATATCGTGCCAAGTACTTGCCATTGCATTAAAAGGAGAATGCAAACAGCGAAAGGATTAGGTGCAAAAACAATTCGCAACATTTCCTTAATAGTTAGAAGACAATCTACAAGAAAAGACGGATACCCTATCATAGAGACTAGAGACCAAAGTTTCTTAGATTCCTTCATCTTAAAGAAAACTGTAAATCATGACTGGGTGTACAGGTTGTGAGAAAACAATCAATCATATCACTGTACTTCATATACATGGTACTTACAAGACATGATCGGTTTACCCAAGAAACAGTGGAGTTTGTGATGCCAGAAACCGTCACAATTTCGTCACAAATAAATATTTGCAACGAAATTATGACGAAGTAGTTGTCGTCACTAAACCTTGCGTGGGAAAATCATTTTTTGTCGCAATTACATCGCTTTATGACAGATTTGCGATGAACAGAAACCTGGGAATATGTTGTCGTAAAATCGCCGCAAACGGTGACTAATTTGCTACAAATTCATTTTGTTGCCAAAGCGTGGCAATATTTCGTCGCAAATTAATGGCAAATTTTTTACGCAAAATAGTAGTAACTTATTTGACGCAATTACATGGCAAACAATATGTCGTGGCCAAATCGTGACAATTTATTTTGATACAAAATCGTGGCAACTTGTTTGACGCAATTACGGGGCAAAAGTTTTGTTTCCAAATTGTGGCGAAACTTTCGTCGCAGTTGCGTGGCAAACAATATGTCTTGGTCAAATCGTGGCAATTTATTTTGATGCAAAATTGTGGCAACTTGTTTGACGTAATTATGTGGCAAAAGTTTTGTTTCCAAACTGTGGCGGAACTTTCATCGTAGTTGCGTGACAATCAATATGTCGTGGCCAAATTGTGGCAATTTATTTCGATGCAAAATCGTGGCAAAAGTTCAGCTGATTCATCACAAATTAGTGGCTACAATTTTTGTGTTTTGTCACAAATTCATAGCAATTCTCAAATCCACCCCATAGGCAAAGATGGTTTGTGACGTCATCTTGTTTGTCTTGCTAAATTACAAAAGAATATATAAATTTAAACCCCATAATTGAATCTCATAAATTACACAACCTACACATTCATTCAAACGAACACAAATCTACACCAAAGTAGCATAGCCATCCATAATATATCATAACAGTTAACAAACTACACTTCCAATAGACATTCAAAAAGAAATACTAAATATACATCTATCATAACGTCATCTAGCTTGTTTGTCTTGTTATGATAAACTCCAAAAGAGAATTGTATGCAAAAAGTTTACATCATCCTCCATTATGACATGACATCCTTGCATAGAGACAATCCACATGTAAGCCTACTATTTTCACCATCTTCAAAAAATCCATGTCATATCTGCAAACAATAAAACAAACCAACCAACTCAACCAAAATATTGCGATGCATAAAAACGAGAATGAAGGCAAAAACAAATTCTACGAGTCCAATATACAATTTCTTCTAATGATTGTGTTTAATTAACACAATTGCAGATAAAACTTCACAGGTACCTTAAAACTCTTTACAATA
Source organism: Ehretia macrophylla (assembly GCA_037974665.1). Lineage (NCBI taxonomy): Eukaryota > Viridiplantae > Streptophyta > Magnoliopsida > Boraginales > Ehretiaceae > Ehretia > Ehretia macrophylla. Next base: position 38,381,408 of record CM075777.1, on the reverse strand, counting down.
AAATATTATATTTTATTAGCCCTTCTCAAGAGTCTATCAGTAGTATACATGACATATATTCATAAACTCAACATATGCAAATAAATAATATAGTATCATTCAGTACTACTTATATATGCCCAAAATATAACTAAGATAAGATCCATACTATATCATCTACTTACAAGATTTGAAGTAAACAGACCTTATTTTTAATGGCCATGACTTCACATATACCCTAACTTCACCAAGAAATGATACTACCTACTATTATTACACAAACAAGCAATACATTCTTAGTATTTGATGGGCTTTCCACTTTGAGATGAAGCACGAATGGTATAAGCAGAAAGAATTCCCACTTGTGATGATAATTATAAGCCAAAAGTGCACAAAATTGGCCTTAGGTTTTGAAATGCAAGAAAGACGAACATAATCCAAATTATAAACAGGTACAACGAAAAGTTAAAATGATCAATATATCATTATAAAATATCATAATTACATAACACACTTGAACCTACTTACTTGTTAAGGTTTCCAATAGAAGAGAGAGTCATACCATGACCCTATGGATCCTATTGGGCATCATCACCTTGTCGTTCTGAGGGAGGCTAAGATTGATCTTGATACGGCTAGGATGGATGGAGCAATAATTGGGTCAACTGAGTGATTTGTTGCTCAAGCCTTCTATACTACTCGTTCTGCTGTTCGATTTGGCTCATGAACTGACCCCTTAATTCTGATGTTGCCCTATTGATGGCTTCTTGCATGTCCTCCTCTGTGATTCGACGAGAAGAAGATGGAACATCGTGCGCCGATCCTCCTATAGAATACGATCCTACACCATACAACCGTCTTCTAGTTGATCCACCTACTACCTGGCAAAATAATACGCCGTGGTTGATAGGTGGTGCAGTTGGATCTCCTTGCGATGCCGTTGTAGCCTACTCGGCCAATTCCTTGTATGTGGCCTATAATTAGTACATAATTATTGTCTTTTTACTTTAAAGTTAATTATTGATTATATGACATAAATAAACATAAATAATTGATATACCATGGTTTGTTCAGCCTTGGGGTCGGAGTATGCACCATCGGGGCCTTTCTTATGTACTTTCTCAAACACATCTACCTTCGTCACTGGTCTGTTCCTTTTTAATTCCTATAATAACATTCATCAAACAACAATTATTATATTAAATATTTAACTATCATATAGTATTACAATTTAAATAATTAGTTTAACACTTACCATTCTTCTCTTGATCTCGTGAAACCCCACACAACCACCATAATGTGGAGATGGCTTACTCATTCTATTCTTCTTGTTTTGCTCTGACCTCTTCTTCCATGTATCTGTGTTCCACTGTTGACATAGTGCATCCCATACGCTATCACTCAACCAAGAGGGTTTAATATTTTTCTTCTTTTGCATGTAGCGGCCCTTACAGAAAAGGTCCCGTAACCGAGCACTAACATTTCTAAAAAATAATTGGCGGATGACTGGTTCATCATAGGGGTACCACTTGTACAATCTCTATAGCCATATATTAAGTATTAGTAATACAAATTATATATTGTCACGGTATATGTAACTGAAATATATATATGAAATTAACTGTGTACTTAATTAGTACCTGAAAAACGATCCACTATCTCTCTTTAACCTCAATTGGAATCAAAGTCCATCTCATCCAAGGCTCATTGAACCCAGCAGATAATATATTGACGATCACTCGTGCTGCCCCAGCTGGTATCCATCTGCAATTGGTAAAGACACAAAGTATACTAACAGTTGTAATGGAAAAAATAATAAAGAAAATAATATACATATTATATAAAATTGTATATAATGTTCTCATACCCATTTTCATATATTTTCATATATGTGCACCTATCAATCTGCCACACAGTGTACGCCTCCAAAGATGAGAATCCAAACCTCTGCCAAAACTCTAAATGTACTCATGCAGCCCATCGCGAGGCATCAGTAGAATATCTAGATGGTCAGTAGATGGTGTGGACTGGACCATAGGCAGGTCATCGGAGTCGACTTGCAAACCATCTAAGTGTCGTGGCAAGGCTGTAGATGAAGTAGATGCCAGAGATTGATCATTTGTGGGTAAATTGGTCGGTCTGCCAGTTTGTGACATCAACCCTCCACTCAATGGTATTTGAGATGATGAAGTAGATGTATGCCCAGCATTGGAGGCAGAGTGGGATGCATGTGTACCACTTGAACGTGCAATAGAGCGCTGCAATGCCCCAGGACCCACGTATCATCTAGCCGTACCTTTACTTTTATCTTTACCTGAAGACATGTCTATTTTGAACAAAATCCAACTATCATTTAAAATGTAGATCTACATATATAATTTGAATATATTATCTTCATACTAAATGTTTATCGATAGTATTAATACACTGAAGTAATATACTAAATTTCATTAGCACTGTCACCCCCCTTGTAAGGCCCCGATCCCTGACGAGGCCGGAGGCTCTAATAACCATGCTATTCTCAACCCAATACCAAACCCGGTCACAAAATTTGAGGGAAAAACAGACACACTTTCCTTTATACCGCGGGCATGTTTCAAACCTCTAAATGCACAAAATAGCCACAATATACTAAAACAAGCTTTTATAATTAAAATTCAAAGGTTCAAAGTCATCCAAGCCAGGAGACAAACAACAGCTCCAAATCACACATGCATGCACCCAACTTAACTTATCATTAAACCTTTTTAACATGCCATCCTATGATAACATTAGAGCAATTTTAGAAGTTGAAATCAACATCTCTAAACATACACCTCCAAGCATGCAAGAACTAAAAGGAGAATTAAAAGTTATTACAAACCATAATATCTCAAAGCTAACATTACAACCAACAGCTTTCAACTTGCAACTACAAGAATATACATAGCCTTAAGGCCACAAAATAGATCATGCTATAGCAATACAAGTACACCATGTGAAACCCCACTTTCTTGCTTATCTCGTTTTACGTGTTTTACCTGGTTTTGGGTGCATATGATCTGTTTATGTGCTATAGGACCTAGAAAGTTATAATTTTGATTTCAATACTCCTAATACGTGCTAAATGTGCATTCATGAAATTTTCATCAAAAACGGAGTCAGAAATTTTATCGTCGATTTTCAGTGAATAGTGTTTTCGAAACACGTCCGCTATAATTTTGAAACTGGTCTTTTTAACCCTTCTAGACCTAGTCCACGGACTTTAATAGACCTGTGTTTGATGAAAACGGTTTTAAAATCGGCTTAAGAATTTATTAGGGTTTTTACACCGACTTTTGCGAAAATCGAGTTTTAAGCCGACTCGGGTGGAATTCTTTGAATGTAAAACTTCTTGTCACCTAAAAATAATCCACTTGAGATATCTTGGGGGTTGCATATTTATTTTTAACTTGGTGAGCAATAAAATGCAATTAAAGTCATTAAAAACACAAAAATACTAATTTAAAATAACTTTGACTTTAATTAAATAATTGACCTTATAAGCTAATGTCACCTACACACACTCACACAACACAAAAACACCATCACACACACACACATTGCCGTGAGTTTGAGGAGAGAAAAGAGAAGAGAAAAACTTAAGCTTTCAATCCAATTTTTCAAAGAAAAACCTAGTTTTTGTCCGTGAAACTTCGCACCGACTTGGATTCTGCTTGTTGGGCACGCATAGCACGCATTCCTAGGCTTATATCGCATCTAAGGTGAGAGAAAAATTCTAGATCTCAAAATGTCATTTTTGTGTTTTTGCGTATAAATGAAGATTGAACCGTTAGAATTGAAATCTGATGTTAGATTATTGCTCCTTGCATGCTAGGGATCATTATATACTAATACTACGAGTTTCTGTCGGATATAGCATAATTTTTATTTTCCGGGTATTTAATTTTGATTAAAATGTTCAAAGTTGATTTAATTGAGTTGCGTTGCTCGAAATCGATTGCCGTCGATTTCTAAATACTTGATAATTACGTGTTAGCGCTGTTGTAATGCCGAATTTTCGATTACATTGTTTGTGTGAAAATCCGGAAAATCCAGCCATGACATCTTAGGATTTTGGGGTTTTTGGGCATGATTTGGAGGTGTTATGGTGGAGTTCCGAGAGGGCTAATGTAGTAGGTTGAATGGGTCAGTGATAGGAACTGCTTTGGCAATGTTTGGATTAGTAGATTGTAAGTTATGAATTTTAGAAGTTTAGGTTGTCATTCTTTAATTTCTTGAACGATGCCTTAGATGGTTGGGTAGTGTTCGAGTGATGAATGGTGAGTTGTTGTTGAGTAATTTAGAGTTTAATTATGTATATTATGCATGTCCGGTTAGATGGCCTACTTTGTCATCTAACTACGTTGTTTGTTGTTTAATTTAATATTGATGTTATATTGATGTTATTGATTGATTATTATTGAATGCGGGAATCGGGCACTCTTGTTGCTGATCTCCCAATTGATTGATTGATTTATGCTTGTGTGATTGATGAATATGGAGTCTTGGTATGTGTGTGCCACCTCTCGGGCAGCGTCGGGCTGTCGGGTTGATAACGGCATGACTGCCATAGGCTACCCCCAGCTCGCATGACGGAGGTGTCATGGAGGGAGGGGCTAGTGAGGTACCTCGGGTGCGTGAGTAATGGGGAGTTATAAGAAGAACGGTTGAGATCGTGATGGCGTTTGGAGCTACACCAAATAGAGTATCCTTATTGATTGGTTATATAGTTATGTGATGATAGCTTTATTTATGTTATTATTGTTGTTGTGTGTTTACTTGCTCAAAGGACTAAATCCAAAGAGCGTAGTGAATACTGTCGAGATCTATCGGATCCTCACTGGGCTTATGTATATAAGCTCACTCTCTATTAATGCATGTTTCAGGTGTACTTTCACAAGATTACGGGTACGTGCCTCCTGAAGAGGAGAATGTGGAAAACGTGCCTTTCGTGGATGAGTCATATGTTCCCGAGTCTTATCCATGACTTTATGTTGTTTAAATGTCTTGTATATTAGTTTAATAGACTTTATATGCCTTATGGTTCTTAATGTAATAGATATTGAAAAGATGATGAACCAAATGATGTTAACTTAACGGTTTTTTTTTGTTTATGGTTAAGTTGTAAATGTGTCTCAACTTACTTTTGAAATGTATGATAAAGTTGAGGTATTGTATGTCATGTTGGAACGGAGGCGTATAACGAAGATGTTTTATCGTATAATATGGTTGTGTTGTATGTTGTTGTTTGTATTGAAGAATTACTGGTTGTATGATGTTTAATGAGGTTGGTTTAGAACCTCGGAAATCTGTTTACTGTCGTTATGCCGCCGAAATTCCGTTGCGTCCTGACTGATCGTAGGTGGGGTCGAGTTGGGGCGTGACAGTTTAAGTGGTATCAGAGCTCATGTTAGTTGTCAGCCGGGGTATTCTCGGAATGTGGGTAATGGTCTTAGCATGAAATATGTATGAAAGGAAAGAAAAATGAAATATGTATTGGTATGATTAATTGATTAAGTGATTATGTGATTTAAGTGCTTATGTGATTATGTGATCAATTTGTTTATGTGTTTTATATGAGTTTGTTATTTATGTGGTAATAGTTGTTTATAACCTGTCTACGTGCTATAACTGTACTAACTCTTTGATTAGTAGAATGGCCGGTCGACTGAGAACCAGAGGTAGGTCTGAGATGATTGATGAGACTCCGAGTAACGTGGCACCGGGCCGTGACGGGGGTGATGACCGATTAGGAGCAGCTATGGAGCGGATTGCAGAGTTAGTGGCTAGTCAGGCACAGTTATTAGCAGGGCAGGCTGCCCAGAATCAGGCTATGCAGGCTCAGCTTCTGAATATTCAGGGTGGTAACCACGGGCGTGGTACCCTGAAGGATTTTTTAGGATATCACCCACCGAGATTTCAGGGGGAGCCGGATGATAGGAAGGCGGAGGTATGGATTAGCAAGTTGGAGAAGATTTATGATCCCCTTGGCTATACTGATGAGCAGAAAGTCTCTTTTGCCGTGTAGTTGTTAGATGACGAGTCAGAGGAGTGGTGGCGCACAGTAAGGAGTAGCTGGGCGGGACAGGGTATTCCTTATGTTTGGAGAACATGTCTGATGGCTTTCCGAGCAAAGTATGGCCCGAGGATTTGCAGGGAACGGAGAGAGGCCGAGTTTCTAGCCTTGGTCCAGGGAGATGCTACAATGGCTCAATATGAGGCCACATTTACTCGATTGTCCCGGTATGCACCGGAGTATGTGGCGGACGAGGAGCGGAGGACTCGCAGGTTTATGTTGGGGTTGCGGGCCGAGATTCAGGCTGTGATGGCTCTGAATCGATATGATATTTTCACTGAGGCTTTTGAGGCAGCTTCTAGGTTAGAGAAGAGGAAAGGGGATCAGATTGTCTCCAGTCAGCCTAGTAAGAGGCCGTATCAGCCACAAGGCCAGCAGGTTTTATATAGGCCTCCAGTACAGCAGTTTGTCTACAGGCCACCTGCCCAGCAGGGTTCTTATAGGCCACAGAGTCAGCAGAGTTACTATCGGCCTCAGTTTCAGCAGAGGCCATATCAAGTTCAAACTCAGTTTAGGCCAGCCCAGTCTCAGGGTCAGTATAGGCCTAGTGTGGTGAGACCTCAGCAGCAGGCTGTATCAGCTGCTTCTTCAGCTTCTGGTTATTCTAGGGGCAGTGTTAGTGCCACATCATTGCAGTGTAATTACTGCAAGCGCCCAGGGCATGTGGAGTCCGACTGCAGGGTAAAGGCAGGGACATGTTTGGGTTGTGGTAGCATCGATCATAGGGCGAAGGATTGCCCTAAGTATGCGAGGACTGAGGGTCGAGCAGCGACTCAGGGTTACCAAGGTAGACCTACGGGCAGTGTACCACAGCAGCAGCGGGTTCAGGCTCGGGCTTATGCAGTTGACTTAGAGGAGATGCCTGAGGAGACTGCAGTTGTGGAAGGTAACTTTCTTATACTTGATCAACTTGTTAAAGTGTTGATTGATTCTGGTGCTACGCATTCTTTCATTACTCCTGCTTGTGTGCAACGTGTTAAATTGCAACCTGAAAGATTGCCTTATGTGGTTGAAATTAGTACCTCTTTGACTGATAAGTATGTTACTGGCTTAGTATGTAAGGATTGTATAATACATGTTAAGGGGCATAGTTTTCCTTCGGACCTTATTTTATTTCCTATCCGGGGGTATGATGTTATCTTGGGTATGGATTGGCTTTCTAAGTATGATGCCCAGTTGAACTGTAGAACCAAGGTAGTACAGTTTCGTTTGCCAGATCAGCCAGTAGTTGAGGTAGCGGGTAACCGGGGTGCTAAGACGAGTTTTGTTATCTCAACAACTAAAGCCGTTAAGTTGGTGAGTAAGGGGTGTTCGGGTTATCTAGCTTATTTGATCAACAAGCCATCTGTTAAGCTACAGCTAGAGGAAGTCCCTATTATCCGGGAATATCCTAATGTATTTCCCGAGGAGTTGCCAGGGTTGCCGCCTGAGAGGGATATCGAGTTTGTGATTAATCTTGTTCCCGGTACTCAACCTATTTCTAAATCGGCGTACCGGATGGCACCAGCTGAGTTGAAGGAGTTGAAGACTCAGTTACAGGAGTTGTTGGAGAAAGGATTTATTCAGCAGAGTTCTTCACCTTGGGGAGCACCAGTCTTATTTGTGAAGAAGAAGGATGGTACCTTGAGGTTGTGTATAGATTACCGTGGTTTGAATCAGGTGACTATCAAGAATAAATATCCTTTGCCACTGATTGATGAGTTGTTTGATCAACTTCAGGGAGCCAAAGTCTACTCTAAGTTTGATTTGAGGCAGGGGTATTATCAGCTTCGGATTCGCTCAGACGATGTTCCGAAGTCTGCCTTCAGGACTCGGTACGGGCATTATGAGTTTGTTGTTATGCCCTTTGGTTTGACTAATGCACCGGCAGCATTCATGGATCTTATGCATCGAGTCTTTCAGCCGTACTTGGACCAGTTCGTGGTGATTTTTATTGATGATATCTTGGTCTATTCTAAATCTGAATTGGAGCACGAGCAACATCTACGGCTTGTATTAGAGAAGTTGCAGGAGCATCAGTTGTTTGCCAAGTTCAGCAAATGTGAATTTTGGCTGCAACGGATTTCTTTTCTTGGCCATGTTATTACACAGAGTGGTATTTCTGTAGATCCCACTAAGATTGAATCGGTGATGTCTTGGAAGCGGCCAGAGAGTGTTACTGATGTCCGTAGTTTTCTTGGCTTGGCGGGTTATTACCGTAGGTTTGTCAAGGACTTCTCAAAGATTGCGGGGCCACTATCTAAGTTGACTCAGAAACGGACTATCTTTAATTGGGACGAGAAGTGTGAGAGTGGATTTCAGGAGTTGAAAAAGAGGTTAACTACCGCTCCAGTACTTGCTCTACCAGAGGGGACCGATAATATGGTCATTTACAGTGATGCATCCAAGGAGGGCTTGGGATGTGTTCTTATGCAGGATGGCCGAGTTATTGCCTATGCTTCCAGGAAGTTGAAGCCTTATGAGGTGAATTATCCGACTCATGATCTTGAGTTGGCAGCAGTTGTCTTTGCACTCAAAAAGTGGCGTCATTATCTGTGGGGCAGTAAGTTCGAGATTTTCACTGATCATAAGAGTCTTAAGTATTTATTCTCACAGAAGGAGTTGAATATGCGCCAGCGGAGGTGGATGGAGCTTCTTGGAGATTATAATTGTTCTATCAATTATCTGCCTGGGAAGGCAAATGTTGTGGCAGATGCTCTCAGCCGGAAGGCTAGTATTTCTTGTTTGGCTGTCAAGAAGTGGGAGGTTCTTGAGGAGTTTAGTTATTGGAGACCAGAGTTCACTCAGGTTGGGGTGATGTGTTCACATCTCCGTATTCAGCCTTTATTGTTGTCTCAGATCAGGGAAGCTCAGCAGCTTGATGTTAACCTTCAGAAGATCAAGGATCAGATTTCGGATGATCAGTCTGACTTTAAAGTGCATGAGGATGGTATTCTTCGGTTTCGGAACAGGGTTTGTGTTCCCGATGAACCGGGCTTGAGACGAGGTATTCTGGAGGAAGCTCATAATTCTAAATATACTATTCATCCCGGTGGAACCAAGATGTATCGGGATTTGAAACAGCATTACTGGTGGAACAACATGAAGAGGGAGGTTGCTCAGTTTGTGTCTAGATGTTTGACTTGTCAGAGAGTGAAAGCCGAGCATCAACGACCAGCAGGTTTGCTTCAGCCGTTGGCTATACCAGAGTGGAAGTGGGAGCATATTACGATGGACTTCGTCACTGGTTTGCCTAGATCACCGAGGGGTAATGATGCAGTTTGGGTTGTCGTGGATCGTTTGACGAAGACAGCTCATTTTATCTCGATGAGGTTAGGAGATGAGGTTACAAAGCTGACGGATCTTTATCTGGATCAGATTGTTAGACTTCACGGTATTCCATCTAGTATTGTCTCTGATCGAGATCCTCGATTTACTTCTCGCTTGTGGGAGAAACTTCAGGAGACTTTGGGTACTCAGTTGAACTTCAGTACAGCGTATCATCCACAGACCGACGGTCAGTCTGAGCGGACTATTCAGATTTTGGAAGATATGCTTAGGGCTTGTGTTCTGGACTTCGGGAAGAACTGGGAGAAACATCTACCACTTGCCGAGTTTGCCTATAACAATAGTTATCAAGCTACTATTGGAAGGGCACCTTTTGGAGCTCTTTACGGTCGTAAGTGCCGTTCACCTTTATATTGAGACGAGGTAGGAGAGATGAAGACTGTTGATCCGACTATTATGCCAGAACTTCTTGAGAAGATTGAGAATGTTCAGTTGATCAGGCAGAGAATGCTTACGGCGCAGAGTAGATTCAAGAGTTATGCTGATAAGCGTCGTCGAGACTTGGAGTTTGCAGTTGGAGATCGGGTTTTCTTGAGATTGTCTCCTCGAAAGGGGTTTGTTCGTTATGGTAAAGGTGGTAAGCTGAGTCCGAGATTTGTTGGGCCGTTTGAGATTACTGGCAGGGTTGGTAAGTTGGCATATCGGTTGGCTTTACCGGAGAACTTCTCTAATGTCCACGATGTGTTTCACGTGTCTAATTTGCGGAAATACAATCCGGATCCTTCTCATATTCTTGAGCCAGAGCCGTTACAGCTTCGTGAGAATTTGACTTATGACAAGCATCCGATTCGTATTCTAGATCAGATGGACCGAGAGTTGAGGTCGAAGAGGATTCCGATGGTTAAGGTGTTGTAGAAGCACCACGGCATTGAAGAGGCTACGTGGGAGAAACGAGATCAGATGCAGCAGAAATACCCAGATCTATTCCGTACATCAAGTAAGAATTTCGAGTACGAAATTTCTATAAGGGGGGGAGAATGTGAAACCCCACTTTCTGGCTTATCTTGTTTTACGTGTTTTACCTCGTTTTGCGTGCATATGATCTGTTTATGTGCTATAGGACCTAGAAAGTTATAATTTTGATTTCAATACTCCTAATACGTGCTAAATGTGCATTCATGAAATTTTCATCAAAAACGGAGTCAGAAATTTTATCGTCGATTTTCAGTGAATAGTATTTTCGAAACACGTCCGCTATAATTTTGAAACTGGTCTTTTTAACCCTTCTAGACCTAGTCCACGGACTTTAATAGACCTGTGTTTGATGAAAACGGTTTTAAAATCGGCTTAAGAATTTATTAGGGTTTTTACACCGACTTTTGCGAAAATCGAGTTTTAAGCCGACTCGGGTGGAATTCTTTGAATGTAAAACTTCTTGTCACCTAAAAATAATCCACTTGAGATATCTTGGGGGTGGCATAATTATTTTTAACTTGGTGAGCAATAAAATGCAATTAAAGTCATTAAAAACACAAAAATACCTATTAAAATAACTTTGACTTTAATTAAATAATTGACCTTATAAGCTAATGTCACCTACACACACTCACACAACACAAAAACACCATCACACACACACACATTGCCGTGAGTTTGAGGAGAGAAAAGAGAAGAGAAAAACTTAAGCTTTCAATCCATTTTTTCAAAGAAAAACCTAGTTTTTGTCCGTGAAACTTCGCACCGACTTGGATTCTGCTTGTTGGGCATGCATAGCACGCATTCCTAGGCTTATATCGCATCTAAGGTGAGAGAAAAATTCTAGATCTCAAAATGTCATTTTTGTGTTTTTGCGTATAAATGAAGATTGAACCGTTAGAATTGAAATCTGATGTTAGATTATTGCTCCTTGCATGCTAGGGATCATTATATACTAATACTACGAGTTTCTGTCGGATATAGCATAATTTTTATTTTCCGGGTATTTAATTTTGATTAAAATGTTCAAAGTTGATTTAATTGAGTTGCGTTGCTCGAAATCGATTGCCGTCGATTTCTAAATACTTGATAATTACGTGTTAGCGCTGTTGTAATGCCGAATTTTCGATTACATTGTTTGTGTGAAAATCCGGAAAATCCAGCCATGACATCTTAGGATTTTAGGTTTATCGGGCATGATTTGGAGGTGTTATGGTGGATTTCCGAGAGGGCTAATGTAGTAGGTTGAATGGGTGAGTGATAGGAACTGATTTGGCAATGTTTGGATTAGTAGATTGTAAGTTATGAATTTTAGAAGTTGAGGTTGTCATTCTTTAATTTCTTGAACGATGCCTTAGATGGTTGGGTAGTGTTCGAGTGATGAATGGTGAGTTGTTGTTGAGTAATTTAGAGTTTAATTATGTATATTATGCATGTCCGGTTAGATGGGCTACTTTGTCATCTAACTACGTTGTTTGTTGTTTAATTTAATATTGATGTTATATTGATGTTATTGATTGATTATTATTGAATGCGGGAATCGGGCACTCTTGTTGCTGATCTCCCAATTGATTGATTGATTTATGCTTGTGTGATTGATGAATATGGAGTCTTGGTATGTGTGTGCCACCTCTCGGGCAGCGTCGGGCTGTCGGGTTGATAACGGCATGACTGCCATAGGCTACCCCCAGCTCGCATGACGGAGGTGTCATGGAGGGAGGGGCTAGTGAGGTACCTCGGGTGCGTGAGTAATGGGGAGTTATAAGAAGAACGGTTGAGATCGTGATGGCGTTTGGAGCTACACCAAATAGAGTATCCTTATTGATTGGTTATATAGTTATGTGATGATAGCTTTATTTATGTTATTATTGTTGCTGTGTGTTTACTTGCTCAAATGACTAAATCCAAGGAGCGTAGTGAATACTGTCGAGATCTATCGGATCCTCACTGGGCTTATGTATATAAGCTCACTCTCTATTAATGCATGTTTCAGGTGTACTTTCACAAGATTACGGGTACGTGCCTCCTGAAGAGGAGAATGTGGAAAACGTGCCTTTCGTGGATGAGTCATATGTTCCCGAGTCTTATCCATGACTTTATGTTGTTTAAATGTCTTGTATATTAGTTTAATAGACTTTATATACCTTATGGTTCTTAATGTAATAGATATTGAAAAGATGATGAACCAAATGATGTTAACTTAACGGTTTTCTTTTGTTTATGGTTAAGTTGTAAATATGTCTCAACTTACTTTTGAAATGTATGATAAAGTTGAGGTATTGTATGTCATGTTGGAACGGAGGCGTATAGCGAATATGTTTTATCGTATAATATGGTTGTGTTGTATGTTGTTGTTTGTATTGAAGAATTACTGGTTGTATGATGTTTAATGAGGTTGGTTTAGAACCTCGGAAATCTGTTTACTGTCGTTATGCCGCCGAAATTCCGTTGCGTCCTGACTGATCGTAGGTGGGGTCGAGTTGGGGCGTGACACACCACGTAACAACAAGAAGGCAAATCCACCTTAGACAACAAACACACAACAACTAGGGCAAAGGCTCAACCGGAACTTCTTCCTCTTCCACTAGCACCTCAACTAGTTGGGGTTCACCCTCAGTACTTCCTGAAATATGTTTAGCGAGGTATGAACAATCACAATTGCTCAGTAAGGGATAAGGTCTACCGGGGACGTGCAATGTAACAAATTAACACAATTAATACAATAGATAAATAGTGAATAACAATTCTAATACCACATTTTAAAAGAATACAATCGATAACCCTTATCACTCCAAATCTTCGATCCCCGATCCACGAACCACGATCTCAATCTCGATATGCCGGCATCTCTTACACCAATGGGTACTCCGAATGTACCCGATCCTACGACCCAACACCCCCTGGCAATCTCCGTTCCAGGCGAGTAAGGGAATAGCAGACGGAGCTAAGGCAACCAACACTGGCAAGCCCGATGCCGCCCAGCGAGGCCATTGCATCCGCCGCGACAATGAGGTTGCGCAACCACGATGCAATGCAAGAATGATAACAATGACAATATAATCAAGAAATACATTTAAGGACAAAGTAAGTTGTTCTCGTACCAAGTTACAATTTAGCAATAATAAGCATATATCAATTACGCAATTATACTAAACAATATACTATTTTAGAAAGAAAATAAACTATGATGCACGTAAGGATGCAGGTCCCTCACCTCTACCGAGCTCCAAGATGTAAGTTTGAATCACATCATTTCCAGTCACCTTGAACCTATGAGCAAACATTACTTCAATTACTCTTTAACTACAACATTCATTCTAAGTTAGCTAACTTATAACTTCGCTTATTTAGCATATATACAATATCTATTAGAATTCTATTTTTAACAAAACACCACTTTTATATACTTTAACTTAACATATATTCCATATTTTCAATAGTCTACAAGTTAATTAAGAAGATAGTTCAAAAACTTAAATGAGAATGATTCAACCAGCATGCTATAACTAGATATAAATCGAGCTAGAATTTAGTTTAACTAAAATCAACACATGAGCCTGCAGTTACTCATACTATTTCTCATTTTACTTTAGTTAATAACTTGTACAAGAAATTAATTCACTCCACATAACAATAAACTAGCCATTAACTCAACTCAAAGAATTTCTCCAAATGATATAATAGATAATAAAGGTTAGGTTACTTTAATGTTCAAATGCCACTTTCATTCCCAATGACACTTCCCAGTCTTTTACTACTTTAATGAACTTCTAATTCATATTCTACTTTACTTACAATAGTTAGTAATATCTCTATGAAGATAGCCCAACATTAGCACATAGGGAAAGAAATGCATTTATCAACTAATAGAAAAGTTAACTATCAACCATTTAATAACTAACATACTATTTTAGTAAAATAACTATACTTCAAGCTAAGATTCTAACATATCACTAGTAGTATTAACTTAAGTTAATTACATTTAACATATAATAGACAACTATCAACTTACAATTAACCTTACATGTAAGTTGAAAAAGTATTAAACACATTCTTCCACATAGTTTACTTGACCTTTCTAAGTGTTCACTAGTTGCATATTGATAACAACAACTAATTGTAACAGTTGAATTGTTTAGCATATATAGAAACATTACCTATGTCTAAAGGTGGTGACCATCACAACTCTACTAGCATTTCTCATTCACAGTCGAATAGAATAGCTTTTAATTTAAATTAATTTTACTAGCAATTAGATTTCAATTATAATTCATGAAAACAACATAACTATAAGAGCCCCATTACGTTATTAATCATCCAAGGACACTGCACAATAATGGTACATCCAAGGACACCGTAAAAAGCTGTAGAAACTAAACTCGTAAGGCTTTCTAATGGTATATAATTCAACCCCTAATCCTTCTCCAATTAATACAGTTTTAAGCTCGAAGTTGCCTCAATGCAGTTAAAATAGAAGCAGTTTATACAAGCAAATAAGCAGTTTTACAAAAGGGCATATACAAAATATAATTATAATTACATCAAAAGTTCCACACCAACTTGAAACTACATTTAAACATTCAAGAAGTCATGCCAAGGTCTTAGAAGCGCGAGACAACCGAAATTGCACATAAACCCCTTTGTTATTCAAACTATTTCTCCTCCAAACGTAAGTTAATGATTCAAATTTAAAGGGAAACTCTACCAACCTTCTAACTAACCCTCAAGGAACCCTTTCAACCCTCTAACTCATTCAAATGCCCGCAATAACCTCAAAAGCCCCAAATTCCTTCTTATAGCTTTACACTACACCTACCTCATCCGGGCTTCAAACAAGGATTAGCAAAGCTTCTATAGCACCTAGGTAGCCTAAGGATACCAAAAGTAGAGCCTGAATCCACCCGGATTCGTCTTAACCCCGAAACCCCCTTATTAAAGTTGACTATTTTACGTTTTATGCAATTTTAGAGCAATTCAAAGGCACAGGGCTATTAGACTACCTTCATTAGCACCTAAGGCATCTATTAGGAGTGTTGAATCAAGCTAATTCGAGCAATTACACAAAACCCTAGAAAAAATATCACTATTCACCTCATGAATTAAACTAACGATTCCAACATTTTAAAAAGCGAAACAATGGTTCAAATATGTTCTCTAGCACTCATATACAAGGTATAATAGCATAGATAATCAATACAATAGCATTTGAACACATTTTCAACAAATCAAGAAAATAGCAACTATTTTAAAATGCGAAAATAAGCCGTGAAATCCCTCACCAATGCGCGTAGGAGCTCCTAGGAGGCTAGTAGACACCTTAAACCACTTGCACCTAGCTTGGCTTGGCTTGAAATGAGGATTTGTTGAGCAAAAAAAACTCTATTTCTTCTCCTATGCAATTCTCGGATTTGCTACAGTGTTTTCAGCATGCTCTCTTTTTTTGTTTTTTTTTGTTTTCCTAAGTTATGAGCTAATGTGTGTGTTGTGTGAGTTATATATTAAATGGGGCTAAGTTGCTTGCTTAAATGGTTCACTAAATGCGCTTAGTTAGCTTAAAACGAGCCTAGATAGTAAAATGAATGCTAGCTAATTCATTCCCTAAGTTATGTTACGTAACACTATTCATACAACTACAAAAATCATTTTATAAACGAGCTCTCCTATCGCCTCTAGCTCAAATGCACATTTTTTCCACTACTCTAACAATTAATATGATTTAATAAAAATGCTAATTCGCTAATAGCATGAAGTTAAAAACGGAGTGAATAGTAATTTAAGAAGACAGTTAATAATGCACAGAAGGAAATGCGCAAACAAGGGATGCAACAGTAATTGAATGCATGGCTAAAACTCGGGCGTCACACCCCGACCCCTCACAGAGTCAGGACTCCTATTAACTTCATTAACGTTAACCAAACCCTAACCCTGGGCATAAAAAAAGAGCAAAAATGGACATAGTCTCCCCTGTTTATAGGATTATCCACATACCTGCCCTCACATCCATTGCTGCACAAAACACACTATAATATTCCTATGATAAAATACCGAAGTTCCTATACCCATCCGAGCCTTTCTACATAGCAAAATTAAAGCTTACATGCATCATTTCCTTAGTTTCTAGCATAGTATGATTATAATTTCACTTACTATACCACTCTAATGTTTTTTATTTAACTAATTTAGAATTTATGTTCCATTCAAACCATCCACAAGCTTAATTAACTACATACAAACTATTACAAGCCAACAACTTAAATTATCTTTATACAAACCAACAACTTACACTAACTACATACAAATTAAATTAAGGCAATTATGCAAATATAACAATTAAATAAAATATATTCAAAGTCCCTCTGGGGTCGGGCGTTACAAGCACTAATCATCAACATGATTGTTAGTGTCATCATTATCATCGTTATCATCTTCGGCGTCTTCTTCTTCTTCTTCTTCTTCGTCTTCGTCTTCTTCTTCATCTTGTTCTTGTTGAAATTGTAACTCATTCAATTCTTCTTCCAATACCTCAATATTTTCGATTGATTCATGAACACGTTGAGGCAACCTTTCATCATCCAATAGTACTATAGGCACATCCATTACATCTGACTGATAAGGTAATTCCTCTTCTATTCCATACTCTTCCCGAGGCACGTCACAGTAATTTCTCGGTCTGATTTTGCATATAACACACCAATTAGCATGATTTCTCTTAGCACCAGGGTACTTGCAGTATTACACTTGATGTGCTTGTTCTGCTAACACAAACGGTTCATATTTTGGAAATGCCCTCTTCACATTGACCTCGACAAGTCGATACTTAGGATGTTCCTTAACACCTCTGCCTTTTTGCATATCATACCAGTTACACTTAAAAAGAACAACTCTTGTATGTTTCTATGTTGGATTATGGTATTCTAATTCAACTATGCCCTTCAATATTCCATAGTAGTCACCGTACTCGGTAGTACCATCATATGTCCCTTTGACGAAACTCCACTATTCATTGTGGACTTGGAAGACCTGTAATCAAGGGTGTCAAATCGGTATCCATTAACCAAGTAGTTTGACCATGTGCACACTCTCCTACTTGGCCACATAGAAAGACATTTCACCCGATCATCAACACCATTAGTGCCGACAAATTGCAAAGCACGGAATTTACCGAAAGTTAAAGAGTTGAGTGCTAACTTCAACGCAAATAAACCATCAATATGAACTTTAATTGGATGTGTACTTACAAGGTCATATAACCATTTTGGAAAAAGATTGTCAATCTTATATTGAATTTGTGTCGCCGTTAATGGTGGATAATTTCGTGAAAGATATTCCTCAAACATCCTAGGAACAATATGTAGGGTTCGTATTAGAAATGTATTAGTATTACATTATATGTACAAAATGTCATGACCTTACCTGATATAAGGGTGAACCTCTTGGCAATTCATTAGTACATATAGGTGTGCCGCATAAAACTCTCTATCCTCCAGATTTATGTACTTTTCTTTCCCTATGGGACAACCCGGGTAAGTAAATATAGATAAGCATCCATCAGGATAGTCCACATCGCTATATTGGTTATTTCAACCAATTTTTCTTGTTTCAGTTCCCACATGAGATTCGAAATAATATGAACAAAAGGTTGATGTTTCAAGGGAAAGATAGGCTTCACATATAGATCCTTCAACCTTTGCTTTATTCCTTACATTCCTCTTCAAATGATGTAAGAACCTGCATGAGTGTTGGTTTTTAAACATAAGTAATGTTTAATACAAGTGTTAGCATATAAATTTAGGAAAAAGATGGAATTACCTTTCGAAATGATACATCCACCGATATTGTACAGGACCACCACATATTTCTTCATACACCAAGTGAACTGGCAAATGCTCCATCGAATCAAAGAAAGCAGGGGGTAAGATCTTTTCCAGGGTACAAAGAGTCACGATAATATTTTCTTGCATCCTTTCTAGATCTTCTCTATGAAGAGATGTACAACATAAATCTCTGAAGAACAAACTTAGTTCTGTAAAAGCTTCCCAAACATGTTTAGAAAATACATCACGTAAAGCTATAGGAAGCAATCTCTCCATAAAGACATGACAATCATGATTCTTCATATGTGACAATTTTAGATCTTTCAGGTCAACACACCTTGATAAATTGGATGCATATCCATCGGAGAGTCGTAAGTCCTTAACCCAATCTAGAATTGCTTTTTTTCTCGGCCATTGGCAATGTGTACACATCTATATTCAGTTTGTAACCACCACCCGGTTTGCTCTGAACACATAATTCGGGACGGTCACAAAAGTTTGAAATATCCATCCTCGCTTTGAGATTATCTTTTGTCTTACCCTTGACGTCCATCACAGTGTTGAAAACAATCTCAAAGACATTCTTCTCAATATGCATCACATCCAAATTATGACGCACAAGATGTGAACACCAATAGGGCAAATCCCAAAAAATGCTTCTTTTCATCCAATTATGCCAATCCCCAAAGCCATGTATCTTTTTTCTTTTACAAGATGTCAATTCACTTGCTGTAGGGAAGTCTTTTACACATTCCCAAATTTGTTCACCGTCTAATATGGGAGGACGATAAGAGCTTTCTACTCTACCTTTAACAAAGTTCTTATTGTCTCGTCGTAACGAATTACTCAGTGGTAAGAACTCACAATGACAATCAAAGAAGCAATATTTTCTACCTGCGGTCAATTGGAAAGCCTTTGAATGTTCCATGCAATACGAACACGATAACCTTCCATGTGTACTCCAACCAGATAACATACTATATGCCAGAAACTCATTTATTGTCCACAATAAAGCCGCCTTCAATTGAAAATTTGTTTCTGTTGACACATCATATCAAGAAGCCCCAACTTCCCATAAATCTTTCAATTCTTTGATTAAGGGTTCTAAGTATATATCAATGTTTTTGTTGGGATTTTTTGGGCCTGGAATAAGAGGAGTCAAGAACATGACAGGGTTCTTCATACACATCCATGGTGGTAAATTGTATGGTATCATAATCGCTGGCCAACAAGAATAAGGTTTAGAGTTTGAGTTGTATGGATTAAACCCATCTGAGCATAGCCCAAGACGAACATTTCTTGGCTCGGTAGCAAAATTAGGATATACTCTATCAAAGTGTTTCCATGCCTCATCGTCAGACGGGTGACATATCTTCCCATCTTCGACTTTATGTTTCTTATGCCATTGTATATGTTCAGCTATAACCTTTGACATGTATAACCTTTGCAATCTCGAAGTTAGTGGAAAATATCTCAACTTTTTGTGAGCTATGAGCTTGCCCCATCTTGACGTCTTGTAACGTGGCTCACTACAACGGGGACAAGAATCCAGGTCACTTCTATCCTTGTAAAATAATGTACATCCACTTTTGCAGACATCTATCTTTTCATATCTCAATCCTAAAGGCCTCATTTCATGTTTGAAGTTGTAAAATTTTTCAGGTAAATTATGAGTTTTTGGCAATGCTTCCCTCACTGTGTCGATCATTCTATTGAAGCATTGTTCACTCATCTTTCTTCACACTTGATATTCATGAAACGAGACGCATCAGACAAATGAGTTATAGTCTCACAACCATCCCACAATGGTTCATCAGTAGCCTTCAAGAGATTAAAAAAATGTGATGCTTCCATATTAGATGGTTCACGTGGTTGGTCGTGATCCATAACGAACTCCGGACCAGCAACATCAAATATCATTGTCCTATAGGTATTTCCTTTGTCAAGGTTATTATAATTATGAGTAAAGTTCTCTAGAGAAGAATTACCATAATTATGAATTTGCTCCTCATGTGAAGTCCATTCGTAATAATACGACATAAAACCCATTGATAAAGATGGACCTTTACATTGTCCGTATCCAAAAACTTACGATTTTTGCATTTTGCACATAGACATCTTATCTTATCACCATCCATGTAATGTTGTTGATTACTTGAAAATGCAACAAATTCATGTACACCTTCAATGAACGTATTATTAAGCTGCCTGTCGGGTTCCAAACGGTGATTCATCCATTCCCGACTGGAATCCATTTGGTTAAGTATTGAATCATAGCAAACACTTAGAATATGGATTCCATTGTTAAGAGTATGAATTGCACTAATTTTGAAAAACAAAACTTAAAGGTTTCATTTGCAATAAATGGAATTCCTAAACCCATAGCCCAATATGTTAATGGGCCTAATTAAATTTATAGGCCCAATTAAAGGTATTAGGCCCTATTACGATTGTTGGGCCAAATTAAATTAATTGGGCCTAATTAAAGTTATTCAGCCTAGTAATTATTGAGTGAATTAGAGATATTGGGCACTAAAAGTAGAAATATGTTTCTTGTAATGATAATTGTTAGATAATAGAGTTTAATGTTCATCGTAGTACAAGATTGTCTAAAGTTGCAGTAATGTAATCTCATTTCTTTCTTAAGATTCTCACATAGTTCTAGTTACCCATATTTTTCCCATATTGTTTTTTTCATCATAATCTTTTTCTCATATTGTAGATGAACAAAGAACTAAGAATTTACCAAATAAACTATGATGTTTAATAGCCCAAGTGCCAAATGCTGCACAATTTAAAGAACTAGTCATATCATTCGATTATTAATAGAGACTAACTTAATTGAAAAAGTACAAACAATTATCGTATTATATGGTTATATGCATTCTGGGATCTAATCCAATGTAGACAATTTAAATTAGTATAGTTTGGAAAAGATTCAATTCCTCATTATTATTGTACCTCTAATTAACACAATATGAATGCATTACATATCATTGCAGCGTGTTCCTACATAATCATCATTTAGAAACTAAATTGAACAAAACATAATTGGACAAAGTTTCGATCACAATACCTTTAATGCAGAATAAGGAAATGGATCATGCAGCCTTTAATATGAAAGATCAAAAGCTGTTCAAGAATATGAAAATGAAATTATTCCCATAAAAAATCAACAGCTCTATCACATTTTTTATACCAAAAATTATAGACCATTGACAAAGCAAGAAGAGGCATAGTCAAATCAAATACTAGTCATTCTCAACTCTAAAACTATCTTGATCCCTGATCAAATTTGCCCTTTTCAAGTCAAAAGCAAGGTATACTATTCGAGATTTATGAAATAGTCTCACAAGCAAAATATTGTGTCATTAATTACTTATAAATAACTTATATTTAGACCGATTTATCCTTTCCAGACTTGACTGTTGAATTAATGAATCGTACATAATTACTTATAAATAACTTATATTACATCTCCTACTAACATGAAATGTTATTTATTTTGCTCTCTTTTTGATAGATTCATTTGTTATGAAATAATACTAGTATATGTGTCCTTCAAATGCTTTATAACTAACTCATCAAATCAAATCAAATTGGTATCTCAAGTAATGGATATCAATGTATATGCTTAGTCTTCTCTATAACCAAAATTAATATATAATGTGATGGTTTGAATAGTCTTCCATCAATTAAGTAAAGGACCAAGATGGACCACATTGTCTTAAAGAATACTACGATCGAGATTTCTAAAAATTTAATTTGACACATAAAATGATCATGTCGTTATCACAACTTACTACTGCATATGTGTGACACCCGAGAATTTCACCATAGAATTTATTATAATCGTTGCATACTTATGTGCGCATTTCTACGTGCATCATTTTTCTTGTTTAATTGTTTTTATTGTAGGTTACTATTCATAATATTTTCGACTGTTTCGAAAGCTTGATTTTAAATTTATCCTAGGTCACTCGACATTTAAAAGGAACCAAGGAATTTTCGTTTTGAACTTTCGAGCTTAGTAGTATGCGTTTGAAAAATATTTTCCGTGAGTTTTGAATAGTGTTACGTAAGAATAGTAACATTTGCAACTAAGAATAATTGAAATTGCATTTTGGCCTAGTTTGATTAAGTTTTTGAGATTAATAAGCTTAGGAAATTAATTATATACATCACATAAAAACAACTAACTCATCAATTAAAAGCCACATAACATATTAGCTCTCAAAACAATTGCAAAAAATTCCCTACATGTCCCCCCCATTTGGCCGTCCACTTCAAGAGAGGAAAGGTGAGAATTTTGCTTCAACATCCATGCACTTGAGCTCCTAGATTGATCTTGAGAGGATTTTGGAGCAACTTAGGACCTTCAACAAAGCTTCTACATCTTCAAAATTGTGAGTGAGATGCATTTATTTGTTTTTAAAGTTTATGTGCATATATTGAATTTTATTGATTTGTTGATATTAGCTATAAAGCTTGTTATGAATGCTTTCTATGAGTTATTTGATGCCTATAGAGTTAACTTTTGAGGTTTGATAGCAAAGTTAATGGTTGAAACTTGAAATTGATCAAAGAGGTGATGAATAGTACAGTGAATAGTAAAAATCCGAAAATTTAGGGTTTTTTTATATTATATAATTTGTTAATTGGCTTGAATTGATGCCTCATTTAGGTGCTCTAGACCCTAAGGAAGGTAATTGAAAAGCCACGTTAGGTTGAATCACTCGAATTTGAACTTTAGTGCATAAATAGCTTACTTTAAAAAGGGGGTTTTGCACGTTAGGCAATCCGGGCAAATTTGGGCATCGATTTGGGTATCCTTGAGTTAAGGAAGCACCTTTGGTGCTTTCGTTTCGCGAAATTGGGGTTCGGTTAGTATGGCTATAGTTCAAACCCGTTCGGGGCCTTCCCGAACTTTTGCTTCAAAAATGAGTTTTAGTGACTTTAAAGGGTACCTTTAAGCTTAATTAGGAATATAGAAAGACTAGGGTAGGATTGAGAATCTCGAACCATGCTTAGGAGAAAGAAAGCTCGGTTAAAGAAAGGGGAAATGTAGTTTTAGCCATTTTAGCTGCATTTGGAACTTGTTGTGTGTTAATAATACCTTGCATTGATTATTTAAGATGTATTTAAGTTATTTGAGTAGATTATTGGAGTTAGTTGTGTTGATTGTTACTTTTGGTATCTTAAAGTTAATATCGTGCTTATATGAACTTTTATCGTGCATATATGCGAGAGCGGCCTACTTTGTCATCCCTCTTATGTGTTATGTGTTATATTGATTGTTTGTGACTTGTATTGGGTTGCGCAACCTAAATCGGACATGGTAGCGTCGAGAAACACGGGCGGCATCGGGCTTGCCGTTCTCCCTCGACTACCATGGTGCCTATTCCCTTCTCGCTGAGGCATACTCCACTACCCCAGAGGCGTGGTTCACCTGCTGGGCATGGACCTACCTCGGGAGAAAGGGTCGTAGGATCGGGATACATCCGGAGTATCCCAATTGTGGTGTTTGGGGTTTGCCGGCATATTCGTGATACTCGTGGATCGCGGCTCGTGGATGAAGACTTGGAAGTGGAACCGTATCCTTTTTAAAGTGATTAATTGCTTGGCTTATTGTCTTGTTGGTTTACGTGGCTTATATATGTTTTCTTGTGTTGCATATCATATTGCACGTTGGCATGCTGCATCACCTCCCTCGCTGGGCAACTTTGTTGCTCATTCCTCATTTAATATGTTTCAGGTGAAGCTGAGGTGAATCCTCAGCTGATAGAAGAAGAGGAAGTTTACGTAGATCAGAATCCGTGACTTTGTGTGCTGAGGTGGATTTTATGTGCTTCTTGCGTGGAGTTCTTGTTAAAAATGTATTTTGAGGCTTTGGAGTCTTGTATATATATGTTTAGTAGATGTGTACTAGGATGTTAAAGAAAGTTGTTGGATTGTAATAATGAATTCTAGACTTTAATTTCCCTTGCATGCTTGGAGTGTTAGTTAATCTTCATATGAAACTTAGAATTTCATTGTATTTAATTACTTATGACTAAAACCAACTTATCTCGCAAGCTTGTTGGCTTAAGTAAAATGTTGATGCTCCGAGGCTCGGATGGCCTTGTGATTGTGTTTTAGCTTTGGAGACATTAGTAGATAAGTTGTTGTTATAGTTCAAAAGTCTTGAGTGGCTATTTGCAGGTAACAGTATTGTCCTATAAACAGGGGAGACTCCGTCCGTTTTTCCCCTAAAATTTTGTGCCCGGGGTTTGGAATTGGGTGAGAATAGCATGATAAATAGGAGTCCCAGTCTCGTGAGGGATCGGGGCGTTACAATAAGTACTTGGTTGCTTGGTCATAGTTAATTTATCAAGATTTTCCTTGGACACCAAAAAAAAGAAGTCAAAAATAGGGAAAGGAAAGGTAGTAGGAAAAAATTCCAAAAACAATGTACGGTTATTCAAGTTGCATATTCCCTGCTGAATGAGATCTACTGTCATGAACAGGCTAAGATTAATAGATGAGAGTGCTAAATATCTTTAGGATATCTCAGCAGATACATCTAATGTTGTAACCATAAATCAATTTTTTTTTCAAAACTAGAAAAAGATGAACTAATACATACGATCAAAATCTTTGGTGTCTTTTACAATAAATAATATATGTTGATATGTTATTCTTTAGCTTTGTAATAGAATCCACAATGACCATTCAACCTTTTCAATAGAAGATCATTAATTTTCTCCACAAGATAGACAACCAGAAGCTCTAAGTGAAGACTAAGACGACGTAATAAAATTAGAGATTAGTCTAATAAACCAAAATCTATTATACAATATCAAAGAAGTATCCTTTAATGAAGACTAGTTTACATACCCCGACATTTTGTGTAGCAAATTTCCAAATCCTTGACTGAAACCTGCCACAAAAGATCAAAAAGAATTAATTAGTGCTTATGCATTAGTCTGTTTAAAGTAAACATAAAAAATTAATTAGTTCTGAAATTTTCCCTTTTTAAAAATACTTAAAATTGTTTCCTTTTAACGGAATTTGAACATACATTTAATCTATTTGGCCTAGTATATCTAGCACAATAGTCTATTTTAATTCCAATCTTAAAAGGAGCTTGTTTAAAAGTTAATTTTATTAGTTTTAGGTTGGATATCATGTCTAATTTTATATAGATTTCTTATATATAGGAGGATTCTAAGTTATTTTGGTGTAATTTCAATATATGCAGAAAATTTCTTTACTTTCTTGTTCCAATGTCTCAAATTTAGTATTTAATAGAACTTGAGTCTAATTACGAACCTGGTTGTCCTGAAAAAAAATTTGCAGTGAACTGTTTCCTTTTGTATTAGGCTCCTTTAAGTTTCAAGTAATGTGTCCAATTAAGAATAAGAACCCAGCAACTATAAATATCTGTGTAATCTTTCAATTTAGTGTTAAGTTGAACAATGAGAACTAGATATTCCGTAAGTGTGATTTTGCCTAATCCTACTAGATAAACTCGTTAAACACATCCCAAGAAATCAAGCAAAAACAAAAAGAAAGTAAAAGAATGTGGCTTGAATGAAGAACAAGATGAAATAGTGACTAATTAGACTCTCTCAATGCTCACAAAAATTCCAATCAAGAGAGATAGCACTACTTAATCACCATATATAATGGAAATTAATGTCTTCCTCTTCGATTTTACCTTTTAAAAGGGAAGAGTTTTGTAATGTTTAGTATAAACTTTCAGTAGAAGAAAACAGAGTTTTGAGTATTTGGTTTTAGAATATTGGATATGATGATATTGATTTTGAAATCAATAGTTTTTTGAGTAATATGTTATCTTGAAAATTTGTTTATATGTAATTTCTACTGGAAGCCTTTTTATTAACTTTAAAACCAACCACTTGTAATAATATAAGCAAATATTTATTTTCTCCTTTTGTTTTAATTCAAAACCAATTTGATTACTGCAAGAAAATCTTAATGAAACAAAGACACAAGAAATTCAACGCAGAGAAAACAACCAAATGTTAAAGAGTCAACAAAGACTAAATAAATCTAGAAGCTTAGACTATAGAAAACACACAATATGTTAAAGAGTCAACAAAGACTCTCTAGAATATGGTTATTGCAAACAGATTCAGCTTCAAACCACGCAATAGTTGCAACCTGTACTAGTAGATGGACTATCTTTCAGATAAAGAGATGAGCATTAAGGAAATTTATGAAACAGTTATAAGCATTATCTTCACAATACTAGGCAAACTATCTCAAAAAACTCCACAAATAATTGGTCAACTAGTTGTTAATTAATACAATAAGATATCCTCTGATACACAACTAGTGTTCTCCATGAAACCTCATGCATGCATCAGAAACAAAATACTTAAAAATCTTTACGATCTAGTATAATTCAAAATAAAATAAAGAATTAAAAAACTATAAAAAAAAGTTGGATAAGAAAATAAATGACAACAAAATCATTACAAAAGGGGATCTAATCCAGAAATGTTGATTTGATTAGGCTCAAAATTTGCAGCTATGTACCTCAACTAATTATGAATCATTTTTAGTAGGACCGAACCAAACCATTCTTGACCAAACTAAATTTTACTCTAATAATTCTCCATATTTTACAATTACTCATTAATTAATAATATTCTTTTTATCTTTTGTATTTAATTATTAACTCCAACATCACTATCTATTTTAGCTAACACACTATATTTTTATTATTATCTACTAGTTTTTAATTTTTTCTATTTTTGACACTCTAACACACTAATTTTTAAATGTACAATTGAGAATGTAAAAAAAGTCATATAACATTATTAAAACATTGAACTAACTGTAAAAAAAAAAAAAAAAAAAAAAAAAAAAAAAAAAGGAGGTTCTCTTTCAGTCATAATCCTAATCAACACCTTCCTCTATACACATTTGAGTCGCCACCTCCTCCACTCCATAAAGGCTTTAGATACCATCTCCCCTTGTTCATACCACCCATTGACAACCCCACCTATTTGAGCGAGCTAGAAATAAGAAGTAGCGAGTTTGTCAACATAGCGAGCAAAACAGTAAGTCTATTGGACAAATACATTAAGTAGGATTATAAAATGAGAAAAGATTTTGTTGGACTCCTTCAACTGAAAATCCAAACAAACTGAAAATTCAAACAAAAGATGTGAATGATAACAATGTAGTCTTATACAATTTTAGAGAATAATTCGATAAACAAAATTTGAATTACATGAAAAATCTGAAAAAAGGCCAGATAAAATATTAAATATACTAATTTTTACATGTGATAAAATAAGAAATATATCTCATAAATCATCACAACAGGTGTTCATGATTTCTAAGAGAGTTAATTGTGAAGATCTCAGCTTCAACACAATGATGTACTTGTAGAACTCTGACTATCAAAATCAATATCTTTCGTTTCAAAATAGTCATAACATAATCATAAAAGCAGCTTTAATCCACACAGTAGATATGATGACTGCATCAAGGTAGACGATATGCCTAGCCCCTAAATCTAATAGGTTAGCTCATATATCTACCTCTATTTGGACTTATGTTCTCAAAATCATAAAACAAGCAACTACTATTAGCAAGAATAATGCTTAAAAATATTACATTCATCAAGTGGAGATTGAATTTTATACGCTCGTAAAGTTTATTCCCACACAACCAAATATTTGGCTGTAACATTTTTAATAATTTCTCCTATCAGTGATAGTTCATGTACTCTTCATTTATATCCAAATTTCTGAGTGACAAAGTCAAAAAAACTACTAGCAAATCAAATCACCAATCCAAATTCACCCAAGTTTGGATTTTTTCCCTATCCTGTAAAGCAATAGCTTGCTACTAGCTGTATAAAGCATAATCAAGATAATACCAACATCTAAGTTTAAGGAGGCAGTTTTGGGTTAAAGTATTTAGATATGTCAGCATCTCATATTCAAATTAAATAAAACGTTATTCTCTTTTAAATTGATTTTGATATACCTTATATCTAACTAATTCAAATCATACTTCTTTTAGGTAAGATAATATATTTCAAAATTTAAATCTTAATATGATCCTAAAGAATCCTCTATAAGTGTTACCCATCATCTAAAAAATACAAATAATCTTACCTCCTCATTTCATCTCCAATCCTACCTCATATCCAATCCTACAACCTTTCTTTTCCTCACCTTTTTTCTTTTCCTATAATCTTCAAAGCACAAACTGACAAAACCAAGAAAAAAACGTGGATTACATAATAAAACAAGTTGAAAAGAAAGTCCATCATCTATCATCCATCATCCATTATTCTATATCAATCTAAGGACTCATCTTTCTTTCATATCTTCAATAAGATTATGCCAAATTGCAGACTTTTATGAAATAGCAAACATTACTTTGACTTTGATTGTTTAAATTTCATTTAATAAAAGCCTTCCATATATGTATGTACATGTACATATATATACGTATATATATACACATCAATGGGCATAATATACTAAGACTACTGATATTTATCTAGTGCTGCAACTTGTTAGTACACTACCTTATTTTCCCTCCCTTCTGTGTAAGGGTTGTACTTTTTTCTTTGAGGTTAGTAAACTTTTTCCTTGTTGGGATTGCCAAAAATTGTTATTCTCTCTAGCATTTTGTGGATCTGACAGATTCAACAACCACTCAAAATCAATGTAAGTTTAAGTCTAGCTATTTTGGCGAAGGAGCAACATTATTTTTTCTAATGAAGATTTGCTTTATAAAAATGTGCTGAATATTTCTTAAGGTACACATGGTGGTAATGTCCTGTCCTTAAAATCATTTCTAACCATGAATGCCAATTGACCAAAAAGTAAGAACAAATATGGGAACAAAGTTATATCACTGAGGGTATAAAATTAAGGTGGCAGTGGCACTACAATTAAAACAAAAAGGATGGAATTACGTAGAAAGCATACCAAGATTTTCATCATGCTATGCCGCCACAATAGAATTCAGAAGAAATCTACATAAATACTCAAACCATTGATTTTAAAGAATTTGTCAATCTATTAATTTGGAGACTAAGTCAACCCCACCAATCTACCACCTTTTGTAGAGACAAGAACCAGATAAAAACAACAAAACCAACCAACAACAACACAAAGTCCAACACACAATTACACCCAAGAATTGGGATATAATGGTTGAGTAATGACCTATTATAATTAGAGTTTTTGAATTCGAACCCCAACTTTTAGCTCTATTGTAACCCAAAAAAAAGTCCAACATACAATTATCTGCAAAACCAAGAAACCAAAATAAAGACAACCCCATAAGAACGAACATAAACACTATAACTATGAAACTTCAATGTAATGAACACAGTGACCACAAAATTTGGCTACCATAAAGGATGGGAAAAAGAAATCAGATACAAAGAACATAGTAGAAAAGTACCTTCTTTGTTGCCTCTGGGACCTGAATAGACTTTTTTAGAGAATTTAAGGAACTCTGCAACTTCTGTAATAGAGCAAAAGATTAAAGAACAAACAAAAAATCTATATCATTAACTGCTAAACTCAACTCTTCTATTTAATTAATTCCCCGTAATCCCAAACCTACAATTTGGATACATATAAAAACATATATATGTGTGTGTACATTCTATGAATTTAGTTAAAGCATAAACCTAGTAAAACTAAGGAAATCCTTTGCGCAATGGTAACGATTCGAGTCACGTTTTCCACAAAAATAGACTTTTATCTAAATCTAATGGCCAAAATGCAAACTAAAGCCTAGAAGTAATACCAAGAGGATTATTATCCTGTAAAAAAAGTTGAGTATTTGACTAGATCTGAGTTGAGACCACAAAGAGATAAGAGATTTTTAAATCTCAATTTTCTTTTTTTTTAATTTTTTTTTTTTTTTTTGGAAATTGAAACAAAAAAATAAGCATATTACATGAATTCCATATAGAGATCTAAAAGAAACGAACGAAGGAAAGAACTAAAGCAAAGAGAATTCAACGCTCAGTTATCATCCAAAAAAAATTAAAATAGTTGATGATTACAGAGTGGAAAAATTAAAAGAAAAAAAGTTTTAAGTTGAAATTAGAAAAAGGAAATCTCTAGAAACAAAATATTAGGCACGAATGTAAGGAAGCAATATTATTGTATTTCAACTTACATTATAAGGTGAAGTTGTTGCCCGTGAAGGATGGAAGAAGTGATGTAGTGGTAGTGGTGCGAGATGGCGGTGTATGTACGTGTTTGTGAACATAGGGTATGGGTGAAAAAGGGGTTAGGTTAATTGGGCCCTTTTCACCCATTTAATTTTTATGCGTCACAAAATCGTAGCTACTTGCCACGAAATTGCGATTAAAAGCTTATCGTCACAAGTTCATCATAAAAATTGCATCAAATTTGCAACACAAGATTTATTCCAATTAGCATCATCACAACATCGTAGCTACTTGACATAAATTTGCGGCTAAAGGATCTGATTGTCTTTTGCGTCACAAATTTGTCATAACGTTTGCATCAAATTTGCGACAAAAGTCTTATTGCCGCTTGGTAAATTCATTTCGTCACAAGATCATTATAATTCTAGCTTCAAATTTGTGACAAAAGTTTTATTCCCGCCATAAATTTAGCATCAAATTTACAATAAAAGTTCCTATCATCACAAGTTCGTCATAAACTTTGCGTCCAATTTGCAACACAAGTTCTTTCCCGCCTAGTAAATTGGCATCGTCACAAAAGCGTAGTCGTCTTGCCATGAAATTGCAACGCCAAGCACAAACCGTCACAGGTTCGTCACAAATTCTTGCCTATCGTGGCCAAATTGTCACAATTTGTGATGAATTTGCGACAAAAATATTTCTCGTCACTGATTCGTCACATTTTCCTCACAAATTGGGCGCCAGAACATTTTGTAGCAATTTGATCCTAAATTTGCGACGGTTTTTTTGTCGTCACAAAATTTCGTCACAAATCAGCTTACTTTTTGTAGTGAGCAAAAGGATTAGGTGCAAAAACAATTCACAACCTTTCCTTAATAGTTAGAAGGAAATCTACAAGAAAAGATGGATACGCTATCATAGAGACTCAAGACCAAAGTTTCTTAAATTCCTTCATCTTAAAGAAAACTTTAAGATCATGACTGGGTGTATAGATCGTGAGAAAACAATCAATCATATCACTTTACTTCATATACATGGTACTTACAAGACATGATCAGTTTACCCAAGAAATACAACATGATATAAAAATCGGTTGGACCTTGGTAAACGAATGTATCATAAATTCACAAGATTTATTAAGGGCAAGAACTCCCACTAACCTTTCTTATAAATTTAGAAATTACCTTCATTTATAAATGAAAACGATCTCTATCTTTTCATTTTATCCATTTCTTCATAGTTACCTTTCTCTAAAGAAACTATGTATGATAGAGTTTAAATTCTATTTAGCCATAGAATTAAAACATGGTATAAGTTTAAAATCAATTTGAAAGATTTTGGTGATAAAAGATGCATTCTCTAATCTCCTTTTATACCCCAATATATTCTAGACAAGTCTCATAAGCTCCATTTCTTTTAATTATTTATTTTGAACAAACTCTTTTGTCAAAAAGAATAATTAGTCTATCAAACTCGTTTGAATAGACATATAAAAGGATTCAAGTCATTATCTCTTGACCATTTCAAAGTTTAAGACAATATAAGTACGATTTGGTATTAGTCATTTCATTAAATGCTAAACAATGAAATATAAATGTTCAAGTTTGAAGATATTCTTTCTTCTGATACACATTCCGATCATTTCATTACCATTAACGAAAGATATACAAAAATGCCAATCATTTCTTACAAAGGATTAATTCCAAAATTACCCATAGTAAGATAAGATCGATAATAGTCACTACTATTTCTAGAGAAATTCTCAAACTCATCCAAACATTTACAAACATTTTTCAAATATGGGATCGCATACAAAGCCAATCCAAACAAACCAAATCATGCATAGTCTGGGTCTATTACTCAATCCCCTCATGATGAGAGATTTCCTAGTAAGAATGCCATAGCCCGATTCCTCCTATGTCTCATCCTCCTCCTTCTTCTAATGTTTCTATTTTGGTTGAAATCAACCACAAAAGGAAATGACTCAACATAGGGATCAGGTCCTACACCCAAATCAACATTCTGCTAGCTAGTCAAAACATCTGGCAGCTCATTCAGTGTGACCTCAATTCTATGTACGTGTAAGTCCAAGATCAAGGGATAGTAGGATGATGGAAAAGACTGCAAGATCAAGTCCACCTGAAGTTGGGGGTCCATGACAAAACTAAATGTGTGAGACCCCGTAACAAGGCCATGTGCATTTTATGGCATTTTATTTATTTTTACATCATTTAATATGCATTTATATAAATTAAGGTACATTTACCTTGATTTACATGCATATATTTTTAAATACATGAATTTATATCGTTTAACATGTATTTAAATTCAATTACACGTGGCTGAGTATTTTAGGTAACGTAGATAGTAATTAAATCATTTTACATGTTATCATATTAGTTTACGTGCGGTTATCTTGGATTACGTGTATTTGCATCGTTTTACATGAACTTGTATTGGTTAATGTGCAATTTTGTAATTTAGCGATCGTAGAACTTAATTAATTACTATTAAGTTAAGACAAGCAACTAATACTTAGGAAACAACTAGAATGGCAAACTAGTAGAACATAAGCTAGTTGAGGGGCAAGGTGGTCTTTTGGTCCTTTAGATATTTTCCTACCTAACAAATACACACAAAACACATACAATACGCCACTCACACACACTAAAACCCTGCAACACACATACACATCCACACGATCAAAAGATTGGGAGAGAAGAGAGAAGAGAGAAAAGAGAAAGAAGAAGAAGAAGAGAAAGAAGCATTTTCAAGCTAGCACAAGTCATTTTCAAGCTATTTCTTGAATATACAAGCTTTTCCTAGGCCATTTATTGCATTCAAACTCAAAAGCTAAGGTGAGGGATGTTTGTTAAATGTTTTGTAAAGATCATATGGTTCATGATTATGTATTATATATGTATATTGAACATGAGGATGATGGATATAAGTTTGATTGGTGAATTTAAGCTTGGTATGTTCAAACTAGGGTTTCAAGAGATTGTGATAGTGATTTCTTTGGCATGAACTTGTCTCTTATGCTTTTGATGATTATGATAGGTTGTAATTTGAGTTAAATGAAGTATAATATGTATGGAGTATGCTTGTGTTGTTGGTGGATAGAAAAAATAAAATACTGAGCATGAATGGTCATGTTGGGTCTTGTGCTTTGTTTGTTCTTGATAGAATTTGCAGTTGGATGATGTTATAGCTTGATAAGTGATGATTTTGAGGTTGTAAAGTTGTAGAGTTTGTGTTTAGAGTATGGCTAAGGTTTAGAGTTAAGAGGTTGAGCAAAAGAAGCAAGAAAAGGCAAATTCGTACATTTTGTTGTCGGGTTTATTCGACCGGAGTCGGATCTGATCAACCTAATTAGTCAATTTTGGCTACTTCCGGGTGAGTCAAGTCAGATCCGGTTAACCGGATCAGTCGCCCGGATGTTTGACAGATTTGTGCAACATTTTTCTAAAGACCATATCTCACTTAATTCAATTCCGAATTGAGTTCCGTTTGATTCTAGAACTAACTACATTCGATAAGATTCGATTATAGACCAAAATCAGAATAATTGAAGTTTGGGAATGTAGGTAAATTAATTGATTAATATAGGCTAATGCATAAGCATTGAAATGACTCCGTAGTTTTACTGGTGTTTGCATTTTCTCGTCGTTTTACGTAGTCTATAGATGTCTTTTCACTACCTTATCATACTTCGCAATACTTGAAGCACCCTAAATGTAATATATGCATGATCAATATATGCTTACTTGATATGTCATATCTTTGATATTACTTTTGTGACGGAAGCAACCTACTTTGTTGCTATCCTAGTCCCTCTCTCACTCGGTGTCTTTCCTTGGAGAGTTGGGTATTATTTATATATATATATAATTATCAACGTTGCAACCTTTTAAAGGCCTTGGTGTGATCGATGGCCCCGGGTAACATCAGGCTTGCCAGTTGTACCCACGACAATCATGGACCTATTTTTTACCTTTGAGATAAGCTATCTGGAACCCTTTGTGATACCCCAAACCCGACACGCATATAATGGCATTTAGATGCATTTAATTGAATGTTTAAATTAGTTAATTTATTCATCTTTGCACTATTTTCATATTTCTTTTAAATGTATTCAAATAATACCTACATTAATTATTTTAAATGAATGTCAATTATTTTTATTATTTTTATTACTCAGTTTTATTTTCTTGCATTTAATTTCTCGATTTTCAATTAAATGAGAAAAGTAACTCCGAGCCGAAGTGAATTTTAAACTATTCTATTTTTCAAAATTTATATTTTTATATTACTACTTATCATTTTATTAGCGATCGTTTATTGACCGTTCGATCGTAGCTCATCAAAAATGAAAGTTAGAGATATATTTCTCGGACTTAGTGAATAGTATTTCTAGTTTAATTTAGCCCTTTTTAGTTGGATTTCATTAAGTTGCATTGTTTTAACTTAGATTAGATTAAATGCCAACAAAATAAGCTTGTTTGACCATATTTTCACTTAAACTTGACTTTGCCAAAATACCAAAATACCCTTTGTCATCTTTTAAATATTAAACATGGCACACAAAGGCTAAAAACATTTCCCAAAATCCCCATTTTATCACCCCATGGCCGAAACTTCTCAAGAAGGAAAAAAAAAGATTTTGATTTCATTTTTTTTCTCCAATTGTGCATAGAATCGAGAAAGGATCTTGGCTAGGGTTCTTGCGGGTCATCTCCTTCAATCTCTGTGAGGTTTTTCACATTTTTGTGCATTTTTATTGAAATTATATTTATGTTTTAAATTTTCAAATTTGATATATTTTGGGTTATAATGCCTGGTATTGCTTGAAATAGCCTTCTTAGTGTTCATAGAGCATTTCTTAATACTTATTTAGATATTTTTATGGTTAGAATTGCGTAATTGAATCGGGGAAGATATTAAATAGTGTTTTATGAATACTAAAAACTTAACTTTTGGATTTTCGATCCGAATTGTGTTTTCTTGATGTGGGTAGATGCCTTTAGTGCTAGAAAGGGTAAATGTGTAAGAAAAACGGGTTGCCCTTTGTTAAAATTGAGAATTAGGCAAGGAAACAAAAAGGGGTCGTTTGACCACGAATTAAGTTAGGGGTTTGGCTTATGGGTACATAGAAGTACTTTTGGCGCTGTTGTGGTATTGATTGAGTAATCGGATAGCATAGCTGTAGTTCAAACATAGTAGGTGGAGTTTTAGGCTTCAGTTCGGAAGGTGAGGTTTTGTGCCATAGAAATGTGCCTTTTAGTGCCTAAGTGAGGTAGTAAAGACAGTTTTCAAATCCCGTGGCTCGTTTGCTCGTAATTGCCTTTGGAAGTTAGAGATTGAATAGTGTTACTTGTAGTTTTCATGTATTGAACTTGCATTGCTTGTTTTGTTACTGTTCTAGCTGTTATTGATTGTTGTAAATGCTTGTTATATTGATTATTGCAACTAATCTGCACTTTGGTGCCTCACTTGATTATCGTAGTGTTTCTCGTATTGTATCGCATAGTGTTAGGCGCGTGAATGATGGGCATCTCGGGGTAGTCTCGGGCTGCCAGTGTGATAACCTGAACCCGGCATGCATTTAATAGCATTTGACTACATTTAAGTAAATGTCTAATTAGTTAAATCAACCAATTTGCACTATTTTAATATTTCTCTTGGAAGCATTTAGTAGTTGTATATTGAATAATTAAAAGATTATTATCTATTTCTAATGATTTTAGTAATTGAATTTATTCTCTTGTGATTAATTAAGTGTCATCTTAAATGTTAGCGTTTAATTGTATTTGACTACGTGTATATATTAACTTTCATTTGTAACTTAATATTAACTTCATAATTCTTTAAAATATTCTAGAAATAGTTAAATTAATTATTTTAAATGAATATTGATTACCTTGATTGTTTTGATTATTTTAATAATCGGTTTTATTTTTCTTGCACCTTAAAGCTCGGTTTTCAATTAAATGAAAACTAGCTCCGAGCCGGAGTCAATTTTAAACTATGATGCTTTCCAAAAATGATATATTTCTTAGATTCTTTGAGATTTAATTGTTATTCTTTTATTGTCGCAAAGTGCATAGCATTTCGAGAGCGATAGTTAGGAAGTGAATTCTAGTCCTCAGCCAATAGTGAAAACTAGTATTTAGTGTTTTAATTTTAGTGTTTTAAGTTGTATTTAACTAGAATTAGATTTGGGTTGGTTGTTTTAGCTTTAAAATGCATAAAACAAGCTTATTTGACCAAATTTTAATTGCTTTGACCAAGGCTTTGACCCTTGACTTGCTTGTCATCTTTTATATGCATGTAATAACAAAGGAAAAATAAAACAAAGCTGGAAAAAACAGTGGGGTGCTGGCCGAAAATAGAAGAGAGGAAAAAAAAGAAATTTCAACCTTCAAATCTTTGATTCTTCGCGTGAGCTTGCACGGGGTGGTTTCCGAGGCATCCTACAAGATTTTCTTAGCGTCTAGGAGTGTCTAAGGTGAGGGTTTCATGTTTATTTGCGCATTTGAAAGTTTTATGTGTTAACTTTGATTTTTGGGATTTATCCGTATATTGTTATTTTAATCATTTTGAGACTTAAAGAATGTTCCCTAGCAATCGTAGAATATGTATTTATAGCTTTTTAACATTTTCTGCGGTTGAATATCGAAATTGAAATATAAATTGTTAGTTGAATAGTAATTTGTGAATAGTATACCCTTGAAACGATGAAATTGCGTTGTTATGCTTTATGTTGATGTGAAAAGGTGCTAGGTACGCTAGGATGCCTAAATGCATGGTTTATTTGGATGGTGTAATGGAAAAAATGAGAAAAACGCCTTGGTGAAAGTCGGGGTCGTTTAGGTCGAGTTTAGCATTTTCTCGTTTTACGTGATGACATTGTTTCGGGAGGCCATGGAAGCACTTTTGGTGCGATTATGGCGTTGGCTTGGTGTTTGGTTAGTATAGTTGTAGTTCAAACGAGCAAAGGGGAAATCAGGACTTTGCGTGAATTCTAGGGTAAAGTGGGGTTTTGTGGTCTTTAGTCGTGCTTTATGTTAACCTAGGAGGATTGGTGAAGTCAATTCCCAAAACTCGTGGCTCGTTTGAAAGTAGTAGCGTTTGGTAAGTTGGGGTCATTTTTGGGATTTTGTGTGTTTTCATAGTATATTGCCTATAGAATGTTTATAATGCTTACAGAATATTTATAATGTTTATAGAATATTTATAATGCCTATAGAATGCTTATAATGTCTATAGAATACTTATTATTGCTTGATAATGTTGTTGGTGTTGTTCTTGTTCATATTCGATTGTAAATGCTTGTTAATACTTGTTAATGCTTATTACACTTGTAGAGTTGATTGTTGATTGAAATGTCTATCAATTGTTGATAATGCTTGATATCTTGTTTATCGCCTCTAATCTGTATTGTTGTGCTATCGCTCGTTTATCACCTTGTATCGAGTCTTGCATTGCATAGTGTCAGGTGCGTGAGTGATGGGCCTCTCTGGGTAGCCTCGGGTTGCCAGTGTTGGTTGCTCTAGCTCCGTGACTATTCCCTTTTCTCACTTGGGTTGCCTCCCAGGGAGATTTGGGTCGTAGAATTTATGGTTACTCTAGGGGTATTCCAAACTGAAGTTATAAGGTGGTTGCGCGCTTATTGTCATTGTTGTCAACATCAAGCTCGAGATTGATGTATCGCTCGTGAAATGGTATATTGCTCGTAAGAGTGAACCATAGCCTTCAGAGTGTGGTATAGCTTTGAATAGTTGTGTTAATGCTTTCTTGATTGGTTATTATATTGTCGTTTGTATTGAAGGCTTTCTTATTGACTTTATTGCTTAACTGTGTCTATTTGCATTGCACGAATTTCTTTCTCTCCAATTCGATATTTGTCTCGCCCTCACTGAGTATACGTGTGGTGTATACTCACTCCTCACCACCACATTTTAGGAAATGTCATGTTAGCTGGAAAGTTCATGATTTTGTGAAAGTTCATGCCTGAAGAGTTGTCTTGCGTGCCTATGTGACTTGAGTTGTCAAAGTTGTAAAGATGTATGCTTTTATGTACTATATGTATTTAATGTCAAAAGGGATGTAATTTAAGTTTCATTAGATTATGGAGGCGGTTTGATAAGTTAGATTATGTATTTAGTCAATGTAGCTTAACTTCAATGTATGTTTGTAATGACAAAGGAAAAGAGATAGAAAGATATGATAGCCTAACTTATGCAATAGGTTGGTGTAGTTTAATTGCTAAGCATGAATGTATATTTACTTGTGATTTGCTTGTTGTGAACCAAGGCTCGGATGGCCTTGAGGTGGTTGAATGTTTGGACATGGTATCGGTCCACTTATATGCTGTTACATGTCTTACATTTTGCCTAGAAACGGGGGGACTCCGTCCGTCTTTCCCTAAAATTTTGCCCGGGTTTGGATTTGGTTTGTGATTAGATTGACAGATAGAACTCCCGGTCTCGAGAGGGATCGGGGTATTACAGCCAGGGTTGGGTTGCTCTAGCTCCGTATCCTATTCCCATTCTCGCTAGAGATGCCGCCCTGGGTAATTTGGGTCATAGATGTGTCAGGGTACATCCGGAGTACTCCCAGTTGAGGTTATAAGATGGTTGTGCGGTTGTCGTCATTGTTGTCAACATCTAGCTTGAGATTGTTGTAATGCTTGTGAATCGGTACAATGCTTGTATGAGTGAAATGTAACCTTCAAAGTGTGGTATAGCTTTGATTGGTTGTGTTAATGCTTTCCTTAATTGTTTATTGTGTTGTTGTTTATATTGATTGTTTTTCTTATTAGTTATATTGTTCAACTGTCTTATTTGTATTGCACGACCTTCTTCTATCTCCCTCGATATCTATTTCGCCCTCACTGAGTATACGTGCATTGTATACTTACGCCTCACCATCACATTTCAGGGATTGCAATGCTAGAAGGAAAGTTCATGCTTTCGTGGATAGTTCGTTGCTTGAAAGAGATGTTTTGCGTATTATGTGGCTGAGTTGTAAAAATATGCAAAGATGTATGTTTTCATGTATTGTAGGTATTTAGTGTTAAAAGATATGTAATTCAAGTTTAACTAGGTTATTGGAGTGGTATGATAAGCTAATTCATGTGTTAAGCTGGTATAGTTTGAATTCATTGCTTATATGTAATTGTTTAAAAGAAGGAGTTAATATAGTCTTGGTATTTGGAAATGTATATCTATTTTGTTAAATTGTTGAAAACCGAGGCTCGGATGGCCTTGAGGAGTTGTGAATGGTTGGACACGGTCCATTTATATTATGTTTACAGGTTTTGTTTTGCCCTAGAAATAGGAGAGACTCTGTCCATTTTCCCTAAAAATTATGCTCGGGTTTGGTATTGGGTTGTGAATATATTGTTTAATAGAACTTCCAATCTCGTGAAGGATCGGGGTGTTACAAGTGGTATCAAAGCTTAATTAGCTTATAAGCCGGGACAAGGTCCTCGGTTTGTCGGGTAATAACCTTGGTTGTGTTCTTGTTAAGTGTGCTTTGAAAGTGTGCGCTTGTATGAAAGATTGTGTG
Source organism: Ehretia macrophylla (assembly GCA_037974665.1). Lineage (NCBI taxonomy): Eukaryota > Viridiplantae > Streptophyta > Magnoliopsida > Boraginales > Ehretiaceae > Ehretia > Ehretia macrophylla. The sequence continues at coordinate 38,341,534 of CM075777.1, read as the reverse complement.
TCTTGACTTGAATGTGTGCACCTATGTGATATAGTTATATGCTATGTGCCCAATGTGTAATAAGTGAAGTAAAGTGGTTAGTCATGAATCGAATCAACCTCGTGAATCGAATCAACCTCGTGAATTATTATTTGCTTGAAGTATTGCTTGTAATGTGTGTATTGGAATGACTTGAATTGGTTGTGCCGTGATTTGAATTGGTTATGTCGTGATTGAATTGATTGTCGTGCTTGACTTGCTTTGATGATTAAACTATTTTATAAACTATTTTATAAACATGCTTGCATAGTAGTTTAAAGTATATATGTATAAATGTGATATCCTGGCATTCATACATGTCCTGTTGAAATGGTAAGTGAGACTTCTTCCTCCCCCTGAAGAGAAGTTATTAGTAGCGGGCCTTCCAAGTTATGTGAATTGGCGGGAATTAGCAATATTTTACTAGCCTTTATTTGGGAGTTGGTGTTTGTCTTTGGAGCTCGGTTATTGGCATACTTCTAAGGCTCTCCTTTGTGGTTGGCAATCATAAAAGGCTAACTTTCTTTGGGGTTTCTATATGACGGCTCTTGGTAGCATTCTTTTGGTATTCTCTTATTGGGTTTCCTTATTGGCAAGTTTGTATGAAGTTCTCACTTGGAAAACAACGAAGAGGCCTCGGAGTTTGGTTTTGTATATTGTGCACCAGCTCGGGATTTTTCCTCAGGTTTCTCGTCTAGCTAGGAAACTATATTTGTTATTCAACTTGATTGTCTTACTGGGCATATGAAACTTTCTTTGCTATTTCCTTTGACATTCTTCTCAGCATTTGATAGTTGTACTTGGGATCTAATTGGTTATCCCATTGGGTATTTCACTAGAGGACTATATCGATGTATTGGTATATATAGGCGTACATACTGGATTTCTTATTCAGGGACATATGGGGATTATTATTTGAAAGACTTCTCTGGAACTTTTTGAATTATATTTGACTGGGTTTTCTTGGTATTTCCTCAGTACTTCTGACAGAGAATTCTTCTATGAAATTCATGACCAGCGGGGTACTTCTTTGGACCTCTAGATGGAATCTTCATTTGAGCCTTTAGTTGTCTTCCTGCTTGGGAGTTCTCGGGCGGTAATAGTTGAACTTCTACTGGAGATTCATATGTGGGGTATTCTTTCAGTATTCTTCTTGTCATTAATATGTGATATTGATATTATTTATAGTATCCCTGCTTTAGTCTTTAGTTGGTATTTTCTCGGCATTCTTAGTTGGGATTTCCATTTGGGTTTTCCTACGAGCATTCTTATTCTGTGTCTTGCTCAACAACTTATGAAGATTAGTCAGAGTTGGATTTCAGATGATGCTGTGTCTATTGAAAGAAGAATTGTGAGGACGCAATTGTTTTAAGGGGGGGAGGATGTGATACCCCAAACCCGGCATGCATATAATGGCATTTAGATGCATTTAATTGATTGTTTAAATTAGTAAATTTATTTATCTTTGCATTATTTTCATATTTCTTTTAAAAGTATTCAAATAATACCTACATTAATTATTTTAAATGAATGTCAATTATTTTTATTATTTATATTACTCGGTTTTATTTTCTTGCATTCAATTACTCAGTTTTTAATTAAATAAGAAAATTAACTCCGAGCCAGAGTCAATTTTAAACTATTCTACTTTTCAAAAATTATATTTTTATATTACTACTTATCATTTTATTAGCGATCGTTTATTGACCGTTCGATCGTAGCTCATCAAAAATGAAAATTAGAGAAATATTTCTTGGACTTAGTGAATAGTATTTCTAGTTTAATTTAGTCTGTTTTTAGTTGGATTTCATTAAGTTGCATTGTTTTAACTTAGATTAGATAAAATGCCATCAAAATAAGCTTGTTTGACCATATTTTCACTTAAACTTGACTTTACCAAAAGACCAAAATACCCTTTGTCATCTTTTAAATACTAAACAAGGCAAAAAAAGGCTAAAAACTTTTTTAAAAAATCCCCATTTTATCCCCCCATGGCCGAAACTTCTCAAGAAGGAAAAAAAAGATTTTGATTCCATTTTTCTTCTCCAATCATGCGTAGAATCGAGCAAGGATCTTGGCTAGGGTTCTTGCGGGTCCTCTCCTTCAATCTCTGTGAAGGTTTTTACGTTTTTGTGCATTTTTATTGAAATTTGATTTATGTTTCAAATTTTTAGATTTGATATATATTGCGTTATAATGCCTATTATTGCTTGAAATAGCCTCCATAGGGTTCATAGAGCATTGTTTGATAGTTATTTAGAGATTTTTACAATTAGAATTGTGTAATTGAATCGGGGAAGATAATGAATACTAAAAACCTAGCCTTCGGATTTTCGATCCGAATTGTGTTTTCTTGATGTGGTTAGATGCCTTTAATGCTAGAAAGATTAAATGTGTAATAAAAACGGGTTACCCTTTGATAAAATTGAGAATTAGGCAATGGAACATAAAGGGGTCGTTTGACCAAGTGTTGGTCGTGCTCAAATTGAGTTGGCGGTTTGGCTTGTGGGTGCATGGAAGAACTTTTGGCTCTATTGTGGTGTTGATTGACTGACCGGATAACATAGCTATAGTTCAAACACAGTAGGTGGAGTTTCAGGCTTCAGTTGGGAAAGTGAGGTTTTGTGCCATAGAAACGTGCCTTGTAGTGCCTAAGTGAGAGTAGTGAAGACGGTTTTCCAATCTCGTGACTCGTTTGCTCGTAATTGACTTTGGAAGTTAGAGATTGAATAGTATTACTTGTAGTTTTCGTGTATTGAACTTGCATTGCTTGTTTTGCTACTGTTCTAGCTGCTATAGATTATTGTAAATGCTTGTTATATTGATTATTATAACTAATATGCACTTTGGTGCCTCGTTCGATTATCGTTGTGTTTCACGTATTGCATTGTATAGTGTCAGGCGCGTGAGTGATGGGCCTCTCTGGGCAGTCTCGGGCTGCCAGGGTTGGGTTACTCTAGCTCCGTGTCCTATTTGCATTCTCGCTAGGGATGCCGCCCTGGGTGATTTGGGTCGTAGATGTGTCGGGGTATATCCGGAGTACTCCAATTGAAGTTATAAGGTGGTTGTGCGCTTGTCGTCATTGTTGTCAACATAAAGCTCGAGATTGATGTAATGCTCGTGAATTGGTACAATGCTCATATGAGTGAACCGTAACCTTTAAAGTGTGGTATAACTTTGATTGGTTGTGTTAATGCTTTCCTTAATTGTTCATTGTGTTGTTGTTTATATTGATTGCTTTTCTTATTGGTTATATTGATCAACTGTCTTATTTGTATTGCACGACCTTCTTCTATCTCCCTCGATATCTATTTCGCCCTCACTGAGTATACGTGTGTTGTATACTCACAGTTCACCACCATATTTCAGGGATTGCAATGCTAGAAGAAAAGTCCGTGCTTTCATGGATAGTTCGTTGCTTGAAAGAGATGTTTTGCGTGTTATGTGGCTGAGTTGTAAAAAGATGCAAAGATGTATGTTTTCATGTATTGTAGGTATTTTTGTGTTAAAAGATATATAATTCAAGTTTAACTAGGTTATTAGAGTGGTACGATAAACTAGTTCACGTGTTAAGCTAGTATAGTTTGAATTCATTGCTTATATGTAATTGTTTAAAAAAAGGAGTTAAGATAGTCTTGGTATTTGGAAATGTATATCTATTATGGCCTTGAGGAGTTGTGAATGGTTGGACACGGTACTAGTCCATTTATATTCTGGTTACAGGTTTTATTTTGCCCTTGAAATAGGGGAGACTCCGTTCATTTTCCCTAAAAATTATGTCTGGGTTTGGTATTGAGTTGTGAATAGATTGGTCAATAGAACTTCTGGTCTCGCGAGGGATCGGGGTGTTACACCCTCAGTTGTTGATGGAGTTGGTGTCAGGTTTTCTTTGAGGACTCAATCCTCGATTGTGGTATAGGGTTATCATTAACTGATTCAAGTCAAAAGCTGTCAACATCTGCAATCACAGTATCCTTTTTACCATGTGGTTCCTACCCCCGCTTAGGCCCTTGAGGTCCTCTGTGGGTAGAGTTACTTGCTTATTTATTATGGTAAACCATGTTTCTTGCAAATTGTTCATCACTTGCCATTTACATGTGCATTTATATGTGCATGTCATGTTTTATCAAATCGTTTATGAAAAGATAAAACCTTTATGATAACCCTTCTTATTCCATCCTCACTGAGCTATATGCAGGATTAGCTCACCCCTCTTTTCCACCATTATAGGTTGTTCGTGGCTGGAACTTGAGAGTAGTTGCTCGTTTTGGTTAACTTTTGTTGTAATAGTATGAGCTAGGCATGTGATTTATTTGTAATGTATTAATCTTGTGGACATTTAACTATGTAACTAACTTGATACATTACTCTTTTGAGCCTTAGTTGTAGTAGTTGGACCTAGGTGAAGTAACTTAGTGTATCCATGTCTTGTAAATTTGTATTTGATGGTTATTATTTCAATCCTAAGTGATGAAGTTTGTATAATGTGCCTTATGAGTTGATGTAATTGAGGTGTTGTAATAGTAATCATTTTATAGCCTTAATGTATTGATTTATGGTATTAGTACTTGGGCTATTGTTTTGTGCCTTAGCGGACTTAGGAGGAGCGATCTTCTTAAGCCCGCGGCATCACAATCCCAAAACGCAGAGCAGAGGATTCGTAAGCTTCAATTGTAATTCCTTGTCATTATCATGGTATCGGAGACCGCGTTAGAAATTAAGGAAATAGGGTCGTGACAAAGTGGTATCAGAGGTTAGTTGGCAAACTAGGCGTAGTCCGAGTTTAGAGCCCTAGGTCAGTAGGTAGTAGTCCATAAGTGATATGTGTTTTGGATGATTATGCTTGTTCAATTTGTTTATGTGTTAAGTGAAAAATTGCTCAATGTACTTTGTTACTTATTTTGGTTAATGTAAAGGGTTACGAGGATGACCTTGATGTGTTGTAGGTTGTAAACCACGACCTTAGAGTACTTATAATGACTAATAATGGTTGATACACATTTGGAGTTATTCTATCCTTAGGGGTTACTTATGGATCTATCTATGGATTATAAGGTTTGGATTAGACTAAGTTATTTTAAACATAGTGGACCCTTGCGAGATTAATAGAATGTTGGTAAGATTAATCTTAACCCTTAGAGTTAACATCACTTGTGAACAAATTGATGACTTTATGGTTATATAGAAATATGATTGGAACTTTAATTTTGTAATGGTTGTATGTGGAAGATTGTGAAGGTGATCTAGGGCTCTGATGGACTTAATACCATGGGAAGTTGAAGTTTGGATAGCTCATAAGCTAAAATAGGATTCTTGGACTGTCAAGTAATAATTTTGATGTGAACTTGTCTTGGGAGATGTGTGCAATGTATGCTTTAAGTGTTTGATTATGTTACGATTGCTTTATGTATGCTAGGTTGCACATTAGTGATAATGTTGCATCATATAGTAATTGTGCATTAATTTATAGTTGCTTTTATGTGATATGATTGTATAGGTACATACTTTCTTCTTATATGACATAATTGCATATATGCATATAATATCTTGGGGTGCCTCTTTGTGGGTGAAGTAAGAATGGCTAGAAGAGTTCTCGGCATCAAGAAAAGACTTCGAAGAAATGAGTTCGTGACTTTTGAGCAAGGGGATTTGACGATTGCACAGTATGAAGCTCGGTTTACTCAACTGTCACATTATGCTCCAGGGATTTTACGTGGTTTTCTTATGTGGTATCCTTCTTCGGCAGTCCTAATCGGCACTTTATTTCATAATTCTTGAATTGGCTTCCTTATGGAGTATTTTCTTGGCATTTTTATTCAGGGCCTTTATTTGACATCCTTTCTCAGGATTTTGTCACTTGGTATTTTCTTGGAATTCCTACTGGGATTTCTTATGGGAATTCTTATTGATATTTGATCTTCGGTATTTGACACCCTATCCGGAATTCTTATTATATTTGCTTATATGGTCTTCTTATACAAAGTCCTTGTTTGGTCTTGGTCAAAGTATTCTTGTTCGACATTCTTATTTGGGTAGCGATGGTAAATGGTATTTTTCCACAGTGATCATTTGAATCCTTATAAGCAGTGATACATCCGTAGTTGATTGGCTATTTTCCAGGAGTCGGATTCTTATTTGTTGGTTGAGTTCAGCATTCGAGTTGTTCCGAGAATGAAGAAAGAATTTCGAGGGCGCAATTCTGTTAAGGATAGGAGGATGTGAGACCCCATACCAGGGTCATGTACATTTTATAGCATTTTCTATATTTTTACATCATTTAATATGCATTTACATCAATTAACGTGCATTTACCTTGATTTACGTGCATTTATTTTTAAATATGTGCATTTATATCGTTTAACGTGTATTTAAATTCAATTACGTGTGTCTGAGTATTTTAGGTAACGTAGATAGTAATTAAATCATTTTACATGTTATCATATTGGTTTACGTGCAGGTATCTTGGATTACGTGTATTTGTATCGTTTTACGTGCACTTGTATTGGTTAATTGGAATTTTGTAATTTAGCTATTGTAGAAATTAATTAATTACTATTAAGTTAGGACAAACAACTAAATACTTGGGAAACAACTAGAATGGCAAATTAGTAGAACATAAGCTAGTTAAGGGGCAAGGTCTTTTGGGCCTTTAGATATTTTTCTACCTAACAAATACACACAAAACACACACAATACACCACTCATACACACTAAAACCCTACAATACACACACACACCCACACGATCAGAAGAAGGGGAGAGAAGAGAGAAAAGAGAAGAGAGAAAATAGAAAGAATAAAAAGAAGAAGAAGAAGAGATAAGCATATTCAAGCTAGCACAAGTCAATTTCAAGCTATTTCTTGCATATACAAGCTTTTCCTAGGCCCATTTTGTAACGCCCCGGACCCAGCTCCCACGCCTGCAGGGATACGCCTCGCCACAAGGGGACGAGCGTGCACCGAGGCCATGGCGAACCTGCCCGAAAGCGCACTATGACGAATTGTCCGCTTTGGCGCCCATACGCCTCACGGGTTTGTCGCTCCCTCGACACTTCGAGGAAAAAGCGCGTCAACGGTAACGAGACCGCTCACGTATTGTCCGCTCTGCGCAGGGAATCCACATTGGGCCCACACACTCACTCACGGGTTTGTCGCTTCTCAGCCAACTAGGCGAATACCGCAAGCCACAATGGAACCAATACGGCAGAGGCACACTGCGCTGGGAACGCGTGTCATGATGTAAGGGGCACTTACCCACTTATATCAAGCAGCCCAGTCTCGTCCGCGTCCGATGTAGGATACGATTCCTCACATTCACCCCTCCTTAAGGAGGCCCGCGCCCTCGCGGGCTAACAGCACAAAGGACACGTCCGCTCTGATACCACCTTTGTAACGCCCCGGACCCAGCTCCCACGCCTGCAGGGATACGCCTCGCCCTTAACGGTACGAGCGCGCACCGAGGCCATGGCGAACCTGCCCGAAAGCGCACTATGACGAATTGTCCACTTTGGCACCCATACGCCTCACGGGTTTGTCGCTCCCTCGACACTTCGAGGAAAACGCGCGTCAACGGTAATGAGACTGCTCACGTATTGTCCGCTCTGCGCAGGGAATCCACATTGGGCCCACACACTCACTCACGGGTTTGTCGCTCCTCAACCAGCTAGGTGAGTACCGCAAGCCACAATGGGACCAATACGGCAGAGGCACACTACACTGGGAACGCTTTTGATATGTGTAAACTATCCCACATCGGAAGTCTAGGAAGTAGTACTCCTGAATATATAGAGTTCGCTCGTGTATTCGTGCATAGCGCTTTTCTCATGGGAGACTGTGGGAGAAACAAAACCTTGAGGGCCCAGTGGGGTACCAAAGAGGACAATTTGTGCATAGTGTGCATCGCGGGTGTGCCTCTGCCGCTGGACCGTTAAGGCCAGGGTATTCGCTTAGCTTGGGTGCATCACAAAGTGGTATCAGAGCCTGTCTTCCGTTGACCCGTTGACCCGCGAGGGCGCGGGGTCCTCCAAGGTGGGGGTGGATATGTGTAAACTATCCCACATCGGAAGTCTAGGAAGTGATACTCCTAAATATATAGAGTTTGCTCATGTATTCGTGCATAGCGCTTTTCTCATGGGAGACTGTGGGAGAAACAAAACCTTGAGGGCCCAGTGGGGTACCAAAAAGGACAATTTGTGCATAGTGTGCATCGCGGGTGTGCCTCTGCCGCTGGACCGTTAAGGCCAGGGTATTCGCTTAGCCTGGGTGTATCACACATTTCTTGCATTCAAACTCAAAAGTTAAGGTGAGGGATGTTTTCTAAATGTTTTGTAAAGATCATATGGTTCATGATTATGTATTATATATGTATATTGAGCATGATGATGATGGATATAAGTTTGATTGGTGAATTTGAGATTGGTATGTTCAAACTAGGGTTTCAAGATGTTGTGTTAGTGATTTCTTTGGGTTGAATTGTCTCCCATGCTTTTGATGATTATGATAGGTTGTAATATAAGTTAAATGAAGTATTATATGTGTGGAGTATGCTTGTGTTGTTGGTGGATAGAAGAAATAAAAGATTGAGCTTGAATGGTCATGTTGGGCTTGTGCTTTGTTTGTTCTTGATGGAATTTGCAATTAGATGATGTTATAGCTTGATAAATGATGATTTTGAGGTTGTAAAGTTGTGAGTTTGTGTTCGGAGTATGAATAAGGTTTAGAGTTAAAAGGTTTAGCAAAAGAAGCAAGACAATGCAAATTCGTACATTTTGCTATGGGGTCCGGTCGACCAGAGTCGGATCTGGTCAACCTGATCAGTCAATTTTGGCTACTGGCGGGCAACTCAGGTCAGATCCAGTCACCCGGATGTTTGACAGATTTGTGCAACATTTTTCTAAAGGCCATATCTCACTCGATTCAACTATGAATTGAGTTCCATTTGATTCTAGAACTATCTACCTTCAATAAGCTTCGATTCTAAACCAAAATCAGATTAATTGGAGTTTGAGAAGGTAGGAAAATTAATTGATTAATATAGGCTAATGCAGAAGCATTGAATTGGCTCCATTGTTTTACTTGTGTTTGCATTTTCTCATTGTTTTACGTAGTCTATTGATGTCTTTTCACTACCTCATGATACTTGGCATACTTGAAGCACCCTAAATGTAATATATGCATGATCAATATATGCTTGCTTGATATGCCATATCTTTGATATTACTGTTGTAATGGAAGCAACCTACTTTGTTGTTATCCTAGTCCCTCTCTTGCTCGGAGTCTTTACTTGGAGAGTTGGGTATTATATATATATATATAATTATCAAGGTTGTAACCTTTTAAAGGCCTTGGTGTGATCGATGGCCCCGGGCAGCATTGGGCTCGCCGGGTAGACCCACAACCACCATGGACCTATTCTTTACCTTTGAGGGGAGCTATCCAGAACCCTCGGGTGTTGACGAAGTTAAGGCCTTGGTTTGATTGATGGCCCCGGGCAGCATCGGGCTTACTGTTTGTACCCACGACCACCATGGACCTATTCTTTACCTTTGAGGGGAGCTATCCGGAACCCTCGGTTGTTGATGGAGTTGGTTATGGATTTTCTTTGAGGACTTAATCCTCGGTTGTGGTGTGGGGTTATCATTAACTAATTCAAGTCCGAAGCTGTCAACATCAACAATCACAGTATCCTTTTTACCATGTGGTTCCTACCCCCGCTTAGCCCCTTGAGGTCCTCGGTAGGTAGAGTTACTTGCTTATTTATTATGGTAAACCTTGTTTCTTGCAAATTGTTCATCACTTGCCATTTATATGTGCATTTATATGTGCATGTCATGTTTTTTCAAATCGTTTATGAAAAAATAAAACCTTTATGAAAACCCTTCATGTTCCATCCTCACTGAGCTATATGTAGGATTATCTCACCCCTATTTTCCACTATTACAGGTTGTTCAGGGCTGGAGCTTAAGAGCAGTTGCTCATTTTGGTTAACTTTTGTTGTAATAGTATGAGCTAGACGTGTGATTTATTTGTAATGTATTAATCTTGTGGACATTTAACTGTGTAACTAACTTGATACATTACTCTTTTGAGGCTTAGTTGTAGTAGTAGGACCTAGGTGAAGTAACTTAGTGTATCCAAGTCTTGTAAATTTGTATTTGATGGTTATTATTTCAATCATGAGTGATGAAGATTGTATAATGTGCCTTATGAGTTGATGTATTCGAGGTGTTGTAATACTCATTTTATAGCCTTAATGTATTGATTTATGGTATTATTGTTTGGGCTATAGTTTTGTGCCTTAGCGGACTTAGAAAGAGTGATCTTCTTAAGCCCGTGGCATCACGATCCCAAAACGCTTGAGGATTCGTAAGCTTCAATTGTAATTACTTGTCATTATCATGGTATCGGAGACCGCATTAGAAATTAAGGAAATGGGGTCGCGACAGAATGCCTCCAACTGAGTTACCAAGTAAATCATCCTGAGGCAGTGTTGGCTCACGTCACCACCCTCTTCAAGTCTCATACTAAAAAGCTCATGGGGTAATTGGAATCTCATGGACTGACTGTTCTCACCAAAGGATTCCTCCAAACAATGTATGATATCTACGGAATGAGGCAGCCCCTCATAGAATCGATGCAGAGCATTACTCATTGATGAAAGAATGTATCCCCTAGCACGCATTTCATCCTAGACCCATTTATAGTAAGTGATCTTGTCGGTCTCGGATGCAATCTCATCTACGGGAGCAAATGTCGGGACATCTAGAATATACTCAATTCTCTCAAATTGAAGGACTACCATTAAACTTTTGTACCATTTCTCGAAGTTTGGTCCAACTAAATAATCATGATTAACGATAAACAAGATAGGATTTATGAATGAAGCCATAAATAAACTGCAGAAAAAGTAAATATAAAAAAACAAGGCATAGTATAGAATTCCATGCGGATCGATAGCTGACAAGTCCAACCTCCTTCTACGACCAACAACACTTTGTAGATGGAAATAATGGAAATATAGAGCTGCACGAGCTTTTTAGCTCAATCCACTCGCTCCATCATCATCATCCGATGGAAAGCGAGAAGGAGGCGAGATATACTCGACCTGGTCAAGGAAACCCACACCTTCTTAGGATCCTTAGAGCTAGTTGAGATCCTCTTTGATGCCTCCCCTAAAAACCATTAGATAATTCAAACATTGTTGAAGGTATTGGGATATTCAAGTAGGCGGCCAGCATTCCATTCATTGATCAATAAGTGCTTGAAATTGGAAGAAAAGGTAAAATATATTCATTCTTCCCTGGTTAGCTTTTAGCAGTGGTCACAGGAAATTCTTAGCTGAAAGTTAGGATATGAAATATATTGTTTAGAGGTAGTTTAAAACATAAAGTAGAAAGCCGACTTATTTAGGTTGTTGGGATTGAAGGATGAAGAAATGTTTTATCTACGAGCTACTTGCACTTAACTGACTGACTTACCAACTTGACTTGCCTACCGACCGAGACAGGACTAACGCTAGACGTAAGCCCTAAAGCACTCTCTCTCCCCAACCCTCTCTCAAAAACTTTTAAAGGTCCGAAGGACACTTAATGGTTCCGAAGGAAAAAATATGCAAGTGGTAGGTCGGTATCAACTGTCTCCTCTGGTCAATCTCATCCCACACAAGAAGGATTTTTATCTAAGCCTGTACCCGGAAGCGAAAGCGAAAGGGAATATCGAACTAAAAACCGTAGTGAAAACGATGCGTTTTGTAAGGGCTTGAATTAGCGAGCAAACCAACCATACCCACCAACTGAGCCAAGGTTATAGGTCGACAAAGTGTCCTTTTTGTTTTGATGTTACAAAGATTTCTACTATGAAATAAGGTTTGGGACCCTTGATTCCTTTTTTTTAAACTCTTGTAAAGTGAAAACAAATGCTTTATAGAAGCCTCTAAGGCCGCTATTCCTGACCTTAGGGAAGACTAAAGAAAGGCCTTTACTGATTCTATATCTCTATAGAACTTTTTTTTTCTTCTATTTTTGATTATCTATTTATTATCTTATCTTTAGTAGAGGTCTAAAATTCTTTTTTTTGAAATGCAAGGACTTATATAGTACCCCACGAAACACCTATTTGATCCATCTAGCCTACCTTAAAGGGCTCGGGCTTCTGTTCAAAGAGTGACTTTGTTGAGCTCTTTTTTTAAGTGAACAGCTGCTTTCCTAATAAATTCATTCCATTCAGACGATTCGGTGGCTGAGTTGGTCTGGCTCAGGATGCTCCCTCCAGGGCAAAGCAAGTTGTAAGTCAGTTTCAAGTCTACCTTTCCGCTAGAAAACTCATTACCCACGTTACTTTTGACTTAGCAAAGAAAGACAAGCTACGAACTACCGCTGCCCCTCTATAAGTAAAAGTCTCTCCTTCAGCTATAATTTAAGGAAATTGAAAGAAGTGAAAAAGGATCAAAGGTGGTTGCTAGCATCGAAGATATCCGTCATCTACGATATAGTGGGAGTTCGAACTTGGCGAACGAGCTCTTGCCACGGGAAAGGAAAGCGGGTGCGGGTGCGTGTGGGTTGTCCTATCGGTGGGGATATACTCATAGGAGAAGTAGTATATAATTCTAGGCACCATGATTTGTCTAACCAAGTTGGCCAGCCTTTCGGGATTGATATTGTCTTTTACATGGGCCTTTTGCAGAACCTCAATCATTTGCTCTCGATGATGTTCTGAGATTATCATAGATCAACGATTGAGATCTGCGCGGGCATCGTCTTCAGTAGCTCCCCCACGCTCTACTCTGGCCTCTTGAGAGCCTTGTGAAAGGCCTCTCTTGCTAGGTCTTTCTCTACTGTTTTCTCATTTCCTTGGTCCTTCCGTGGTTCTTAAATGGTCACGTTTGAAGCATTGTCCCTACGTAGTCATATTTCCTATCTTAGCACATTCTTCACCCTCTTTCTTATCCACTTTCAATGCTATCATCCTGCTTTCATATGTCCAAGACACCTTTGTTTGAAAAACCTTACCTTCCATTACTTATAAAAAGGTTGGGGTTGAGATAACGATAAGGGATAGTAATAGTGGCTGATGAGGGCCTTGGTTGATGGTTGACAAGGATTGAGGTGGATTGGTTGAGCACGAATTTTTTGTTTTGTAAATTTCTGTGGTCTGGCTGAGGGGTATTTGAAAAGTCTTCACTGAGCTGGCTCAGACTTACTTCTATGGGGTCTGTCTTTCATTGAATTGAATTTCAGAGCTCTCACGCTGCTATCTAAAGAATGAAGAAATCGTTACTGAATGAGAGCGAGTAAAGTGCTTACGCCCCTTTAGAGATAGGGGCGAACCAAAGAGCCAGAGATTCTCGTGCAGGAACAAGCGTAGGCCTGTACCACGCCCTTCACCCAGTAAGAAGTACTTTTCTTGGTGAAGAGAGGAAGCACAGTTGCGCGCCTCTCCATAACCCATCTATACTCTATAGGCTATTAGTACCAAGCACAAGCGCCTAATTTGGAAGCTTGCTATGTAATTTCATAAAGAAAGAAAAGTGTGTGAACCTCAGCGAGTCCGGATTTCAAACTAGCCTCCTGGGCTGAACCGACCTTTTTAATAGGTTTTAACTATCAAGAAAGTAGGAATGGTAGAGAAAGAGATGCACTTTTTGGACACAAGATCCAGAGCTTTTTCGAGAAATGGTCTCTTCCCTTAATATCATGATCGGGTCGGCCAGGCCAGATCATGAGTGAATAGAAAATTGAAAATGTACATAGTTGTTGCTTTTCCAGCCATTTTTTAAACCACTTATCCATAGTTTAGAAGCTAAGTGATTTACATACCTAGGTATATATAATGTTTTGTTTGTTTTTTTTTTAATATGGAAGAGTGATTTCTGAAATACGAGGTACTAGGAGGCAAACAAGGCCGCAGACAAGAGGTGCTTGCAAGCACCAGTGGTGCTTCCACTAACGAAAAGCCCAAAGGACAAAAAAAGGGCAAATAGAACTGCAGGCCGAGGGGTATACAGCAGTTGAAGACTCCGTTCTGCCTCTTCTTTGAGAATTGGTGTAGGATCGTCTCACCCCAGAACCTACCCCTTCCTAGTAGGACCGCGTAATAGAACTATTATGTGACAAAAATTTTGATATAAGGAGACTCCTGCAGGTTTATCAAAGCTTATGTGAGCAAAGCCCCTATTTCGAAAGGGCACTCCAACACTTAGAGGAAATCATCTGTTCAGGAATTACAGACAAGGAACTCCATTCTGTTGACTCTACCAAATAGAATCAAACCTGTATTTTTTAATACTCAAAATCAGAGTTTGATCCTGGCTGAGAAGGAATGCTAGTTATATGCTTAACACATGCAAGTCGAATGTTGTTTTCGGGGAACTAGGTAGAGGAAATAGAAACTTGCACCAATGCCGCTTGATGATGCAGAACATTTTTTTTTATAAAAAGAGAGCCAATGGGGATTCTACGGGCGATTCTATAACCGTAGGCAGCCCAGCCGACTTAATGATGGCCGCGCATGAGATCGCATGAGACCACTTCGATTATGAGTTGAGGGATGCGAACATAGTGGCCCTAAAATACCTTATGCACTATCTTAAAGACGAAAAACTTCCATTTTGAGACCGCGACCCATAACGAAGCATTTTCTCACTGATTTAGTGAAATAAGTGTGAAATTATCCTCCACAAGACTCTTGATGTTTTTTCAGGACTTGGGTACGAGAACATAATTGGAAGAAATAAGGGTCGAAGTTTAGACAGCTCACAGTAGTTCTACCCATAGAAAAGATCATCAGACAGGAGACAACCCACCCATTTATGATTCCAGTCGAGAAGACTGGTAAAAGGAAAGATCAAGAATGTTATATATTTTAGGAGCTAGATCAGTTGCCGAATAACAAGTAAGAATTGCCTCAACAAAAATTGATGGAATTGGACCTAAAAAAGAAATTTAGGTTCGTTATCGATTAGGTATCAGTGGGAACATAAGGATAAAAGAATTAACTAAGTATCAGATCGACCAAATCAAACAAATGATAGGTCAAGATCATGTTGTTCATTGGGAATTGAAGAGGGGAGAACGAGCAGACATCGAACAATTAATTTCGATTTCTTGTTATCATGGAATTTGTCATCAAGATGGATTGCCCTTACGCGGTCAACAAACTCATACTAATGCTAGGACTTGTCGCAAGCAAATTCATAAATGAAAGAAGTCTACCGAAAGCCCTTGGTACTTGTCTGATCAATCACACTGATAACTTCAATAGTTCACTGAAATTTTCTTTTTTTTCACTAGTTACTAATCCAGTATACGTATAGTAGGCCTCCCAAGGATATCTTGGATAAGAGTTTGAAAAGTTATACTGTAGATAAGAGTAGTAGGACTCTCTATTCTGCCAATCTCTTCGCTCTAACAAGTTAAGCTTTCTAAGGGCCTTTTCCACCAGATTACTTTACTGACTTTCATTCATTCGAAAACAGTACAGAAACTGGTTTATCAAAAGGGCTCGAGAACTACATAGATCCCATACTTTCTTCCTTGGTCTAGGAGGTGGGTTATGTAGGCAACAACTGTTCCCAGGTTGTTCGATCAAAAAAGGCCAAATTCATCGTTGTCAGAGCACTTATCCAATCTGGCTATCTAATGTTGTACCATTGCCCAAGAAAGATGGCCGGGTCAGGGTTGGAACCCTATGGACTGATAGGATGAGAAGTAGTCGGGCATCTCCAGAAATTGGCATTGTTTCAGGTAATGTTTTGCTTATCTATAAGGTATTTAATAATATATGAGCAGAAAGCTTGCCATAGACAACCTATTACCACCCTTGATGCATAGTAGATAGAGTAGAGTCAACTGACTTGAAGCATGAAAGATGGACAAGCCGATTAGATAGACCTAATGTCAGCTAAGTCAGCTTGGATAAGGTTCGAGTTTCGCTGACGCCCTTCACTTCTTTAGTACTGGTATGATTGGTCTACCAGCTCCATTCATACAAGTCAATCGAGTTCCAGTCGAGATAGAAAGTACTGGCTCACTGGCGATCATATCATTGAATAGGTTTCTCATAACCTGTACATAAATCGGTGCAGGGATCATGGTTCCAAGTCAGTTCTCGTTGTGGAGGCGAGTGTCTTGCTTTATCTTTCCAGTAATGTTTTTCCCCTTACCTTTCTCCCCCCACTTTGTAATGCAGGAAATTTTTGATTTGTCTAGTTTACCTATGTTCACTTCTTTTTTCGAAATAGAGGCAGAGGAAAAGCTGACCCCGACTTTCAAAGTTGCTAGCACTATCTCTCCTTTGCTCCAAGGGAATCTTGTCTATCAATCCGAAGATAGAAGCACAGCACACGAAGCTAATCTCACTAGTTTTTTAGCATTCTTTTCTTTCTTGCTTTCCTGGTTCTCACTTTACAGACTCGGGTCAGGTCAAGCTTAACCTTATTCCCGTCAGTTCCGTCACTCTCTTTTCTTTCAATGGCATCCGCTTTCAATTAATTAAGAAAGGGATTGATTGGGATTCATCGACATCTGAGATTCATTTTGAAACCTATGGCAGATCCTCCTCAGTCCTCGAGACAATCTGTTCCAACTCCAAACCCTACAGTTGAAGAAGTGAATGATAATTCTCCTGAACAAACTAGTGACAGCTCCTAAACTACGG
Organism: Ehretia macrophylla; assembly: GCA_037974665.1. NCBI lineage: Eukaryota > Viridiplantae > Streptophyta > Magnoliopsida > Boraginales > Ehretiaceae > Ehretia > Ehretia macrophylla. The sequence goes on along the minus strand of CM075777.1, from coordinate 38,324,864 downwards.
ACCTAGATCCAGCGCCAACCGATCTAGTTTCTTTAGCCGGGCCAACCATTGATCTATTTGACCGCGTTCCCATAGTTTTTCCTTAAAAGATGCCGACTTCTGGTGTGGTGGTTGGAACCTTGTGAAGGACCAAGCAACAGAACGTTATGGGGTAGTTCCAAAGGAAATGACTGATGGTGTAGCCAAGGTTAATAAGGTATATGAGATGCTAGTCTTGTCTTACCATTTTTCATAATTCCTTTTCTCCCGATTCTGATATAGCCAAAGGAGGGTTGTGGGTGTGGAAAGGGCCTATCCAATGACTTGAGGTAAGTTCGAGATGGTGCAGAGGCCCCCAGGTTCCGTGATAAGTCGACTTAATCGACTGGCATGATGCCAATAGATGAGGGATTCAGTTTCTCGGAAGGACCAACAAGGACTGTTGGCCAGGATGTGTAAAGGGCGCCGGTAAGCACTTCAGTCGCGTACAAGGTGAAGGACAATGCCGAATTGATAAAAGGGTCGGGAACCCAAGAGCTAGATTGTGACCTTTGGTAGAGGCGCGAATCAAAGGAATGCGAAATGCACGTGGCATGTCAAATGGACCTTGTGTCAGTGGCGAAGACGAAGTCTAGTAGTCAAAGGACCAGGGCACTTTGCCTCAATGGATGAGGTGTGCGTCGGCGCAATAGCGTTGAAAGTGATGTGTTGTTAGCCATGTTGGGCATGGATATATGTCCAACAGTGAAGCATCTGTTGGTGGCATGAGTTGTTATGCTAATATGGTGAAGTGTTGTAGCTTATGGGTGACTAAACTAGTAGGTGCGTGAGACTGTTGCGTTGCAGAAGTGTTTGGGTTTGTGCTCGGATATGGTACGAAGAGATAGCTCGATGATTCGTGACAGACTCTAGGCCAGCTAAATTCTGGAGCACAGGTTGGGTTAGTTTCATGAGAGACGGTGTAACGCCCCAATCCCTCACGAGACCGGAGGCTCTAATAACCAAGCTATTCTCAACCCAATTCCAACCCGGTCTCAAAATTTTAGGGAAAAACGGACAGAGTCTCTCCTATAACGTGGATATTTTGAAAAGCTGTAAGCATTTAATAAGCTATAGAACAACAATAAAACCATTTCCAAAATAAAGATCTCAACTTTAAGGCCATCCGAGCCATAAGACATACAAACAGTTTAGATACACACAAGCATGCATTCATAACTTAACTTCTTTACAAAACCGCTTATCATGCCACTCCATGATAGCTTTTAAGCATTCTTAGAAATTGAAAACAACTCGTCATTCACTCCCAAGCATGGAAAGAAGCTAAGACCATAAATATAAGTTATTACATGCCATAGTTCATATCTCCTACTACAATCAACTGGCATTCAGCTTACAATCACTCAAACATATACATAAGCACTTAGGCTCCAAAATAGAACATAAGGTAGAGCAAACAAGATCTCCACATAACAGCAAGAACCATAAATCCACATCACGCAAGTATAACACAGCAACTAAGGCAACTCCTCCTCCAATTGCACCTCCTAAAATATGTTAGCGAGGTATGAGCAACCACAATTGCCCAGTGAGGGATAAAGACGACTCAGGACGTGCAATGCAACAATTATAGCAGTTAAGCAAGAAGGCAAGTAAAGTACATTTGAAATAGTAAATAACCACACATATCAAAGGATACGATACACTTAATCCAACACTCCAGAATTCTCTTATCTTGATCACGAACCACGATCCATGGTCAATATGTCGGCATAACCTCAATCACTCCAGTTGGTGTACTCCAGATGTACCCCGATAATCCTATGACCCAACACCCCCTGGAAATCTTTGGACCAGGTGAGTGAGGGAATAGGGTACGGAGATCGAATATCCACTGGCAAGCCCGCCGCCGCCCAATCAATATTCAATACAACCCTCCTTGACACTATGGTTGCGCAACTAATATGCAATGCACTTATCAATGGCAAGACAATATCAACAATATAAGCAATAACACGTGGGAGGATCAACAAAGTAGGTTGACCTCAAAACAGTTAGAAAAGAAGTAGTTTCATATAAGCAATTAAGAGATTTACAAAGGGGAATATTCAAGATACACATAGAACTATACCAAAAGCTCCAAAACAACTTGAAACTACATTTAAACACACAAGAAGTTATGCCAAGGTCTTAGAAGCGTGAGACAATTGAATTTGCACTTAAACCCCTTTGTTATTCAATCTGTTTTCCTTCCAAACTCATGTTATGGTTCTAGATTAGCAAGCGGCCTATACCATGCTTCTAGTTAACCCCTTAGGCACCTATAGGACCCTATAAAATCTCACAAACACCCGCTTTTAGCCCGAAAGCCCCAAATTCCCTCTTTTAACTTTGTACTACAAGTACCTTACCCGAGACTCAAACGAGGGCTAGCAAAGCATAATTAGGGTCTACATAGCCTAGGAACACCAAAAATGAAGGCCAATTTTACCCGGATTCGCGATAACCTCGAAACCCCTTTCTAAAAGTCGGCTATTTCATTCTTTTGCTAGGTTATGAGCAATTAAATGTTATGGGGTCTTTACACTACTTTTATTAACATCTAAAGCACCTATTAGGATCATTGATTCAAGCTATAAAGTCCAATTTCACAAAACCCTAACATTCCCGTCACTATTCATGCCAAATATTCAACGAGCAATTTCAACTGATTAAACTATGAAACAAAAGCATAAATTAGGTCTCTACTACTTATATATAACATACATAAGCATATTTGAGCATTGCATTAGCATTTAAGAGCAAAACAAGAAATTCAAGAAAGTTGTCACATTGTTGTAATGAAAAAATAGGTATGATATCCCTCACCTATTGTGCGTAGGAGCTCCTAGGAAGCTAGTAAACACCCTAAACCACTTGCACCTAGCTTGGCTTGGCTTGGAATGAGGATTTGTTGAGCAAAAATCTCTATTTCTTCTTCTATACTATTTTCGGATTTGCTACAGTGTTTTCAGGTTTTCTCTTCTTTTTTTTTGTTTTTGTTTTATGAGCTTAATATGTGTGTGTGAGTATATATGCTAAGTGGTGTTGAGTTGGGTGAGTGTTAAGTCTATAAAAATGAGTATAATTAGCTTAAAAATGAGTCTCAATGAGCGTTAATATGTTAGCTAACTAAAACATAAAGTTTAACTACGTAACACTATTCACTAGTTCAATAAAACATTTTCTAAATGAATACTCTCAACACTAAATGTTCAAATGCACATTTTTCTTATTCCTAACATAATTAATGTGATTTAAGAAAAATGCTAATTCGAAGAAAATAGATAGTTGGAAAATGTATGAATAGTAACCAAGGAAAGCAACAAGTAAATGGATAGTGAAAATGCACAAACAGTAGATGAAACAGTTAATGAATCATGGCAATGTTCTCAGGCGTCACATCCTCTCCCCCTTAAACAAATTGCGTCCAAGCAATTCTTCTTCACAAGAGAACTCTGCATCAACTGAAAACTAACTCTGATTACTCTTGAATAGTTACTGAGAAAGACACGGTCTCCTCAAATGAACATCATATAAAAATGCCAAGTAGAAGTCCCAAGCAGAATGTCAAGAATGATACCAAATAAGCAGTTTGAAGAAGAATTATGAATGAGAACCCATATAAGAATTCCATTAGTACCGCCTAAGAATTCCCAAGTAAGAAGGCCAAATAAAGGCTCAAATGAAGATACTATCTCGAAATCCGAATAAGAATCCCGTTGGCCTTGAATACCATAGAAGAACAGAATCCCAACTAAGAGCGGCAAGAAAATACCAATAAGAATTTAGAGTACAAATACCGATGATAATTCCATATAATAAGGTTAATTAGAATCCCAAACTAAGTCCTCCGAGCAATACCAGCAAGAAAATACTAGAAGAATACTCAATAAGAAAACCTAGAGAACAGTCATATAGAAATCCCAAAGGAAGGCTTTCATTTTTGACTGCTGAGCGGAGAAGAATACATTGGAAGAAATCCTAATAACTGAGCTCCGCCTACAACACCAATTCCCAAATAAATGGCTGATTAATTGCCTCTCATTCCCACTAATCCACATAACTTGAAGGGTCTGTTGCTAATCACTTCTCCTTAGGGGGAGGAAGAAGTCTTTCTTACCATTTCAACGGGACATGTATGAATGCCAAGATATCACATTTATACATATATGTTTTAAACTATTATACAAATATGTTTATATAAGAGTTTATGAAACAGTGTAATCATCAAAGTCATTCAAGCATGACAGTCAAGTCAATCATAACACAACCCAATCCAAGACATTCAAATACACATATTACAAGCAACAGTTCGAGCAATTAACAATTCACGAGGTCAATTTGATTCACGAGGTCAATTTGATGCACAACTAGCCACTTCACTTCAGTTAGTATACATTTAGCATATAACACATAACTATATCACATATGTGCACACATTCCATTCAAGACACATAACCTCACATATAGGCACACACTTTCAAAACACATTTTACAAGCACACACGTAAGGTTTACTACCCGACAGGCCAAGGACCTTGTCTTGGCTTAGAGCTAACTAAGCTCTTATACCACCTGTAACGCCCCAATCCCTCACGAGACCGGAGGCTCTAATAACCAAGCTATTCTCAACCCAATTCTAACCCGGTCTCAAAATTTTAGGAAAAAAAAGAGGAGAGTTTCCCCTGTAACGTGGACATTTTGAAAACCTATAAGCATTCAATAAGCTATAGAACAACAATAAATCCATTTCCAAAATAAAGATCTCAACTTTAAGGCCATCCGAGCCTTAAGACATACAAATAGTTTAGATACACACAAGCATGCATTCATAACTTAACTTCTTTACAAAACCGTTTATCATGCCACTCCATGATAGCTTTTAAGCATTCTTAGAAATTGAAAACAACTCGTCATTCACTCCCAAGCATGCAAAGAAGCTAATAGCAGAAATATAAGTTATTAAATGCCATAGTTCATATCTCTTACTATAATCAACTGGCATTCAGCTTACAATTACTCAAACATGTACATAAGCACTTAGGCTACAAAATAGAACATAAGATAGAGCAAACAAGATCTCTACATAACAGCAAGAACCATAAATCCACCTCACGCAAGTATCACATAGCAACTAAGGCAACTCTTCCTCCAATTGCACCTCCTGAAATATGTTAGCGAGGTATGAGCAACCACAATTGCCCAGTGAGGGATAAAGACTACTCAGGACGTGCAATGCAACAATTATAGCAGTTAAGCAAGAAGGCAAGTAAAGTACATTTGAAATAGTAAATAACCACACATATCAAAGGATACGATAAACTTAACCCTAACACTCCATAATTCTCTTATCTTGATCCCGAACCACGATCCATGGTCAATATGCTGGCATAACCCCAATCACTCCAGTGGGTGTACTCCGGATGTACCTCGATAATCCTACGACCCAACACCCCCTGGCAATCTCCGGACCAGGCGAGTGAGGGAATAGGGTACGAAGATCGAATATCCACTGGCAAGCCCGCCGCCGCCCAACCGATTTTCAATACAACAGTCCCTGACACTATAGTTGCGCAACCACTATGCAATGCACTTATCAATGGCAAGACAATATCAACAATATAAGCAATAACACGTGGGAGGATCAACAAAGTAGGTTGACCTCGAAACAGTTAGAAAAGAAGTAGTTTCATATAAGCAATTAAGAGATTTACAAAGGGGAATATTCAAGATACACATAGAACTATACCAAAAGCTCCAAAACAACTTGAAACTACATTTAAACACACAAGAAGTCATGTCAAGGTCTTAGAAGCGTGAGACAATTGAATTTGTACTTAAACCCCTTTGTTATTCAATCCGTTTTCCTTCCAAACTCATGTTATGGTTCTAGATTAGCAAGCGGCATATACCATGCTTCTAGTTAACCCTTTAGGCACCTATAGGACCCTCAAAATCTCGCAAACACCTACATTTAGCCTAAAAGCCCCAAATTCTCTCTTTTGACTTTGTACTACAAGTACCTCACCTGAAACTCAAACGAGGGCTAGCAAAGCATAATTAGGGTCTACTTAGCCTAGGAGCACCAAAAATGAAGGCCAATTTTATCCGGATTCGCGATAACCTGGAAACCCCTTTCTAAAAGTTGGCTATTTCATTCTTTTACTAGGTTATGAGAAATTAAATGTTATAGGGCCTTTACACTACTTTCATTAACATCTAAAGCACCTATTAGGATCATTGATTCAAGCTATAAAGTCCAATTTCACAAAAACCTAACATTTCTGTCACTATTCATGCCAAATATTCAACGAGCAATTTCAACCGATTAAACTACGAAACGATAGTATAAATTAGGTCTCTACTACTTATATATAACATACATAAGCATATTTGAGCATTGCATTAGCATTTAAGAGCAAAACAAGAAAGTCAAGAAAGTTGTCACATTTTTTAAATGCAAAAATAGGTATGAAATCTCTTACCTATTGCGCGTAGGAGCTCCTAGAAGGATAGTAAACACCCTAAACCACTTGCACCTAGCTTGGCTTGTCTTGGAATAAGGATTTGTTGAGCAAAAATCTCTATTTCTCCTCCTATGCTATATTCGGATTTGCTACAGTATTTTCAGCTTTTCTCTTCTTTTTTTATGTTTTTTGTTTTTTGAGCTTAATATGTGTGTGTGAATATATATGCTAAGTCGTGTTGAGTTGGGTGAGTGTTAAGTCTATAAAAATAAGTCTAATTAGCTTAAAAACGAGTCTCGATGCGCGTTAATATGTTAGCTAACTAAAACATAAAGTTTAACTACGTAACACTATTCACTAGTTCAATAAAACATTTCTTAAACGAATGCTCTCAACACTAAATGCTCAAATGCACATTTTTTTTATTCCTAACATAATTAATGTGATTTAAGAAAAATACTAATTCGAAGAAAATAGATAGTTGGAAAACGTAATAAATAGTAACCAAGGAAAGCAACAAGTAAATAGATAGTGAAAATGAACAAACAATAGATGAAATAGTTAATGAATCATGTCAATGTTCTCGGGCGTCACACACGAGCCAGCCCAGTACTTGGATCCAGGGTTTCGGGTTCTTTCCCTTACTAGATCTTCCTCTCGGGTAAAGTCCTTATACTTGGCTTGGCGAAGATGATCTCTTTAGGGCGGTATACCACCTCTACTAAATTATTCAATAGAACTCTTTCTAAGGAAAGGTATAAGGTATGAAGTAAGTAGACTGATAAGAAGAGGTTTGAAGATGCTCGACCGATAGGGAGAGGAAAGGACTTTTCTTTCTATTCTATAAGATAGATCATTTACTGAGAAGAGAAATGACCATGAACCATAAGCCCACACGTCATTACCTGGCCTACGTTTGCCGCTTTCGAGCTATAGTTCGCTAGCTCTGTTGTTAGATTAGATAGGTGTAGTCACCCCTTTTTTCTTTAGAATAAGATAGATTTGCTTTGTCTTCCGTGCTTGGGCTAAGCCTTTGCTTATCTCCCGTCACCTCTGGCTTGGCTATCTGCCTTGCCAACCAAGTCATATGGTAGTGGGGACAGCTGACCAGCACTTACCCTAGCTTAGACGAAGACTTTCTTTGTTATGGGAAGGCTTCAGCCTCTGTCATATAGATATTAAAGTGAAGTTTGCTCCTTCTTTCTTCTGAATATCCCAAATGGTTGATCTCCTCGAAAGAGCTTGCCCAACCCTTGTGAGTCAACAATGAGAAAATATGCCTCTTCTTACTAGTTACTAGACGAGTTCCATCGCTGATCTAGCTATCTCGAAGCTGATCTTTGCGCCGCCTTTCCTTCTTTCTCTTGTTTTTTTGTCCCCGGTTCTATATTTTAGAGCTACTTCATACCTCGGACCATATAGAAATACGAGCTCAATTACATCGATCATCTCCTTACAGTTAAATGATAGTTGGAGTCAAGGAAGCAATCCAGTCAGTGTAAAAGAAATAAGCTTAATGTGTTTTCCCCTTCAAATGTCTATGCTAGGGCAACCTCTACTTATGAGTAAGATACTTAGTCCTAACTAAGCTGTAGTCCCATAATTCTCATGAATCTACTGCCTTTGCTATTGATTTCAAATTGACCTAAGAAGTTGTTATCACTCGTTGCTTCGAACAATACAAGAGAGCTATTGAGCGGACTACCAAGGATTGCTCTGGTATTATTTCAAGCAGTGGGATCCTTTATAAGCATACTACTTCGAGGAGTGAACGGGTGCTGCTTTGGAGCTAAAGGCCTGAGCTAGCATTCAAAATATAGCTAAATAGCTGGTATTTCCTACCTTTCCTAACCTAACAAAAGTTTACAATTGTTGAGTTTAATAGCTTAGTTGGCTAGGATCCTTGGGAATAAGCCGTAGGCAACAAGTGAGTTAAGGAGTTGAAGAAGTGAGTGGTCAGTTTGTGTCACAATACCCCAGCCTTCGCTTCATTTCAGTAGTCCGAACGAGAGTCGAGTCTATGTTTTCTGATGTCGGCATCATCCCCTAATCCCAAACAAGTAAGAATAAAGGATTTCTAGTTGTAGTCAATTCCATTCATCTAGCCTACTTGATTGAAAAGTGGTCAGGGCGAATCCCTTCAGGCAATGAATAGTAGAAAACTAAAATGAAAATGAGAGCTACAGGGGTTGCTTTACCTTTACCTTTTGGAGGAGTAGTGAGTTCATTTTTGGTCTAACTGGCACCGCAAAATGAGGGCTACAGACTTGGCTTTGACCAGTCGATCCCGCTTATTACCCCCCTCTTGCAAGGTAGAGATCACTCATAGAAGAAAAAAGGGCCTGCAACCCATTACCTACCGCCTATGGATCCTACTCATGACTATGGAAGGACATAGAAGAACTTTTTTCAGTACTACCTTAAAGCTTTCAACTGATTGAAATTATGTTCGATAGGAGTATGCCAATTTCACTTCTTGCTTGCCTTGGAACTGATGTAAAGGTGCCGGCTGGCCAGAGGAAAGTGAAGGGCATACATAGATTCAAAATAACCCTACTTGAATTTCCCATTTCCTATTTTGATACCTGCCACAGAGTATTCTAAACTAGGGCTATCAACTTCCACTGGATCTCAAGCCAAGGGGCTTAAAACAGGTCAATTCACGCAAAATGAGGTAAATCACACAAATCGAGACAAAGCAAAATATGGGGTCTCACACGCCATCACTTAGTTATCCGACAAATTGATTCAATAACCTCAAATCTTTGTGACTATAATTGGCCGTTAGATTTTGGAAGATAACCACATCTCTATGTTTCATTCTAGCAATTTTAATAAACTTACTTTAAAACAAATCATCTACCTTTGGGTAAGAAGTATTGTATTCATTTAGGTCTTATTAAATATCCTAGGATGGCGGAGGACTACGATAAAACTCCTTTTACTGTTTTGTTAATCTAATATTTGTTTGCACGTAGGGAGTTGATATAATCTCATCAAATCAATAAGCATTCAACATACTATTAAGCTAATAATCACAATTATAGCATTTTAAATAGTATGAATTCAAAGATATATGAATGGTGGATCATAGACTTGGCTTTTGGGCTTAAAGAAATAAAACTATTTACTTTAAAAGACCTTCAACTCTTTGAAATCTCTATTGAGCCTCCAACTCCTTGGAAATGTCCATTGGGCTTCTTTCAAGCTTTCTTTTGGAAAATTACATAGAAGTCCTTACTACATAATTCTCTCAAAAAGCAAAAATTAAAATTGAGATTTATATCTCAAATTACAACCCAATAATTTTTTACCCTAAAGCCCAAGTTCATGATCAAATTCACCATTCTCAAAATAATAAATATGCATGATTATTCATATCAAAATATAATAATCAACACATTAATTTCTAGCATTTAAGTTTAATCTACTCATCAAACATGAAAAATGAACTAAATCAATGCCTTTTTGCATAGTTATAAAACCCTTTTTATAGATGCAAGTCATTATGGCCCATTAATTCATAACCCTTTATAATTAATTATATTCACATCTAAGTCAAAAACTCTAAATAAAAACACAAGTCCATGGCCCATTCACCCAAAGTGGCCTAATAGATTAAAATCAAGCACAAGTAGATGTACACAAGGCCCAAGCCCAAATCCATATGCCTCTTAAGGCCCACATACATTAACTATAGCCCAATAGTCCTCAAATACATTATATCAATATATAATCATCTTCTATCTATCTTAAAATTTAGAAATATCCTTAATACAACATATTATATTATTTATAATTTCAAGACTAGAAAACTATGGCCTTCTAATTTTGTGAAATCCATTTTGCCATTTTCAAGACACAAAGAAAAGTTGCACTTTTGACTATTAAACACCTTTAATCATCAAGTAGTCATCATCTTAAAACATATGCATGATCATATTAAAATAAGCTTAAAACTACTTTTAAACTTTCATTCTAACACATGCATATGATAGACATCAACTCTTTTGAGTATTTCAAGGCAACTACAACAACTTTATATGTCCAACAAAAAGGCAAAATCTCCTCATCCACACACAATGTGGATTCGGCCAAAGCAATAAAAGATGCAAGACTTGTTCTTTTCACCTTTTGACTTCATATACATGCAAAAGAAACTTAATAAACTAGTACCTTTTAGCCTTTCTAGAATTCCCTTCTTATTCAAGTCTAAAGACAATCATGCAAATATCAAATCTTCATTTATCTTCACAACTTAGCACTTTCATCAAGAGGACAAATCATCAACAAACTACATGTGATTTTCGGCCATCTCACTTATATAGGTGTACCATGCAAGTTCAAGTTATGACATATATACACATATATATATTTAAAATCTACATTATCAATCAAGGATCTAACCTAGATTTGAACATGCAAGTGTGTAGGCTAAAGGCTTAACATCAAAAACATGCAAATCTACAAGCTCACAATTGGCCATAGGGTTTATAAACACATGACCAACATTTGATAATCAATGGATATATAGACATGGCTCTAATACCACTTGAAAATACTAGCCAACTCTTGAGATCATGTCACTACACACTCACAAGTTGGAATCAAGATCGAGAAAGTCATGCATGGATACCATGCCATGGCCGAAACATGCATAGGCAAACAACAAAATTTTTTCCAAGTTTTGTAGTAAGGATCAACAAGAAAAATTTCTATTATATCCATTGACTACCAACACAAGATATATATATATCAACTACACATATAGAAATGGAGAGGTCCATAGATATACCTCTTGTAGTCAACTTTGGAGAAGATGAAGATAGAAGAGAAGTCTATGAACCCTTCTAACTTGAAGGCCCTAGTTGGTGTAAGAATATAACCAATTTCCCAGAAACGTCTTAACAACAATTAAGTAGAAAGACAATACTACTCGTTATAACAATTCAATATAACACTTACAAGATAATTGTCCCACCGTGCGCTCTCTAGATTAGAGCTTCAATGGCTTCTGGACTTACAAGAATAATACAAGAAAGAAAGACTAACTTAGGATTGTGTTTGGAGTTGTGTTGTGAATAAATATGATGAACTAATGTATGCCTATTTATAGAATTCAGCTAGCCCGCCACAGGAGACTTCCTATCAAACATTTTCCATCTTGGTTGGATTTACCAACCATGTTTAAAGTATTGACTACCTATATTTATCACATAGGTGGCTACAATTGACCACATGGGTGGCTACCATCTAAGTCAACTTATAGGAAGTTTCCTTTGGTCAAATTGGCTAACTTTAGCAATGCATCATCCCGACGTCATCTTAGGTAATTCCAAATTTTTGAACTTCTTTCTTGTAGCCATCGCGGTCTCTTTTGACCTCATCGACATGTTAGTTAGAATCATAAATTTATGCTACCACATAAATTAACGATACTTATTATAGGTGGGCATTGACATATACCAACACCCCCCTCAATGTTCACCTCATGTTGACTAAGTTATTGGGCCAACACCCAATGTTTGAAGATGCTTGCTCAACTAGACGCTCCCTAACATTTTTGTGAAGATATCTGCACAATTATCTTCTGTAGGGCAGTACTCTATGTAGATTTCACCTTCTTCGATCAGTTCCCTCACATAGTGATACTGAATCTCTATGTGTTTTGTTCTAGCATGAAATACCGAATTCTTTGACATGGTTATACAAATCTGACTGTCACATTTCAACATTGTTGTTTCATTTATTGGAATGCCAATATCAGTCATAATGCGTCGTAGCCAAACAGTTTCATAGGATGCTACACAAGCAGCCTTGTATTCCGCCTCCATTGATGAAAGTGCAACGGTGGGTTGCTTCTTGTTAGACCATGAGATGATTCCACTACCGAATATGAATACATAACCTGTAACAAATTTTCTTGAGTCAATATCACCAGCCCAGTGTGAGTCACAGTACCCAGATAAAGTATCTCCAGACTTGTATGATATCTCATACTCCAATGTGCCTTTGAGATATTTGAGGATTCGCATCCCTACTTGCCAGTGACTTTGTCTCAGTTTATTTGAAAACCGACTAAGAACTCCCACAACATAACTAATATCAGGTCTTGTGTTACAAAGGAAGATTAAACTTCCCACCAACCTTCTATAGAGCTTGTTATCAACTTGTTCTGAAAGATCGTCAATTGGTAACTTTGTATTCACTTCCATTGGGGTGACAACTGGTTTGCACTCGGATATACCAAATGCAGTCAAAAGCTCACGAATATATCATTGCTGCGAGATGAAGATAAAATGAGGTTTTTGCCATACCTCGATTCCCAAGCAATAATGAAGAAGACCAAGATTTGTCATTTCAAATTCTTGGCTCAACCATTCTTGCGTCTTCCGAATATTATCTTCATGGTCACCAGTGATTATAAGATCATCCACATATAGGACTACAATTACCTTCTTGTTCACTTAGAACATATAAGTTGGCCTCTGATTTGCTTCTATAGAAACCATGCTGCAAGAAGAAAGAGTCTATACGTTTGTACCAAGCTCGTGGTGCTTGCTTTAACCCATATAAAGCCTTTTTCAATTTGCTGACTTTTTCTTCTTCACCTGGTATTTGGAAGCCAGGGGGTTGTGCAACGTAGACTTCTTCTTCAAGTTGCCCATTAAGAAAAGCTGACTTGACATCCATTTGATGTACAATCCATTCATAATGCACGGCAACTGCAACAACTAGCCTGATTGTTGACATTTTTGCTATTGGAGCAAAGGTTTCATATACATCGAAACCTTCAACTTGCGAAAATCCTTGTGCTACAAGGCATGCCTTGTATTTTTCAAGACTTCCATCTGCCTTGTACTTCACTTTTCAGATCCATTTGGTGCCGATAATTTTTCTGTTCAGTGGCTTTTCAACGATCTCCCAAGTATCATTTTTCATGATACTATCATACTCGACTTGCATAGCTGCTCTCCAATTTGGATCTGACATGGCTTCCTCCACAGTTACTGGTTCTTTTACCGTCTTGATGATTTGAGTCATCAAAGCCATGTCTATTCTCTTTGACCTTCTTAGCCCATCAAGACGTGGACTATCATCAGCAACTCCTGGATTTCTTTCGTCAAAGAGCTGTTGAAACCACTTCGGTTGTGGCTTCCTTGTGGGTACAACAGGTTGGTCTTCAGTCTCTTCATCATTAGAGACTTCTTTATTGTTCAACGGTCGTTGTTCAGGCACTTGGTGGATTACTTCATCGGTTGATGACGAGGAAGGACCGCTATCTTCCATTGAGTGTGGTCGCTCATTAAACACCATATCTCGGCTTATGATCATCTTCTTGGCCTCTACATCATAGATTCTGTATGCTTTAGACTCTTCATTATATCCAAGAAAATGCCCTTCTTGCTCTTGTCATCCAATTTCTTTCGATTTTCATTTGGAATGTGTACAAAACACTTACACCCAAATTTTCTTAAATGAGACACAGAAGGTTTCATACCATAATAAGCCTCATTAGGAGTCTTATCATTGAGTGCCCTAGTTGAGCACCGATTGAGGATGTATCCCGTTGTGTTGACTACTTCAGCCCAGAATGTGTCAGGTAGGCCAGCACCTTTCAACATGCATCGCGCCATTTATATAATTGTTTGATTTCTTCGTTCCACAAATCTATTTTGTTGTGGTGTGTATGGAGAAGTCAATTGGTGCTTAATCCTAAGCGTGTTGCAGTAGTTGGTAAACTTTGTAGAACATAATTCCCCTCCATGATCGGTACAAAGTTTCTTCAACTGAGTTGTGTTCTCATTTGTCACAAGTTTGTGCCATACTCTAAACTTTTCAAGAGTATTAGCCTTGTCCCGAAGGAAGTACACCCACATCTTCCTACTATAATCATCGACTAACAGCATAAAGTAGGAAGATCCTCCCAACGCCGTGGTAGTCATTTTTCTGCAGAGGTCAGCATGTACCAACTCTAGAGGAGCCTTTGATCGGTTATGACTCTCTTTGGGAAATGACTGTCTATGTTGCTTGCCCAGCATACAAGCTTCACAGGGTCCTTCAATATCTGCAAGTCATCCACCATCTTCTTCTTTTGCATTTCCTTTAACACAAGATAGGAAATGTGCCCGAACCTTTCATGCCAAAGTTGACTTGCTTGGTATCCACGACAGTAGAAAGAGAGCTGATTTCGTAAAGGTTATTTTTGCGAAAACCTTTACTTAAGATATTTTGATCCTTGTCAAGAATCAAAGCTTCCGTCTTCTTGAACCACACTTCTAGATCATTATCTGTAATAGCAGCTACAGATAGCAAATTTCTGGTGATCTGGGATACAAAGAGTACGTTGGATAGCTTCTTGCTTCCTCCATCTTTAGACACGAGCGAGATGGTTCCAGTGCCCTCAACGGGACACCTAGCATTATTCCCAACGACAACATTCATTGGTTCTTGTAGAGGTTTTATGGACTCATATAACTCCTTCTTGCTGGTCATGTGTCGGGAAGCTCCACTATCTAACACCCATGCACTTGTTTGATGTACATGTGCGCTAGTACACATTTCCTCCGATACATCTGTTATAATAAACAGATGCACTTCCGTTTCAGCCGTATTGGCAGATTCTTTATTTTTCCACTTTGGCTTTAGAGTTATGTTATTCTTATCATGAATTTGTTTCCTGCAATCTTTGACAGCATGGCCTTTCTTACTACAGTAGTAGCACAATCTAGAGAATGTCTTCTTCTTTGCTTTCTTCTTTTCTTCTTGGTTACTACTCGTCTTGGTTGTAAAGGCAGAGTCAAGTTGATTTTCTCTGCTTCTCAACCTCATTTCCTCCTCCATCAACATGGCAGTGAATTCTTCAAATGTCAAAGGAGGAATGCGAACTTGTGTATTGAGTGTTGTCACAAGGCCGTCAAATTTTGGAGGCAACACTCTAATGCACCTTTGAGCTAGTTCCTTAGTTGATTTGGCAATACCAACTGTAGCCATTTGATCACGTAGGTTTTTTATCCTACTAATGAAATGACTCAACTACTTCATCTTCACTTATTCTCTCAACAACTACTTATTCTCCAAGTTTTGAATACAAGTCTGGTTCCTTGTTTCATATTGATTTTTCAGTATGTTCCAAGTTGTAGATTCCTTGATTTTGTATTGAATTAGAGTGAGGATGGAATCCTAAACACTTGTGATAATTGCACAAAGTGCATCAGCATTTTATCTTATCCATTCTTTAACAAGCTGAGGATCTGGAGGTGTGACCTTTTCTGTGTCATCTTCAGCATGGACTGCAACTGGTTTTGCATTTGTGTCTAACACTATATCAAGGAGTTCAGAACTGTAGTGATTTTGAACTTCCAGAAAAGATAGTTCGTGCCATCAAACTTTCCTTCTATGAAAGTAGGGGGACGGATACGAATTGTCGGTACTAAACCGGAACTAGAACTGGTAGAGGAAGAACTAGCACCTTGAGTAGTCATAGTTGTTGAGCTTTACTAGACAAGATTGTTGTTAAGAGCCCCTTAAGCTCTTGATACCATGTAAGAATATAACCAATTTCCTAGAAACGTCTTAACAACAATCAAGTAGAAAGACAACACTACTCATTATAACAATTCAATATAACACTTACAAGATAATTGTCCTACCGTGCGCTCTCTAGATTAGAGTTTCAATGGCTTCTGGACTTACAAGAAGAATACAAGAAAGAAAGACTAACTTAGGATTGTGTTTGAAGTTGTGTTGTAAATAAATATGATGAACTAATACATGCCTATTTATAGAATTCAGCTAGCCCGCCATAGGACACTTCCTATCAAACATTTTCCATCTTGGTTGGTTTTACCAACCATGTTCAAAGTATTGACCACCTATATTTATCACATGGGTGGCTACAATTGACCACATGGGTGGCTACCATCCAGGTCAACTTCTAGGAAGTTTCCTTTGGTCAAATTGGCTAAGTTTAGCAATGCATCATCCCGACGTCATCTTAGATAATTCCAAATTTCTGACTTCTTTCTTGTAGTCATTGCAGTCTTTTTTGACCTCATCGACATATTAGTCAGAATCATTAATTTATGCTACCACATAAATTAACGATACTTATTATAGGTGGGCATTGACATATACCAACAGTTGGTCCACCAGGTATGTAACCCCTAGACTTAGCATATAGACTTTAAATTGAATTGCATATTTATTTTATTAAATTGTATTTTTGAAAAATGTGCCATGGAAACTTTTCGTATTAACTCAATTCTACTTATTTGATTTGCGTAGAATAACCATTTTATTCCTTTATTTATTAGACTTTACATTATTTATATTTTAGATAATTGTCTCTAATTTAATCTTGGTGTGAAGCTCTGATCCAAAACCTTACTTATCATTATTATCTATAATTATTAAATTATATAATGGAATTACGAGAAATAATTATTATATTACTATCATCATGAATATTTGTTTTAATTGAATTTAACTAATTAATGAGAAACAATTAATTATTATTTCATTGTAGAAATTATTTAAATTATATCTAAATGACTTACCTGGGACAACTAGTTACCACTTTATTGATTTACCTTTAATCTATTTATATTTAACCTAATTTGTTTTATTGTTCGAACGTGAAGCCCGAGCCCGGACCCAGACCCAAACGAGTTAGTTTGTTATTTTAATAATTATATTTATTGAATTGTCCGAACCCAAACGAATTAGATTATTATATTTAATGATTATATTTATTTAATTGGCGCGGAACTGAACGGATTCTCTTAATATTTTTAATAATAATTGTATTTATTTGTATTACATCTAATTATCAAAGATGATTATCTTATGTTTATTATTTGTTTATATTTAATTGACTTGTATTTTTTGAAGCCCGGAGTTGATTTTCTTTTCTTTTATTTATTTTATCTTCTTGCATATTTGCTTTAATTCTTTTACTACATGAATTTGTTCAGTGACACTTTTGTGCATTGTACGCCCGGGAGGGTAGGATTAAGTAATTTTGAGCTATTCGGGACTTAGGCTTATCTTCAGTTGGGCATGGTTTTACTTCAGTTTAGTATTAGCTTTATTAGATATATTAGCTTAGCTTTTATATAATTTAGCCTAGTCAACTATTTCATAAAGCAAAGAAAAGAAATTGAATTGGAGGACTTAGTAGCTAAGCCGAAAGGACAAAAAAAAAAGAATAACAAGTTAGTGGATTCGATGGCTTTATGATTGGTTTCAATAGTTGGTATTAATTTTTAAAGAATAAGTATAGTAAACAAAAGAAATGGACTTAGTGGGAAAGCAAACCGAGACAGATCATCAAACAAACAAACAAAATTGGAGTTGGTGGCTTGGATGATGGGACCGAAACAACAAACTAATGAAACAAGTTGATGTGGTTTTCTGTGGAAACAAAAAAAAAAAAAAAACAAAGGAAATGATCTAAAGCCTAGTGGACCGAGGATGTAATAAAAAAAAGGAATCAACCTAGCCACAAAAGAAATGAATATCTCACCTGCTTTAACCCTCACCACACACGGCACACACATATACTTCACAAAACACATTAAGTCAACACTCATCTCACCATTTTCACTCCACCTCCACCATTAGGCAGAGAAGAACAAGGAAGGGGAAAAAATGGAAAGGAGTAGTGGCAGTCTGGCGTGAAGAAGAAAGAAGGAATTAATTGTGTAACGCCCCAACTCGACCCCACCTACGATTAGTCAGGAGGCAACATAATTTCGGCAGTATAACGACAGTAACACAAATACCGGGCTCTAAACCAACACCTTTGTAACTTATACAACCAACTTCAAAATCAACAACAACTCCACAACCATTTCAACAACATACAACGCAATCATTTCCATATATTTAACACCTATTCAACAGTTCATTCATAAGTTATACGCCTCCGTTCCAACATCATACATAGGCTATATCATACATTTGTAAAATAGATTATAAACCAATCTAGCAATCTAATCATGTTCAAAAAAAAGACTACTAAACTAGCATTATACAAGTCCTTATGTTTAAGTAAGTTATACAATACAACATATTACAAAAACTAGGACAAACTCATGGAAACAACTCTGGCACATAAGACTCATCCACATAAGGCACATTATCAGCTTCCTGAGGCACATACCCGTAATCCCATTCAATAACACCTGGTTGTAGATAACGAATGAGAGTGAGCTTATATAAAACAAGCCCAGTGAGGAATTCTATAGATCTTTCATAAACATTTACTTACACTCGTAGACCACACCATAAGCAATATATTCAAAAAAAAAAAAACTTATTCAACATTAACAATTCAATTCACATAAATAATCATTCATTTGAGAAAGGATACTCTAGTTGGTGTAGCTCCATACGCCATCATGATCTCAACCATCTTCATATAACTCCCATAACACACACCCGAGGTACCTCATCTAGCCCCTCCCTCCATGGCATCTCCGCCCATGCGAGCTGAGGGTAGTCTATGATAGTCATGCCGTTATCAACCCGACAGTCTAATGCTGCCCGAGAGGTGGCACATACTATCAAGACTCATAACAATAATAATAAACATTCATATTACAGAAGGACAACAAAAAGGTTGCCTATCTCCCGACAACATCAATCATCAATCAATTAACATCATTTCAATAACATAACATCAAGTAATCAAATAAATAACTAACAACTAAGTTAGATGACAAAGTAGGCCACCCAACTTAACATGCATTAAACCACTCAACCAATCCCGGATCTAACCAACAACAACCCAAGATTCAACAACTCAAACACCATCCAAACAATCAAAGACAATATTTCAACATTTAAAGAAAGGCTACACAACTTTCCAACAATCATAACTTACAATCTACTAATCCAATAACCTCCAAACCAATTCCTATCAACCACCCACTCATGCATCTACATTAGCCCCCTCAAAAACCAACCATAACCCATCTAAAACAAGCCCGACAACCCTAATTTCACAATGCACTAAGGCTGAATTTTCTAGCCTTTCCCCACGACATCCAAATCAAAATTTCGGCATTACAACATTACTACCCCATAATTAACAAACTTTTAGAAGCAACAATCAACCAATTCCAACCACTACAACAACAATTATTCAACAACAAGCCAAATTCTGAACTTTAATACTCGAAAAATAGAAATACATGCTACTACCATTCAAAACTTATATAAACACACTTAAACGATCCTTGGCACCTACTGAGCAATAATCTAACAACAATTTAACATTTCATCAGATAAAAATTCAATTATATGAAAATGACATAAAATAGCATTTTAAGATCTAGAATTTTTCTCTCACCTTTGATGTGATATGATGCTAGAAATGTGTGCAATAGGTTTCCAACAAGTGAAATCAAGCTTTGGTTGATGAGTTTTGGCCTTGGATTGCAAATTCTATTGAAAAAATTTCTTCAAAAACTAAGCAAAAATGCCCCGAGAGTTTCGGCCATGTGTGTGAGTTTTGAGTATGTTTTGAGCTTTGTTATATGTTATATTGTATGTATTATGTATATATATGCAAAGTCAAAGCAAGAAGACTAAGTCAAAGTTGCCAATTTTAGTCTTTTAATTAGTATTTTTAGTCTTTTAACTATCTTTTAGACTATTTTTGCTCACCTATATGCATTTAACACTTAGAATATTTTAAGTAGTATATTTTTAGTTGACAAAAATTTACATATGCATATTGTTACACCCGACTCGGTTTAAAACTCGATTTTTACAAAAGAATGTGTAAAAACCTTTAAAATTCTCAATCCGATTTGAAATTCGTTTTAATCAGACACAAGTCTATTAATATCTGAGGACTAGGTTTTAAGACATTTAAAACACCCGTGTAAAAATTTTAGCAGACGTGTGTTCAAAATACTATTTACAAAAACTGACGATAAAGTTTTTGATGCCGATTTTGATGAAAATTTCATGAATGCACACTTAGCACGTAATAGGAATATAAATCACAGAATTAGCACATTCTAACTCATATAACACATAAACAGGTCAAAATACGCAATTCTATACAAAGGTAAAATCTTGGGTTTTACATTCTCCCCCCCTTAAAGAAATTTCGTCCTCAAAATTCTTACTTGCTAGACGGAACAAATCTGGATACTGCCACTGCATCTGATCTCTCCTCTGCCATGTAGCTTCCTCAATCCCATGATGCTTCTACAACACTTTGACCATCATAATCTTCTTCGACCTCAATTCCCGTTCCATCTGATCCAGAATACGAATTAGCCGCTCATCATAAGTCAAATTCTCACAAAGCTGTAACGGCTCTGGCTCTAGAATATGAGAAGGATCCGAATTATATTTCTGCAAATTAGACACGTGAAAGACATCGTGAACATTAGAGAAGTTCTTCGGTAAAGCCAACCGATATGCTAACTTGCTAACTCTGCCGATAATCTCAAACGGCTCCACAAACCTCGAACTCAGCTTACCACCTTTACCATAATGAGTAAATCCCTTATGAGGAGACAATTTCAAGAAAACTCGATCCCCGACTGCAAACTCCAAATCCCGATAGCGCTTATCAGCATAACTCTTGTATCTACTCTGCGCTGTCAACATCCTCTGCCTGATCAACTGAACATTTTAAATCTTCTCTAGAAGCTCTGGCATGATAGTCGGATCAATAGTCTTCATCTCCCCTACTTCATCCCAATACAAAGGTGATCGGCACTTACGGCCATAGAGAGTTGCAAAAGGTGCCATCCCAATAGTTGTTTGATAAAGTGGTAGATGTTTCTCCCAGTTCTTCCCGAAGTCCAGAACACAAGCCATGAGCATATCTTCCAAAATCTGAATAGTCATCTCAGACTAACCGTCGGTCTGTGGATGATACGTTGTATTGAAGTTCAACTGAGTAACCAAAGTCTCTTGAAGTTTCTCCTACAATCGAGAAGTAAACCTAGGATCTCAATCTGAGACAATACTAGATGGAATTCCGTGAAGTTTAACAATCTGATCCAAATAAAAATCAGTCAAGTTTGCAACTTCATCTCCGTCCTCATCGGAATAAAATGAGTTGTCTTTGTCAAATGGTCCACAATAACCCAAACTGCATCATTACCTCTTGGTGTTCTAGGCAAACTAGTGACGAAGTCCATCATAATATGTTCCCATTTCCACTCTGGTATTACCAACAACTGAAGTAACCCTACGGGTCGTTGATGTTCGGCCTTCACTCGCTGACAAGTCAAACATCTGGATACAAACTATGCAACCTCCCTTTTCATGTTGTTCTACCAATAATGTTGTTTCAAATCCAGATATATCTTGTTTCCACCGGGATGAATGATGTACTTAGAATTATGAGCCTCCTCCAGAATACCTATCCTCAAACCCATTTCATCGGGAACACACACCCTGTTCTGAAACCGAAGAATACCATCTTCATGTAATTTGAAGTCAGACTGATCATTCGTGATCTAATCCTTGATCTTCTGAAGTTTTGAGTCAAGTTACTGAGCTTCTCTAATTTGATATAGCAATAAAGGTAGAATACGGAGATGTGAATACATCACCCCAACCTGAGTCAATTCCGGTCTCCAATAACTGACTTCCTCAAGAACCTCCCACTTTTTAACAGCCAAACAAGCAATACTCGCCTTACGGCTAAGAGCATCTGCTACAACATTTGTCTTCCCAAGCAGATAATTGATAGAATAATTATAATCTCCGAGAAGTTCCATCCACCTCCGTTGATGCATATTTAACTCCTTCTATGAGAACAAGTACTTCAGACTTCTATGATCAGTGAAAATCTCAAATTTACTACCCCACAAATAATGACGCCACTTTTTCAGTGTGAATACAACTACCGCCAACTCAAGATCATGAGTTGGATAGTTCACCTGATACGACTTCAACTTTCTAGAAGCATAGGCAATAACCCGACCATTCTGCATAAGTACACAACCCAAGCCCTTATTAGATGCATCGCTATAGATAACCATATTATCAGTTCCCTCTGGTAGAGCAAGCACTAGAGCGGTAGTCAATCTCTTTTTCAACTCCTGAAACCCACTCTCACATTTCTCATCCCACGTAAAGCTGGTTCGTTTCTGAGTTAACTTAGAAAGTGGCCATGTAATCTTAGAAAAGTCCTTCACAAACCTACGGTAATAACCCACCAAGCCAAGGAAGCTAGGAACTTTCGAAACATTCTCCGGCCTTTTCCAAGACATCACCACTTCAATCTTAGTGGGGTCTATAGAAATACTGCTCTGAGTAATCACATGACCAAGAAAATATATTCGTTGCAGCCAGAATTCACATTTGCTGAACTTCTCAAACAACTTATGCTCCTGCAGCTTCTGTAGGACAAATCGTAGATGTTGCTCATGCTCCAATTCAGTCTTAGAATAAACCAAGATATCATCAATAAAGATTACCACGAACTGGTCCAAGTATGGCTGAAAGAGCCGATGCATAAGATCCATGAATGATGCTGGTGCATTTGTTAGTCCGAAGGGCATAACTACAAATTCATAATGCCCATACCGAGTCCTGGAAGCAGACTTTGTAATATCCTCCGTACGAATCTGACGCTGATAATACCCCTGTCTCAAGACAAATTTAGAGTAGACTTTGGCTTCCTGAAGTTGATCAAACAACTCGTCAATCAGTGGTAAAGGATACTTGTTCTTGATGGTTAGTTGATTCAAACCACGATAATTGATACATAATCTCGAGGTACTATCCTTCTTCTTCACAAATAAAACAGGTGCTCCCCATGGCAAAGAACTCTGCTGAATGAAACACTTCTTCAATAACTCCTGCAATTGAGTTTTCAGCTCCTTAAGCTCAGCTGGTGCCATCTGGTACGTTGATTTAGAAATGGGTTGAGTACCGGGAATCAGATTAATCACAAACTCAACTTCTCTCTCTGGCGGCAATCCTGGCAACTCCTCGAGAAATACATTGGGATATTCCCAAATTATAAGAACTTCCTCCAGCTTAAACTGATCAGATGGCTTGTTGATCAAATAAGCTAGATAACCCGAACACCCCTTACTCACCAGCTTAATAGCTTTAGTTGATGAGATAATAAAACTTGTAGCATCCCGGTTCCCCGCTACCTCAACCACTGGCTAATCTAGCAACCGAAACTGTACTACCTTTGTTCTACAGTTTATTTGAGGATCATACTTAGAAATCCAGTCCATACCCAATATAACATCATACCCCCGGATAGGAAATAAGATAAGGTCCAAAGGAAAATCCTGACCCTTAACATGTATTTTACAGTCTTTACATACTAAGCCAGTCACATATTTATCAGTCAAAGAAGTACTAATCTCAACCACATAAGGCAATCTTTCAGGTTGCATGTTAACACGTTGCATACAAGTAGGTGTAATGAAAGAATGCGTAGCACTAGAATCAATCAATACTTTAACAAGTTGATCGAGTATAAGGAAGTTACCTTCCACAACCGTCGCTGCCTTAGGTGCTTCCTCCAAATCTACTACATATGCCCAAGCCTGAACCCGTTGCTACTGAGGTGCACCACCGGTAGGTTGACCCTGATAACCCTGGGTCACTAGCCGACCCTTAGACCTCTGAAATCTAGGACAATCCCTCGCCTTGTGTTGGTTGCTGCCGCAACCTAAACATGTTCCTGCTTTTACCCTACAGTCAGCCTCCAAAGGGCCCTGACGTTTACAATAAGCACACTGTGGTGACAAAGCACTAACACTGCCCCTAGAAGACCTAGAAGTTGAAAAAGTAGTTGTACCAGCCTGCTGTTGAGGTCTCGCAACGCTAGGCCTATATTGACCCTGAGACTGACCCGGCCTGTATTGTGACTGAGCCTGGTAGGACCTCTATTGAAACTGGGGCCTATAGAAACCCTGTTGACCCTGAGGTCTAAAAAAGTAATACTGTACTGGTGGCCTATACACGACCTGCTGCACTGGAGGCCTATACACACCTTGCTAACCCTGCAGCTGAAATGGCCTCGTACTAGGTTGACTAAGACCAATTTGATCCTCTTTCCTCTTCTTCAACCTAGAAGCCACGTCAAAGGCCTCTGAAAACACATCATACTGAATCAGGGCCATTGCATCCTAAATCTCTGGCCTCAATCCCAAAACAAACCTCTGAGTCTTACGCTCCTGATTTGCTACAAATTCTAGTGCATACTGGGACAGTCTGGTAAAATTGATCTCGTACTGGGTCACTGTAGTATCACCCTGAACCAAAGACAGAAATTCCGCCTCTCTTCGCTCCGGCGCAATCCTCGGGATGTACTTAGCCCAGAACACCCTAAGAAATGTATCCCAAACATAAGGAGTACCTTATGCCTCCCAACTGAATTTCACTGTACACGACCACTCTTCAGCCTCGTAATCAAACAAATAAACCGTAAATTTAACTTTTTGCTCATTAGTATAATCCAAAGGATCAAATATCTTCTCAATTTTGTTGATCCAAGCCTCTGTCTTTCTATCATCCGGATCGCCCTGGAGTCTCGGTGGATAGTAACCCAGAAATTCTTTTAATGTAGTACAACCATAATAACAACCATGTGTGTTCAACATCTGAGTCTCCACAGCCTGTGCCTGAGCAGCTTACCCCGCCAATATCTGTTCCTGACCTGCTATGACCTTGGTTATACGGTCCATAGCCACTGCTAGATGGTCATACCCCTGATCTCTGTCGGGTGCTGCCTAACCTGGTGCCTCATCATCACCTTGGGCCCTACCCCGTGTTCTCAGTCGACCCACCATTCTACTATCAAAGAATTAGCACAGGCTATAACACAAAGACAGTTTATAGCACATAGGCAACAAAACTCACGTAAAGCACATAAATCACTTAAGTATTAATCACATAAACAAATTGATCACATAATCACATAATTCACTTAATCATCTAATCACTTAATCACTTAGTCATATTATCACATATTTTACTTTTCTTTCACTTCTTACATAATCTCATGCTAAGACCATTACCCACATTTCGAGAATACCCCGGCTGACAACTAACATGCGATCTGATACCACTTAATGTAATGCCCCAACTCGACCCTACCTATGATTAGTCAGGACGCAACAAAATTTCGGCAGTATAACAATAGTAACACGGATACCGAGCTCTAAACCAACCCCTTTGTAACTCATACAACCAACTCAAGATCAACCACAACTCCACAACCATTTCAACAAAATACAACGCAATCATTTCCATATATATTCAACAACCATTCAACAGTTCATTCATAAGTTATATGCCTTCATTCCAACATCATACATCGGCTATATCATACATTTGCAAAATAGATTATAAACCAATCTAGCAATCTAATCATGTTCAAAAAAAAGACTACTAAACTAGCATTATACAAGTCCTTATGTTTAAGTAAGTTATACAATACAACATGTGACGCCCGAGAATTTTATCACATATTGTGTTACTATTAAGAACTATTCATAAGATTGTTGACCGTCTCAAATGTTCAATCTAATAATTTTCCTAGGTCACATGGCATATAAAAGGATATGGTGGTTTTGAGCTTTAGGGGTCGGGAGTGCGCGTTTGAAAAATAGTTTCTACTTCATTTGAATAATGTTACGTATGTAAAAAAACATTAGTTTTGAACTAGTTAACATTTAGCTTGAGTTTCAATTGGTTTGACTAAGTTTTTATAACCTTTGACCTAATATTATTTAACTTACTCATACATACATATATTATAATACATATATACACATTTACTCATAAAAAATAAAAGCTAAAAAAACTACCCAAAGCCCCCCAAGGAAAACCGACAACCTTAGAGCAAAAGAAAAGACTTTTTCTTCAACTTTGGTGCATGAATTGGACTCTTGGCTTAGTCTAGGAAGGGTTTGAGGTAACTAGGAGCTCCTACCACTTGCTTGCATCTTCAAAATTATGAGGGAGTTGCATTTTATTTTGAGTTTAAAGTTGATTGCTTATATATTGATTTCTTATATTGTTGAGTATAGCTATAAAATTATTTTTGGATGCTTGTTATATGATCATTAGAGACTATAGAACTATCTTTTGTTGCTAGATAACATATTCCATGGCTAGAAGCTTGAATCACCAGAAGAAGATGATGAATAGTGCTTGAACTTAGGGTTTTGAATAAACTTGCTAATTGGAATGAATTGAGACTTCAATTAGGTATTCTAGACTCTAGTGAAGGTAGTTTGGAGGCCACGTGAAGTTGAATCACCCAAAACCGAGCTAAATTGTAAAATTAGTTAACTTTAAAAAGGGGACTTTTCTCGTTATGCAATCCGGGCATGTCTGAGCTTTGGAATAGGTATTCTTGGGGCATAGAAGCACTTTTGGTGCTTTCGTTGCATGAATTTGGGATCCGGATAGGGTAGTTGTAGTTAAAACCCGCTCGAGGCCTTCCCGAGCTTTTATTTCTAAATCAGGTTTTCAAGGCTTAGATAGGTGTCTTTTGACCTACCTAGGAACGTGGAATGATTGGCTTGTTGAATTGGAACCTTGAACCTTGCGTGGGAGAAGAAAACGGAAGTTAATAAAGGGGAAAAATGTGATCTTGGTTGCCTTTATGTTCAAGTGAGCTTGTAAATACTTGGTAAGTGTTTTTATGCATGATTAATGAATTTCATAAGCTATTTATGGAGTTTGAGATAAAAAATGGTAGATGCCTCTTTGTAACTATGTAGTTATTTCTTGCATGTTTTAGTTCTGTTATGAATAATTACGATGGTGGCCTACTTTGTCGTCCTTCATATGTGATGTTTGATATACTTGGTTCTCGTGATCATGTTTTGGGGTTGCGTAACCTCTTTGGGTATGATAGCATCGAGAAACACAGGCGGCGTCGAGCTTGACGTGCTCCCTCGACTACCATGGTCCCTATTCCCTTTCTCACTGAGTATACTCCACTACTCCAGAGGTGTGGTTCACCTGCTGGGCATATAGACCTACCTCAGGAGAAAGGGTCGTAGGATCGGGATACATCCAAAGTATCCCACATTTGAAGGAATAAGGGTTTGCTGGCACTTGCGTGAAGTTCGTGGCTCGTGGTTCAAGATTAAAGACTTGAAGTGGAACCGTGTCCTTTTTAATGTGGTTAATTACTTGACTATTTGATCTTGTTGTTTTATGTTATACATATATGACTTCTTGTGATCGCATATCATATTGCACGCCTCGGTATATTGCATCACCTCCCTCGCTGGGCAACATTATTGTTCACTCCTTATTTAATATGTTTCAGGAGAAGCTGAGGTGAATCCCCAGCTAGTAGCAGTAGAGGAAGAAGAAGAAGTGCACGTAGATTAGATTCCTTGATTCTTGTGTGATAAGGTTGATCATATGTGAAGTTTGCGTGAAGTTGTTGTTAGTTGTTTTGTTTTGAGACCTTGGGGTCTTGTTTATATACTTGGAAGTTGTAATCTTGTGTGTTGGCTAAAGTTAGATGGTCTGTAATAGTGGTTTCTAGATTACTTCTCTTATTGCATGCTTGGGTGTTTATTAACTTGATAGTAGAAATTGCTTATAGTTGTATCCAACTACTTATAGTTAAAGTTAACATTGTCTTGCATGCTTGTGTGCTATAAGTAGATTTTGTTACTCCAAGGCTCGGATGGCCTTGTGACTTTGGGTTGGCTATGAAAGTGTTGAAAGATAGGTTGTATGTGTTGTTGCTTGCAATTCAAATGTTATATGTGACCTTTCGCAGGTAATAGTTTAGTCCACGGTACAGAGGAGACTCTGTCTGAGTGACGGGACGGGCTTGACCTATAGCGTGGGATTGGGTTCGGGGCGTTACATTTAGATGGTATCAGAGTTACTTGAATGCATGAAGCTGGGTTAATTTCCTCGGCATGTGGGTAGAGGTCTATATGTAAAAGTTGAATTACGTGAATATGTGATTATTTAATTGTTTAAGTACTTGGGTAAAAGACATGCTAGCATGTAAAAAGAATGGTAAAGCATGATATGATAAGAATATGAAAAGTTTAGTGTTTAATGATGTTAAGTGTTTTATATGTTATCTTATATGAGTAAGATGTTTTGAAAACAATGTGCATATTATCTTTGCATTATCTATTTGCCTATTATAATACTATACTCTTCTAGTATCGAGATAAGGAGAAGGGGAAGACCGAGGAGAGAGCCGGAGGAAGCTCCTAGGCAGGATGTACCTGGGCAAGGTGTAGGGGCAGCAGGGAATGTACCGCAGGGTCAAGATCCGAGCAATTCACAGATCCTGGCTGCTATGGCCACCGCCATGAATACTATAGCTCAGTTTGTGACTTAGCAGGGTCCGGCAGGTATTGGCAAAGGTAATCAGACTGCTAAAGCAGAAGGTAGTGGTACTTGTGATACCCCGAACCTGGCATGTATTCAATAGCATTTAAAGTTCATTTAAATTGCATTTTATTGACCTTTCACCTTCTTTGACCAAACTAGTTGACTTTTCATCTACATTGACCAACTAGGAGAAGGTGGGAATTTTTGAAATGTTTAATAAAGGGCAAACTTGGGATTAGAAATAAAAAAATGCAATGTTAAGTTAGTCAAATTTTGGGTCAACTTTGGAATTAAATCTGAACCAATTGGGGAAGATTTAGGTAGCAAATTATATATGGTTGGAAAGCTCTATGAGTCTAGTTTCTGAGGCTTCAAACCGTTCGTGAATTGAAGTTTTCTAGAAGAAGTTATGGCCGTTTTCGTAAGGTCGCGCATAGCTGTTTTGGTTTAGCGGGTTGACCGAATCTTTGACCTTTGACTTCTTGTCATTTTTTTTTAATAAGCAGAATGCAAATGAATAAAACAGAGAAGAAAGGCTTGAAGCCATGAGGAAAAGAAAGAAAAAAAGAAAGAAAAAAAATTTCAAAACAAATCAACAAATCTTCACTTGAGCTTGCTTAGGATCATTTCTGGGCCATTCAACGTTGTCTTTCTAGCGTCTAGGAGTGTCTAAGGTGAGGGAAGCACGTTATTTGCGCATTTGAATATTTTGTGTATTAACTTTGATCTTTGGGATTTATCTGTATATTGCTATTTTAATCGTTTAAAGGCTTAAAGAATGTTCCCTAGCAATTGTGGAACATGTATTTATAGCCTTGTAACATTTTCTGCGGTTAAATCTTGAGATTGTAATTTTAATTGTTAGTTGAATAGTAAACTATGAATAGTAAAACCTCGTTTCGATAAAGTTGTGCTGTTATGCTTTCTGTTGATGTGAAAAGGTGCCAGGTATGCTAGAATGCCTAAATGCATGGTTTGTTTAGGTTGTGTAATGGAAAAAATGAGAAATATACATTGGTAAAAGTCGGGGATGTTTCGGTCAAGTTTGGAATTTTCTCAATTTGCGTGAAAGCATTGTCGAGGTACGTCATGGAAGCACTTTTGGTGCAGTTGTGACATTGGTTGGGTAATCGGTTGAGGTAGTTGTAGTTCAAAGGAGCAAATGGAGAAATCGGGGCTTTGCAGGAATTCTAGGGTAAAGTAGGATTTCGGGGTCTTTAGACGTGCCTTATGGTGACCTAGGAGGATTGGTGAACTCGGTTTCCAAAACTCATGGCTCGTTTGGAAGTAGTAGCGTTTGGTAAGTTGGGGTCATTTTGTGTTTTTGTTGGTTTTCGTAGAGTCTTGCTTGTAGAATGTTTGTTAATGCTTATATTGCTTATAGAATGCTTATATTGCTTATAGAATGCTTATATTGCCTATAGAATACTTATTATTGCTTGATAATGTTTGTTGGTGTTGTTCTTGTTGCTTATTTGATTGATAATGCTTGATATCTTGTTTGTCGCCTCTAATCTGTATTGTTGTGCTATCGCTCGTTTATCGCCTTTTATCGAGTCTTGCATTCCATAGTGTCAGGGCGGTGTGATGGGCCTCTCTGGGTAGCCTCGGGTTGCCAGTGTTGGTTGCCCTAGCTCCGTGTCCTATTCCCTTTCTCGCTTGGGTTGCCTCACAAGGAGATTTGGGTCGTAGAATTGATGGATACTTCCGGGGTATTCCAAACTGGTGTTATAAGGTGGATGCACGCTTATTGTCATCGTTGTCAACATCAAGCTCGAGATTGATGTATCGCTCGTGAATGGTATATTGCTCGTAAGAGTGAACCATAGCCTTCAGAGTGTGGTATAGCTTTGAATGGTTGTGTTAATGCTTTCTTGAATGTTTGTTATATTGTCGTTTGTATTGAATGCTTTCTTATCGACTTTATTGCTTAATTGTGTCTATCTGTATTGCACGACTTTCTTTCTCTCTACCTCAATATCTGTCTCGCCCTCACTGAGTATACGTGTTGTGTATACTCACTCCTCACCACTACATTTCAGGAAATGTCATGTTAGCTAGAAAGTTCGTGATTTCGTGAAAGTTCGTGCCTGAAGAGTTGTCTTGCGTGCCTATGTGGCTTGAGTGTCGAAGTTGTAAAGATATATGCTTTCATATGTTGTATGTATTTATTGTTAAAAGAAATGTAATTTAAATCTAGCTAAGTAGTTGAGGTGAATTGATAAGCTAGTTTATGTAATCAGTTAGCATAGCTTAACTTCAAAGCATGTTTGTATTGTTTAAAGGAAGAGTTAGATTAGTCTAGTACTTGAAAATGTATGTATATTTGCTTGTGGTTGCTTGTTGAGAACAAGGCTCGGATTGCCTTGAGGTAGTTGAATGTTTGGACATGGTATTGGTCCACTTATATTCTATCGCAGGTTTGCCTTTTTGCCTAGAAACAGGGGAGACTCCATCCGTTTTTCCCTAAAATTTTTCCCGGGTTTGGATTTGGGTTGTGATTAGATTGATTGATAGAACTCCCGATCTCGAGAGGGATCGGGGTGTTATAGTACTATTGGGGGTAATTTGTATGACAGATTCTTGCACCACGGGGCGTACAGTTTCTATGGTGAGCCAGATGACATGAAAGTTGAGATGTGGTTGAGCAAGTTTGAGAAAGTCGCTGCGATACTCGAGTGCAATGATGAGAGAAAGATTACTTATGCTGCATTCTTATTGGAGGGTGACGCCAAGGAGTGGTGGCGTACTTTTAGAGAGAAATGGGATGTTGAGAGGGTCTAGTATTTGTGGGTTGACTTTGTTCGTGAGTTCAGGGATAAATATGTGTCTGTGGTAGCTCGCGAGAGACATCAAGAGGAATTCATAGCTTTGAGGTAGGGAAACATGACTGTAGATCAGTATGAGGCTACTTTTACTAGACTTTCTCGATATACGCCAGCTTTAGTACAACCGGAGGACATGAAAATTCAGAGGTTTATCACAGGGTTAAGGAGTAATATTATGCTTAATCTGTCTTTGCAGGATTATCTGAGTTATGCTACAGTAGTCAGGGCCACATCAAGGTACGAGAAACGTAAGGCAGATGTGTTGGTTCAGTCTAGTCAGTCAAATAAACGTCAGTATCAGTCCCAGAGTCAGGGCTACCAGAGACAGTATCAGCAGTCTGTTTAGATTCAGTAGCCGAGGTAGACCCAAAGCTACCTAGGACCAGTTCAGGCGCAGTCACAGCCGAGACTGTCACGCCCCGACCCGACCCCGCAAAAGGCCAAGCCCGGACCCGACACACGGACGGAGTCTCCTCTATACCACGGACGATCTGAAAACCCTAAAATCAACATAATACTTGCGAAAACCATAAAACAATTAAAACAAGCTGACTTTCTTTTGAAACGTACATCATTTCATTAACAACTTTGCAACCCAAAAATGATATGCATACCACATAATTATTTATGCCACTAAACAATTAACCATTAGCATGCATTTCCTTACTAGTCACATGAGTATCTATTTACAAAGTTACAACCTTTAATCCTTTACAACATAAGACCATCTAGGCCTCAAAATAGATACTACATACAAGGCTACAAGCCTTAAAATAAAGCGTCATCCAAACAATATACATATCAAGCAAGGCTCGCACAAAAGTTTGGTAACCAACCACCAGCAAAGCAAAGAAGTGCTATCACGGAAACACCTCCACCTGCTCTTCTTCCTCTATTACCTCAATAGGGTCTGCTTCAACTACTCCTGTAAAAATATAGTATAGAAAGGAATGAGCAAAAACTATTGCTCAGCGAGGGCAATTGGTCTCAAGGACGGAGATGAGAGGAATATGCAATGCAATTAGTCAAGCAATACCTACAAATATCATATAGAGATACCAATAAAGCCATCAATAAAGAAAACCAAGCATTAAAACTATAAACACTCAATCAAAGGATACGGTACTCTTTTCACGAGCAACTTTCAATCACGAATTCGATGACGATGCGCCGGCCCAAACCACCTTATAACACCAGTTTGGAATACCCCGGAAGTATCCATCAATCTACGATCCAAATCTCCCTGGGAGGCAACCCAAGCGAGAAAAGGGAATAGCTACGGAGCTAGAGCAACCAACACTGGCAACCCGAGGCTACCCAGAGAGGCCCATCACTCACGTGCTGGACACTATGCAATGCAAGACTCGATACAAGGCGATAAACGAGCAATACAGCCACACGTGGGAGAATAACAAAGTAGGTTACTCTCACACGCAATAGCAACAGTTGATAAGCATTTCAATCAGAATCAATACAAACAAGTATGTCAATCAACCATAAGCATTCTATAGGCATAATATCAAGAAAACACACAAAGTCACAAATCGGCCCCAACTATCAAAACACTACCATTTCCAAACGAGCCACGAGTTCCGGAAACCGACTTCGCCAATCCTCCTAGGTCACCATAAGGCACGTCTAAAGACCCCGAAACCCTACTTAACTCTAGAATTCATGTAAAATCCCGATTTCCCCCTTTGCTCGTTTGAACTACAACCATACCAACCAATCACCCAACCAACGCCATAATTGCACCAAAAGTGCTTCCATGGCCTCCCGAAACAATGCCAACATGCAAAACGAGAAAATGCCAAACTTGACCTAAACGACCCCGACTTTCACCAAGGCTTAATTCCTATTTTTTTCATTACGCAACCCAAACAAACCATGCATTTAGGCATTCTAACACACCTAGCACATTTCTACATCAACGGACAGCATAACGCAGCAACTTCATCGTTTCAAGGGTTTACTATTCATAAAATACTATTCAACAACCAATTTAAATTGCAATCTCAACATTTAACCGCAGAAAATGTTAAAAAGCTATAAATACACGTTCTACAATTGCCAAGAAACATTCTAGAAGCATCAAAACGCTTTAAACAACAATCTACGGATAAAATCTAAAAATCACAAAGTTAACATACTTGACATTTAAATGCGCAAATAACGTGCTTCCATCACCTTAGGTACTCCTAGTCACTAGGAAAACAACGCTGGACACCTCAGAAACCACCCCGCACGAGCTCACGCGAAGATTGAACGATTGGAAGTTGAAATGGTTTTTTTTTTCTTCTCTCAAGGTCACGGCCTGCTCTGCCTGTTTTCAGCTTGTTTTTTTTTATTTTGCTTTGTTTTAAGCTTATAAGGTGACTACTTGGTCAAAGGGTCAAAGCCCTTGGTCAAACAACTTAAAATTGGTCAAAATGACTTATTTCAATGTATTTTAAGCTAAAATAACTATCACCAATATTAATTCTAGCTAGCAACAATTAAAATATAAAATTTAAGTCATCTAAATACTAGTTTCACTATTTGCTGAGGACTAGAAACCGTTCTCTAGCTATCGCTCCCTAAATGCAATGCACGTTGAGACAGCAAGGAAGTAACAATTAATTCTCAAAGAATTTAAGGAAATATAATTTTCAAAATAATAAACAAGAAATTTTCACATTCCGGGCTCGGGAATTACAAAGACCAGCTTAGAGCCAGCCACAGGGACAGTCACAGACAAGGTAGTTCTGCTACATCTACATACAGGACTCCTACAAGAGGTGTTGCTTCCAAGAAGAACCTATATTGCAATCATTGCAATCGCAAGGGCTACATGGAGGAAGAGTGTTGGAGGAAATTGGGCCGATGCATGGGTTGTGGCAGTGATCAGCATAGAGCTAGAGATTGCCCCAGGTTTAAACAGGGTCAAGGACAGACTTCCGGCCAGGGTGCTCAGACTAGAGCTTCAGGAGCAGCTAATGTACCGCGAGGCCAAGCACAGGTATTTGCACTCGATCAAGAGGAGCTTTCAAACACGACGGTGGTGGTGGAAGGTACTTTTCTTATTAATAGTCAGCCAGTAGTAGTCTTGATTGACACTGGGGCTACACATTCATTCATTACTTCTGCATGTGCACAATTTGCTACTTTAAAAGTTGATAAACTGTCATATGTGATTGAAGTAGGTAGTCCTATGGGTATTAAATGTGTTACGGAGTCTGTGTGTAAAAATTGTGATATTTGTGTTGAGGGTCACATGTATCCTATTGACTTGATTATTATGCCATTTCGAGACTTTGAAGTTCTCTTGGGGATAGATTGGTTGGGTCAGTATTATGCATGTTTGGACTATAGAAAGAAAATTTTAACTCTAGAAGTACCTGATCAACCTGTTATTAAGATTATTGGGAGTCGTAAATCTACTGGGACTTGTATCATATCTTCCATTAAAGCTACTAAAATATTGAGTAAAGGTTGTGATGCATACTTAGCTTATTTAATTAATCAACCTGGGGATAAATTGAAACTGAATGAGGTACCCGTTGTAAAAGATTTTCATGGGGTATTTCCTAAGGAGTTGCCGGGGTTACCACCTGACCGAGAGATAGAGTTTGTGATTGACTTGTTGCTAGGGACTAATCCTATTTCTAGAACCCCATATCGAATGGCTCCCCCTGAGTTGCAGGAGTTGAAAATTCAGCTACAAGGTTTACTTGAAAAAGGTTTTGTTCAGCCTAGTTCATCACCTTGGCGTGCTCTTGTGTTATTTGTAAAGAAGAAAGACGGAACTCTGCGTTTGTGCATTGATTATCGGGGTCTTAATCAGGTGACGGTGAAAAATAAATATCATTTACCCTTGATTGAGGAATTGTTTGATCAGCTGCAGGGTGTTGTTGTATTCTCTAAATTTGATTTAAGACAGGGCTATTATCAATTGAGAATTCGGAAAGAGGATGCACCCAAGACTGCTTTCAGAACCAGGTACGATCACTATGAATTTGTTGTATTACCATTTGGGTTGACAAATGCTCCAACCGCTTTTATGGATTTGATGCAGAGAGTGTTTAGACTACACCTAGAGTAGTTTGTTATAATTTTCATTGATGATATATTGGTGTACTCTAAATCTGAAGTAGAGCATGAAGAACTGTGACGCTCGGCTCCCAGTGCATACATTTATCATTCATGTGCATTTATGTGTGAAGCTATTTGTTTAAATGCCTACTTTTCCTATAAAATGCTATTAAATGTTTATTTACTCTCTATGTGCTAATATTTGTTAAATTGTTTTTAAATATCAAAATTTTGAGTTTATTTACTTTAGTAAATAATAAATGAACATTCAAATTATTTTCATCATAGACTTCTCAGTAAAACTTGTATTTAAAAAGTTTTCTATTAAATTGAGCACGAACTAAAAATTGTATTATCTTATTTCCTGGATTTCATATTTTTCTATTATTACTTAACTTATAATTAGCTTACGTTCACAAAAATTATATTCATTGCATATATGACGAGTGATTTGCAAAAATATCTTGATATTATATGAATAGTAAAACTATGTATTATTTTGGGCTTTAAGAAGTTTTCTTGCATTTATTCTAATACACTTAAACTCAAATCTATTTTAACCCACAACCCAAACCCATTATCCAACCCATCAACCCATATAATTATCCTATACATATATATACTAAACAAGACACAAAAAAATCCAAAAAATACTCACATAAGCCAAAAAAAAGGCCAAAAATCAGCCAAAAAAATCAATTACAAGAATAGTATTTTTCTTCCCAATTTTGCTCAATTTGATCTTCCAAGCTTTGTCAAGTCTTCTCCAAGTGGTTCCAAGCTTCTCCAAGCCCTATCCTAGCTTCCTCGCACGTTTTTGGGAAGGGAGTTGCATCATTTTCATGGTTTAAAGTTTATGCCAAGTTTTTTTAAATTTTCGGATTTTGCTATTATTGAGCTATAACAGGCTTGTTTCTTGCTTTATATAGTATGTATACATGCTAGAGAACATCCATATGCAATATTATAGCTTGGTGTTGAGTTTTTAACAAAGTGTCACTAGAGGAATATGATAAATAGTGAAATTTCTAGGGTTCCAAAAATTTGTGCAATTTAATTTGATTCAATGCATCTAGTGGTTGATAATTAGGTTATTGAGCGTGGAAAAAATGTTAGTTGCGCTTGCCATGTACAAAATTTGAATAATTTGATCAAATTAGGCTACTTTAATAAGGGGTTTTGGGGTTAACTCAAATTCGGACACGTTTCGAGGTTATGGCTAGTCTTTATTAAGTATTGAAGCCTTAGAAGTGCCTTCATTTCACTTGTTTGGGTCCCGGAATTGTTACTTGTAGTGTAAACCTACAAAGAGACATTTTCGGTATTTCCGTGTACTTGTGCTCTAAGTTATGATTTGGATGCTCTAAATGAGGTATTTAGGTATCCTTAAATTGGTAGGATAGTTAGCTAGCTTAACTTGATCCTTGAATTCCGGTAAAAAGCTAATTAGCCTAGTTGAACAAACGGAGAAATGAATGAATTAAGTGATTTGGTACTTGTATTGCCTTGTAATTGCTTATAGTGTGTTGAAATGCATTTATATAGTATATTTGAGCTATTGGTGAAATTTCGTAAAAGTATGTTATTGATCCCTTTTGTACACCAATGGTTAATTTCATGTTTATAGCTTATAGTCTTGTGTTTCTTGTATCTTATGCTAATCATATAATGTTATACTTGTGTGAGAGCAACCTACCTTGTTGTCCCTCATTTATATGCTTAACTTGTTACACTATTGTTGTTAGTTGATTCTTAATTGGTTGGATAAATGTTTAAATGTATTTGTATAACAAGTTCATCTACTTGGAGAAGTTGTGAACGGAATCATATGGTTACCAGTTAAAGATTGAGTAAACATGTTTATATTGTTTAGTAATTGTATTGTATATGTGAAGCTATGCTTATATAACTTATTGGTTAGGTGTTGTATAGTATTTCTACTTATATGAATTATCATTGCTATGTATATGTTAGTTATTATACTATTGTCTTTGAGTAATACTTAGAACATTAAAGAAAGTTGCACATGTGATCACTTGAGTTATATGTTGTTTAAATAATGATTAGAATGCATGTTGAACAATGAAATATATTGTTAGTTATGTGAATTAAAGGGAATCAAATAGAGTTTGATAAATTAATGGCTTTATGAACTAGCTTTAGTTGAGAATAAGAAATCACTTCTTATGCATATAGTTGATTATATTAGGTAGTGATAATTGAAGGGAATTGATGCTTTTGGAGAATATTGAGGGAATCTTGGCTTAATTCGCGCAGGTTTGGCTTCCTAAAAGGTGAGGGATCATTTCTATGTGCATTCTAAGTGTCTTATCTTGTTATATGTTATATGTTCGATACTAAGTGATTTAAGTGTTTTAGTTGGATTAGTTTAGCAATTATAGACTAATGAATGTATTATATTTCATCGTATGGCGTGATTGATGATGTGTGTGCTTGAGGACAACTTCTTTTGTTGTCCTCCTTGTTTTTATATCGGCTTATTTTGTTATATTGTTATTATTATTGCTTCCTGTGTTATCGAGTCAATGGTTGCGCAACCTTATCGTCGGGGCAGATGCGATGGGCCTCTCTGGGCGGCAGCGAGCTTGCCAGGGTTGGTTGCTCTAGCTCCATACCCTATTTCCTCACTCGCCTGGTCCGGAGATTGCCAGGGGGTGTTGGGTCGTAGGATTGGGTACATCCAAAGTACCCTTTGGTGCCGGCATATCGTGATCGAGTCGTGGTTCATGGATCGAGAATCGAAGACTTGGAGTGATAAGGATTATCAATCATATCCTTTTAATGTGTGGTATTAGAATTGTTATCCACTGTTTATTTATTGTATTAAATGTGTTAAGTTGCTGCATTGCACGAACCCTAGTATATTATTCCTGTTTCCCCTTCCTCACTGAGTATACATGTTGTATACTCACCCTCGTTTCTAACACCTTTAAGGTTTAGTGCTATCGGTGGTAGAAAAGAAGGCTCGAGAGTTTCATGATTGATTATGCTAGCTTACGTGGATTGTCATTGAATACATTTTTGTAATTGTAAAGTTAAATTTGGAATGTATTAATAGTTGCGAATGGCTTGTAATGTTGTAATAACTTGTAATCTTTACTTTATTGTCTAGTAGTTGTATGCTTGCATGTTTTGACTGATTGACGGGCTTAAATTATAAGAAAGAAAACTAGTTAATGTTAGAGTAGTATGATAAGTGAGATTATAATCATGAACCTTTAACAGTTAATGATTGCATGCTTGTATGTTTGATGTTTATGTTAGTCTAAGGCTCATGTGGCTTTGAGATGGGGCATGGTTGGAGTTGGAGTTGTATAAGAATGATGTGGGTTATATTTGTGGCTTTATTTAATGTTTACAGGTATCCAGTTAGTCCTATAAATAGGAAAAACTTCGTCTATTTTTCCTAAATTTTGTGACCGGGTTTGGTATTAGGATGAGAATAGCATGATTAATAAGAGTCCTGGTTTTGTGAGGGATTGAGGCGTTACAAGAACACTTGAGAATTGTGCTGCGAACACTGTAATAACATAGGTTGTTTGCCAAATTTAGAAAGTGCGAATTTTGGTTGAAACAGGTTGCCTTTTTATGCCATATCATTTCTCAGGAGGGAATATCTATAGATCCTGCGAAAATTGAGGTAGTCATGTCCTGGAAAAGACCCGAGACTATCACAGAAGTTCGTAGTTTCTTGGGATTAGCGGGCTATTATAGGCGGTTTGTTAAAGACTTCTCAAAAATTGCAGGACCATTGCCTTCCTTAACCCAAAAGAAAACTGTATTTAACTGGGATGATAAGTGTGAAGCCAGTTTTGAGGAATTGAAGAAAAGACTTACCACTGCTCCTATTCTTGCATTGCCTGAGGGAACTTATAATTTGGTGATATACAGTGATGCTTCGAAAGAAGGTTTGGGCTGCGTTCTTATGGAAAATGGTAAGGTGATAGCTTATGCCTCTAGGAAATTGAAACCATATGAACTCAATTATCCTACACACGATCTTGAGCTTGCTGATGTTGTCTTTGCTTTGAAGAAATGGCGACATTATTTGTGGGGTAATCAATTTGAAATATTTACAGATCATAAGAGTTTAAAGTATCTCTTTT
This sequence comes from Ehretia macrophylla, assembly GCA_037974665.1. Classification (NCBI taxonomy): domain Eukaryota; kingdom Viridiplantae; phylum Streptophyta; class Magnoliopsida; order Boraginales; family Ehretiaceae; genus Ehretia; species Ehretia macrophylla. The sequence goes on along the minus strand of CM075777.1, from coordinate 38,285,013 downwards.
CTCAAAAGGATTTGAATATGAGGCAAAGGCGTTGGTTGGAATTGTTGAATGATTATAATTGCACCATTAGCTATTTGCCAGGAAACGTTAACACTGTTGCAGACGCATTGAGCCGAAAAGCTTCTGTGGCTAGTTTGATAATAAAGGACTAGTAGACTGTGGAGGAATTGTGTCTGTGGAAACCGTAGGCTTCTAGAATAGGTATCCAATTTGCTAGCTTAAAAATTTAATCTTTATTGCTATCTAGGATCAGAGAAGGCCAACAGTCAAATCCTCATTTGTTGAAGATTCTAGAGAAGTCCAAAGGGGGAGAGTCCGACTTCAAGTTGCATGATGATGGACTACTCAGGTATAGGAATAGAATCTACATTCCTAGTGATTTAACTGTGAAAGATGAGATTCTTGCTGAGGCTCATAGTTCTAAATACACGATTCATCCTGGTAGTACTAAAATGTACAAGGATTTAAAACAAAGTTTCTGGTGGAACAACATGAAAAGGGAAATAGCTGATTATGTGGCTAAATGTTTGACTTGTCAGAAAGTTAAGGTTGAACATCATAGGATGGCGGGATTGTTGCAACCATTGGAGATTCCAGTGTGAAAATGGGACCAAGTTACTGTGGACCTTGTATCGAATTTACCGAGGTCACCGCGAGGTAATGATTCTGTCTGGGTTGTGGTAGACAGGTTGACGAAGACTTCTCATTTTATTGCTGCAAAGAAGACAGATTCCCATGATAAATTAGCCAAGCTATATGTTAAAAATATTGTAAGACTGCATGGAGTTCCATCTCAGATAGTGTAGGATAGGGATCCCAGGTTTACATCACAGTTCTGGCAGAACTACAAAAGGCTTTGGGGACTAATCTGAGTTTTAGTATGGCCAGTCTGAGAGGACTATCAGGATTTTAGAGGATATGTTGCGAGCTTGCATTCTGGATTTCAGTAAAAGTTAGGAAAGGTATTTGCCTCTTGCAAAGTTTGCTTATAATAACAGTTACCAGACTACCATTGGTATGGCACCCTACGAGGCACTTTACGGGCGGAAATATAGGTCTCCATTGTATTGGGACGAGGTAGGTGAAATGAAAACTATTGATGCAGCTATTCTAATTGAGATGATCAAGATGGTGGATAATGTGAAACTTATAAAGAAGAGAATGCTTACAGCGCAGAGTCGACAGAAGAATTATGCTGACAGACGTCGACGAGACTTGGTATTTTCAGTGGGTGATCGTGTATTCTTGAAAGTCTCTTCGCGTAAGGGTTTGATTCGACATGATAAGCGAGGTAAACTCAGTTCTAGATACGTGGGGCCGTTTGAAATTGTTGAGAAGGTTGGTGATTTGGCTTATAGATTGGCGTTACCTTCGAGTTTGGGCAGGATTCATGATGTATTCTATGTGTCACTGTTGAGGAACTATAATCCCGATCCTTCACACATTATAAAGTCGGAACCGTTGGAGATTGATGAATCCTTGAGATATGTTGAGAAACCTCTTTGAGTGGTCAACAGAAAGATTCAAGAGCTTTGAACGAAGAGTATCCCTACGGTAAAAGTTCTTTGGGATTATCACGGAGTTGAGGATGTCACTTGGGAGCGAGAAGATCAGATAAGAGAAAAGTATCCGGAGCTGTTTGCCGAATCATGTAAGAATTGCAAGGACGCAATTAGTTTAAGGGGGAGAGGGTGTGACGCCCGAGAATTTCATCACACATTTTGAAATAACTGTTGCATAATTACTTGTGCATTTTATGTGCATTTCTTGTCTTCTTTGATTGTGTTACTATTAGGCACTATTCATAAGATTTTTGACCGTCTCAAATGTTCGATCTAATAATTTTCCTAGGTCACATGGCATATAAAAGGATATGGTGGTTTTGAGCTTTAGGGGTCGGGAGTGCGCGTTTGAAAAATAGTTTCCACTTCATTTGAATAGTGTTACGTATGTAAAAAATATTAGTTTTGAACTAGTTAACATTTAGATTGAGTTTCAATTGGTTTGACTAAGTTTTTATAACCTTTGACCTAATATTATTTAACTTACTCATACATACATATATTATAATAATATATACACATTTACTCATAAAAAATAAAAGCTAAAAAACTACCCAAAGCCCCCCAAGGGAAACCGACAGCCCAAAAGCGAAAGAAGAGACTTTTTTCTTCAACTTTGGTGCATGAATTGGACTCTTGGCTTGGTCTATGAAGGGTTTGAGGCAACTAGGAGCTCCTACCACTTGGTTCACTAACATAAACTATGGCTGGCTCTGTTGGTTCACATCTTCAGGAGACCCGCTTCTGGCTTCCTCAATAAGGAGAGTGTTTACTTACCATTTTCAAAGGGATAATATATGTATGCAATTGATTCTATTTAAATTAAACTCTTAATGCACATTATTACAAGTAACTAAAGCAAGTAGATACTTAAGGAATCAATTAAATGTTCCTACCACATAATCTTCACATATTGTGCATACACACTACATAAATTTACACATAGTACACATATCACACATTTTCCACTACTACATGAATAAGTCACCGAGGTTTACACGAAATTACACATTTGCACATTTTGCATATTCATTAGGTTAACACAGTGAGGCACAAGAGTACATGTTTTCATACAAAGACACACACAAGGATTACATGCAAGCACATTCCTAATCAAAACACACTACACATGCACGCACTCGAGGGTTGCTACCCGACAGACCGAGGAACTTGTCTCGGCTGAGAGCTAACTAAGTTTTGATACCACTTCTATAACGCCCCGATCTCTCACGAGACCGAAGGCTCTAATAGCCATGCTAATCACAATCCAATTTCAACCCGGTCTCAAAATTTAGGAAAAACGGACGAAGTTTTTCCTATTTATAGGACTATTTGGAAACCTGTAAACTACAACATACAACCACAAGACCATAATCCACAACTTCAATTTGTTTCATCCCTATCAGCATGCAAGTCAACTAAACAAAAGAGTAAACAATTGAAGTTATTACAAACCACTAGCACCTAACTATCACCCAAGTCTAAAACTTTAATATTACATTTCTTAAGATAACACAAATACATACATGACCATAAGGTCTCAAATAGTATATAGGCATATAATGTACACATTATTCCTTGTTCTACACACTGATAGAGCAGGCAGGCCATACAGGAGGCAATCCCATTTTCAGCTTATAGCACTGATCCTGAAAGGTGTTAGAAATGAGGGTGAGTATACAACATGTATACTCAGTGAGGGAGGTGATGCAACAAACCGATGAATGCTTTCATGACATGCAACAAGAATAATAACATATACAACACAAAATAACAAAGTTAATTAGATAAGTATTTAACCACGTATAAAAAGGATACGGTTCCATGTTTGTCTTTAATCACGAGCCACGAGCCAAGATTTTCAATCAAGTGCCGGCAAGCCCTTACTCCTCCAAATTGGGGTACTCCAGATGTACCCCGATCCTACGACCCTTTCTCCTGAGGTAGGTCTATATGCCCAGTAGGTGAACTATGCCTCTAGGGTAGTGAAGTATACTCAGCGAGAAAGGGAATAGGCACCATGGTAGTCGAGAGAGCACGGCAAGCCCCAAATTGGGGTACTCCAGATGTACCCCGATCCTACGACCTTTTCTCATGAGGTAGGTCTATATGCTCAGTAGGTGAACCACGCCTCTGAGGTAGTTGTCACGCCCCAACTCGACCCCGCGTACGATCAGTCAGGACGCAACGGAATTTCGGCGACATAACGACAGTAAACAGATTTCCGAGGTTCTAAACCAACCTCATTAAACATCATACATCCAACACAACCATATTATACAATAAAACATCCTCGTTATACGCCTCCGTTCCAACATGACATACAATACCTCAACTTTATCATACATTTCAAAAGTAAGTTGAGACACAACTACGAATTAACCATAGACAAAAGGAAGCCACTAAATTAACATCATTTGGTTTATCATCTGTTCAATATCTATTACATTAAGAACCATAAGACATATAAAGTCTATTAAACTAATATACAAGACATTTAACAACATAGAATCATGGATAAGACTCAGGGACATATGACTCATCCACGAAAGGCACGTTTTCCACATTCTCCTCTTCAGGAGGCACGTACCCGTAATCTTGTGAAAGTACACCTGAAACATGCATTAATAGAGAGTGAGCTTATATACATAAGCCCAGTGAGGATCCGATAGATCTCGACAGTATTCACTACGCTCCTTGGATTTAGTCCTTTGAGCAAGTAAACACACAACAACAATAATAACATAAATAAAGCTATCATCACATAACTATATAACCAATCAATAAGGATACTCTATTTGGTGTAGCTCCAAACGCCATCACGATCTCAACCGTTCTTCTTATAACTCCCCATTACTCACGCACCCGAGGTACCTCACTAGCCCCTCCCTCCATGACACCTCCGTCATGCGAGCTGGGGGTAGCCTATGGCAGTCATGCCGTTATCAACCCGACAGCCCGACGCTGCCCGAGAGGTGGCACACACATACCAAGACTCCATATTCATCAATCATCATACAAGCATAAATCAATCAATCAATTGGGAGATCAGCAACAAGAGTGCCCGATTCCCGCATTCAATAATAATCAATCAATAACATCAATATAACATCAATATTAAATTAAACAACAAACAACGTAGTTAGATGACAAAGTAGGCCATCTAACCGGACATGCATAATATACATAATTAAACCCTAAATTACTCAACAACGACTCACCATTCATCACTCGAACACTACCCAACCATCTAAGGCATCGTTCAAGAAATTAAAGAATGACAACCTAAACTTCTAAAATTCATAACTTACAATCTACTAATCCAAACATTGCCAAATCAGTTCCTATCACTCACCCATTCAACCTACTACATTAGCCCTCTCGGAAATCCACCATAACACCTCTAAATCATGCCCGATAACCCTAAAATCCTAAGATGTCATGGCTGGATTTTCCGGATTTTCACACAAACAATGTAATCGAAAATTCGGCATTACAACAGCGCTAACACGTAATTATCAAGTATTTAGAAATTGACGGCAATCGATTTCGAGCAACGCAACTCAATTAAATCAACTTTGAACATTTTAATCAAAATTAAATACCCGGAAAATAAAAATTATGCTATACCCGACAGAAACTCGTAGTATTAGTATATAATGATCCCTAGCATGCAAGGAGCAATAATCTAACATCAGATTACAATTCTAACGGTTCAATCTTCATTTATACGCAAAAACACAAAAATGACATTTTGAGATCTAGAATTTTTCTCTCACCTTAGATGCGATATAAGCCTAGGAATGCGTGCAATGCATGCCCAACAAGCAGAATCCAAGTCGGTGCGAAGTTTCACGGACAAAAACTAGGTTTTTCTTTGAAAAATTGGATTGAAAAGCTTGAGTTTTCTCTTCTCTTTTTCTCCCTCTTTCTCACGGCAATGTGTGTGTTTGTGGAGTGTGTTTTGTGTTGTGTGAGTGTGTGTAGGTGATAGTATATAATTAAAAGCTTGGTCAATTAAAAAAAATGCAAAGTCAAAGTTATTTTAATAGGCATTTTTGTGTTTTTAATGACTTTAATTGCATTTTAGTACTCACCAAGTTAAAAATAATTATGCCACCCCCAAGATATCTCAAGTGGATTATTTTTAGGTGACAAGAAGTTTTACATTCAAAGAATTCCACCCGAGTCGGCTTAAAACTCGATTTTCGCAAAAGTCGGTGTAAAAACCCTAATAAATTCTTAAGCCGATTTTAAAACCGTTTTCATCAAACACAGGTCTATTAAAGTCCGTGGACTAGGTCTAGAAGGGTTAAAAAGACCAGTTTCAAAATTATAGCGGACGTGTTTCGAAAACACTATTCACTAAAAATCGACGATAAAATTTCTGACTCCGTTTTTGATGAAAATTTCATGAATGCACATTTAGCACGTATTAGAAGTATTGACATCAAAATTATAACTTTCTAGGTCCTATAGCACATAAACAGATCATATGCACGCAAAACGAGGTAAAGCACGTAAAACGAGATAAGCAAGAAAGTGGGGTTTCACATTCTCCCCTCCTTATAGAAATTTCGTCCTCGAAATTCTTACTTGATGTACGGAAAAGATCTGGGTATTGCTGCTGCATCTGATCTCGTCTCTCCCACGTAGCTTCCTCAATGCCGTGATGCTTCCACAACACCTTAACCATCGGAATCCTCTTCGACCTCAACTCTCGGTCCATCTGATCTAGAATACGAATCGGACGCTCGTCATAAGTCAAATTCTCTCGAAGCTGTAACGGCTCTGGCTCAAGAATATGAGAAGGATCCGGATTATATTTCCGCAAATTAGACACGTGAAACACATCGTGGACATTAGAGAAGTTCTCCGGTAAAGCCAACCGATATGCCAACTTACCAACCCTGCCAGTAATCTCAAACGGCCCAACAAATCTTGGACTCAGCTTACCACCTTTACCATAACGAACAAACCCCTTTCGAGGAGACAATCTCAAGAAAACCCGATCTCCAACTGCAAACTCCAAGTCTCGACGACGCTTATCAGCATAACTCTTGAATCTACTCTGCGCCGTAAGCATTCTCTGCCTGATCAACTGAACATTCTCGATCTTCTCAAGAAGTTCTGGCATGATAGGCGGATCAGTAGTCTTCATATCTCCTACCTCGTCCTAATATAAAGGTGAACGGCACTTACGACCGTAAAGAGCTGCAAAAGGTGCCATTCCAATAGTAGCTTGATAACTATTGTTATAGGCAAACTCGGCAAGTGGTAGATGTTTCTCCCAGTTCTTCCCGAAGTCCAGAACACAAGCCCTAAGCATATCTTCCAGAATCTGAATAGTCCGCTCAGACTGACCGTCGGTCTGTGGATGATACGCTGTACTGAAGTTTAACTGAGTACCCAAAGTCTCCTGAAGTTTCTCCCACAAACGAGAAGTAAATCGAGGATCTCGATCAGAGACAATACTAGATGGGATACCGTGAAGTCTAACGATCTGATCCAGATAGAGACCCGTCAGCTTTGTAACCTCATCTCCCATCTTCATGGGAAGAAAATGAGCTGTCTTCGTCAAACGATCCACGACAACCCAAACTGCATCATTACCCCTCGGTGATCTAGGCAAACCAGTGACGAAGTCCATCGTAATATGCTCCCATTTCCACTCTGGTATAGCCAACGGCTGAAGCAAACCTGCTGGTCGTTGATGCTCGGCTTTCACTCTCTGACAAGTCAAACATCTAGACACAAACTGAGCAACCTCCCTCTTCATGTTGTTCCACCAGTAATGCTGTTTCAAATCCCGATACATCTTGGTTCCACCGGGATGAATAGTATATTTAGAATTATGAGCTTCCTCCAGAATACCTCGTCTCAAGCCCGGTTCATCGGGAACACAAACCCTGTTCCGAAACCGAAGAATACCATCCTCATGCACTTTAAAGTCAGACTGATCATCCGAAATCTGATCCTTGATCTTCTGAAGTTTAACATCAAGCTGCTGAGCTTCCCTGATCTGAGACAACAATAAAGGCTGAATACGGAGATGTGAACACATCACCCCAACCTGAGTGAACTCTGGTCTCCAATAACTAAACTCCTCAAGAACCTCCCACTTCTTGACAGCCAAACAAGAAATACTAGCCTTCCGGCTAAGAGCATCTGCTACAACATTTGCCTTCCCAGGCAGATAATTGATAGAACAATTATAATCTCCAAGAAGCTCCATCCACCTCCGCTGGCGCATATTCAACTCCTTCTGTGAGAATAAGTACTTAAGACTCTTATGATCAGTGAAAATCTCGAACTTACTGCCCCACAGATAATGACGCCACTTCTTCAGTGCGAAGACAACTACTGCCAACTCAAGATCATGAGTCGGATAATTCACCTCATAAGGCTTCAACTTCCTGGAAGCATAGGCAATAACTCGGCCATCCTGCATAAGAACACATCCCAAGCCCTCCTTGGATGCATCACTGTAAATGACCATATTATCGGTCCCCTCTGGTAGAGCAAGTACTGGAGCGGTAGTTAACCTCTTTTTCAACTCCTGAAATCCACTCTCACACTTCTCGTCCCAATTAAAGATAGTCCGTTTCTGAGTCAACTTAGATAGTGGCCCCGCAATCTTTGAGAAGTCCTTGACAAACCTACGGTAATAACCCGCCAAGCCAAGAAAACTACGGACATCAGTAACACTCTCTGGCCGCTTCCAAGACATCACCGATTCAATCTTAGTGGGATCTACAGAAATACCACTCTGTGTAATAACATGGCCAAGAAAAGAAATCCGTTGCAGCCAAAATTCACATTTGCTGAACTTGGCAAACAACTGATGCTCCTGCAACTTCTCTAATACAAGCCGTAGATGTTGCTCGTGCTCCAATTCAGATTTAGAATAGACCAAGATATCATCAATAAAAATCACCACGAACTGGTCCAAGTACGGCTGAAAGACTCGATGCATAAGATCCATGAATGCTGCCGGTGCATTAGTCAAACCAAAGGGCATGACAACAAACTCATAATGCCCGTACCGAGTCCTGAAGGCAGACTTCGGAACATCCTCCGAACGAATCCGAAGCTGATAATACCCCTGCCTCAAATCAAACTTAGAGTAGACTTTGGCTCCCTGAAGTTGATCAAACAACTCATCAATCAGTGGCAAAGGATATTTATTCTTGATAGTCACCTGATTCAAACCACGGTAATCAATACACAATCTCAAAGTACCATCCTTCTTCTTCACGAACAAAACAGGAGCTCCCCAAGGTGAAGAACTCTGCTGAATAAATCCTTTCTCCAACAACTCCTGTAACTGAGTCTTCAACTCCTTCAACTCAGCTGGTGCCATCCGGTATGCCGATTTAGAAATAGGTTGAGTACCGGGAACAAGATTAATCACAAACTCTATATCCCTATCTGGCGGCAATCCTGGCAACTCCTCGGGAAATACATTAGGATATTCCCGGATAATAGGGACTTCCTCTAGCTGTAGCTTAACAGATGGCTTGTTGATCAAATAAGCTAGATAACCCGAACACCCCTTACTCACCAACTTAACGGCTTTAGTTGCTGAGATAACAAAACTCGTCTTAGCACCCCGGTTACCCGCTACCTCAACTACTGGCTGATCTGGCAAACGAAACTGTACTACCTTGGTTCTACAGTTCAACTGGGCATCATACTTAGAAAGCCAATCCATACCCAAGATAACATCATACCCCCGGATAGGAAATAAAATAAGGTCCGAAGGAAAACTATGCCCCTTAACATGTATTATACAATCCTTACATACTAAGCCAGTAACATACTTATCAGTCAAAGAGGTACTAATTTCAACCACATAAGGCAATCTTTCAGGTTGCAATTTAACACGTTGCACACAAGCAGGAGTAATGAAAGAATGCGTAGCACCAGAATCAATCAACACTTTAACAAGTTGATCAAGTATAAGAAAGTTACCTTCCACAACTGCAGTCTCCTCAGGCATCTCCTCTAAGTCAACTGCATAAGCCCGAGCCTGAACCCGCTGCTGCTGTGGTACACTGCCTGTAGGCCTACCCTGGTAACCCTGAGTCGCTGCCCGACCCTCAGTCCTCGCATACTTAGGGCAATCCTTCGCCCTATGCTCGCTGCTACCACAACCCAAACATGTCCCTGCCTTTACCCTGCAGTCGGACTCCACATGCCCTGGGCGCTTGCAGTAATTACATTGCGATGATGTGGCACTAACACTGCCCCTAGAATAACCAGAAGCTGAAGAAGCAGCTGATACAGCCTGCTGCTGAGGTCTCACCACACTAGGCCTATACTGACCCTGAGACTGGCCTGGCCTAAACTGAGTCTGAACCTGATATGGCCTCTGCTGAAACTGAGGCCGATAGTAACTCTGCTGACTCTGTGGCCTATAAGAACCCTGCTGGGCTGGTGGCCTGTAGACAACCTGCTGTACTGGAGGCCTATATAAAACCTGCTGGCCCTGCGGCTGATACAGCCTCTTACTAGGCTGACTGGAGACAATCTGATCCCCTTTCCTCTTCTCTAATCTAGAAGCTGCCTCAAAAGCCTCAGTGAAAATATCATATCGATTCAGAGCCATCACATCCTGAATCTCGGGCCGCAACCCCAACATAAACCTGCGAGTCCTCCGCTCCTCGTCTGCCACATACTCCGGTGCATACCGGGACAATCGAGTAAATGTGGCCTCATATTGAGCCACTGTAGCATCTCCCTGGACCAAGGCTAGAAACTCGGCCTCTCTCCGTTCCCTGCAAATCCTCGGGACATACTTTGCTCGGAAAGCCATCAGAAAGGTACCCCAAATATAAGGAATACCCTGTGCCGCCCAGCTAGTCCTTACCGTGCGCCACCACTCCTCTGCCTCGTCATCTAACAAATACACGGCAAAAGAGACTTTCTGCTCATCAGTATAGCCAAGTGGATCATAAATCTTCTCCAACTTGCTAATCCATACCTCCGCCTTCCTATCATCCGGCTCCCCCTGAAATCTCGGTGGGTGATATCCTAAAAAATCCTTCAGGGTACCATGCCCGTGGTTACCACCCTGAATATTCAGAAGCTGAGCCTGCATAGCCTGATTCTGGGCAGCCTGCCCTGCTAACAACTGTGCCTGACTAGCCACTAACTCTGCAATCCGCTCCATAGCTGCTCCTAATCGGTCATCACCCCCGTCACGGCCCGGTGCCACGTTACTCGGAGTCTCATCAGTCAACTCAGACCTACCTCTGGTTCTCGGTCGACCGGCCATTCTACTAATCAAAGAGTTAGCACAGTTATAGCACGTAGACAGGTTATAAACAACTATTAACACATAAATAACAAACTCATATAAAACACATAAACAAATTGATCACATAATCACATAAGCACTTAAATCACATAATCACTTAATCAATTAATCATACCAATACATATTTCATTTTTCTTTCCTTTCATACATATTTCATGCTAAGACCATTACCCACATTCCGAGAATACCCCGGCTGACAACTAACATGAGCTCTGATACCACTTAAACTGTCACGCCCCAACTCGACCCCGCCTACGATCAGTCAGGACGCAACGGAATTTCGGCGACATAACGACAGTAAACAGATTTCCGAGGTTCTAAACCAACCTCATTAAACATCATACATCCAACACAACCATATTATACAATAAAACATCCTCGTTATACGCCTCCGTTCCAACATGACATACAATACCTCAACTTTATCATACATTTCAAAAGTAAGTTGAGACACAACTACGAATTAACCATAGACAAAAGGAAGCCACTAAATTAACATCATTTGGTTTATCATCTGTTCAATATCTATTACATTAAGAACCATAAGACATATAAAGTCTATTAAACTAATATACAAGACATTTAACAACATAGAATCATGGATAAGACTCAGGGACATATGACTCATCCACGAAAGGCACGTTTTCCACATTCTCCTCTTCAGGAGGCACGTACCCGTAATCTTGTGAAAGTACACCTGAAACATGCATTAATAGAGAGTGAGCTTATATACATAAGCCCAGTGAGGATCCGATAGATCTCGACAGTATTCACTACGCTCCTTGGATTTAGTCCTTTGAGCAAGTAAACACACAACAACAATAATAACATAAATAAAGCTATCATCACATAACTATATAACCAATCAATAAGGATACTCTATTTGGTGTAGCTCCAAACGCCATCACGATCTCAACCGTTCTTCTTATAACTCCCCATTACTCACGCACCCGAGGTACCTCACTAGCCCCTCCCTCCATGACACCTCCGTCATGCGAGCTGGGGGTAGCCTATGGCAGTCATGCCGTTATCAACCCGACAGCCCGACGCTGCCCGAGAGGTGGCACACACATACCAAGACTCCATATTCATCAATCATCATACAAGCATAAATCAATCAATCAATTGGGAGATCAGCAACAAGAGTGCCCGATTCCCGCATTCAATAATAATCAATCAATAACATCAATATAACATCAATATTAAATTAAACAACAAACAACGTAGTTAGATGACAAAGTAGGCCATCTAACCGGACATGCATAATATACATAATTAAACCCTAAATTACTCAACAACGACTCACCATTCATCACTCGAACACTACCCAACCATCTAAGGCATCGTTCAAGAAATTAAAGAATGACAACCTAAACTTCTAAAATTCATAACTTACAATCTACTAATCCAAACATTGCCAAATCAGTTCCTATCACTCACCCATTCAACCTACTACATTAGCCCTCTCGGAAATCCACCATAACACCTCTAAATCATGCCCGATAACCCTAAAATCCTAAGATGTCATGGCTGGATTTTCCGGATTTTCACACAAACAATGTAATCGAAAATTCGGCATTACAACAGCGCTAACACGTAATTATCAAGTATTTAGAAATCGACGGCAATCGATTTCGAGCAACGCAACTCAATTAAATCAACTTTGAACATTTTAATCAAAATTAAATACCCGGAAAATAAAAATTATGCTATACCCGACAGAAACTCGTAGTATTAGTATATAATGATCCCTAGCATGCAAGGAGCAATAATCTAACATCAGATTACAATTCTAACGGTTCAATCTTCATTTATACGCAAAAATACAAAAATGACATTTTTGAGATCTAGAATTTTTCTCTCACCTTAGATGCGATATAAGACTAGGAATGCGTGCAATGCGTGCCCAACAAGCAGAATCCAAGTCGGTGCGAAGTTTCACGGACAAAAACTAGGTTTTTCTTTGAAAAATTGGATTGAAAAGCTTGAGTTTTCTCTTCTCTTTTTCTCCCTCTTTCTCACGGCAATGTGTGTGTTTGTGGAGTGTGTTTTGTGTTGTGTGAGTGTGTGTAGGTGATAGTATATAAGTAAAAGCTTGGTCAATTAAAAAAATGCAAAGTCAAAGTTATTTTAATTGGCATTTTTGTGTTTTTAATGACTTTAATTGCATTTTAGTACTCACCAAGTTAAAAATAATTATGCCACCCCCAAGATATCTCAAGTGGATTATTTTTAGGTGACAAGAAGTTTTACATTCAAAGAATTCCACCCGAGTCGGCTTAAAACTCGATTTTCGCAAAAGTCGGTGTAAAAACCCTAATAAATTCTTAAGCCGATTTTAAAACCGTTTTCATCAAACACAGGTCTATTAAAGTCCGTGGACTAGGTCTAGAAGGGTTAAAAAGACCAGTTTCAAAATTATAGCGGACGTGTTTCGAAAACACTATTCACTAAAAATCGATGATAAAATTTCTGACTCCGTTTTTGATGAAAATTTCATGAATGCACATTTAGCACGTATTAGAAGTATTGACATCAAAATTATAACTTTCTAGATCCTATAGCACATAAACAGATCATATGCACGCAAAACGAGGTAAAGCACGTAAAACGAGATAAGCAAGAAAGTGGGGTTTCACAGTTGTGGAGTATACTCAGCAAGAAAAGGAATAGGCACCATGGTAGTCGAGGGAGCATAGCAAGCCCGATGCTACCCGTGTTTCTCGATGCTACCATGTCCGAAGAGGTTGCGCAACACCGAGTCAAGATCACGAGATCCAAGAATATCAAATATCACATAAGAAGGACGACAAAGTAGGCTGGTCTCACAATTAATCACAAATAACATGAAAAGACACAAGATAACAAGTAAATAATACATATAGGCTTTATCAATTACTAAATAATATAATCTAGAAACAATAGAATAAGTTAAGATGCATAGAAGAAATGAAGACTCCCTCACCTCCAGAAGCCACGAACTCTCTCAATCTTTTCCCCCGTGCTCAAAACTAATAATTCACACAGGATTCGTAATTTAGTTCAACACAACACAACTATACACTTTATAATAAATAACAACATAACATTTCATAATCATGCAAAGTCACATACAAGCAACCCGATAATCAATAGAACAACATGAAAAGTAGTATTCCAAGATATTTTCAACATTAGGCTTAATTTTAACACTTATTCCCTTTATCCTTTGGCACAATTCGAAGCATATCCAGAATATAACTTTAATCCATTTAAACTCAACATGCAAATAACTAACTAGTTTTACACATAGACTTAAAGGCAAGCTTGAAAATATTCATTAACATCATGGGGGCAACTAGACTTGATTCAATGTTCATTAGCATGCAAAATACTTCAATTACTTTAACTACAACAAACATTAACTTTTATCTACTTAAGCTAACTCCACAATTTATTACAATCCTATTCGATTATGGCACAACACTTACTGCAACATTTAGAGTTTAATCTAATTCAATGAATCAACTCAATTAACCACAGAGATGCTCACATACCAATTCAAGCAAGGTTCTTATAAGACTAACACTATAAGCTCATGGCAATTAAATCTCACAAATACTAATCAACTCATTTATTTAACACATAATATAACTCTATAGACACCTCATAACCATCAATTAGTTCAAATGACCTCATACTCCAAACAAATCAAGGTAGAACTTCACAAAAGCATATACTTTTTCCATTCCTCTAACAGAACCCTAACTTAATCAGTTCAGTTACCCATGCTAATTATCTTCAAAGTTTTTTATTTTTATATATAAACGTAGTACTTCGAGTTTAGATAACTTTAGCCTCAAACAGATCCTAATTCGGAGCTATATTTCTGAAGTTATAGCTATTTTCGTGTAACTACGCATTACTGTCCAGTTCTAGCGAGATTCAGGCTACAATTTAGAAATTATATGATCAGAGGGCTAAAACGTTAGAATTAGCCTTAGCCCTAGAAATCAGCATTTTCTATAAACTGCCTAATCTAGCTTCTATGTAAATTTCGTTAAGTTTCGAGTACGTTTAATAGGTCAAAAGAGCTTCGAAAGACAGGGGCAATGGACTGACCGAATATGCACTTCTTGTTCTACTTGATGTTTCCGTGCACTAAACTAACTACAAGCAATATACAAGTATGCAAAGCATTTCTATTCCTCTCTTAAAACTTTTAGCAATCATATAGCCTACACACAATTGAACAAATTACCTAGCATCCACTACAACATAATACATTAAATAATTCCACATGATAGCCAAACATGCAAGTAAAGTAATCCATTTGAACAATTTAGGGCAAGTCATTCATTTAGTACCTAAACTACTCATACAACTCAAGAAACCACATAAACACCCCTTATACACAAGAACACTACTCGGCCCCTTAGGTTCACCACAAACAAACAAGCCACATTCACTTTATTTTGAGCAACTAATAAGTGATCATAGTCTCTACAACACATATAACTCAATAACCAAACTAAAACTAAGCATTAAGGCTCTAACTTCATTTTCCCCCCTTTTTAATTCAATAAGACAATACTATTAATGAACCAAATTATCCAAACACATAGACATATTCTATACCCATATTTGAGAGTAAAATAAGCATAGATAAGCATATATAGTACATTATTTAACCTCAAGAAGCCAAAGAGCACAAAACAAATAAGTTTAACAGTTTCAACATCTTAGCAGTACCTCGACTTTGGCTACACAATTACCTAAGAAAACGACCTCCTATGAAACTTATTTTTACGTGTATAGAAATCTATTTGAAA
This sequence comes from Ehretia macrophylla, assembly GCA_037974665.1. Taxonomy (NCBI): domain Eukaryota; kingdom Viridiplantae; phylum Streptophyta; class Magnoliopsida; order Boraginales; family Ehretiaceae; genus Ehretia; species Ehretia macrophylla. The sequence goes on along the minus strand of CM075777.1, from coordinate 38,269,318 downwards.
GTAGATAACTCTAGAATTAAACGGAACTCAATTCTTAGTTAAATTCATCAAGATATGACTAAAACAACTCAAGTGCGCAAAGCTGTTCAGATTGGTCACGAATTCTGTCAAGTTTGAGTTTTTATTTTCTTAGAGGCATTAGATGGAGGAATTGACCAACTCGACCTAAACAGAACTTGTTCTAAAATAGCTTATCTAGGTCTTGTAAAATTTTCATAATTTTACAAGTTATCTAGCTAGGTCAAAAACTCCACGAAATTCAGGCAAGTAAAACTGTCCAGTTCCAATCAACTACAAAACTTCACTGATTTCAACAATTACGAGCAAACAAACAATTTTTCTTCAAAATTCGTCCAACATGAAAGTTGTACCTCTCCAAGTCTAGATTGATATGTGATTTTTCCAGATGTTTCCCAAAATAATTAATTGCTCAAACAATACATAAACTACAGCAGCTACAACAAAATCCTGCAAACATATACATGTATAAACTTGTCTAATACAACAATTTCTTACTCAAAAACACATATATATGCAACGAAAGTTCTGAAATCAGTTTTTAAAAGATTCCCTCACCTTACACACGCTAGGAACGCGAGCTAATGCACGAAAATGCGAGAAAATCGGCTCGGGGTTGTTTATTTCTTCTTCTTCTCCTCTTTCTTCTTTTGATTGATTGGTGTGTGTTGTGTGTGATCTGATGTGTGTGTGTGTGTGTTGCAGTATTTTATGTGTGTGTGGGGTGTGTTGTATGTGTTTTATGGTAGGTAGAAATATCTAGGTGGCTCCAAAGACCAAATTGCCCCCTTAACTAAGTGTATATTTCTAGTTTGCCACCTTATAGTATTTTGACTAATCTAGTTAGCTAGTGTAGTGTAGTGTAATTGTTTTATTGCCTACAATATGCCTACGATACTTAGAATATAAAAAAAATACACGTGAATGTACACTAAATGAAACAAATGCACATTTTTCAAGAAATATAAAAAAGTAATGCTAATAATTATATGCAAACAATTAAGGTAACATGTAAATGTACGCAAATGATTAAAATAAGCATATTAATATACGCAAGTAAATAAAATAACTATATGCTTAGGGTCGGGGTATTACACGTGTAGTTTGTATCTTGTATTTGATTAATGGAGCATGATTTAGCTGGACTTACTGCTAGCCCAGGAATCAAGTTTATGGAACCTCAAGTTGGATATTTTACTTGTATTCTTATTAGCTCATGAGTGTTTAGATGGTATTCTTATGTTTCATAATTTTGATATTGTATAAACAACCAAGGTTGCTTATCAATCAGAACAAGTCTGCAGTGGATAAATTAACGGAAGATGTCCAAAATATCCACAGTGACACCACCGTTCTATAACAAAAGAAGGCCCCCCGAAAGTCCCAAAGCACTGACTGACTACCAAAAGTCAAAGCCGAGTCAGTGAACAAAAGAAGGATTTCTGGAATCAGATAGGTGTGTATCGACCATACCCACCACGGTAAGCTTTTACAGTATAATCAGATCTTTAAGGGTTAAAGACAAATAAGTCACTAACTTATTAGTCAAAAACCATATAAGTCCCTATGTTTTCAAAAACCTCCTAAGAGGTCCTTCACTAAAGGATTATTTAGTTATTTTATCAAAACTAAATAAAGAAAAAATAAAATAATGAAAAATTGATATCAAGAATTTAATAAATTATTCTTTTACCCTATAAAAGAAAAAATAATTAATGTCTAACCCCAAAAATTTAATAAATTATACACCTCCTCCTCATTCTCATCCTCCTCCACCACCACCACCACATTAACAAACCTATCATCAATTTCATCCCAACTCCTAACTCCAACCACAAATATCAACACCACTACTACCACCACATTAACAAACCTATCAACTTTATCCTAGCAACACCCATCAACACAACTACCACCACCAATGTTCACCATAACCACCACCACCACATTCTCATTAACAAACCTATCGATTTCATCCTAACTCTTAACTTCAACCATAAATATCAACATCACCACTACCACTACATGTATATCAACAAATCCACCAATTCTAACCCAATATCACCTCTACCATTAACACAACCACACATCACATACACATATATACCAACAACTCTATCAACTCCAACACCAACAGTCCAACATCAACATCACCAGCACCACATACATATTAACATACCCATCAACCCCAACCTCAAACCTTATGTCACCACCACCAAATATTAAAAAACCATCAACCCAACAACACAAACCCGGCTACCACCATCACCAATGCAACCATGCCTATAGCCCAATCCATCGCAATCCATCCCCCAATCTGTCACAGCACCTCCCCCAAAAGTCATCAAACTCCATTGTTGAAATCTGTATATATGTAGATTTGCCTATGGTGTATGGTGTGTAGATCTACATATGTATAGTGTGTGGTGTTATGGGTTTATTAAAATGGAGGAGGTGATGGTGGTGGTGGTGGTGGAATATATGGGGTTAGTTTCTAATTATTTTACTTTTTTAGGATGAATGTATAATTTATTGAATTATGGTGTCATATTTAATTATCTTGTCTTTTGTTTATTAAATTACTATAAAAAGACTAAACTACCTCTTGTTGAAAGACCTCCTAAGAGGTTTTTGAAAACTCAGGGACCTATATGGTTTTGGACTAATAAGTTAGGGACTTGTTTGTCTTTAACCCGACATTTAAGATACCGAATAGTCATGGGAGAGCTGAGCCCCTGGAAGCTCCAAGTCAAAATTTTCATGATGTGCTGAGAGACCAATTATGAGCGGTCTCTTTAACCCTGCCCGAGCGAAGAACCGGTGTCCGAGAACGGGACTGTCCTTGATCAAAATAGAGGCCCATAGAAATATCTGTCCAGGTGGCAGAGTAGCCCAAGTGATCCAACATGTGTGGATAGTGAGGGAACATAGGGGCAGATAGTAGTACGAGGATTTGTGTGAGATTGTTTAAGAAGGCGTCAGTGGTGGGGTGTTGTGGAAGACCTTCTTTTTTCCACGGTTAGTGGGGCTAGATCGTGGGATGGACTGAACAAAAGTGGAGGGTGGTAGACTAGGTAGGCTAGTATATTAGGTGGTGATTTGGTAAAGTAGTGGGCTCGCGAAAGGTGGGAAGGGAAGTGTATGGGTCACGTCTGGTATATGGGGATATGTTAGGGATAGAAGGTTCAATGGGCTGAGTTGGTGTATTCGGGCCGGGTAAAGGGATTGTCAGTATTGTAAGGCAATGTGGTATAAGCATGACATGTTGGATCGTGGAACTTGGTATTAGTGAGATTGGGAGAGCAATAGTGATTGGATCGGTGGCATTGTTGTCCAAATTTATGAGCCAAGCTTCAGTACACATCAGGGACTTAGCAAGGTGGGACGACCCAATTTCATCTTGCGGGACAGAACACTGTGAGGCCATTTGGTGCGGAACAAATGAGAAGGCCAAGGCCGCAAAAGATCCAGCCAAGTTTGATGGCCTAGCATCATCCAGGAGACCAGAAGGCAGGTAGGCCAATAGTTGCGAAATAGAAGAAGAGATTGAAGTTGTAAATTGGGCCCATGGCTTTGAGGAATTGTCCGACGAATCATATAACCCAACCCTTTCAAAATCTAAAGTGGTCCAGGATAGTGGGCTCAGTGTTGAAGTGATGTTGGGCGGATAGGCTAAATAAAATGCTGGCGGCCCTGCACTGAACTAGGTCCAGCAACATCAGATAGCCCAAATGGCGGTCCAGTTGAAATGACAGAAGCCATTGATTAGGCCGCTGTAAAAAGATGAGCTGGAGGATGAAAATTGTTGTTCTTACCCAAAGTGGTATCAGACCACGTGGTGTCACATAAAATAGGATGGCGCCACATACCCAAGGATGTGGCCCCACGTGGAAGAGGTGCGAACCCTGTTGGTTGTCTTGGTGCTGAAGCAAATGCAACCCGAATTGAGGCCCATTTCAACTCTGTCCGGAGCCACGACCCATAGATAGAATGTTGAAGCGGAATAATCAGCGGTAGAGCTCCACCTACAGGTACCAGAACCGGCAGCAGCGACAGACAGTGATAAACGTCATGGTTAATGAGCCCACAAAGGTAACAAAATGTACTCAATTTTTTATACGACAACCAAATACGAGGCAGAGGGTCTGGTGGCTGGGGTAGCAAGAAGCTAGGGATCAGACCTTTGGAGATGGGCCACTTGATTCTCAACCGGATACATTCATGAAGCCCCATACCCAGATCATTTGCCATATCCAATTCCTCTAATTCTCCCAGAGACTGACTGAGGATATAAGCATTTTCGCTGGTTACAAACAGACTCGAAACCCCACGGGCTTGGATCCAAAATGAAGTATGATTCAAATCCCAGAGACTCTTAGACACTTGAGTTGCCAAGGCTGAACAAGAATATGCGCACCATACACGACCCACGGCCAGTTATACCAAGCTATATTCTGGTCATTGGCATCATGAAAAATGAGCAAAAAAGTATTGAAGCTCAAAACTGTGACCTCTTCAATTGAATTTTCTATGCCCCATGACTGTTTTGCTATAGACTTCAACAGTGGGGTGTTGGTAGGAAGAGAAGAGAGAACCCGTGCAACTAAGGCTCGTTCTACTATCATAGTGGAGACCCGTGAGCTAGCTGGGATAAAGTTCACAAATGGCTCATCCATAGACGCACGATGGAAAAGGTTATTTACAAAGTCCAAGTTAGAGGTAGTAGACATTTGTGGACCGTCTGAACATAATGTGGACCACTCTTAAAGTCCTTTCCCAGTTTGGACTCCCCCTCATTCAAGTGAGCTCAAGATTAATGTTGATGCGGTGTTCTTGGGGCCTGATCGAGCAGCATCGGCAACCATTTGTCTAGACTCTAGAGGAATGGTGATTGCTGGTAATGTATGGCGTATTAGTTGTGGCTCTGCAACTGAAGCAGAGGTGCTTGCAATTTGTTATGCATGTTAAGCTACTACTAGGTTTCAAAATGTTAGCATCTCAATTGAAAATGATGCATCAGTTATCTTTAATGCGATACACAGCCCAAAATCTCCAATTCATTGGAAGGCTAGGCAGCTTGTGGAAGATATTCGTAGATTTGCAACTGGGAACCCCAACATTAGTTTCACGTGCGTTCGAAGATCAGTAAATTCCTTCAGATTGGTGTAGTAATGTCCCTAGTGAGTTAAGGGCTCTTTTGTTAGCTGATTCCCACTCGACCGGGATGGGTTAATTGTTGTTTGTTTCTCTGTTTTATGAATGAAATTTCGTTCTTTACCCAAAAAAGAAAAAAAAAAAAAAGGCCCAGCAGAAAAGTGCAACTTCGCAAAATCTCTCCACTCAATTTTCTATTTCAGGGCCAAAAAAAAAAAATTATTGAGTGGATGAAGTAACAGAATATTTCATATACTAAGTTTAATAATTTTGACTTATTTATATAGAACAATTAAATACATTTTAACATTCTACGTTACGTCTTATCCATAATTGATTTACATGATTAAAAAAAAAATTGCATACCAAAATTAATTATTACATATCGTGATACAAAGACAGGACATTTCATAACTATGTACCAAAGCCAACACTTGAAATAAAGTCAACTATATCGAATTTTAACTGAGTATAAGAAATTATTTTTAGAACTCAACAACCTAAGCATCCAAACTTTTATCAAGATTTCTCTGTATGTTTCTTAAAGGATGTATAAATTTTGCCTTCAGAGCAGGGCTCACCGTTATCAAACGGTAGACTTTCCAATTTTCTTCACTTCATGCAAAGACTGTTATGAAAAGCAACAATGTGCTTTAGGATATATTAGCTGGATTCCAAGTTCAAAAGATCAAGATAGATATAATGTGGTGTACATTCACAAGAGACAATCCAGTCGCTTAAACGTCTACCATGTGAATAATATATCCAAAGCAGCTAAGTCACCCTTGGTTTCTTGCTCTCGCTACCTGCTTTTATATCCTCCAACTTCCTAGCAATACGATCCGCTTTCCAACGCTGATCTGGAGCCTCATTCAGACAATTCATCACCACTTCAGTTATTTTAGAACTAAGATCTTCATCATCTACTAAAAATTCGTGAAGGCGGGAGGTTTCGCCACTACCAAGCACTTTAAGAGCCCAAGTGCTAAGAGATCCCATAGCCATGAAATCAAGTGCCTCTTTACTTATCAATTCCGTAAGCAAATCACCAAATGCAAAAATATCAGTTTCCACCGTCCATTTACCTACATGATTGTGCAACATATCAATAAACATGCCAATCATATATGACATTTGAATAGCATAAGCATGAATAATATTGTTGAAAGCATGCACCATAAGCAAACATTTAGCACTTACTATCAAATTGCAACTATGCAACAAGGTTTTTGGATTGGAGGAGATAAATAAGAAAATTAATAAAACAAAACAAAAATTGACTTCCAATTAGATTTTTTTGGAGATCAGTAGAAAGACTAAGTCAAAACACTCAAAATCATTTCCAACCAAATAATCACATCATATTCCGGCTTTAGATATGAAATCAATAATTGACCACTGATGCATGTATACATATGAATATAAGCAGCAGCCAACAAAAGTTTACACATCTAAGATGCAAATAATATCCCTCAAATTCTTTGACATTGATAGCCTCTACTTGTGTCCTAGCTCCTAAGAAGCCAAATCAAACCCAAGCTTTTATCTCATTAACTATGGTCGGATCTAACGACGTCATTCATTTCTCTTGAAATTTATTTCATTCGTTAGCTCCATCCAGACCTTACATGTTTATAAATCTAAATTACCAAAGAGAATCAAGGATCCCTCTATCATGAATGATAACATTTTTGGACTCGCTCATCAAGAAAGATAGATGGAAACTTCCGAATAGGAATGACTTAAGTTGTGCTGTTACAAACCCAGTATTGTTCTAACTGGGGTTATTGTGACCTTTTGCAAAGGATCATATAGTTTGTTCAAGGGAAGGGATGAAGAAGAGCAAGAGTATAAAAACCTAACAAACAGGCTTCTTCACACCAATATAAACCTCAAAAATGTCAAACACAAATAAAAATAAAAGAGAGAAATAAAAAACCTAAAAATGGTGCACCTATAGATTTTTCTCTTATTTATATAATCATTGCATCTTACTGGAGATGAGAGGATGCCTATTATCTAGGACCATGACCCTAGATAGAGCAGAAAATCAATAGCGCTACACATCCCTCTTTTAGATTATTCTGCCTGATGTTAAAGAATGACACCAACAATCTTCAATCTCCTTTCTCCCACTGCCCTACTCCAGATGGGATTGAGGTAGTGATAAGCAAATAAAACATATTTGACAATTAAGAAGATCTCTATTTTAGAACCTAGAAATGTCTAATATCTAAGCAAATAAAAAGAAAAGTCAAATAGCAACTGTCACTTTGGTGCCCCATTCACATACCAAGTCACTGATTTAATATTTAGTCAAATAAAGGCAAGCAACCAAAAGCGCACTCAAGCTACACATAACTAGACCAGATTGAATTCACATCCAATTGCATGTCAAAACGGGAATCAAGACTGCTTGAAGCTTGTAAGTCTCACTCAGTGTGTATGTACATATATTTCATAGAGACCATATATGTAGTCAAAATGTTATAGGCACCACAATCTGCTATTATCACCCACTTATGTCTAACATACGTTGTACAAATTGTTTAACACAATAGCAGTGCGCGCGCGCAATCCTATTGTAACTCACATCATAGACACAAAACAAATTGATCCAATCAGGTGAGGGCATACAAAAGGAACAATATTTTTTCTTTTTTCATAAAAGATCATTCTACATATCATAATAATAGAACACCTTTTCATAAGCATGACAAGCTAAGGATCAGAGACATCATAAAAGTTCTCCGAATTTTCACAAAAAGACATTATAAAAGTTTCTCTGAATTTTCACAATCAAGTTGAAAGTATTCAATATGAGACCAGGACTTGTCAAGAACTAGACTAAACATAATGATGTGTAGTATCGAGGTATGAGAAATAATTACATAAAATGGGAAATAAAAGGAAGCAAGACTAAGCCTATAACATAAAGAAAAATGTATACCTCCACGGCCATCTTTAAACTCAGGAATATCCAAAGTATATATCCCACCACTAACCCACTTAATAACTTTATCTTCCCGCTTTACCTCTTGCATAGAAGGACAGAGGCCAAGCTCGCACAATTTTATATTACCTTCCTGGATATCAACATTGCAATAGAAAATATTAAGTCTAATCTTTAGAAACAAAGTCCAGTGTAAGAATGTATACTTAATTACCTCATCGATCAATATATTAGTAGGATCAATACTGCCAATTGTAATGTTTTTACCATGAAAATTCTTCATCAAATGTGCAACTTGGACAGCCACTTTCAACCTAACATCCCAACCAAGATTACCTATATTAGAAGAAATAAAGAATCAACAGCAAAAAAAGAAAAGAAAAAAAAAGAAAAAGAAAAACTTGTCAAACCAATTTTCAAAATCAATTATCATTTGTATTACCATGTATGAGTGCATCACGTAGGGTTGTCTTTGCCTCCAGGTCATAGAGAACAGCCAATTGTTTGTCAATAGAATAACCAATCAATTTAGGCACATATGGATCTGATCTCATAGGCTCTTTTGTCAACAAGATGATTTGTTCCTAGAACACGAATGTATATTTCAATTAGGTGATGAGATCAAATAACAAAACAAATGAAAATCAACAAAGCAAAAAGAATGCTTCTCCTACATAAAGTCTTCTTGCATTTAGAAAAACGAATTGTGCCGTTATAGGAAACAAAACATCCCATGTCTTGATAACGACATTCTTCAAAATTCCTGAATCTTGCTGAATCTTAGCACTCAAAAATCTGCCAAACATATTTTTGCCAATAACAGATTCTTGTTTAACATCGTGAGTAAATGCTTCCAAATCAGAATACTTAAAGTGTTTCACGCCATCCAAATCTCTATCTTGCCGCTCCTCTATCCGATTGGGCCTGGCATAAACAAATAATATAATAAAAAGAGAAGCAAAATGTCAAATTATGTTAAAAGCAAATTTTAAAAAAAAAAAAAAAAAAAGCAATTACATAAATTATTGACATGAAATAGTGCACATATAAAAATAAAGAGGCCTAGAAAATATAGGAACAAGAAGAAGAATTATAAGATTTTCTGAAATAATTTTAATTTACAAGAATGATTTAATTTAATAGCAAATTACCAAAAAAAAAAAAAAAAGGAAACCTGTGACTGCGCATTTCCGCGTGGAACCATTCGGTCAGGAATTGTTCATCCTTAACCTCACATGGGGGCTTGAGCAAAAAAGACAGGGATAGATTCTCCCTGTTATAGAGAACATCAGCGATGTGAAGTTCCGCTAATAAGTCTAGAAAACCTTTTTGCGAAGTCTCCGCTTCTTCCGACATTGGATCTGGAAGGTTTCTACGCGTTCAGAACTTGGGCGGCGCCCTGTCGCGCAGAGAAAGAAAACAAGAAGGTAAGCTCGAGAGACCCAAATAAAAACCCTAATCGCTTAACCCCAAACCTATTGCCGCTTATTTAGCTATTGTCATGAATGGCTTCTTTTATCCCTAATTGCTTATTTAGCTGTTAATTACTTGGAATCTGAATTGTCCTTCACCCATTTTTTCAAACACACACTTATCGCGTATTTTTACATCATAGGCATTGCATAGCGCAGACCAACCAAAAGAGACAAAGTAAGACCCTGCATGTCGCCTACACACGCTAAAACTGTATTGATTGTTATGACAATCAATTACGGCCATTGTCCCAATCTTAGATATTTTGGTCCCTACTGCAAAATTCTTTGTGAGAGGCTACAATATATTTCAAACATGACAATTAGCATATAATCATGTTTTGAATTTGTTTAAAAAAAAATTAAGAGCAATAAACAAGAAGAAATTACCACATAAGATCTATCATTTTTCACTACCAACTCCAAAACATGCACACCATGGTCTTTGCCATTGACCTACTCATCACGTTCTTCAACATCGACTTCTTCAATTTCCTTGTTATCAACTTCTATTTCTTCTACCTCTTGGCTCTCATCACTCTCATCGCTATCATCACTTTCATTGCTATCAATCTCAATAGGCACCCCAATTATATATTTATCATTAAAAAGGATTAGTATGATTATCATTACTATTAATTAAGTAAATTAATTGGTCGATTAAAAATGTAAAAATAATAGAATAGCTAAAACACTTACCATTAATATCTCTTTCACAAGCGTTGTGGCTGAAGATTTTACCTTTAAATGTTCCCGACCCTTTCCAATAAAAGACTAGAAACTCTCCAATTTGTATAGAAATGACATTCGCAAACTCTATCCAACCATCCGTAAAATAGTATGTAGCATCTATTTTCTCCATTTTCACCCTCTGTGACAATCCGTTACATTTCAATGTGTATGTAGACACTATGAAATCGCGGTATCTTTCAAAAAAAATTTACTGGCAGACGCTATATTACATGCAATCCTAGTTTAGTAAACAATAGCAAATTATGTATTATTTTTTTAAAGGTTAGAAACGCTCTAGCAAAAATGAAAAGAATATGAAAACACTAAATGCTAGTAAGTTACAAAAAATGTGCAATTATAGGCCATAGTGGGTCGATCACTACAATTATATCTACTTCAAGCGTCCAATCTTTTTTGAAAATTTATGTATTATTTTTTAAAATAAATTAGACCCCACCCATATTTAATTATTTTTGTGTTAACGGTCGAATCTTTGTCTTTTCAATATTAAATTTCTGATTTCGCCATACGACCAATTTGGGTGATCATATATTATAAAAGCTTAGTTTCGCATCTTTAAGAAGAAAGCTGTAGAATAATAACTCCACCGTTGGAGAAACTCAGTTATCTACCCCTCGATGTAACAACCATGTTATACTTAGCAAGAAATCTGCAGGCTTCTGATTGTTCTACTGATGAACTCTATTTTAGGATAGTTCCATGACTGCAAAAATTCCAAGAAATTACTATGATAAACTGATGTATACATACACTACCACCACTACCACCACCACCATGGTATACATACACCACTACCACCATGGCATACATACACCACCACGACATACATACACGACATACAAAAAAACAAATAAAATAAATAAATAATATTTAAAAAGATCCAAACATACCTCTGTGTATGTTGCATTGTGTGTCTCGGGTGTGTTACTGTGTGTGTGCGGTGTGCGGTGTGCGGTGTGCGTGGGGAAGGGGAAGGGGAAGGGGAAGGGGAAGGGAATGATGATGCCGAGGGTGGGGAGACAAATGGACAATAGAGATGCGAGAGAGAGAAGGGTTCTGAGTTTTTTTTTAATTGAGAGCAAAATGACACTTTTGCCCTTCTTGCTGTTAAATTTAATGGCAGGAACTTAAGAGATGGGCCTCTTTGGTCTTTTTATAACATTGAGAGACCAATTTAATTTTTAGGACAAATTTTAAAGACTAAAACGGTTTTTGCCCTATTATTTATTGTTACCTTTTCTTTCGGGGTTTGAAAATTAATTAGGGTAAATATCATTCTAATTCCTGTAATAAACAAAATTATCACACTACTCTGCATTCACAAAATTATCAAACTTCTCTGTGTTTTTTAAAAAACGCCACACTATTCCCTTTAAGACATTTTCACCCTTTTATAATATATATATTTCTTCTTTTTTTCTGTTCATTTACACCTATTTTTTATTTATTACTAAATAAAAAATTAAAATTTCATCTTCCTCACCATGTATTGGCAACGCGTACCGTTGTATTCTTATGCTTTTGGCCATTTTATGTCCTTTATAGAACACGTGCAGGACCAGTTTTGTTTGTTCAAGCACACTTTTCTCCTCGTCTAGGCTTAGTTAATGAATGAGTAACAATTATAATGGCTAGTGCCGTTGCACCTTAAAGTACGTGATTTTTATTTATCTCATGAAGTGTTCGTACTTATATGCTGCAATAATGACGGAACTGTTTACATCATATTTTAGGATGGATTTTCCTATATATCAGGTCACATTTGCAGTGTTTAGACTGAGAATATTTACACTTTCAAGAATTTTTTTGTAGTGTATATGCATTCATGAGTATGCTAAAGATGCAAGTGCGTTGTTATTTGAGTTCGTTTCTCATGCCCAGTGTCAGAAATATAATTCTTAAGATGCATGCTAAAGCATGATGTTGACACATATGATAAAATTTAAATGTGCATGTAACTATTGTAAAAAAGAATGGTGATGATGATGATGATGAAGGTGAAGATGAAGGTTGAATGAAAAGACATTTGGGAGATTAAGAACATATCTATTGTCTATTATATATTATTTTGTACATCAAAACTTAATTATTTCAGAAATATATAGTTTTATGTCCTCTAATATAAGATATAATTACATTTTAACTTAAAGTAATTGATAAGAACATAACACATTAATTATTAATATATTATTAAATAAGTGACTGAATCGTTACGATTTACAATTCAAAAAATTAAAATTTCAATTTGTGATTTGATAATTATAGTATTAAGTCCCACTCATGACCCACACACAAGTACAAATGTGTGACATAGGAGTGGCATGCTCAAGCCTATTGAACTTAAATCATATACACTAAACAAATAGATCTAATCAAGTGAGGACTTACAACGAAAATAATGATATAACTTTTCCATAAAGACCATTCCGCAAATCATAATCAGAAAACACCTTCCTATCAGGATGGCAAAATGGAAATCGAACACATCACAAAAAGTTATCCGAATTTTCACAATCTAGTTATAGAAATTAAATATGAGACAAGGACTTGTCAACAACTGGCCTAAACATAGTTATGATGTAATATCAAGATATATCTTTTTTCCAATATAAACAAGCTATAAATACATCAAACGGAAAATGAAAAGAGTAGTTGGTCAAACATGTTCAATAATAAATCAATACCTTAAATAAAATATATACCTCTAAGCTCAGGAGTATCCCAACTATATATCACACCAGCCCATGAATTAAACTTTTCAGCATTTATCTCTTACATACGAGCACAGAGACCAAACTCACACAATTTTATATTATTTTTCTGAATACCAACATTACAATAGAATATTCAAATATTTAGTCTAATCTTCAAGAACAAATTATACTCAAAAGATTATATTTAACTCATCCATCAATATATTCATTCTTCAGCAACTGTTCAACTCGAACGGCCCACATTCAGTCTAACATCCCAACCAAGACTGCCTATAATAAGAGGTATAAGGAGTCAGCAACACATCATCATTAGATATTTATATATTCTAAAGGAACAATTATTTTGCCACATGTCAACAAAAGATCATCTCTCTAATAAATTCATTATTTCATGCCATGCGTAGTTTTTTTTCAACTAAAATTTTCCAAATAAAACAATAATTTTATTTTTCAACAATTTTATAATTGAAACTTTTATATTTATCTACTAAAATTATAAAAAGTTAGCTGAAAGCAACCATTTTTATTTCTCAATCATCTTACCTATTTAGTACATATTCAAACTTTTATATTTATCTACTAAAATTATAAAAAACTTATTTGAATAATTTAATTTTCAACACATTTCTATAAAATTTAGCTAAATTATGAACTAAACTTTTGGCATAGACATCCACATAGAAACCAATATATTTCTATATGAATTTTGGAATACCAAAATTGGTAAATTATGACTTAATTTTTGATATTTTTCTACAAAATTTAGATAAATTATGGATTTAATTTTTGGCACTTTTTATTGAATTTTTTTTACATCCATAGAAAAACCAATATACTTTAATATGAATTTTGAAAAAATAAGATTGCTAAATTATGACTTAATCTTGGATATACTTTTACAAAACTTAGATAAATTATGGACTTAGTTTTTGGCACATTTTTTGTCTAAATTTTTTTGGCACCTTTATGCGTATTTCAAACCAATATATTTATACAAATATTTTGAAAAGAAAATTAACAATACTTTTTTCTATATAGATTTTAATTTTTAATTAACATGAAAATTTTTATTATGTTGAAGTTTTTCTAAACCTCTCTCAATTATTAAAATCTTAGATTAAATTATATCTATCTATTAATATTATAAATGAACAACTACTATGCCACATGTAAGCAAATAAGCATCCCTCAAGTAATAATCATCATGTCACGTGTAAGTAAATAACCACTCTTTCTAAAAAAATAATATTATCCTTGAATAAGTGATGTAAAAAAAATTGCTTTTACGATCTTGAATATATCTGATAGAACCTAATCCATATTCAAAACTAATCTTAGAAATAGATTTTATCTTTATTTAAACTCTTTTTTTTGTATAGATCACATGACCCTAATGTGTGTGTATATATATAAATATATATATGATATGCAATTTTTTTTCTTTTGCATTTGTAAAATAGGTGATAGTTATTCATAAAATAAATCTCAGTGTCTTTTTATTCAATGACTCAAAGTTATTATTATTTAATTTATAATTAATTTATTTGCAAAGTTTGGTTTTTATTTTTTGTCCAATTATTTGATGTTATTGCAATTGGATCAAGTTCTGCAAACATTGCTAACAAGATGATTGTTGATATAACAATAGTCGAATCGATTTCATAATTATTACTAATACTAATTGTGTTTACTTATTATTTTTATTCATCACTGTTAATTTTATTTTATACTGCAGGAAATTGGTGTAATATCCCAGTGCTTTGGAAAATGTTGTCGAGGGTTGAAGTTTCTGCGTCACATCCTCATAGAGAGTTTGTGATAGGCAATAGATAGAGAGAATGATAAAATTGGATTTTAGATGTATCTTACTAAAACGAGGAAGATGGTTAAGGAAGAGAAAGTTTTGTATTCAAGAGTCATTCATTGATTTTGTTCAATTTTTATTGTTTGATGGTTTATATATCTGTGATATTTATGATCTACTGCAAAGTCATTTTTGTACTTTATTTTGTTATTATACTTATTTTAATACTTTACTTTTTATATTTTTCAGTATAATATTACATATTATTTTTGTCGATATTTCTGAAGAATATTTTTGAAATAAACTTTCCAAGAAGTCAATAAACTTTCCACGAAATAGAAAAAAAGAAGAAAATTAGCAATAGTTATTTCCTATATAGATATCAATTTTTAATTATCAGAATCATTTAGGATATCTCATATCGTCATCAATTGAATGATGTAATTAGCTCAGTGTTTCATATGATATTATGTTCATTCTTTTCTTCTTTTTTTGGTCAAAGTTTTTTTGACATCTTCCTACGTATTGAAATCAATATATTTCTACAAATAAAATTGAAAAAATGAGCAAATTAATACCCCTATTAAAAAAAGTGTACTATCTCGATCTTAAATACATCTGATAAAACAAAATTCATATACAAAACTAACCAACAAATTTATTAAATTAGATTATATCTAAAGTTTGTATTCTAGGTATCGTAGGAATGTATCGTATCTTTATTTAAACTTCTTTTATCTCCATCTGTAGAAGTTTATTTAACAAAATCTATACACACAACTTTTTTATATTTTTTAATCAAGTTATTGTGAATTTGTATGAGTTGTACTCTTTTTCTCTCTTTTTTGCTTCTCATTTAAGTGTTGCTATGCATTAGTCACTTGAAAATAAGATTATTTAGCTTCCTTTGTTTAATTGTTCTCTAATGAGGCGTTGTTATTGTTATTATTATTATTATTTTTTTGTCAAACTATTATTATGCTTTGAATGCCTCAAATATGGAAATGCAAAATTTACTTAATAACTTTAGTTTATTTTGGTAAAAGTACAATTAAAAAAACTTCAAGTTAATGCATATTCATTAAATTCCAATTTGTACTTAAACCCCCTTTGTAACTAAACTCGTTTTCCTTCCAAACTCATGTTATGGTTCTAGATTAGCAAGCGGCCTATACAATGTTTCTAGTTAACCCCTTAGGCACCATTAGGACCCTCGATATCACGCAAACACCCGCATTTAGCCCGAAAGCCCCAAATTCCCTCTTTTGGCTTTGTACTACAAGTACCTCAATCGGGACTCACATGAGAACTAGCAAAGCTTAGTTAGGTCTTAAATAGCCTAGGACTACTAAATGTGGAGGCCAATTCAACCCGGATTAGCATTAACCCCGAAACCCCCTTTTAAAAGTCGGCTATTTCACGTTTTATACAAGTTTAGAACAATTCAAGGGCACGGGGCTATTGGACTACCTTCATTGGCACCTAGGGCATCTATTAGAAGCAATGAAGCAAGCCAATACGCACAATTACATAAAACCTTAAAAATCCGTCATTATTCACTTCATATAATCAAAGTAACGATTCCAACCGTTTAAAATGCCAATCAATAGCTTAAATGTGTTCTCTAGCACTTATATACAATGTACAATAGCATGGATAAGCATTGCAATATCATTTGATAGAATTTCTAACAATTCAAGAAAATAACAACATTTCTAAAATGCACAAATAATCATGAAAACCCTCACCTAAAGCGCGTAGGAGCACCTAGAAGGCTTGTAGACAACCTAAAGCACTTGATCCTAGCTTGGATTGGCTTGGATTGAGGGTTTGAAGAAGCAAAAATCAATTCTCTTGCCTGCTCAAGGCTGTCGGCCTGCTATAGTACTTTTCAGCTTATTTTTTGTTTTGTTTTGCAAGTTATGAGCTTAGGTGGTGTGTTGTGTGAGTATATGAGGAGTTGGGGTTATGTTTAGGTGCAAAAGTTGACTAATAGAATATGTTTAGCTAGCTAGAATAAGCCCTAAGGTGCAATTATGTGCTAGTTAATTAAAACACTCAGTTAAGTTACGTAACACTATTCATCAATTCACTAAACTATTTTCTAAACGAAGACTCCTATCGTTCCTAGCTCAATCACACATTTTTCTCACTCCTAAAACAATTAATATGATTTAATAAAAATGCTAATTCAGTAGTATTATGCAGTTGAAAAACAGAAGGAATAGTAACTAAAGAAGACAGTAATTAAAACACAGAAGAAATGCGCACATAGTTGATGCAACAGAAATCTAGAAGTACGACAAAATCTCAAGCATTACACCCTCTCTCCCTTAAACTAATTGCGTCTACTCAATTCTTACATGATTCGGTGAATAATTTTGGATATTTCTCTCGCATCTCCTCATCTCTTTCCCATGTAGCATCTTATATCTCGTGATGATCCCACAGAACCTTAACCATCGGAATACTTTTAGTTCTCAGCTCCTGAACTTTCCAATCAACAATTCGAAGAGGTTTCTCCGTGTAGGTCAAAGTTTCACTGATCTCTAATGGCTAGGGCTCAAGAACATGAGAAGGATCTGGCTGATATTTCCGAATTATAGAAACATGGAAGACATCATGAATATTGCCCAGGCTAGGAGACAAAGCTAGTCGATAAGCCAATTCACCAATTGATTTAGTTGCTTCAAACGGTCCCACATAACGTGGACTGAGTTTTCCTCCCTTACTATGACGAATCAAACCCTTGCGAGGAGAAATTTTCAGAAATACCCGATCACCTACAGCAAATTTCAGATCACGATGGCGTCTATCTGCGTAACTCTTTTGCCGACTCTGCACTGTAAGCATTCTTTTTCTGATAAGCTAAACATTATCAATCATTTTGTTCATCTCTGGCAATAGAGTAGGATCAATAGATTTCAACTCTCCAACTTCATCCAAATATAAAGGATATCTGCATTTACGCCCATACAAAGCTTCATACGATGCCATACCGATAATAGCTTGATAATTGTTGTTATAAGCAAATTCTGCAAGAGGTAAGTATCTCTCCCAACTCTTACCGAAGTCCAGAATGCACGCTCGTAACATATCCTCAAGTATTAGAATAATTCTTTCAGATTGTCCATCCGTTTGAGGATGATAAGAAGTACTGAAGTTCAATGTTGTGCCCAAAGCTTTCTGAATCTTTTGGTAGAACTGAGATGTGAACCTGGGATCTCTATCTGATACAATACTCTTTGGAATCCCATGAAGTTTGACAATATTCTCAATATATAACTCCACTAGCTTATCAAGAGAATCAGTCTTCCTTTTAGCAATAAAATGAGAAGTCTTGGTCAATCTATCAACAACAACCCAAATTGAGTTATTACCTTCGAAGACCTCGGAAAATCAGAGACGAAATCCATGGTAATATGATCCCACTTCTATTCAGGTATAGCTAAAGGCTGTAATAACCCTGTAGGTCTCTGATGCTCTGCTTTAACTTTCTGACAAGTAAGACATCTAGCAACATAGTCAGCGATTTCTCTCTTCATGTTGTTCCACCAGAAGTTCTGTTTCAAATCTTTATACATCTTTGTACTACCTGGATGGATAGTATGGATAGTATACTTAGAATTATGAGCCTCTGCAAGAATTTGTTTCTTTAAAGCTGGCTCAGAAGGATTACAAATTCTGCCTTTGAATTTAAGAAGACCATCATCATGTAATTTGAAATCCGACTCTCCCCTTTTCGATTTCTCTAAGATTTTCAACAAATGAGGATCCGTCTGCTGAGCTTCTTTAATCCTAGATAATAATAGGGATTGAATATGCAAACTTGCAAATTGAATACCAGAATCTGAAGTCTTAGGCTTCCATAGACATTATTCTTCCATGAACTCTCAATTTTTTATGATTAGACTGGCAATTGTAACCTTTCGGCTTAAAGCATCAGCAACAATATTGGCCTTACCTGGCAAATAATTGATAGTGCAATTATAATCGCCAAGCAATTCCAACCAACACATCTACCTCATATTCAACTCTTTCTGAGAAAAGAGATATTTCAAACTCTTGTGATTAGTAAAGATTTCAAATTTATTTCCCCAAAGATAGTGATGCCATTTCTTTAGTGCAAAGATAATAGCTGCAAGCTCAAGATCATGTGTCGGATAATTAAGTTCATAAGGCTTCAATTTCCTGGAAGCATAGGCAATAACTTTTTCATTCTGCATCAATACACAGCCCAAACCTTCCTTAGAAGCATCACTATAGATTACCAGATTATCAGTATCATTAGGTAGAGCAAGAATAGGAGCTATGGTTAATCTCTTCTTCAGTTCTTAGAAGCTAGCCTCACATTTCTCATTCCAGTCAAACACAGTCTTCTTTCGAGTGAGCTGAGTCAATGGTCCAGCAATTTTAGAGAAATATTTGACGAATCTCCAATAATACCCAGCTAAACCAAGGAAGCTACGAATTTCTGTAACAGTTTCAGGCCGTTTCCAAGATAACCCAACTTCAATCTTCGCTAGATCAACAGAGATACCATCCTACGAGATAATGTGACCAAGAAAAGTAACTTGCTTAAGCCAGAATTCACATTTGCTAAACTTTGCAAATAACTGATGCTCTTGAAGAATCTACAATACAATTCTAAGATGTTGTTCATGTTCCACTTCAGATTTAGAATATACAAGAATATCATCAATAAATATAACCACAAATTGGTCCAAATATGGACAGAATACTCTCTGCATCAAATCCATGAATGCAGCAGGAGCATTAGTTAACCCAAACGGCAGAACAACAAATTCATAATGACCATACCGAGTTCTGAAAGCAGTTTTGGGGAAATTATCTGACTTAATCCTTAACTGATAATAGCCCTGCCTCAGATCAAATTTAGAAAATAACCTGGCACCTTGCAACCGATCAAATAGCTCATCAATCAAAGGCAATAGATATTTGTTTTTTATAGTTACCTGATTAAGACTCCGATAATCAATGCATAAGCGAAGAGATACGTCTTTCTTTTTAACAAATAGAACTAGTGCACCCCAAGGTGAAAAACTCGGTTGAATGAATCCCTTCTCAAGCAAGCCCTGTAACTGAACTTTCAATTCCTGCAATTTGGGTGGCGCCATTCTATATGGAGTCCTAGAGATAGGTGTAGTCCCCAGCAATAAATCAATCATGAACTCTATCTCTCTATCCGGCGGTAAACTAGGTAATTCCTTAGGAAAGACCCCCGGAAACTCTATCACAATAGGTAATCATTCAATTTCAACTGGTCCACAAGTTGATTAATCAAATATGCAAGATAAGCCTCACAACCTTTGCTCAACTATTTAGATGCTCTAATGGAAGAAATGATAGGAGTTCCAGTTGATTTTCAACTACCAACTATTTCAATTACATGGTGGTCAGGCATTTCTAATCTCACAATCTTCTTTCTACAGTCAAGATGTGCATAATAACTTCCCAAACAATTCATCCCCAATATAATTTCAAAGTTATTGAAGGGTAGACTAACCAAGTCAGCAGGAAATACACGAACCTCAATAAAAATATTACATGCTATGCAAATAGATCTAGTAACAAACTTCGGACCCATAGGAGTGTAAACTACAATCTCATGCAACAGTTTATCATGATTCAGTTTAGCATTTTGTGCACAAGTAGGAGTAATAAATGAATGCGAAGCTCCAGAATCAATTAAAACTTTAACCGATTGATCATTAAGAAGAAAAATACCTTTTACTACAGCAGTCGTATCCAGAAGTTCTTCTGCATCTAAGTCAAATACTCGGGCCTGACCCGTGGTATTGGTGTTGTAGTTGATGCTCTGGTCTGCTTCCCCTGCCCAGATGTCTGTCCTTTACTATTCTTGATTTTCGGGCATCCTTTACCCTTGTGTTGATCACTGCCACATCCGATACATCGGCCCAATCACTTCCAACAATTTTCCTCAGTATGACCTTGGCGTTGATAGAAACTGCACTGCTGGTGACGTCTTGCAACAGTGCCTCCCGATGGAGCTCTGTAAGAAGAGGTAGCTGAACTACCTTGCTGAGATCAAGCTGTAACTGGATGAATCTGCCCCTGATTCTGACTCTGAACCGGTTGTGCCTGAGTCTGAGTAGGCCCTACATAACTCTGTGCCTGCCTCGGCTGCGGACTCTGCCCAATTGAAATAGTCTGCCTCTAGTCCCCCTAACTCTGTGACTGGAATTGCCGCTTACTCGATTGACTAGTCTCGGCCAACACATCTGCCTTGCATTTTTCATACCTCGAGGCGGCTCTGACCATTGTAGCATAATTTGGGTAATCATTTGCAGACAGATTAAGCATAATATCACTTCTCAACCCCATGATGAATCTCTGCATTTTCATGTCCTCTGGCTGTACCAAAGTCAGCACGTAACGGGAGAGCCTAGTAAAAGTAGCCGCAGACTGATCCACTAACATATTCCCCTGCTTCAAAGCTATAAACTCTACTTGGCGTCTTTCACAGGAAACCACTGATATATACTTATCTAGAAATTCACGGACGAAGTCAGCCCACAAATGTTGAACCCTCTCTACTTCCCATTTCTCACTAATAGTACGCCACCACTCCTCGGCGTCACCCTCCAGAACGAATGTGGCATAGGTAATTTTTCTCTCATCATTGCACTCGAGTATTGTAGCCACCCTTTCAAACTTTCTCAACCACAATTCAGCCTTCATATTATCTGGCTCTCCGAAGAAGCTGTAGGCCCTATGATGTAAAAACCTGTCATACAAATTACATCCGGTAATACAACTACCCTCAGCTCTTGTAGCCTGATTACCTCTGGCAGCCCCTGTTTATCCCTGTTGAGTCATGGACTTGGCAATGGTATTCATAGCATTGGCCATTGTGGCCAAGATTTGTGCGTTACTAAGTTCTTGAGCTTATGGTGCATTTCCTGCCATACTGGCTTCTTGCCCAAGAGCCTCCTCTGGTTCTCTATCAGCAGCCTGATTGTAGTAGCCGAGCCCAGAATGTGAAATTTTCTTGTTTATTTATCTGAAAATTATTTTTTCTTAAACTCTTTGAAATTTAATTGTTATTCCTTTGTCGTCGTAAAGTGCATTGCATTTTGAGAGCGATAGTTAGAGCGTGTTTTCTAGTACTCAGCAAATAGTGAAAACTAGTATTTAGTATTTTAATTTTACTATTTTAGTTGTTATTAACTAGAATTAGATTTGTGTTAGTTGTTTTAGCTTTAAAATGCCTAAAATAAGCTTATTTGACCAACTTAATTTAGCTTTGACCAAGCCTTGACCAATTGACTAAGCTTGTCATCTTTTATAAGCATATAATAGCAAAAAAATAAAACAAAAGAAAGCTGAAAAATAGAAGCAAAGGGCTGAAACATCAAGAGAGGAAAAAAAAGATTTCAATTTCCAAACTTCAAATCTTCGCGAGAGCTTGCACGGGGTTGTGTCCGAGGCTTCCTACGTGGTTTTCCTAGCATCTAGGAGCGTCTAAGGTGAGGGAAGCATGTTTATTTGCGCATTTGAATGTTTGGTGTATCAACTTTAATTTTTAGGTTTTATGCGTAGAACGTTAGTTTATCCATTTTGATGCTTAAAGAATGTTCGTTGGCAATTGTAGAACATGTATTTGTAGCTTTTTAGCATTTTACGCGGTTGAATATCGAAATTGCAATTTAAATTGATAATGGAATAGTAAAATATGAATAGTAAACCCTCGTTTCGTTAAAGTTGCTTCATTTTGCGTTATGTTGATGTAGGAATGTGCTAGATATGCTAGAATGCCTAAATGTATGGTTAAATTGGATTGTGCAATGGAAAAACAGAGAAAAACGCCTTGGTACATGTTGGGGTCGTTTAGGTCGAGTTTAGCATTTTTTCGTTTTGCATGATGGCATTGTCTCGGGAGGCCATGGAAACACTTTTGGTGTGATTATGGCGTTGGTTGGGTGTTTGGTTAGGGTAGCTGTAGTTCAAACGAGCAAAGGGAGAAATCGGGGCCTTGCGGGAATTCTAGGATAAAGTAGGGTTTCGCGGTCTTTAGACGTGCCTTATAGTGACCTAGGAGGATTGGTGAAGTCGGTTTCCAAAACTCGTGGCTCGTTTGAAAGTAGTAGCGTTTTGAAAGTTGGGGTCATTTTATGTTTTTGTTGGTTTTTATAGTGTTATGCTTGTAGGATGCTTATTATTACTTGTTATGCTTGTTAAAGTTGATTATGATTGAAATGTTTATCCATTGTTGCTATTGCATGCGAGAGTAACCTACTTTGTTATTCTCACACGTGTGGCTCTATTGCTTGATTGCTCGATTGTTGCATTGTTTATTGTATTGCATTCGTAGAGTCAGGGGCGGTGTGACGGGCCTCTCTGGGTAGCCTCAGGTTGCCAGGGTTGGTTGCCCTAGCTCCGTGTCCTATTCCCTTTCTTGCTTGGGTTGCCTCCCAGGGAGATTTGGGTCGTAGAATTGATTGGATACTTCCGGAGTATTCCAAACTGAAGTTATAAGGTGGTTGGGCCAGTGCGTCGTCATCGGATTCGTGATTGAGAGTTGCTCGTGGAAAGTGAATTGTATCCTTTGATTGAATGATTATAGCCTTAATGTTTGTCTTGATTTATTGTTGTCTTTGCTTGTATTTCTATATGATAATTGAATGATCTGCTTGACTATTTGCATTGCATTCTCCTCTCACCTCCGTCCTTGAGACCAATAACCCTCGCTGAGCAATAGTTTTTGCTCATTCCTTTCTATACTATATTTTACAGTAGTAGTTGAAGCTGATCCTATTGAGGTAGTTGAGGAGGTGGAGCAAGTGGAGGTGTTTCCTTGATAGCACTTTCTTTGCTTAGCTGGTGGTTGGTTGCCAGACTTTTGTGCGGGCCATGCTTGATGTGTATATTGCTTGGTTGACGCTTCATTTTGAGGCTTGTAGCCTTGTATATAGTTTCTATTTTGAGGCCTCTGTGGTCTTAGGTTGTAAAAGTTGAAAGAATGTGAATTTGTAAAGATATACTCATATGACTAGTAAAGAATTGCATACTAATGGTTTAACTATTTAGTGGCATAAGTAGTTGTGTAGTATGCATGTCATTTTTGGTTTGCAAAGTTGGTTAATGAGAAGATGTATGTTTTCAAAAAAAAGAAAGAAAGTTGACTTGTTCAAATGATTATTGTGGTTTTCGCGAGTATTATATTGAATGTAGGGTTCTCGGATCGTCCACGGTACAGAGGAGACTCCGTCTATGTGTTGGGTCCGGGCTTGGCCTTCTGCGTGGTGGGGTCGGGGCGTTGCATCTTTAGGTGGTATCAGAGCCTGATAGTATTGCATGAGCCGGGATATGTTTCTCGGTCTATGGGGTAAAGGTCTAAAATGATAAGGTGTTATTGTATGATTGTTAAGTGAAAAGTGTTATAGCATGACTATGTGAACTTGGATTGCTTATGTGTTTAAGTGAATTAGTTTGACATGTCAATCTTGTGTTATGTTAAATGTGTGATAGGATATTTGATTGTTATTGACTTGAGTGTTATCTAATCTTATGTGTTATATTTCTGTCTATAAACTACTTTTATATGTTGCCGGCTATTGTAAATTGTTACTACGCCGCCACGTCGTAGTACTCAAGGTCAAGGGGCAGATGAAGAGGCAGCAGAACAGGGTCAGCAACCGATACATGAACAGTTTATGGCTACTATGACCACTGTAGTTGACCGGATGACTCAGGTACTGCATGAGCAGAGGCAGGAAAGGAATAATCCCCAGGGAAATCAAGCTAATCCTAGTGGACAAGGGCTTAGGGCTGAGAATAATCAGTTGGAGAAATTCCTTAGGCACGAGCCGGGGAAGTTCTTTAGAGAGCCGGATGATGAGGCAGCCGAGAGATGGATTAACCGTGTTGAGAAAATTTACGCTGCTTTGAGGTACACTGACGAGGCAAAGATAGCTTATGCAGCATTTCTGTTTGAGGGCGACGCAGAACAGTGGTAGAATACTGTCAGGTTGAGGTGGGACTGTGAGGATGTTCCGCATTTGTAGGATCATTTCGTGAGTGAGTTTTGGGAAAAGTATATTCCCGAGATGGCTAGGGAAAGGCGGGAAGACGAATTTGTGGCCCTGAAGCAAGGAAACATGACTGTCGCACAATATGAGGCTAGGTTTGTCAGCCTGTCAAGGTATATGCCCGAGCTAGTGTGGCCAGCTAGGAGGATGATTCATAGGTTTGTTCGTGGGCTGAGAATGGATATACAGCTACATTTGACTGGGCAGACTTATACTACTTTTCCCGAGGCATTCCAAGCAGCCTCGAAGTTTGAGAAACGGAAGGCAGAGATGATAGCTGAGAGTAGCCAGCCAGGTAAGAAACAGTACTTGGGCCAGAGCAACCAGAGTCAGCAGAGGCAGTATCAGACTTTTGTTCAGGTTCCTCAGCAACGCTCGTATCAGCCATAGTATCAGATTCAGGCAAGACCAGCTGTGACTAGACCCCAGCAGGGAGGTACAGTTCCTACCACTGCCAGAGCCCCCGCACCTACGGGAAACACTGTTCTAAGACAAAATCAGCAGTGTAACTTTTGTAATCGATCGGGGCACATTGAAGCTAATTGCTGGAGAAAGAGTGGTAAATGCATTGGTTGTGGGAGCGATGAGCATAGGGTGAAAGATTGCCCTAAGTATAAGAATGTTCAGTGTCGTACTAGAGGCTAGGGTGTGCGGAATAGGGCTGCAGGTGCAGGTCCAGCACAAACGGTACAGGCTAGGGTCTTTGCACTAGATGCGGAGGAGCTACCCGATACTACAACAATAGTAGAAGGTACCTTTCTTCTCAATAATCAGCCAGTTAAAGTTTTGATTGATCCCGGAGCTACACATTCGTTTATAACTCCTGCATGTGCATGATCTGTGAATGTTTGCATTAATAAACGGCCGCATAAAGTTGAAGTTAGTACGCCTTTGGGTGCGAAATTTGTTACTGAGTCTATATGCAAATCTTGTGTTATATGCATTGAGGACTGTAAATTTCCTGCTGATTTAATTATACTGCCCTTCCATGACTTTGAAATCATATTGGGAATGGGTTGGTTAGGGAAATACTATGCTCAGTTGGATTGTAGAACAAAAATTGTTTATCTTCAGATTCCTGACCTACCGGTACTAGAGATTGTTGGGAACTGCAGGGCTGCCCGAATACCTCTTTTATCATCAATCAAGGCTTCTAAGTTGTTGAATAAAGGTTGTGAAGCTTACCTAGCTTATCTGATCAATCAACCTACTGATAAGTTGAATTTGAATGAGGTTCCAATTGTTAAAGACTTCCCTGGTGTATTTCCCGAGGAATTACCGGGTTTACCACCGGATAGGGAGATTGAATTTGTGATTGACCTTATGCCGGGCACTGCACCAATTTCTAGGAATCCTTATAGAATGGCACCGGCTGAACTTCAGGAATTGAAATTTCAGCTTCAGAACTTGCTTGAGAAAGGGTTTATACAACCTAGTTCTTCGTCGTGGGGTGCGACTGTGTTGTTTGTGAGAAAGAAAGACGGCACGCTACGGTTATGTATTGATTACAGGGGACTTAATCAAGTCACGATTAAGAATAAATACCCCTTGCCATTGATTGAAGAATTGTTTGATTAGTTGCAGGGTGCGAGTGTTTACTCCAAATATAACTTGAGGCACGGTTACTATCAACTCAGGATTCGGAGTGATGATATACCTAAGACGGCATTCAGGACTAGATATGGCCACTATGAATTTGTTCTGTTACCGTTTGCATTGACGAATGGACCAGCCGCATTCATGGACTTAATGCAGAGGTTTTTTCGACCTTATCTTGATCAATTTGTCGTAATCTTTATTGACGACATTTTAGTATACTCTAAGAATGAGGTTGAGCATGAACAACATTTGAAGATTGTGCTACAGACTTTGCAAGAAAACAAGCTTTTGGTTAAATTCAGCAAGTGCGAATTCTAGTTGAATCAAATCTCTTTTCTGGGCCATATCATTTCACATCAAGGAATTTCAGTAGACCCTACTAAGATTGAAGTTGTTTTGTCTTGGAAGAGACCTGAAACGGTGTCAGAGATTCGGAGCTTTCTAGGGTTGGCAGGTTACTATCGGAGGTTTGTTAAAGACTTTTCCAAAATTTCTGGAACTTTATGCCAGTTGACTCGAAAGAAAGTTAGTTACAACTGGGATGCTAAATGTGAATCTAGTTTCCAAGAACTGAAGAAGAGACTAACTACAGCTCCTATACTAGCTTTACCTGAGGGTACAGAAAACTTTGTTGTCTACAGTGATGCATCTAAAGAAGGTTTGGGCTGTGTTTTAATGCAGAATGGTAAGGTGATTGCCTATGCTTCTAGGAAGTTGAAACCATATGAAGTCAATTACCCTACACATGATCTTGAGTTAGCTGCAGTAGTGTTTGCTTTGAAGAAGTGGCGTCATTACTTGTAGGGTAGCAGATTTGAAATTTTTACTGACCACAAGAGTCTCAAATATTTATTTTCACAAAAAGATTTGAATATGAGGCAGCGAAGATGGCTAGAGCTATTAAGTGGCTACAATTGTTCTATAAACTACGTGCCAGGTAAGGCAAATGTTGTTGCAGATGCTTTGAGCCGAAAGGCCACTGTTGCAAGTCTAATTATCAAGGATTAAGAGACTTTGGAGGAAATTTGTTCATGGAAGCCAGAAGCTATTGAGGTAGGGATTCGATTTGCTAGCTTACAAATTCAGTCGGGATTGCTAACACAAATCAGGGAGGCTCAGAAGACTGATCCTCACATCTTGGAAATCCAAGAAAAAGCAAAAGGGGGAGAGTCAGAGTTTAAATTACATGCAGATGGTATCTTCAGATTCAGGGACAAAGTATGTGTTCCTGGTGATCCGACTTTGAAGAATGAGATTCTGTCCGAGGCACATAATTCAAGATATACGATTCACCTAGGCAGTACTAAAATGTATAGAGACTTGAAGCAACACTTCTGATAGAACAATATGAAGAGGGAGATTGCTGGGTATGTCTCCAGGTGTTTAACTTGTCAGAGGGTTAAAGTTGAGCATCAGAGGCTAGCCGGACTTCTGCAACTGTTGTCGATACCGCAATGGAAGTGGGTGCATATAACAATGGACCTCGTGACTGAGCTTCTGAGATGATGTGATTCTGTTTGGGTTGTTGTGGACCAATTGCCTAAGGTTTCACATTTTATTCCCGTGAACAAACAGGATAGCCTTGATAAACTAGCTGAGCTTTATGTTGCTAATATTGTGAGACTTCATGGTGTGCCACATAGTATAGTGTCAGATAGAGATCCCAGATTTAGATCTCATTTTTGGCAGAAGTTGCAGAAGTTGCAAGAGGCTATGGGAACTAAATTGAGCTTCAGTACTGCATACCATCCACAAACTGATGGCCAGTATGAGAGAACTATCAGGATCTTGGAAGAAATGCTTCGGGCATGTGTGTTAGACTTTGGGAAGAATTGGGAGAAGGTTTTGCCTTTAGCGGAGTTCGCCTACAATAATAGTTATCAATCTACTATAGGTATAGCTCCCTACAAGGCGTTGTATGGTCGTAAATGCAGATCCTCATTGTATTGGGAAGAGGTTGGAGAGATGAGAACAGTTGATCCGACTGTGTTACCTGAGATGATTAAGATGGTGGATAATGTTCACCTTATTCCCCAGCGAATGCTTACAACTCAGAATCGTCAGAAGAGTTATGCGGATAAGCATCGTCGGGATCTTGAGTTTGCTTTGGAAGATTGTGTGTTTCTTAAGATTTCTCCTTGAAATGGATTGATTCGGCACGGTAAGAGCGGGAAACTTAGTCCCAGGGTTGTGGGTCCGTTTGAGATCATCGAAAAGGTGGGTCCTTTGGCTTACCAGTTAGCTTTACTTCCGAGCTTGTCGAGACTGCACGATGTTTTCCACGTGTCAATGTTAAGGAAATATCATCCAGATCCTTCACATGTACTTGAACCCGAGCCTTTGCAGATTGAGGAAAAGTTAACTTATGAGGAGAAACCGATTCGAATTGTGGATCGAAAAGTTCAGGAACTTCGCAGGAAGAGAATTCGATTGGTAAAGGTTCTGTGGAATCATCACGGGTTTGAGGAAGCGACTTGGGAAAGAGAGGATCAGGTTCGGAGTCAGTATCCGGAGTTGTTTGTCGACCAGGTTAAAATTGCGTGGACCCAATTGTTTTAAGGGGGAGAGGGTGTAATACCCGAGCCCGGAATGTGAAATTTTCTTGTTTCTTTTTCTGAAAATTATATTTTCTTAAATTCTTTGAAATTTAATTGTTATTCCTTTGTCGTCGCAAAGTGCATTGCATTTCGAGAGCGATAGTTAGAGAGTGTTTTCTAGTCCTTAGCAAATAGTGAAAACTAGTATTTAGTGTTTTAATTTTAGTATTTTAGTTATTATTAACTAGAAATAGATTTGTGTTAGTTGTTTTAGCTTTAAAATGCCTAAAATAAGCTTATTTGACCAACTTAAGTTAGCTTTGACCAAGCCTTGACCAATTGACTAAGCTTGTCATCTTTTATAAGCATATAATAGCAAAAAAATAAAACAAAAGAAAGCTGAAAAATAGAAGCAAAGGGCCGAAACTTCAAGAGAGGAAAAAAAAAAGATTTCAATTTCCAAACTTCAAATCTTCGCGAGAGCTTGCACGGGGTTGTGTCCGAGGCTTCCTACGTGGTTTTCCTAGCGTCTAGGAGCGTCTAAGGTGAGGGAAGCATGTTTATTTGCGCATTTGAATGTTTGGTGTATCAACTTTAATTTTTAGGTTTTATGCGTAGAACGTTAGTTTATCCGTTTTGATGCTTAAAGAATGTTCCTTGGCAATTGTAGAACATGTATTTGTAGCTTTTTAGCATTTTATGCGGTTGAATATCGAAATTGCAATTTAAATTGATAATGAATAGTAAAATATGAATAGTAAACCCTCATTTTGTTCAAGTTGCTTCGTTTTGCATTCTGTTGATATAAGAAGGTGCTAGATATGCTAGAATGCCTAAATGTATGGTTAAATTGGATTGTGTAATGGAAAAATGGAGAAAAATGCCTTGGAACATGTTGGGCTCGTTTAGGTCGAGTTTAGCATTTTCCTCTTTTTGCGTGATGGCATTATCTCGGGAGGCCGTGGAAGCACTTTTGGTGTGGTTATGGCGTTGGTTGGGTGTTTGGTTAGGGTAGCTGTAGTTCAAACGAGCAAAGGGGGAAATCAGGGCTTTGCGGGAATTCTAGGGTAAAGTAGGGTTTCGGGATCTTTAGACGTGCCTTATGGTGACCTAGGAGGATTGATGAAGTCGGTTTTCAAAACTCATGACTCGTTTGAAAGTAGTAGCGTTTTGAAAGTTGGGGTCGTTTTGTGTTTTTGTTGGTTTTTATAGTGTTATGCTTGTAGGATGCTTATTATTGCTTGTTATGCTTGTTAAAATTGATTATGATTGAAATGTTTATCCATTGTTGCTATTGCGTGCGAGAGTAACCTACTTTGTTATTCTCACACGTGTGGCTCTATTGCTTGATTGCTCGATTGTTGCATTGTTTATTGTATTGCATTCGTAGAGTCAGGGGCGGTGTGACGGGCCTCTCTGGGTAGCCTCGGGTTGCCAGGGTTGGTTGCCCTAGCTCCGTGTCCTATTCCCTTTCTCGCTTGGGTTGCCTCCCAGGGAGATTTGGGTCGTAGAATTGATTGGATACTTCTGGGGTATTCCAAACTGAAGTTATAAGGTGGTTGGGCCGGCGCGTCGTCATCGGATTCGTGATTGAGAGTTGCTCGTGGAAAGTGAATTGTATCCTTTGATTGAATGATTATAGCCTTAATGCTTGTCTTGATTTATTGTTGGCTTTGCTTGTATTTCTATATGATAATTGAATGATCTGCTTGACTATTTGCATTGCATTCTCCTCTCACCTCCGTCCTTGAGACCAATAACCCTCGCTGCGCCATAGTTTTTGCTAATTCCTTTCTATACTATTTTACAGGAGTAGTTGAAGCTGATCTTATTGAGGTAGTTAAGGAGGAGGAGCAAGTAGAGGTGTTTCCTTGATAGCACTTTCTTTGCTTAGCTGGTGGTTGGTTGCCAGACTTTTGTGCGGGCCATGCTTGATGTGTATATTGCTTGGTTGACACTTCATTTTGAGGCTTGTAGCCTTGTATGTAGTCTCTATTTTGAGGCCTCTGTGGTCTTAGGTTGTAAAAGTTGAAAGAATGTGAATTTGTAAAGATATACTCATATGACTAGTAAAGAATTGCATACTAATGGTTTAACTATTTAGTGGCATAAGTAGTTGTGTAGTATGCATGTCATTTTTGGTTTGCAAAGTTGGTTAATGAGAAGATGTATGTTTTCAAAAAAAAGAAGAAAGTTGGCTTGTTTCAAATGTTTATTATGGTTTTCGCGAGTATTATGTTGAATGTAGGGTTTCGGATCGTCCACAGTACAGAGGAGACTCCGTCTGTGTGTTGGGTCTGGGCTTGGCCTTTTGCGGGGTCGGGTCGGGGCGTGACACTGATTCCCAGTTCGACGACGGGGTCCCATTCCAGACAACTAGAATACAAAGTATTATGACAAGCATATATATAATTCACAGTTAAATCACATAAGAACAAGTTCAAATAAGTTAACATAAGATCACATATAGGGTCATACAAACACTTTGCATACTAAAGACACAAGTAAAACAATTAATCATACTTTCAATTCTTAACTTTTCACTTTTACACAATAACTCATAAAAGACCTTTCACATTCTCGCTTTCATGCTAGCATGTGCTTTAACCATTCAATCATTCCCTTAGCCAATCAAGGAAACATTTATTCACACAATCACGCCTTAACTTAATAGACTCCTACCCATAGACTGAGAAAATTAACCCGACTTCATGCATTCTATAAGCTCTGATACCACCTAAATGTCACGCCCCGACCCAACCCCACGCTAAAGGTTAAGTCTGGACCCGACAAACGGACAGAGTCTCCCCTGTACCGTGGACATTCTGAAAACCTGTAAACGCTCAATAAAGCCACAATATAACAAGACAAGCTTTTATAACTAAAGTTCAAAGGTTCAAGGCCATCCGAGCCTTGAGACATACAGTAGTTCAGGTTCACACAAGCATGCATCCAACTTAACTTCTTTACAAAACCGCTTATCATGCCACTCCATGATAGCATTGAAACAATCTTAGAAGTTGAAAATAATCATACATCAGAACATTCACTCCTAAGCATGCAAAGCAGCTAGAAATAGAAACATAAGTTATTACATGCCATGGTTCCAAATCTACTACTACAATATCTATCTTTCAACTTGCAACTACATAACATATACATAGCTCTTAGGCTACAAAATAGAACATAAAGTAAACAAACGAGTTCTTCATTAAACAACAAGAACATAAACCACCTCAGGCAACTAGACACAGCAACTAAGGCAATGGTTCAGTTTGAACCTCCGGTTCTTCTCTTTCAATCAAATCTAGATGGGGATCACCCACATCGTCTCCTGAACTATGTTAGCGAGGTATGAGCAACCACTATTGCCCAGTGAGGGATAAAGGCCAAACGGGATGTGCAATGCAACAAATATAATAGTTAACAAAAAAAGCAAGTAAAGTACATTTGATACAGTAAATAACCACACATCTCAAAGGATACGATACACTTAACCCCAAACTCCATGATTCTCTTATCTTTGGCCATGAACCACGATCCACGATCAACGAACCACGATCAATGTGCTGGAAAAATCCCAATCACCTCAATGGGTGTACTTCGAATGTACCCCGATAATCCTACGACCCAACATCCATTGACAATCTCCGGACTAGGCGAATGAGGGAATAGGGTACAGAGTTTGAATATCCACTAGCAAGCCCTCTACCGCCCAACCGACATTCAACACATCCGCCCCTGACACTATGGTTGCGCAAGCAATATGCAATGCACTTAACAATGGCAAGACCATGTCAACAATATAAGCAATAACACGTGAGAGGATCAACAAAGTAGGTTGACCTCGAAACAGTTAGAATAGAAGCATTTTATATAAGCAATTAAGCCAATTACAAAGAGGCATATTCAAGATCCGCATAGAACTATACCAAAAGCTCCAAAACACCTTGAAACTAGATTTAAATAAACAAGGAATCATGCCAAGGTCTTAGAAGCGTGAGACAATCGAATTTGTACTTAAACCCCCTTTGTAACCAAACCCGTTTTCCTTCCAAACTCATGTTATGGTTCTAGATTAGCAAGCGGCCTATACCATGTTTCTAGTTAACCCCTTAGGCACCATTAGGATCCTTGATATCACGCAAACACCCGCATTTAGACTGAAAGCCCCAAATTCCCTATTTTGGCTTTGTACTACAAGTACCCCAATTGGGACTCACATGGGAACTAGCAAAGCTTAGTTAGGTCTTAAATAGCCTAGGATTACTAAATGTGGAGGCCAATTCAACCCGGATTAGCATTAACCCCGAAATCCACTTTTAAAAGTTGGCTATTTCACGTTTTATACAAGTTTAGAATAATTCAAGGGCACGGGGCTATTGGACCACCTTCATTGGCACCTAGGGCATCTATTAGAAGCAATGAAGCAAGCCAATACGCACAATTACACAAAACCCTAAAAATCCATCACTATTCATGTGACGCCCGAGGTCACTACTGTATTTTCCATTAGCTGTTGCATTCACTATTTGTGCATTTCAACTGTGCATTTACTTGTTATTTTTTTGGTTACTATTCATTACATTTTTCAACTACCTAGTTTCTTAGAATTAGCATTTTTCCTAGGTCATATTACTTATTTTAGGAATAAGAAAAATGAGCGTTCGAGCAAATTGCATTAGGAACATTCGTTTAGAAAATTCTTTAGCTGTTCGTTGAATAGTATTACATAGTCTAATATTAGTTTTGAGTTAGCTAACATTTAAATTACATCATTGGACTTACTTTAAGTGGCTTTGGCTCATTTTTAGTTGTCATACACACACATAAACATATTACATATATTATATATATACATTACAACACATATACTTAAAAATAGCTCAAAACAAATCAATTAATAGCCTTTTTATCCCCCCCCAAAACCAAAACTCAGTAGCAGCCCAAGGAAGGAGAAAAACTTTCATTTTTGCTTGGCAAACTTCACTTTGAGCTCATAATAGTCCACTCCAAGTGCAACCAAGCCATCTCCTAGGATCTACACTTCAATTTGTGAGGGATTTTCACTTATCTTTGCATTTTCTATGGTTTTTGTTTATGAGTCAAATTCAAGATTTTCTTTTATATGCCAATATTATGCTTAATTCCTTTACAAAGAGTAGTTTACATGTTCTAGAGACCTATTTTGTGATGCTTGAAGCTTTGGTCATGGTAGTTTTTGCATAGGTTAGTTGACGAAGACAATGAATAGTGACTATTTTAGGTTTTTGAGAAAATGTGCTATATGGCTTGATTCATTGCTTCTAGTAGGTCTCTTAGATGTTAATAAAGATAGTTTAAGAGCCATGTGATGTTGAATTTCTCAAAAATTGGCTAGCACATGATATAGGCAACTTTTAAAAAGGGGTTTTGGGGTTAATGCAAATCCGGGTTAATTTGGCCATTACATCTAGTGTTCTTAGGCTATATAGGTGCTATATATGCTTTGCTAAACCTTGGTTGAGTTCCGGTTAGGGTACTTGTAGTACAAACTCACAAGGGGAAAATTGGGGCTTTTGTGCTAAACGCAGGTAATTGGGTAACCTAGAGAGTCCTAAGGGTGCTTTATGGGTTAATTAGAAGTATGGAACATCCCGCCCGCTTAACTAGATCAATAGCTTGTGTTTGGAAGGAAAATGGCTTGTATTACAAAGGGGTTTTGGGTCAAACGTAAATCCGGGTGAATTTGGTTGATATATTTGGTGTTCTTAGAGTAAGTAGGGACTAAATGTGCTTTTCTAAATCATAGTTGAGTTTTGGTTAAGATACTTATAGTACAAATGTGCAAAGGGAGTAATCCGGGTTTTTGTGGCTAGTATAGGTTAATAAATGATTTCAAGGGTTCTAAGTGTGCCATAATGTATAACTAGAAGATTAGAATAGTTAGTTGGTGAATCTTGAGCCTTAGCCTTTGGTTTGGAGTTAAATGACTTAGGATAACAAAAGGGAAACTCGGGGTTTTCATGCTTAGCCTTTGAATTAGTTTTGGTGCTTGTATATCGTACCTTTATATGTTATTATATGGCATTTGTGAATATTTTGTGAAGTTTTGTGATCATCGGACATTGACCCCTTTGTGTTCGTATAGTTATTTTCATATTTAATGCTTATATCTTGTTATAATGTTTATATTACTTATATTTTGTTAAGATCAAATTCAAATAGACTTTGTATGCTAAGTGAGTAGGACTATAAGGATAACTTATCTAGTTATATGATTATTGATTATTGTAATTAAAAGTAATTGAAATTTATAACTTATGATCTTGACTTAATGGTATTTGATGCTTCTAATATATTTTATGTTGTCTAATGATATGGTAAGGTGAACATTGTAGCTTAATTGCATGTGGGATATAAACTTGTGTGCATAAGTGACTATAAATCTAGCTTCTAATGTTGTAGAGTTGAGTTAAGTATGAGTTGAGTTGGAATTGTTATAGTTAAATGCTAAACTTATATGAACACACTAGGGTTACATATTCGAGCTAATTCGGGAAAGTTGAAGTAAATCGGAGCTATTCTCTTGCGTGTTTCGCTTAATTCCAAGTGAGGGAGACTTTATCCTTACATGCATAATAGTTATTTACTTGTACATAGATTATGTGCACATACTGTCTATATATTGTGTGTGAGGGCAACCTACTTTGTTGTCCCTCAATCATGTGTTTATTGATTTATTCTATTGTTATCATTTTGAGTGCATTGCATCATGGTTGAGCAACCATTCGGGCATGGTAGTGTCGTGGAAATCGGACGGCATCGGGCTTGCCTATCTACCTTGGCTACCATGGTTGCCCAGTCCTTCTCTCGCTTGGGATGCTGCCCAGGGAGAGTTGGGTCATAGGATTTTGGGGTACATCTGGAGTACACCCATTTTGGAGTTATAAGGGGATGCCGACTTATTGGTATCAGTGTCATTATTACATCGGGATTTTTGTTCATGGCTCGTGGTTTGTGATTGAAGAACAAAGTGAATCGTATCCTTTTTAATGTGTGGTAACTTGTTGTTTCAATTGTTCTTTGGTTGTAAAATGCTTTATTTGTACTAACTGCTGCATTGCACGTCCCCGGTAGACCTTATCCCTCACTAGGCAATTGTGATTGCTCATATCTCGCTAAACATGTTTTAGGTGGTGCAGTTGGAGGAGTTGCCTTGACTGCTATGTACTATTACTTGAGATTAGAGTGATTGCCCACTAAACTGTGGAAGACCTTGCTTGTTCTACTTTATGTTCTATTTTGGGGCCTAAGGGCTTATGTATATATTTTGGTAGTTGCAAGTTTGATAGCTAAGTGGATGTAATAAGTGTTATGGAATTGTGGCATGTAATAAAATATGTTTCTGCTTCTAGCTACGTTGCATGCTTGGGTGTGAATGAACAGATGTATGGTTGGCTTTAATTTCTAAGAATGTTTAATTGCTAATATAGAATGGTACGATAAGCGAATGAAGACAAGGATTTTAAGACTATTGTTGCATGCTTGTATGTATTTATATTGTCTTGTGTTGCTTAAGGCTCGGATGGCTTTGAAGTTGGGTTTTCAATTAGAAATGTTCCTTTTGCTTCGTGGTTTTATTTGAATGCTTACAGGTTTTCAAAATGTCCACGGTACAGGGGAGACTCTGTCCGTTTTCCCTAAAACTTTGAGACTGAGTTGGAAATGGTGTTGAGAATAGCTTGGTTATTAGAGCCTCCGGTCTCATGAGGGAACGGGGCGTTACAATTGGTATAAGAGCTTAGTTAGCTCTCAACCGCGACAGGGTCCTCGGTCTGTTTGGTAGTAAGTCTTGAATGTGTGCTTGTTAAGTGTGTCTTGGAAGTGTGTGCTTGTATGTGAGGTTGGGTGTCTTGACTTGAATGTGTGTATCCATGTGATATAGTTGTGCGTTATGTGTTGAATTATTGTTAAGTGAAGTGAAGTGACTAAATGTGAATTGAATTGACCTCGTAATCGAAGAGACCTCGTGAATCATTATTTGCTTGAATTATTGATTGTAATGTGTGTACTTGAATGTTTTTTTTGAATTAAGTTTTGTGGTGATTTGGATTGGTTATGTTGTGACTCATATTTAAATTACCTTGTTGATTAAACTATTTTATAAACTCTTTTATAAGCATGGTTGCATAATAGCTTATCACATATTTGTATGTATGTGACATTTTGGCATTCGTTCCTGGCCCGTCGAATGGTAAGAAAGACTTCTTTCTTCCCCTAAAGAGAGGTGGTTAGTGGCAGGCCTTCCAAGTTATGTGGATTAGCGGGAATGAGAGGCATTTGATCAACCTGTATTTGGAGTTGATGGCTATAGTTGGAGCTCAGTTATTGGGATTTTTCTAAGGCCTTCTTCTGTGCTTAATGGTCATAAATAAGTAGCTTCTTTTGGGTTTCTATATGACGGTTCTTCGAAGCATTTTCTTGGTATTTTCCTATCGGGTCTTCTTTTGTCGGTATTTCTTGGAAGGCTTGGTATATGGGATTCTTTTCAACCTTATTATATGGTATTGTCTACAGTACTCCTACTCGGGTCT
Organism: Ehretia macrophylla; assembly: GCA_037974665.1. NCBI lineage: Eukaryota > Viridiplantae > Streptophyta > Magnoliopsida > Boraginales > Ehretiaceae > Ehretia > Ehretia macrophylla. Next base: position 38,231,665 of record CM075777.1, on the reverse strand, counting down.
TTTATTGTATTTTCTCGCCGCTCTTAGTTAGGATTCTATTTTTCTACGGTATTTGTGCCAACGGGATTCTTATTCGGATTTCTAAGTAGCATTTATATTGAAGCCTTTATTTGGCCTTATTACTTGAGGTTCGCAGGCAATACAACTGAGATGTCTTAATGAGTTCCTACGAGAATTTGTATACGGTATTATTGCTTCGCAGCTAATGATGAGTAATCGGACTTGGTTTTCAGTTGATGCGGAGTTCTCTTGTGAAGAAGAATTGCGAGGACGCAATTTGTTTAAGGGGGAGAGGGTGTGACGCCCGATTGTTCCAACTGTATGTTGTGCACTGCATAACTCCTTATGGATCAAAATTTGTGGGCACCGGAGCGACGGAGACCTGGTCCAGGCCCCACGCCCTCAGTTTGCGGGCCCTGCCTCTACACGAAGTGAAGTAGTATTGCCTAGGATGTCGTTGGACTCGAAAATAGAAATGTTATGGATAAAGCATGTTGGCAAGCCTGAACAGGGCAAAAAAAAAAAAGAAAAGGGGGGTACAACACGAGGACTTCCTAGGGGGTCTCCCATCCTAGTACTACTCTCGCCCAAGCACAGTTAACTTCGGAGTTCTGATGGGATCTGATGCATTAGTGCTGGTATGATCGCACCCGTCATGTTGAGGGAGCAAAGCTCTTATGTGTTGTCATTTTCGCGGCTCACGATGAACGATCCGAGATGAAGAAACAGAGCAAAAAGAAGAAAAATGGCCCCAAACTGATGAAATTGTTAAATTTTGGGTTACAAAAATAGGCGCAGCAAAGCAGGCTTGCTACCTCTGTTGTAGAGCTCCAAGAGAGCTTTCAAATGGTACGTTGTGTGCCGCATAACTCCTTACGGATCAAAAGTTATGGGCAACGGAGCGACGGAGACCAAGTCACAAGTCCCACGGCCTCGATTTACGGGCCTAGCATCTATGCGAAGCGAAGTTTTCTTGCCCAAGATGTCGTGAGACTCGATAATAGAAATGTGACGAATAAAGCATATTGGCAAGCCTGAATGGGGCAGAAAAACATAATGAAAATGGGGGTACAATACGAGGACTTCCCAGGGGGTCACCCATCGTAGTACTACTCTCGCCCAAGCATGCTTAACTTCGGCGTTCTGATGGGATTCGGTGCATTAGTACTGAAATGATTACACTTGTTATGTTGAGGGCGCAAAGCCCTTATGTGTTGTCTTTTACGCGGCTCACGACAAATGATTTGGGATGAAGAATCAATGCAAAAAGAAGGAAAGTGGCTCGAAACTAATAAAACGTTTGATTTTGGGCTCCGAAAACAGGTGCAGCTGAGCAAGTTTGCTGTCCCAGTCCTAAAGCTCTCGGAGAGCTTTCCAACGGTATGTTGTGCGCCGCATAACCCCTTATGGATCAAAAGTTGTGGGCACTGGAAGGACCGACACCTGGTCACAAGCCCCACGCCCTCGGTTTGCGAGCCCAACCTCTACGCGAAGCGAAGTTGCCTTGCCCATGATGCCGTGAGACTCGATAATAGAAATATGACGGATAAAGCATCTTGGCAAGCCTGACCAGGGGAAAAAAAAATGAAAAGGGGGGTGCAACTCGAAGACTTCCTAGGAGGTCTCCCATCCTAGTATTACTCTCGCCCAAGCAGGATTAACTTCGGAGTTCTAATGGGATCTAGTGCATTAGTACTGGTATGATCGTACTCGTCATGTTGAGGGTGCAAAGCCCGTATGTGTTGTCCTTTTCGAGGCTCACGACGAACGATCTGGGATGAAGAAAAAGCGCAAAAAGAAAAAAATTGGCCCGAAAGTGGAGAAAACGTTGGATTTTGGGCTCTGAAAATAGGCGCAGCCGAACAGTCTTGTTTCCTTTGTCATAGAGCTCTCAGAGAGCTTTCCAACAGTATTCTGTGTGGCGCATAACTCCTTACGGATCAAAAGTTATGGGCACTGGAGTGACAGAGACTTGGTCACAGGCCCCACGCCCTCGGTTTGCTGGCCCAGCCTCTATGCGAAGTGAAGTTGTCTTGCCAAACATTCCATGGGACTCAATAATAGAAATGTGATGGATAACGCATCTTGGCAACCATGAACGAGGAAAAAAACAAAATGAAAAGGGGGTGCAACACGAGGACTTCCCAGGGGGTCACCCATCCTAGTACTACTCTCGCTTAAGCACGCTTAACTTCGGAGTTCTAATGGGATCTAGTGCATTAGTACTAGTATGATTGCACTCGTCATGTTGAGGGGACAAAGCCTTTATGTGTCATCCTTTTCACAGCTCACAACGAACGATCCAAGAAGAAGAAACAGCGCAAAAAGAAGAAAAGTAGCCCAAAACTGATGAAAACATTCGATTATGGGCTCCGAAATTAGGCGCAGCCGAGTAGCCTTACTTCCCCCATCGTAGAGCTCTCAGAGAGCTTTCCAACGGTATGCTGTGTGCCGCATAACTCCTTATGGATCAAAAGTTGTGGGCATCGGAGTGATGAAGACCTAGTCACAAGCCCCACACCCTTGGTTTGCGGGCCCAGCTTTTACGCGAAGTGAAGTTGTGAAACCCCACTTTCTTGCTTATCTCGTTTTACGTGTTTTACCTCGTTTTGCGTGCATATGATCTGTTTATGTGCTATAGGACCTAGAAAGTTATAATTTTGATTTCAATACTTCTAATACGTGCTAAATGTGCATTCATGAAATTTTCATCAAAAACGGAGTCAGAAATTTTATCGTCGATTTTCAGTGAATAGTGTTTTCGAAACACGTCCGCTATAATTTTGAAACTGGTCTTTTTAACCCTTCTAGACCTAGTCCACGGACTTTAATAGACCTGTGTTTGATGAAAACGGTTTTAAAATCGGCTTAAGAATTTATTAGGGTTTTTACACCGACTTTTGCGAAAATCGAGTTTTAAGCCGACTCGGGTGAAATTTTTGGATTGTAAAACTTCTTGTCACCTAAAAATAATCCACTTGAGATATCTTGGGGGTGGCATAATTATTTTTAACTTGGTGAGCACTAAAATGCAATTAAAGTCATTAAAAACACAAAAATACCTATTAAAATAACTTTGACTTTAATTAATTAATTGACCATATAAGCTAATGTCCTCAACACACACTCACACAACACAAAAACACCATCACACACACACACATTGCCGAGAGAAAAGAGGGAGAGAAGAGAAGAGAAAAACTCAAGCTTTCAATCCAATTTTTCAAAGAAAAACCTAGTTTTTGTCCGTGAAACTTCGCACCGACTTGGATTCTGCTTGTTGGGCACGCATAGCACGCATTCCTAGGCTTATATCGCATCTAAGGTGAGAGAAAAATTCTAGATCTCAAAATGTCATTTTTGTGTTTTTGCGTATAAATGAAGATTGAACCGTTAGAATTGAAATATGATGTTAGATTATTGCTCCTTGCATGCTAGGGATCATTATATACTAATACTACGAGTTTCTGTCGGATATAGCATAATTTTTATTTTCCGGGTATTTAATTTTGATTAAAATGTTCAAAGTTGAATTAAATGAGTTGTGTTGATCGAAATCGATTGCCGTCGATTTCTAAATACTTGATAATTACGTGTTAGCGCTGTTGTAATGCCGAATTTTCGATTACATTGTTTGTGTGAAAATCCAGAAAATCCAGCCATGACATCCTAGGATTTTAGGGTTATCGGGCATGATTTAGAGGTGTTATGGTGGATTTCCGAGAGGGCTAATGTAGTAGGTTGAATGGGTGAGTGATAGGAACTGATTTGACAATGTTTGGATTAGTAGATTGTAAGTTATGAATTTTAGAAGTTTAGGTTGTCATTCTTTAATTTCTTGAACGATGCCTTAGATGGTTGGGTAGTGTTCGAGTGATGAATGGTGAGTCGTTGTTGAGTAATTTAGGGTTTAATTATGTATATTATGCATGTCCGGTTAGATGGCCTACTTTGTCATCTAACTACGTTGTTTGTTGTTTAATTTAATATTGATGTTATATTGATGTTATTGATTGATTATTATTGAATGCGGGAATCGGGCACTCTTGTTGCTGATCTCCCAATTGATTGATTGATTGATGTGTGATTGATGAATATGGAGTCTTGGTATGTGTGTGCCACCTCTCGGGCAGCGTCGGGCTGTCGGGTTGATAACGGCATGACTGCCATAGGCTACCCCCAGCTCGCATGACGGAGGTGTCATGGAGGGAGGGGCTAGTGAGGTACCTCGGGTGCGTGAGTAATGGGGAGTTATAAGAAGAACGGTTGAGATCGTGATGGCGTTTGGAGCTACACCAAATAGAGTATCCTTATTGATTGGTTATATAGTTATGTGATGATAGCTTTATTTATGTTATTATTGTTGTTGTGTGTTTACTTGCTCAAAGGACTAAATCCAAGGAGCGTAGTGAATACTGTCGAGATCTATCGGATCCTCACTGGGCTTATGTATATAAGCTCACTCTCTATTAATGCATGTTTCAGGTGTACTTTCACAAGATTACGGGTACGTGCCTCCTGAAGAGGAGAATGTGGAAAATGTGCCTTTCGTGGATGAGTCATATGTTCCCGAGTCTTATCCATGATTCTATGTTGTTAAATGTCTTGTATATTAGTTTAATAGACTTTATATGCCTTATGGTTCTTAATGTAATAGATATTGAAAAGATGATGAACCAAATGATGTTAATTTAGTGGCTTTCTTTCGTCTATGGTTAAGTTGTAGTTGTGTCTTAACTTACTTTTGAAATGTATGATAAAGTTGAGGTATTGTATGTCATGTTGGAACGGAGGCGTATAACGAAGATGTTTTATTGTATATATTGGTTGTGTTGTATGTTGTTGTTTATATTGAGGAATTACTGGATGTATGATGTTTAATGAGGTTGGTTTAGAACCTCGGAAATCTGTTTACTGTCGTTATGCCGCCGAAATTCCGTTGCGTCCTGACTGATCGTAGGTGGGGTCGAGTTGGGGCGTGACAGTTTAAGTGGTATCAGAGCTCATGTTAGTTGTCAGCCGGGGTATTCTCGGAATGTGGGTAATGGTCTTAGCATGAAATATGTATGAAAGGAAAGAAAAAAAAATGAAATATGTATTGGTATGATTAATTGATTAAGTGATTATGTGATTTAAGTGCTTATATGATTATGTGATCAATTTGTTTATGTGTTTTATATGAGTTTGTTATTTATGTGGTAATAGTTGTTTATAACCTGTCTACGTGCTATAATTGTGCTAACTCTTTGATTAGTAGAATGGCCGGTCGACCGAGAACCAGAGGTAGGCCTGAGTTGACTGATGAGACTCCGAGTAACGTGGCACCGGGCCGTGACGGGGGTGATGACCGATTAGGAGCAGCTATGGAACGGATTGCAGAGTTAGTGGCTAGTCAGGCACAGTTATTAGCAGGGCAGGCTGCCCAGAATCAGGCTATGCAGGCTCAGCTTCTGAATATTCAGGGTGGTAACCACGGGCGTGGTACCCTGAAGGAGTTTTTAGGATATCACCCACCGAGATTTCAGGGGGAGCCGGATGATAGGAAGGCGGAGGTATGGATTAGCAAGTTGGAGAAGATTTATGATCCACTTGGCTATACTGATGAGCAGAAAGTCTCTTTTGCCGTGTATTTGTTAGATGACGAGGCAGAGGAGTGGTGGCGCACGGTAAGGACTAGCTGGGCGGCACAGGGTATTCCTTATGTTTGGGGTACCTTTCTGATGGCTTTCCGAGCAAAGTATGTCCCGAGGATTTGCAGGGAACGGAGAGAGGCCGAGTTTCTAGCCTTGGTCCAGGGAGATGCTACAGTGGCTCAATATGAGGCCACATTTACTCGATTGTCCCGGTATGCACCGGAGTATGTGGTAGACGAGGAGCGGAGGACTCGCAGGTTTATGTTAGGGTTGCGGCCCGAGATTCAGGATGTGATGGCTCTGAATCGATATGATATTTTCACTGAGGCTTTTGAGGCAGCTTCTAGGTTAGAGAAGAGGAAAGGGGATCAGATTGTCTCCAGTCAGCCTAGTAAGAGGCCGTATCAGCCGCAGGGCCAGCAGGTTTTATATAGGCCTCCAGTACAGCAGGTTGTCTACAGGCCACCTGCCCAGCAGGGTTCTTATAGGCCACAGAGTCAGCAGAGTTACTATCGGCCTCAGTTTCAGCAGAGGCCATATCAGGTTCAGACTCAGTATAGGCCAGCCCAGTCTCAGGGTCAGTATAGGCCTAGTGTGGTGAGACCTCAGCAGCAGGCTGTATCAGCTGCTTCATCAGCTTCTGGTTATTCTAGGGGCAGTGTTAGTGCCACATCATCGTAGTGTAATTACTGCAAGCGCCCAGGGCATGTAGAGTCCGACTGCAGGGTAAAGGCAGGGACATGTTTGGGTTGTGGTAGCATCGATCATAGGGCGAAGGATTGCCCTAAGTATGCGAGGACTGAGGGTCGGGCAGCGACTCAGGGTTACCAGGGTAGGCCTACGGGCAGTGTACCACAGCAGCAGCGGGTTCAGGCTCGGGCTTATGCAGTTGACTTAGAGGAGATGCCTGAGGAGACTGCAGTTGTGGAAGGTAACTTCCTTATACTTGATCAACTTGTTAAAGTGTTGATTGATTCTGGTGCTACGCATTCTTTCATTACTCCTGCTTGTGTGCAACGTGTTAAAATGCAACCTGAAAGATTGCCTTATGTGGTTGAAATTAGTACCTCTTTGACTGATAAGTATGTTACTGGCTTAGTATGTAAGGATTGTATAATACATGTTAAGGGGCATAATTTTCCTTCGGACCTTATTTTATTTCCTATCCGGGGGTATGATGTTATCTTGGGTATGGATTGGCTTTCTAAGTATGATGCCCAGTTGAACTGTAGAACCAAGGTAGTACAGTTTCGTTTGCCAGATCAGCCAGTAGTTGAGGTAGCGGGTAACCGGGGTGCTAAGACGAGTTTTGTTATCTCAGCAACTAAAGCCGTTAAGTTGGTGAGTAAGGGGTGTTCGGGTTATCTAGCTTATTTGATCAACAAGCCATCTGTTAAGCTACAGCTAGAGGAAGTCCCTATTATCCGGGAATATCCTAATGTATTTCCCGAGGAGTTGCCAGGGTTGCCGCCTGAGAGGGATATAGAGTTTGTGATTAATCTTGTTCCCGGTACTCAACCTATTTCTAAATCGGCGTACCGGATGGCACCAGCTGAGTTGAAGGAGTTGAAGACTCAGTTACAGGAGTTGTTGGAGAAAGGATTTATTCAGCAGAGTTCTTCACCTTGGGGAGCACCAGTCTTATTTGTGAAGAAGAAGGATGGTACTTTGAGATTGTGTATTGATTACCGTGGTTTGAATCAGGTGACCATCAAGAATAAATATCCTTTGCCACTGATTGATGAGTTGTTTGATCAACTTCAGGGAGCCAAAGTCTACTCTAAGTTTGATTTGAGGCAGGGGTATTATCAGCTTCGGATTCGCTCAGACGATGTTCCGAAGTCTGCCTTCAGGACTCGGTACGGGCATTATGAGTTTGTTGTTATGCCCTTTGGATTGACTAATGCACCGGCAGCATTCATGGATCTTATGCATCGAGTCTTTCAGCCGTACTTAGACCAGTTCGTGGTGATTTTTATTGATGATATCTTGGTCTATTCTAAATCTGAATTGGAGCACGAGCAACATCTACGGCTTGTATTAGAGAAGTTGCAGGAGTATCAGTTGTTTGCCAAGTTCAGCAAATGTGAATTTTGGCTGCAACGGATTTCTTTTCTTGGCCATGTTATTACACAGAGTGGTATTTCTGTAGATCCCACTAAGATTGAATCGGTGATGTCTTGGAAGCGGCCAGAGAGTGTTACTGATGTCCGTAGTTTTCTTGGCTTGGCGGGTTATTACCGTAGGTTTGTCAAGGACTTCTCAAAGATTGCGGGGCCACTATCTAAGTTGACTCAGAAACAGACTATCTTTAATTAGGACGAGAAGTGTGAGAGTGGATTTCAGGAGTTGAAAAAGAGGTTAACTACCGCTCCAGTACTTGCTCTACCAGAGGGGACCGATAATATGGTCATTTACAGTGATGCATCCAAGGAGGGCTTGCAATGGGTTCTTATGCAGGATGGCCTAGTTATTGCGTATGCTTCCAATAAGTTTAAGCTTTATGAGGTGAATTATCCGACTCATGATCTTGAGTTGGCAGCAGTTGTCTTCGCACTCAAGAAGTGGCGTAATTATCTGTGGGGCAGTAAGTTCGAGATTTTCACTGATCATAAGAGTCTTAAGTACTTATTCTCACAGAAGGAGTTGAATATGCGCCAGCGGAGGTGGATGGAGCTTCTTGGAGATTATAATTGTTCTATCAATTATCTGCCTGGAAAGGCAAATGTTGTGGCAGATGCTCTCAGCCGGAAGGCTAGTATTTCTTGTTTGGCTGTCAAGAAGTGGGAGGTTCTTGAGGAGTTTAGTTATTGGAGACCAGAGTTCACTCAGGTTGGGGTGATGTGTTCACATCTCCGTATTCAGCCTTTATTATTGTCTCAGATCAGGGAAGCTCAGCAGCTTGATGTTAACCTTCAGAAGATCAAGGATCAGATTTCGGATGATCAGTCTGACTTTAAAGTGCATGAGGATGGTATTCTTCGGTTTCGGAACAGGGTTTGTGTTCCCGATGAACCGGGCTTGAGACGAGGTATTCTGGAGGAAGCTCATAATTCTAAATATACTATTCATCCCGGTGGAACCAAGATGTATCGGGATTTGAAACAGCATTTCTGGTGGAACAACATGAAAAGGGAGGTTGCTCAGTTTGTGTCTAGATGTTTGACTTGTCAGAGAGTGAAAGCCGAGCATCAACGACCAGCAGGTTTGCTTCAGCCGTTGGCTATACCAGAGTGGAAATGGGAGCATATTACGATGGACTTCGTCACTGGTTTGCCTAGATCACCGAGGGGTAATGATGCAGTTTGGGTTGTCGTGGATCGTTTGACGAAGACAGCTCATTTTATCTCCATGTGGATGAGGTTACAAAGCTGACGGATCTTTATCTGGACCAGATCGTTAGACTTCACGGTATTCCATCTAGTATTGTCTCTGATCGAGATCCCCGATTTACTTCTCGCTTGTGGGAGAAACTTCAGGAGACTTTGGGTACTCAGTTGAACTTCAGTACAGCGTATCATCCACAGACCGACGGTCAGTCTGAGCGGACTATTCAGATTCTGGAAGATATGCTTAGGGCTTGTGTTCTGGACTTCGGGAAGAACTGGGAGAAACATCTACCACTTGCCGAGTTTGCCTATAACAATAGTTATCAAGCTACTATTGGAATGGCACCTTTTGCAGCTCTTTACGGTCGTAAGTGCCGTTCACCTTTATATTGGGACGAGGTAGGAGAGATGAAGACTGTTGATCCGACTATCATGCCAGAACTTCTTGAGAAGATTGAGAATGTTCAGTTGATCAGGCAGAGAATGCTTACGGCGCAGAGTAGATTCAAGAGTTATGCTGATAAGCGTCGTCGAGACTCGGAGTTTGCAGTTGGAGACCAGGTTTTCTTGAGATTGTCTCCTCGAAAGGGGTTTGTTCGGTACGGTAAAGGTGGTAAGCTGAGTCCGAGATTTGGTGGGCTGTTTGGGATTACTGCCAGGGGTGGTAAGTTGGCATATCGGTTGGCTTTACCGGAGAACTTCTCTAATGTCCACGATGTGTTTCACGTGTCTAATTTGCGGAAATACAATCCGGATCCTTCTCATATTCTTGAGCCAGAGCCGTTACAGCTTCGAGAGAATTTGACTTATGACGAGCATCCGATTCGTATTCTAGATCAGATGGACCGAGAGTTGAGGTCGAAGAGGATTCCGATGGTTAAGGTGTTGTGGAAGCATCACGGCATTGAGGAAGCTACGTGGGAGAGACGAGATCAGATGCAGCAGCAATACCCAGATCTTTTCCGTACATCAAGTAAGAATTTCGAGGACGAAATTTCTATAAGGGGGGGAGAATGTGAAACCCCACTTTCTTGCTTATCTCGTTTTACGTGTTTTACCTCGTTTTGCGTGCATATGATCTGTTTATGTGCTATAGGACCTAGAAAGTTATAATTTTGATTTCAATACTTCTAATACGTGCTAAATGTGCATTCATGAAATTTTTATTAAAAAAGGAGTCCGAAATTTTAACATCGATTTTTAGTGAATAGTGTTTTCGAAACACGTCCGCTATAATTTTGAAACTGGTCTTTTTAACCCTTCTAGACCTAGTCCACGGACTTTAATAGACCTGTGTTTGATGAAAACGGTTTTAAAATCGGCTTAAGAATTTATTAGGGTTTTTACACCGACTTTTGCGAAAATCGAGTTTTAAGCCGACTCGGGTGAAATTTTTGGATTGTAAAACTTCTTGTCACCTAAAAATAATCCACTTGAGATATCTTGGGGGTGGCATAATTATTTTTAACTTGGTGAGCACTAAAATGCAATTAAAGTCATTAAAAACACAAAAATACCTATTAAAATAACTTTGACTTTAATTAATTAATTGACCATATAAGCTAATGTCCTCAACACACACTCACACAACACAAAAACACCATCACACACACACACATTGCCGAGAGAAAAGAGGGAGAAAAGAGAAGAGAAAAACTCAAGCTTTCAATCCAATTTTTTAAAGAAAAACCTAGTTTTTGTCCGTGAAACTTCGCACCGACTTGGATTCTGCTTGTTGGGCACGCATAGCACGCATTCCTAGGCTTATATCGCATCTAAGGTGAGAGAAAAATTCTAGATCTCAAAATGTCATTTTTGTGTTTTTGCGTATAAATGAAGATTGAATCGTTAGAATTGAAATCTGATGTTAGATTATTGCTCCTTGCATGCTAGGGATCATTATATACTAATACTACGAGTTTCTGTCGGATATAGCATAATTTTTATTTTCCGGGTATTTAATTTTGATTAAAATGTTCAAAGTTGAATTAAATGAGTTGTGTTGATCGAAATCGATTGCCGTCGATTTCTAAATACTTGATAATTACGTGTTAGCGCCGTTGTAATGTCGAATTTTCGATTACATTGTTTGTGTGAAAATCCAGAAAATCCAGCCATGACATCCTAGGATTTTAGGGTTATCGGGCATGATTTAGAGGTGTTATGGTGGATTTCCGAGAGGGCTAATGTAGTAGGTTGAATGGGTGAGTGATAGGAACTGATTTGGCAATGTTTGGATTAGTAGATTGTAAGTTATGAATTTTAGAAGTTTAGGTTGTTATTCTTTAATTTCTTGAACGATGCCTTAGATGGTTGCGTAGTCTTCGAGTGATGAATGGTGAGTCGTTGTGGAGTACTTTAGTATTTAATTATGTATATTATGCATGTCCGGTTAGATGGCCTACTTTGTCATCTAACTACGTTGTTTGTTGTTTAATTTAATATTGATGTTATATTGATGTTATTGATTGATTATTATTGAATGCGGGAATCGGGCACTCTTGTTGCTGATCTCCCAATTGATTGATTGATTGATGTGTGATTGATGAATATGGAGTCTTGGTATGTGTGTGCCACCTCTCGGGCAGCGTCGGGCTGTCGGGTTGATAACGGCATGACTGCCATAGGCTACCCCCAGCTCGCATGACGGAGGTGTCATGGAGGGAGGGGCTAGTGAGGTACCTCGGGTGCGTGAGTAATGGGGAGTTATAAGAAGAACGGTTGAGATCGTGATGGCGTTTGGAGCTACACCAAATAGAGTATCCTTATTGATTGGTTATATAGTTATGTGATGATAGCTTTATTTATGTTATTATTGTTGTTGTGTGTTTACTTGCTCAAAGGACTAAATCCAAGGAGCGTAGTGAATACTGTCGAGATCTATCGGATCCTCACTGGCCTTATGTATATAAGCTCACTCTCTATTAATGCATGTTTCAGGTGTACTTTCACAAGATTACGGGTACATGCCTCCTGAAGAGGAAAATGTAGAAAATGTGCCTTTCGTGGATGAGTCATATGTTCCCGAGTCTTATCCATGATTCTATGTTGTTAAATGTCTTGTATATTAGTTTAATAGACATTATATGCCTTATGGTTCTTAATGTAATAGATATTGAAAAGATGATGATCCAAATGATGTTAATTTAGTGGCTTTCTTTCGTCTATGGTTAAGTTGTAGTTGTGTCTCAACTTACTTTTAAAATGTATAATAAAGTTGTGGTATTGTATGTCATGTTTGAACGGAGGCGTATAACGAAGATGTTTTATTGTATATATTGGTTGTGTTGTATGTTGTTGTTTATATTGAGGAATTACTGGATGTATGATGTTTAATGAGGTTGGTTTAGAACCTCGGAAATCTGTTTACTGTCGTTATGTCGCCGAAATTCCGTTGCGTCCTGACTGATCGTAGGTGGGGTCGAGTTGGGGCGTGACAGAAGTAGTCTTGCCCAAGATGCCGTTGGACTCGAAAATAGAAATGTGACAGATAAAGCATCTTGGGAAGCCTGACTGGTGCAAAAAAAGAAAACAAAAAGGGGGGGGCAACACGAGGACTTCCAAGGGGGTCTTCCATACTAGTACTACTCTCGCCCAAGCACGTTTAACTTCAGAGTTGTGGTGGGAACTGGTGCATTAGTGGTGGCATGATCACACCAGTCATGTTGAGGGCGCAAAGCTCTTATGTGTTGTCTTTTTCACGGCTCACGACGAATGATACGGGATGAAACAACAGCGTAAAAAAGAAAAATGGCCCGAAACTGATGAAAACGTTCGATTTTAGGCTCTAAAAATAGGCGCAGCCGATCAGGTTGGTTGCCCTCGTTGTATAGCTCTTGTAGAGCTTTCCAACGGTATGTTGTGCACCGCATAACTCCTTACGGATCAAAAGATAAGGGCACCGGAGAGACAGAGACCTGGTCACAAGCCCCACGCCCTCAATTTGCGGTCCCAGCCTCTACGCGAAGCGAAGTTTTCTTGCCCAAGATGCCGTGGGACTCGATAATAGAAATCTGACGGATAAAGCATTATGGCAAGCCCGAGCAGGGCAAAAAAACAAAATTAAAAGGGGGGTACAACACGAGGACTTCCTAGGGGGTCACCCGTTCTAGTACTACTCTCGCCCAATCACGCTTAACTTTGGAGTTTTGATGGGATCCGGTGCATTGTTACTGGTATGATCGCACCCATCTTGTTGAGGGCACAAAGCCGTTAGGTGTCGTACTATTCGTGGCTCACGGCGAATGATCCGGGACAAAAAAACAGTTCAAAAAGAAGAAAAGTGGCCTAAAATTGATGAAACCGTTCAATTTTCAGCTCTGAAAACTGGTACAGCTAAGCAAGTTTGCTGCCCACGTCGTAGAGCTCTCGGAGAGCTTTCCAACGGTATGCTGTGCGCCGCATAACTCTTTATGGATCAAAGGTTGTGGGCACCGGAGCGACAGAGACCTGGTCACAAGACCCACGCGCTCGATTTGCGGGCCCAGCCTCTACGCTAAGCGAAGTTGTCTTGCCCAAGATGCCGTTGGACTCAAAAATTTAAATGTGATGGATAAAACATCTTGGCAAGCCTGAACGGGGCAAAAAAACAAAACGAAAAGGTGGGTGCAACAAGAGAATTTCCCATGGGATCTCCCATCCTAGTACTACTCTCGTTCAAACATGCTTAACTTCAGAGTTCTGATGGGATCTGGTGCATTAGTGTTGGTATGATCGCACTCGTCATGTTTAGGGCGCAAAGCTCTTATGTGTTGTCCTTTTTGCGGCTCACGACAAACTATACAGGATGAAGAAACTGCGCAAAAAGAAGAAATGTGGACCAAAACTGATGAAAATGTTAAATTTTGGGCTCAAAATTAGGTGCAGCCGAGCAAGATTACTGCCCTCATCGTAGAGCTCTCGGAGAGCTTTCCGACGTTATGTTGTGCGCCGCATAATTCCTTACGTATCAAAAGTTAAGGGCACCGGAGAGACGGAGACCTGGTCACAGGCTCCACGCCCTCGGTTTGTAGGCCCAGCCTCTACGCGAAGCGAAGTTGTCATGCCAAAGATGCCGTCGGACTTGATAATAGAAATGTGATGGATAAAGCATCTTGGCAAACTTGAATGGGGCAAAAAAACAAAACGAAAAGGGGGGTGCAACATTAGAACTTCCCAAGGGGTCACCCATCCTAGTACTACTCTCGCAAAAACACACTTAACTTCAGAGTTCTTATGGGTTCTAGTGCATTAATACTGGTATGATCGTACCCTTTATGTTGAGGGAGCAAAGCCCTTATGTGTCATCCTTTTCGCGGGTCATGACAAACAATCCGGGACGAAGAAACAGCACAAAAAGAAGAAAAGTGGCCCAAAATTGATGAAAATGTTCAACTTTAGGGTTCAAAAACAGGCGCAGCCGAGCAGCTTTGCTTCCCGTATCGTAGAGCTCTCAGAGAGATTTCCAACGATATGTTGTGTGCCACATAAATCCTTACAAATCTAAAGTTATGGGCACCAAAGTAACGGAGACCTGGTCATAGGCCCTACACCCTCGGTTTGCGGTCCCAGCTCTACGTGAAGCGAACTTGTCTAGACAAAGATGCCGTGGGACTCGATAATAGAAATGTGATGGATAAAGCATCTTGGCAACCCTGAACGGGGCAAAAAAACAAAACGAATAGGGAGTGCAACACGAGGACTTCCCAGGGGGTCACCCATCATAGCACTACTCTCGCCCAAGCATGCTTAACTTCGGAGTTCTTATGGGATCTAGTGTATTAATGCTGATATGATCGCACTCGTCATGTTGAGGGCGCAAAGCTCTTATGTGTTGTCCTTTTCGTGGCTCATGACGAACTATACGGGATGAAGAAACTGCGCAAAAAGAAGAAAAGTGTACCGAAACTGATGAAAACGTTCGATTTTGAGCTTCGAAAATAGGCGCAGTCGAGCAGGATTGCTACCCTCGTCGTAGAGCTCTCGGAGAGCTTTTCAACAGTAAGCTGTACGCCGCATAACTCCTTACGCATCAAAAGTTATGGGCACCGGAGCGACGGAGACCTCGTCACAAGCCCCACGCCTTCAGTTTGCGGGTCCAGCCTCTACGCGAAGCAAAGTTGTCTTGCCCAAGATTCCGTTGGACTCGATAATAGAAATGTGACAGATAAAGCATCTTGGCAAGCCTTTACAGGGCAAAAAAATAAAACGAAAGGGGAGGAGCAACACGAGGACTTCTTAAGGGGTTACCCACACTATTACTACTCTCGCCCAAGCACGCTTAACTTCAGAGTTCTAATAGGATCTGGTGCATTAGTTCTGGTCTGACCGCACCGGTCATGTTGAGGGAACAAAGCCCTTATGTGTCGTCCTTTTCGTGGCTCATGTCGAATGATCCGGGACGAAGAAACTATGCAAAAAGAAGAAAAGTGGACCAAAACTGATGAAAGCGTTCGATTTTGGGCTGCAAAAATAGGCGCAGCTGAGCAAGTTTGCTACCCCCATCATAGAGCTCTCAGAGAGTTTTGCAACGGTATGTTGTGCGCCAGATAACTCCTTATGGATCAAAAGTTGTGGGCACCGGAGCGACGGAGACCTAGTCACAGGCCCCACGCCCTCGATTTACGGGCCCAGCCTCTACGCGAATCGAAGTTGTCTTGCCCAAGATGCCATGGGACTTGAAAATAGAAATGTGACAGATAAAACATCTTGGCAAGCCTGAACGGGGCAAAAAAGACAAAACGAAAAGGGGCGTGCAACACGACAACTTCCCAAGGGGTCTCCTATCCGAGTATTACTCTTGCCCAAGCACGCTTAACTTTGGAGTTCTGATGGGATCTGGTGCATTGTTTTCTGGAGCATTCTTTGGTTTTCTTAATGGGTGTTCTTTGGAGACTTTTGTTGGCACTTCTCGGTGGACTTGGTTATTGGATTCTCAATCGGACTTACTGTATGGTATTAACTATGATATGTGTGTCTTGGACTTTATTGGTGTGCTACTAGCATTCTTAATTGGAAAATTCTTCAATGGCATTCTCCAGGATCCTTGGTGGCCATTTATTTAGCATTTACTTATTGGGCAAACTTGGCTACATTCTTACCGGAGCATTGTTCGGTTTTTTTTCTTGGTATTTCTCAGTTGGTTTGGTAATTGAAATTCCTATCGGACTTATTGTATAGCACTACTTACAGTATGCTGTGGAATACTTTACGCTTCCTTGATGGTAAGTTGTATAAAGTTTGCACTCGGCAAATGGCGATGAGGTCTTGGAGCTTGGTCTTATATGAGCTGCATCTACTTTGGCCATCCTTTGACTTCCTTATTTGATACTTGTTGGACTTTTATAGAGGATTCGTATATAGAATATTCCTTCGGTATTCTTCTTGTTAATAATATGTGGAATTGGTAATATCTACAGTATCTTTGCTTTAGCCTTTATTGGCATCTTCTCGACACTTTTAGCGGTGAATTCTTTTATGATATTATTGACCAGCGGAATTCTTATTTGGATTTCAAGATGGTATTTTCAATTAAGCTTTATTTGGCCTTATTGCTTTGGAGTTTTCAGTCAGTACTATTAGGGGTTTCTTAGTAGGGTATTCTTCGAGCGTTCTTAATCAGTTTCTTGCTCAGCAACCAATGAAAAGTGGTCAGAGTTGGATTTCAGTGGATGCAGAGTTCTATTGGGAGAAGAATTGCGAGGACGCAATTGTTTTAAGGGGGGAAGGATGTGATAACCCGAACACGGCATACATTTAAGGACATTAAATTGCATTTAATTAAGTGTTATCATAAATGTTAGCATTGAATATTTGTAGCTTTATTTTCATATTTTGTTATTCGGTTTTAATTTTTCTTGCATTTTAGTACTCGATTTTCAATTAAATGAAAAGTAGCTCCGAGCCGGAGTAAATTTTCAACCATGATTACTCTTCAAAAATTATATTTTCTTGAATTCTTTGAGATTAATTGTTATTCTTTTATTGTCGCAAAGTGCATTGCATTTCGAGAGCAATAGTTAGGAAGTGATTTCTAGTCCTCAGCAAATAGTGAAAACTAGCATTCAGTGTTTTAATTTTAGTGTTTTAAGTTGTATTTAACTAGAATTGGATTTATGTTAGTTGTTTTAGCTTTTAAATGCATGAAAATAGGCTAATTTGACCAACTTAGTTAGCATTGACCAAGCCTTAACCAAGTTGACTTGTATTGTCATCTTTATAAGCTTAAATTAGCACAAAATAATAAAAAAGAAAGAGCTGAAAACATAAAGGGTGAAGGCTGAAACCAAGAAGGAAAAGAAATTAATAAATTCAACCTTCCAATCTTTGATTCTTCGCTTGAGCTTGCACGGGGTGGTTTCCGAGGCATCCTACGAGGTTTTCCTAGCGTCTAGGAGCGTCTAAGGTGAGGGTTTCATGTTGATTTGCGCATTTGAATATTTTGTGTATTAACTTTGTTTTTTGAGTTTTATCCGTATATTGTTATTTTAATCGTTTTGAGGCTTATAGAATGTTTTCTAGAAATTGTAGAACATGTATTTATAGCTTTTTAACATTTTCTGCGGTTGAATATCGAAATTGAAATATAAATTGTTTAATGAATAGTAAATTATGAATAGTAAACCCCCGTTTCGATGAAGTTGCTTCGTTATGCGTTCTGTTGATGTAGAAAGGTGCTAGTTATGCTAGAATGCCTAAATGTATGGTTTAATTGGATTGTGTAATAGAAAAAGGGAAAAATTTGGCTTGGCAAAAGTCAGGGTCGTTTAGGTCGAGTTTGGTGTTTTCTCGTTTTACGTGATGGCATTGTCTCGAGTGGCCATGGAAGCACTTTTGGTGTGGTTATGGCATTGGTTGGGTGTTTGGTTAGGGTAGCGGTAGTTCAAACGAGCAAAGGGGAAAATCAGGGCTTTGCGTGAATTCTAAGGTTAAGTAGGGTTTCGGGGTCTTTAGACGTGCCTTATGGTGACCTAGGAGGAATGGTGAAGTCAGTTTCCAAAACTCGTGGCTCGTTTGAAAGTAGTAGTGTTTTGAAAGTTGGGGTCATTTTTGTGATTCTGTGTGTTTTCATAGAATATTGCTTATAGAATGCTTATATTGCTTATAGAATGCTTATATTGCCTATAGAATGCTTATAATGCTTATAATGCCTATAGAATGCTTATAATGCCTATAGAATACTTGTTATTGCTTGATAATGTTTGTTGGTGTTGTTCTTGTTACTTATTTGATTGTAAATGCTTGTTATCTTGTTTATCACCTCTAATCTGTATTGTTGTGCTATCGCTCGTTTATCACCTTGTATCGAGTCTTGCATTGCATAGTGTCAGGTGCGTGAGTGATGGGCCTCTCTGGGTAGCCTCGGGTTGCCAGTGTTGGTTGCTCTAGCTCCGTGTCCTATTCCCTTTTCTCGCTTGGGTTGCCTCCCAGGGAGATTTGGGGCATAGAATTGATGGTTACTCCCGGGGTATTCCAAACTGAAGTTATAAGGTGGTTGCGCGCTTATTGTCATCGTTGTCTACATCAAGCTCGAGATTGATGTATCGCTCGTGAAATGGTATATTGCTCGTATGAGTGAACCATAGCCTTCAGAGTGTGGTATAGCTTTCAATGGTTGTGTTAATGCTTTCTTGAATGTTTATTATATTGTCGTTTGTATTGAATGCTTTCTTATTGACTTTATTGCTTAATTGTGTCTATTTGCATTGCACGACTTTCTTTCGCTCCACCTCGATATCTATCTCGCCCTCACTGAGTATACGTGTTGTGTATACTCACTCCTCACCACCACATTTCAGGAAATGTCATGTTAGTTGGAAAGTTCGTGATTTCATGAAAGTTCGTGCTTGAAGAGTTGTCTTGTGTGCTATGTGGCTTGAGTTGTCAAAGATGTAAAGATGTATGTTCATATGTTGTATGTATTTATTGTCAAAAGAAATGTAATTTAAATTTAGCTAAGTAGTTGAGGTGAATTGATAAGCTAGTTTATGTAATCAGTTAGCATAGCTTAACTTCAATGCATGTTTGTAATGTCCAAAGGAAAAGAGTTAGAATGGCATGATAGTTATTTGATGCAGTAGCTTAGTATGGTTTAACTGTCTAGTTTGAATGTACTTGTCAAAAATGAAAAGAGATAGGTTAGATTAAAAATTGGAAATGTATGTATACTTGCTGAGTCTAATTGTTGAGAACTAAGGCTCGGATGGCCTTGAGGTGTTTGTATGGTTGGACACGGTGTTGGTCCACTTATATGCTGTCTCAGGTTTTTACATTTCGCCTAGAAACAGGGGAGACTCCTTCCGTTTTCCCTGAAAATTATGCCCGAGTTTGGATTTGGGTTGTGATTAGATCGATTGATAGAACTCCCGATCTCGTGAGGGATCGGGGTGTTACAGATGGTATCAGAGCTTGTTTAGCTCATAAGCCAGGACAGGGTACTCGGTCTGGTGGGTAGCGATCCTTGAATGTGTGCTTGTTAAGGGTGTCTTGAAAGTGTATGCTTGTATGTGAGATTGTGTGTCTTGACCTGAATGTGTGCTCCTATGTGATATAGTTATGTGTTATGTGTTAAATGTGTGTTATGTGAAGTAAAGTGTCTAGTTGTGCATTGAATTGACCTATAGAATTGGCATCGTGAATCGAATCGACCTCGTGAATTGTTATTTGCTTGAAGTATTGCTTGTAATATGTGTATTGAAATGTCTTGAATTGGTTATGCCGTGATTTGAATTGATTATATTGTGCTTGACTTGATTGTCGTGCTTGAGTGACATGGATGAATAAACTGTTTTACAAACTTGCTTGCATAATAGTTTAAGGCATGTGTATAAATGTGATATTCTGGCATTCATACATGTCCCGTGGAAATGGTAAATAAGTCCTCTTTCTCCCCTGAAGAGAAGTGGTTAGTAGCAGGCCCTCCAAGTTGTGTGGATTGACGGGAATGAGCAGTGCTTGACTAGGCCTTTATTTGGGAGTTGACATTTATAGCTGGAGTTTGTTTATTGGGGTTCCTCTAAGGTTATCTCCTATGCCTAGTATAAATGACTTCCTTTGGAGTTCTACATGATTATTCTTTGGAGCATTTTCTTAAATGTCTTTTTGATTGGGCATTCATCGGGTATTTTTATATTGGCATTTCATGGGAGATTTGGTTGGGATTTTAATCAACCTTTGGTGTTCGTTCTGCATTCTTATGGGGAACTTTGATTTGAGTTTGCTTACAATGATCAGTTTTGTGTGATGCGTATTACTTTGGTATTCCTTGTGGACATTTCTCAGTGGATTTGGCAATCGGAATTTTTATTGGACTTGCTGCATAATATTGTCTACAGTATCCTTGCTCTAGTCTTTCTTGATTTTTTATCGGCAATCGTGATTGGAACTCTTCAATAGTATATGATGCACTTGCACGACATTCCCTCTGGTATTTTACCCAATATTCGGTAGCAGTATTATTTTGGAGAAATCTATTTGGCTATTCAGCTTGGTGTTCATTCATGGACTTTTGATAATTATATATATGTTGACGTACATTATGGATTCCCTATTCAGATGCTTCTTGAGCTATATATTTTGAAAGGCTTCCTCGAAACCTCTGTAATATGAGTGACTGGATTTCTTGGCTAGAGTCTTCTTGAGCAGTACTTGAGATTCTTGTTTAGACTCTGCTTCAGATTGTTTATTGGTATGTTCTTGGTACTTTTAATTGGAATTCTATTATGGCATTCATGTCTAGTAAGATTTTTATTTGGGGATCTATTTGGTTGTTTTCTGGAGCATTCTTTGGTTTTCTTAACGGGTGTTCTTTGGAGACTTTTGTTGGCACTTCTCGGTGGACTTGGTTATTGGAATCTCAATCGGACTTACTGTATGGTATTATCTATGGTATGTGTGTCTTGGACTTTATTGGTGTGCTACTGGCATTCTTAATTGGAAAATTCTTCAATGGCATTCTCCAGGATCCTTGGTGGCCATTTATTTAGCATTTACTTATTGGGCAAACTTGGCTACATTCTTACCGGAGCATTGTTCGGGTATTTTTCTTGGCATTTCTCAGTTGGTTTGGTAATTGGAATTCCTATCGGACTTATTGTATAGCACTACTTACGGTATGCTGTGGAATACTTTACGCTTCCTTGGTTGTAAGTTGTATAAAGTTTGCACTTGGCAAATGGCGATGAGGTCTTGGAGCTTGGTCTTATATGAGTTGCATCTACTTTGGCCATCCTTTGACTTTCTTATTTGATACTTGTTGGACTTTTATAGAGGATTCGTATATAGAATATTCCTTCGGTATTCTTTTTGTTAATAATATGTGGAATTGGTAATATCTACAGTATCTTTGCTTTAGCCTTTATTGGCATCTTCTCGGCACTTTTAGCGGGGAATTCTTTTATGATATTCTTGACCAGCGGAATTCTTATTTGGATTTCAAGATGGTATTTTCAATTAAGCTTTATTTAGCCTTATTGCTTTGGAGTTTTCAGTCAGTACTATTGGGGGTTTCTTAGTAGGGTATTCTACGAGCGTTCTTATTCAGTTTCTTGCTCAGCAACCAATGAAGAGTGGTTAGAGTTGGATTTCAGTGGATGCAGAGTTCTATTGGGAGAAGAATTGCGAGGACGCAATTGTTTTAAGGGGGGAAGGATGTGATAACCCGAACCCGGCATACATTTAAGGACATTAAATTGCATTTAATTAAGTGTTATCATAAATGTTAGCATTGAATATTTGTAGCTTTATTTTCATATTTTGTTAATCGGTTTTAATTTTTCTTGCATTTTAGTACTCGGTTTTCAATTAAATGAAAAGTAGCTCCGAGCCGGAGTAAATTTTCAACCATGATTACTCTTCAAAAATTATATTTTCTTGAATTCTTTGAGATTAATTGTTATTCTTTTATTGTCGCAAAGTGCATTGCATTTCGAGAGCAATAGTTAGGGAGTGATTTCTAGTCCTCAGCAAATAGTGAAAACTAGCATTTAGTGTTTTAATTTTAGTGTTTTAAGTTGTATTTAACTAGAATTGGAGTTATGTTAGTTGTTTTAGCTTTTAAATGCATGAAAATAGGCTAATTTGACCAACTTAGTTAGCATTGACCAAGCCTTGACCAAGTTGACTTGTATTGTCATCTTTATAAGCTTAAATTAGCACAAAATAATAAAAAAGAAAGAGCTGAAAACATAAAGGGTGAAGGCCGAAACCAAGAAGGAAAAGAAAAAAATAAATTCAACCTTCCAATCTTTGATTCTTCGCTTGAGCTTGCACGGGGTGGTTTTCGAGGCATCCTACGAGGTTTTCCTAGCGTCTAGGAGCGTCTAAGTTGAGGGTTTCATGTTGATTTGCGCATTTGAATATTTTGTGTATTAACTTTGATTTTTGAGTTTTATCCGTATATTGTTATTTTAATCGTTTTGAGGCTTATAGAATGTTCTCTAGAAATTGTAGAACATGTATTTATATCTTTTTAACATTTTCTGCGGTTGAATATCGAAATTGAAATATAAATTGTTTAATGAATAGTAAATTATGAATAGTAAACCCCTGTTTTGATGAAGTTACTCCGTTATGCGTTCTGTTGTTGTAGGAAGGTTCTAGTTTTGCTAGAAAGCCTAAATGTATGGTTTAATTGGATTGTGTAGTAGAAAAATTGAGAAATTTGGCTTGGTAAAAGTCAGGGTCGTTTAGGTCAAGTTTGGCATTTTATCGTTTTGCGTGATGGCATTGTCTCGGGAGGCCATGGAAGCACTTTTGGTATGGTTATGGCATTGGTTGGGTGTTTGGTTAGGGTAGCGGTAGTTCAAACGAGCAAAGGGGGAAATCAGAGCTTTGCGTGAATTCTAGGGTTAAGTAGGGTTTTGGGGTCTTAGACGTGCCTTATGGTGACCTAGGAGGATTGGTGAAGTTGGTTTCCAAAACTCGTGGCTCATTTGAAAGTAGTAGTGTTTTGAAAGTTGGGGTCATTTTTGTGATTCTGTGTGTTTTCATAGTATATTGCTTATAGAATGCTTATATTGCTTATAGAATGCTTATATTGCTTATAGAATGCTTATAATGCCTATAGAATGCTTATAATGCCTATAGAATACTTGTTATTGCTTGATAATGTTTGTTGGTGTTGTTCTTGTTCCTTGTTTGATTGTAAATGCTTGTTATCTTATTTATCACCTCTAATATGTATTGTAGTGCTATCGCTCGTTTATCGCCTTGTATCGAGTCTTGCATTGCATAGTGTCAGGCGCGTGAGTGATGGGCCTCTCTAGGTAGCCTCGGGTTGCCAGTGTTGGTTGCTCTAGCTCCGTGTCCTATTCCCTTTTCTCGCTTGGGTTGCCTCCCAGGGAGATTTGGGTCGTAGAATTGATGGTTACTCCCGGGGTATTCCAAACTGAAGTTATAAGGTGGTTGCGCGCTTATTGTCATCGTTGTTAACATCAAGCTCGAGATTGATTTATCGCTCGTGAAATGGTATATTGCTCGTATGAGTGAACCATAGCCTTTAAAGTGTGGTATAACTTTGAATGGTTGTGTTAATGCTTTCTTGAATGTTTATTATATTGTCGTTTGTATTGAATGCTTTCTTATTGACTTTATTGCTTAATTGTGTCTATTTGCATTGCACGACTTTCTTTCTCTCCACCTCGATATCTGTCTCGGCCTCACTGAGTATACGTGTTGTGTATACTCACTCCTCCCCACTACATTTCAGGAAATGTCATGTTAGCTGGAAAGTTTGTGATTTCGTGAAAGTTCGTGCTTGAAGAGTTGTCTTGCGTGCTATGTGGCTTGAGGTGTCAAAGATGCAAATATGTATGTTCATATGTTGTTTTTATTTATTGTCAAAAGAAATGTAATTTAAATTTAGCTAAGTAGTTGAGGTGAATTGAAAAGCTAGTTTATGTAATCAGTTAGCATAGCTTAACTTCAATGCATGTTTGTAATGTCCAAAGTAAAAGAGTTATAATGGAATGATAGTTTATTTTATGCAGTAGCTTAGTATGGTTTAACTGTCTAGTTTGAATGTACTTGTAAAAAATAAAAAGAGATAGGTTAGCTTGTAAATTGGAAATGTATGTATACTTGCTGAGTTTAATTGTTGAGAACCAAGGCTCGGATGGCCTTGAGGTGTTTGTATGGTTGGGCACGGTGTTGGTCCACTTATATGCTATCGTAGGTTTTACATTTCGCCTAAAAACAGGGGAGACTCCGTCCGTTTTCCCTGAAAATTATGCCCGGGTTTGGATTTGGGTTGTGATTAGATCGATTGATAGAACTCCCGGTCTCGTGAGGGATCGGGGTGTCACATTGAAGGCACAAAGCCGTTATGTGTTGTCGTTTTTGCGGCTCACAACGAACAATTCGAGATGAATAAAAAGAACAAAAAGAAGAAAAGTGGCCCAAAACTGATGAAAATATTCTATTTTGGGCTCTGAAAATAGGCGCAGCCAAGCAGGCTGTCTGCCCTTGTCGTAGAGCTCTCGGAGAGCTTTTCAGCAGTATGCTATGTGCCGCATAACTCCTTACGGATCAAAAGTTATGGGCACTAGAACGATGGAGACCTGGTCACAGGCACCACGCCCTCGGTTTATGGGCCAAGCCTCTATGCGAAGCGAAGTTGTCTTGCCCAAGATGCCGCGGAACTCGATAATAGAAATGTGATGGATAAAGCATCTTGGCAAGCCTGAACGGGGCAAAACAACAAAACAAAATGGGGGGTGGAAGACGAGGACTTCATAGGGGGTCACCCATCCTAGTACTACTCTTGCCCAAGCACGCTTAACTTCAGAGTTCTGATGGGATCCGGTGCATTAGTGCTGGTATGATAGCACCCGTCATGTTGAGGGCCCAAAACCTTTATGTGTCGTACTTTTCGCAGCTCACAACGATCGATTCTGGACGATAAAACAATGTAAAAAGAAGAAAAGTGGCCCAAAACTGATGAAAACGTTCGATTTTGGTCTCAGAAAATCAGCGCAGCTAGGTAAGCTTGCTGCCTCCGTTGTAGAGGTTTTGGAGAGCTTTTCAACACTATGTTGTACGCCGCATAACTCCTTGTGGATCAAAAACTATGGGCATCAGAGCGACGGAGACCTGGTCACAGGCCCCACACCCTAGGTTTACGAGCCCAGCCTCTACGCGAAGCGAACTTGTCATGCCCAAGATGCTGTGGGACTCGATAATAGAAATGTGATAGATAAAGCATCTTGTCAAGCCTGAACGGGGCAAACAACATAACGAAAATGGGGGGTGCAACACGAGGACTTCCCAGGGGGTCTCCCATCTTAGTACTACTCTCGCCCAAGCACGCTTAGCTTCGGAGTTCTGATGGGATCTGGTGCATTGGTGCTGGTATGATGGCACCCATCTTGTTGAGGGTGCAAAGCTTTTATGTGTTGTCCTTTTCGCAGCTCACGACGAACAATCCGGGATGAATAAAACAACGTAAAAAGAAGAAAAGTGGCCCAAAAGTGGTGAAAACGTTTGATTTTGGGCTTCGAAAATAGGCATAGCTGAGCAGCTTTGCTGACCCTATTGTAGAGCTTTCAGAGAGCTTTCCAACGGTATGCTGTGCACTGCATAACTCCTTACGAATCAAAAGTTGTGGGCAGCGGAGATACAGAGACTTGGTCACAGGACCCACGCCCTCGGTTTGTGGGCCCATCCTTTATGCGAAGCGGAGTTGTCTTGCCCAAGATGCCATGGGACTCGATAATAGAAATATGACGGATAAAGCATCTTGGCAAGCCTGAATGAGGCAAAAAAACAAAACGAAAAGGGGGGTGCAACACGAGGACATCCCGGGGGGTCACCCATCCTAGTACTACTCTCGCCTAAGCATGCTTAACTTCGGATTTCTAATAGGATTCGGTGCATTAGTACTGGTATAATCGCAGCCGTCATGTTGAGGGCGCAAAGCCCTTATGTGTCGTCCTTTACGCGGCTCATGACTAATGATCCGGGATGAAGAAAAAGCATAGAAAGAAGAAAAGTGGCCTGAAATTGATGAAAATGTTCGATTTTGGGCTCTGAAAATAGGCGCTGTTGAGCCAGGTTGTTGCCCCTATGGTAGAGCTCTCAGAGAGCTTTCCAACGGTATATTGTGCACTGCATAACTCCTTACGGATCTAAAGTTATGGGCACCAAAGTGACGGAGACCTGGTCACAAACCCCACGCCCTCGGTTTTGCGGTCCCAGCCTCTACGCGAAGCGAAGTTGTCTTGCCGATGATGTCGTGGGACTCGATAATAGAAATATAACTGATAAAACATCTTGGCAAGTCTGAACAGGGCAAAAAAACAAAACGAAAAGGGGGGTGCAACACGAGGACCTCGCAAGGGTCTCCCAGCCTAGTACTACTCTCGCCCAAACACGCTTAACTTTAGAGTTCTTGTAGGATCCGGTGCATTAGTGCTGGTATGTTCGCACTCGTCATGTTGAGGGCACAAAGCCCTTATGTGTCGTCCTTTTCGTGGCTCACGACGAATGATCCGGGACGAAGAAACAGTGCTTAAAGAAGAAAAGTGGCCCAAAACTGATGAAAACATTCGATTTTGGTCCGTGAAAATAGGCGCAGCCGAGCAAGCTTGATGCCTTCATCGTAGGGCTCTCGGAGAGCTTTCTAACGGTATGTTGTGCGACGCATAACTCGTTACGGATCAAAAGTTATGGGCACCGGAGAGACGGAGACCTGATCACAGGCCCCACGCCATCGGTTTGCGGGCCCAGCCTCTATGTGAAGCGAATTTTTCATGCCTAAGACGCCGTGGTACTCGATTATAGAAATATGATGAATAAAGTATCTTGGCAAGCCTGAACGGGGCAAAAAAACAAAAGGAAAAGGGGGGTAGATAACGAGGACTTCCCAGGTGGTCACCCATCCTAGTAGTACTCTCGCCTAAGCACGCTTAACTTTGGAGTTCTAAAGGGATCCGGTTCATTAGATCAGGTCTAATCGCACCTGTCTTGTTGAGGGCACAAAGCCCTTATGTGTCGTCCTTTTCGTGGCTCACGACGAATGATCCGAGACAAAGAAACTGTGCAAAAAGAAGAAAAGTGGCCCAAAATTGTAGTAAACATTTGCGTTTGGGCTCTGAAAACAGGCGCAGCTGAGCAAGTTTGTTGCCTCCATCATAGATCTCTCTGAGAGCTTTCGACGGTATGCTGTTCACCGCATAACTACTTACGGATCGAAAGTTATGGGCACTGGAGCGATAGAGACCTGGTCACAAGCCCCACGCCCTCTACGCGAATCGAAGCTTTCTTGCCCATGATGTCATTGGACTCGATAATATAAATATGACTGATAAAGCATCTTGGCAAGCCTGAACGGGGCAAAAAAACAAATTGAAAAGGGGGTACAATACAAGGACTTCTTAGGGGGTCTTCCACCCTAGTACTACTCTCGTCAAAGCACGCTTAACTTCGGAGTTCTGATGGGATCTGGTGCATTAGTGCTGGTATGATCGTACCTGTCATGTTGAGGGGGCAAAGCCCTTATGTGTTGTCCTTTTCGCGGCTCACGATGAATGATCCGGAATGAAGAAAAAGAGTAAAATTAAGAAAAGTGGCCTGAAACTGATGGAAATGTTCGATTTTGGGATTCAAAAATTGGTGCATCCGAGCAGGCTTGCTACCCCTATCGCAGAGCTCTCAAAGAGCTTTCCAACGGTATGCTGTGCGCCGCATAACACCCTACGGTTCAAATGTTATGGGCACCAGAGTGACGGAGACCTGGTCACATGCCCTACGCCCTCGGTTTGCTGGCCCAGCCTCTACGCGAAGCGAAGTTGTCTTGCCCAAGATGCCGTGGGACTCGATAATAGAATTGTGACGGATAAAGCATCTTGGCAAGCCTGAACGGGGGCAAAAAAACAAAACGAAAAGGGGGGTGCAACACGAGGACTTCTTAGGGGGTCACCCATCCTAGTACTAATCTTGCAAAAGTATGCTTAACTTCGGTGTACTGATGGGATCCGGTGCATTAGTACTGGTATGAGCGCACCCGTCATGTTGAGGGAACAAAACGCTTATGTGTTGTCCTTTTCGCGGCTCACGATGAACGATCCGGGATGAAGAAAAAGCACAAAAAGAGGAAAAGTAGCCCGAAACTGATAAAAAATGTTTGATTTTGGGCTCCATAAATAGGCGTAGCCGAGCTGGCTTGCTGCCCGTGTCGTAGAGCTCTTAGGGAGCTTTCCAACTGTATATTGTGCGCCACATAACTCCTTACGGATCAAAAGTAATAAGAACCGGAGAGACGGAGACCTGGTCAAAGGCCCCACGCCCTCGGTTTGCGGGCCCAACCTCTACGCGAAGCGAAGTAGTCTTGCCCAAGATGAAGTTGGACTCGAAAATAGAAATGTGAAGGATAAAGCATCCTGGCAAGCCTGAACGGGGCAAAAAAACAAAACAAAAAGAGGGTTGCAACACATGGACTTCCCAAGGGGTCACCCATCCTAGTAATACTCTCACCCAAGCACGCTTAACTTCGAAGTTCTGATGGGATCCGGTGCATTAGTGCTGGTATGATCGCACCGGTCTTGTTGAGGATGCAAAGCCCTTATGTGTCGTCCTTTTCGCGGCACACGACGAACGATCTTGCACGAAAAAACAGTGCAAAAAGAAGAAAAGTGGCCCAAAACAGATGAAAACATACGATTTTGGGCTTCAAAGACAGATGCAGTAGAACAGGCATGCTGCCCATCGTAGAGTGCCCGAAGAACTTTCCAATGGTATGCTGTGCGCCGCATAACACCTTACGGATCCAATGTTATGGGCACCAGAGTGATAGAGACCTGGTCATAGGCCCCACGCCCTCGATTTGCGGGCCCAGCCTCTACGCAAAGTACAGTAGTCTGGCCGAAGATGCTGTTGGACTAAAAAATAGAAATGTGACACATAAAGCATCTTGGCCTGCCATAACGGGACATAAAAACAAAACAAAAAGGTAGGGTACAACATGAAAACTTCCCAGGGGGTCACCCATCTTAGTACTACTGTCGCCCAAGCACGCTTAACTTCGGAGTTCTGATGGGATCCGGTGCATTAGTGCTGGTATGATCGCACCCATAATGTTGAGGGCACAAAGCCCTCATGTGTCGTTCTTTTCGTGGCTCATGACGAATGATCTGGGACAAAGAAACAGCGCAAAAAGAAGAAAAATAGCCCGAAACTGATGAAAACATTCGATTTTGGGCTCCGAAAATAGGCGCCGCTGAGCTCATTTGCTGCCCCCCATCGTAGAGCTCTCAGGGAGCTTTCCAACGATATGTTGTGTGCCGCATAACTCCTTATGGATCAAGAGTTGAGGGCACCGGAGCGACGGAGACTTGGTCACATGCCCCACGCCCGTGGTTTACAGGCCTAGCCTCTACGCGAAGCAAATTAGTCTTGCCCATCATGCTGTTGGACTTGATAATAAAAATATGACAGATAAAGCATCTTGGCAAGCCTGAACGAGGCAAAAAAACAAAATGAAAAAGGGGGTGCAACACGAGGACTTCCCAGGGGGTCTCCCATCCTAGTACTACTCTTTCCCAAGCATGCTTAACTTCGGAGTTCTGATGGGATCTGGTGCATTAGTGCTGGTATGATCGCACCCGTCATGTTGAGTGCACAAATCTCTTATGTGTTGTTCTTTTTGCAACTCACGACGAATGATTCAGGATGATGAAACAACGCAAAAAGAGGAAAAGTGGCCTGAAACTGTTGAAAACATTCGATTTTGGGCTCCAAAAATAGGCGTAACCGAGCAGGCTTGCTGCCCCTGTCGTGGAACTCTCGGACAGCTTTCCAACGATATGTTGTGCGCTGCATAACACCTTACGGAAGAAAAAGTTATGGGCATCGGAGAGATGGAGACTTGTTCACAGGCCCCACGCCCTTGGTTTGTGGGCCCAGCCTCTACGTGAAGTGAGACAGGCTAATAGAAATGTAGCAGATAAAGCATCTTGGCAAATCTGAACAAGGCAAAAAAACAAAACGAAAAGGGTAGTGCAACATGGGGACTTCCCAGGGGGTCACCCATCCTAGTACTACTGTTGCAAAAGCACGCTTAACTTCGGAGTTCTGACGGGATCCGGTGCATTAGTGCTCGTATGATCGCACCTGTCATGTTGAGGGCACAAAGCCCTTATGTGTCGTCCTTTTTGCGACTAACGACGAATGATCCAAGATAAAGAAACAAGGCAAAAAGAAGAAAAATAGCCCAAAACTGATGAAAACGTTTGATTTTAGGCTGCGAAAACAGGCGCAGTCGAGGAGCGTTGTTGCCCCTATCGTAGAGCTCTCGAATAGCTTTCCAACGGTATGCTATGCGCCGTATAACTCCTTATGGATAAATAGTAGTGGGCACGGGAGCGACATAGACCTGGTGATAGGCCCCATGTCCTCGGTTTGTGGGCCGAGCCTCTACGCGAAGCGAAGTAGTCTTGCCGAAGATGCCATTGAACTAGAAAATAGAAATGTGACGGATAAAGTATCCTGGCAAGCCTGAACAGGGCAAAAAAACAAATCAAAAAGGGGGGTGCAACGCGAGAACTTCCCAGGGGGTTACCCATCCAAAAACTACTCTCACCCAAGGTTGCTTAACTTCGAAGTTCTTATGGGATCCAGTGCATTAGTCCTGGTATGATCGCACCGATCATCTTGAGGGCGCAAAGCCCTTATGTATCGTCCTTTTCGCCGCTCACGACGAACGATCTGGCATGAACAAACAGCTCAAAAAGAAGAAAAGTGGCCCAAAATAGATGAAAATGTTCTATTTTGGCCCCCAAAAACAGGCGCAGCAGAGCAGACTTGCTGCCCCATCATTGAGCTCTTGAAGAGCTTTCCAACGGTATGTTGTGCGCCGTATAACTCCTTACGGATCCAATGTTATGGGCACCAGAGTGACGGAGACCTGGTCATAGGCCCCACGCCCTCGGTTTGCGGGCCCAACCTCTACGCGAATAGCAGTAGTCTTGCCCAAGATGTAGTTGGACTCGAAAATAGAAATGTGACAGATAAAGCATCTTGGCAGGCCAAAACGGGACAAAAAAACAAAACAAAAAGGGGGGTACAACATGAGGACTTCCTAGGAGGTCACCCATCCTAGTACTACTCTCGCCCAAGCATGCTTAACTTCGTAGTTCTGATAGGATCCGGTGCATTAGTGCTAGTATGATCGTACCCGTCATGTTGGTGGCACAAAGCCCTCATGTGTCGTCCTTTTCGTGGCACACGACGAATGATCTGTGACGAAAAAAATAGTTCCAAAAGAAGAAAAGTGGCCTGAAATTGATGAAACCGTTCAATTTTTGACCCTGAAAACTGGTGCAGCTGAGCAAGTTTGCTGCCTATGTCATGGTGCTCTCAAAGAGCTTTCCAACGGTATGCTGTGCACCGCATAACTCCATATGGATCAAAGGTTGTGGGCACAGGAGCGACGGAGACCTTGTCACAAGACCCATGCGCTCGATTTGCGGGCCCAGCCTCTACGCTAAGCGAAGTTGTCTTGCCCAAGATGCCGTTGGACTCAAAAATTTAAATGTGATGGATAAAACATCTTGGCAAGCCTGAACGGGGCAAAAAAACAAAATGAAAAGGGGGGTGCAATACGAGGACTTCCCATGGGGTATCCCATCCTAGTACTACTCTCGCCCAAACACGCTTAACTTTAGAGTTCTGATGGATTCTGGTGCATTAGTGTTGGTATGATCGCACCCGTCATGTTTAAGGCTCAAAGCCCTTATATGTCGTCCTTTTCACGGCTCAAGGCGAACTATATGGGATGAAGAAACTGCGCAAAAAGAAGAAAAGTGGACCGAACCTGATGAAAACGTTCAATTTTGGGCTTCGAAAATAGGCGCAGCCGAGCAAGATTGCTGCCCTAGTAGTAGAGCTCTCTGAGAGCTTTCCAACTGTATGTTGTGCGCCACATAACTCCTTACGGATCAAAAGTTTTGGGCACCGGAGCGACGGAGACCTGGTCACAAGGCCCACGCCCTCGGTTTGCGGGCCAGCCTCTACGCGAAGCGAGGTTGTCTTGTCCAACATGCCGTGGTACTCGATAATAGAAATGTGATGGATAAAGCATCTTGGCAAGCCTGAACGGGGCAAAAAAACAAAACAAAAAGGGGGGTGCAACCCGAGGACTTCCCAGGGGGTCCCCTATCTTAGTACTACTCTCGTAAAAGCACGCTTAACTTCAAAGTACTGATGGGATCTAGTGCATTAGTACTGGTATGATCGCACCCGTCATGTTGAGGGGACAAAACCCTTGTGTGTCGTCCTTTTTGTGACTCACGACGAACGATCCGGAACGAAGAAGCAGCGCAAAAAGAAGAAAAGTGACCCAAAACTGATAAAAATGTTAGATTTTGGGCTCCGAAAATAGGCGCAGCTGAGCAGCCTTGCTTCCCCTATCGTAGAGCTCTTGGAGAGATTTTCCAATGGTATGTTGTTTGTCGCATAACTGATTACGGATCTGAAGTTATGGGCACCAAAGTTACGGAGACTTGGTCATAGGCCCTACACCCACGGTTTGCGGCCCAACCTGTACATGAAGCGAACTTGTCTTGCCTAAGATGCCATGGGACACGATAATAGAAATGTGACGGATAATGAATCTTGGCAAGCCTGAATGGGGCAAAAAAAACAAAACAAAAGGGGGGTGCAACACGAGGACTTCCCAAGGGGTCACCCATCCTAGAACTACTCTCGCCCAAGCATGCTTAACTTCAGAGTTCTGATGGGATCCAGCGCATTAGTGATGGTATGATCGCACCCGTCATGTTCAGGGTGCAAAGCCCTTATGTGTCGTCCTTTTTACGACTCACGACGAACGATCCGGAACGAAGAAACATCACAAAAAGAAGAAAAGTGGCCCAAAATTGATGAAAATATTAGATTTTGGGCTCCAAAAATAGGCGCGGCTGAGTAGCCTTGCTTCTCCTATCGTAGAGCTCTTAGAGAGATTTTCCAATGGTATGTTGTGTGTCGCATAACTCATTACGGATCTGAAGTTATGGGCACCAAAGTGACGGAGATCTGGTCATAGGCCCTACACCCACGGTTTGTGGGCCCAGCCTTTACGTGAAGCGAACTTGTCTTGCCAAAGATGCCATGGGACTCGATAATAGAAATGTGACGGATAAAGAATCTTGGCAAGCTTGAATGGGGCAAAAAACCAAAACGAAAAGGGGGGTGTAACATGAGGAGTTCCCAGGGAATCACCCATCCTAGTACTACTTTCACCCAAACACGCTTAACTTCATAGTTTTGATGGGATCTGGTGTATTAGTGCTGGTATGATCGCACTCGTCATGTTGAGGGCGTAAAGCTCTTATGTGTTGTCCTTTTTGCAGCTCACGACAAACTATACGAGATGAAGAAACTGCGCAAAAAGAAGAAAAGTGGACAAAAACTGATGAAAATGTTCAATTTTGAGCTTCGAAAATAGGTACAGCCAAGCATGCTTGTTGCCCCTTTCGTAGAGCTCCCGGAGAGCTTTCCAACTGTATGTTGTGCGCCGTATAACTCCTTACGGATAAAAAGTTATGGGAACCGGAGTGATAGAGACCAGGTCACAGGCCCCACGCCCTCGGTTTGCAGGGCCAGCCTCTATGCGAAGTGAAGTTGTCTTGCCCAAGATGCCATGGGACTGAAGAATAGAAATGTGATGGATAAAGCATCTTGGCAAGGCTCAACGGGAAAAAAAAAAGAAAATGGGGTACAACACGAGGACTTCCTAAGGGGTCACCCGCCCTACTATTACTCTCGCCCAAGCACGCTTAACTTTGGAGTTCTGATGGGATCCGTTGCATTAGTGCTAGTATGATCGTACCCGTCATGTTGAGGGCACAAAGCCCTAATGGGTCATGCTTTTCGTGGCTCACGATGAATGATTCGGGACGAAGAAACAATACAAAAAGAAAAAAATTGGCCCGAAACTAATGAAAACGTTTGCTTTTGGGCTCCGAAAATAGGCGCCACTGAGATCGTTTGCTGCGCTCGTCGTAGAGCTCTCAGAGAGCTTTCCAACGATATGCTGTGTGCCACATAACTCCTTATAGATCAAGAGTTGAGGGCATCGGAGCGACGGAGGCCTGGTCATAAGCCCCACGCCCTCAGTTTGTGCGCTTAGCCTCTACGCGAAGCAAATTAGTCTTGCCCATCATGCTGTTGGACTTGATAATAGAATTATGACGTATAAAGCATCTTGGCAAACCTGAACGAGGCAAAAAAACAAAATGAAAAGCGGGGTGCAATACGAGGACTTCCGAGGGGGTCTCCCATCCTAGTACTACTCTCGCCCAAGCACGCTTAACTTCGGTGTTTTGATAGGATTTGGTACATTAGTGCAGGTATGATCGCACCCGTCCTGTTGAGTGCGCAAATCCCTTATGTGTTGTTCTTTTCGCGGCTCACGACGAACGATACGGGATGATGAAACAACGCAAAAAAAAAGAAAAGTGGCCTGAAGCTGATGAAAACATTCAATTTTTGGCCTCCAAAAATAGGCGTAACCGAGCAGGCTTGATGCCCCTATCGTAGAGCTCTCAGAGAGCTTTCCAACGGTATGTTGTGCGTTGTATAACTCCTTACGGATGAAAAGTTATGGGCATCAGAGAGACGGAGACCTGTTCACAGGCCCCACGCCCTTGGTTTATAGGCCCAGCCTGTACGTGAAGCGAAGTAGTCTTGCCCAAGATGCTGTGGGACTTGATAATAGAAATGTGACAGGTAAAGCATCTTGGCAAGCCTGAACAGGGCAAAAACACAAAACGAAAGGTGTGGTGCAACACGGGGACTTCCCAAGGGGTTACCCATCCTAGTACTACTCTTGCAAAAGCATGCTTAACTTCAGAGTTCTTATGGGATCCGGTGCATTAGTGCTCGTACGATCGCACCCGTCATGTTGAGGGCACAAAGCTCTTATGTGTCATCCTTTTCGTGGCTCACGACAGACGATCCGGGATGAAGAAACAACGAAAAAAGAAGAAAAATGGCCCAAAACTGATGAAAATGATTGATTTTGGGCTGCAAAAACAAGCGCAGCTGAGCAACATTGCTGCCCCCATCGTAGAGCTCTCAGATAGCTTTCCAATGGTATGCTGTGCGCCGTATAACTCCTTATGGATAAAAAGTTTTGGGCACCGGGGCCCAGCCTCAACGCGAAGCGAAGTTGTCTTGCCCAAGATGTTGTGGGACTTGATAAAAGAAATATGACGGATAAAGCATATTGGCAAGCCTGAACCGGGCAAAGAAACAAAACAAAAAGGGAGGTTGCAACACGTGGACTTCCCAGGGGGTCACCCATCCTAGTACTACTCTCGTCCAAGCACGCTTAACTTCGTAGTTCGGATGGGATCCGGTGTATTAGTGATGGTATGATCGCACCTATCATGTTGAGGGCGCAAAGCCCTTATGTGTCATCCTTTTCGCGACACACGATGATCGATCTGGGACGACGAAACATTGCAAAAAGAAGAAAAGTGGCCAAAAACTGATGAAGACGTTCGATTTTGGGCTTCAAAAATAGGTGCAGCAGAGCAGACATGCTGCCCATCGTAGAGCGCCCGAAGAACTTTCCAACGGTATGCCGTGCGCCGCATAACTCCTTACGGATCCAAAGTTATGGGCACTAGAGTGATAGAGACCTGGTCATAGGCCCCATGCCCTCGGTTTGTGGGCCCATCCTCTACGCGAAGCACAGTAGTCTGGCCCAAGATGCTGTTGGACTCGAAAATAGAAATGTGACAGATAAAGCATCTTGGCCTACCATAACGGGACATAAAAACAAAACAAAAAGGGAGGGTACAACACGAGGACTTCCTAAGGGGTTACCCATCTTAGTATTACTCTCGCCTAAGCACACTTAACTTCGGAGTTCTGATGGGATCCAGAGCATTAGTGCTGGTATAATCGCACCCGTCATATTGAGGGCACAAAGCCCTCATGTTTCTTCCTTTTCGTGGCTCATGACGAACGATCCGGGACGAAGAAACAACGCAAAAAGAAAAAAAAGAGCCCAAAACTGATGAAAACATTCAATTTTGGGCTCCGAAAACAGGCACCGCTGAGCTCATTTGCTGCCTTCATCGTAGAGCTCTCAGAGAGCTTTTCAACGGTGTGTTGTGTGTCGCATAACTCCTTATGGAACAAAAGTTTTGGGCACTGGAGCGACGGAGACTTGGTCATAAGCCCCGCGCCCTCGGTTTGCGGGCCTAACCTCTACGCGAAGCAAATTAGTCTTGCCCATCATGCTGTTGGACTTGATAATAGAAATATGACGGATAAAGCATCTTGGCAAGCCTGAACGAGGCAAAAAAACAAAATGAAAAACAAGGTTTAACACGAGGACTTCCCAGGGGGTCTCCCATTCTAGTACTACTCTCGCCTAAGCATGCTTAACTTCGGAGTTCTGATAGGATCTGGTGCATTAGTGCTGGTATGATCGTACCCGTCATGTTGAGTGCGCAAATCTCTTATGTGTTGTTCTTTTCACTGCTCACGATGAACGATCCGGGATGATGAAACAGCGCAAAAAGAGGAAAGTAGCCTGAAGCTGATGAAAACATTCAATTTTGGGCTCCAAAAAGAGGCGTAACCGAGCAGGCTTGCTGCCCCTATCGTAGAGCTTTCGGACAGCTTTCCAACGGTATGTTGTACGCCACATAACTCCTTACGGATGAAATGTTATGGGCAACGGAGAGACGGACACCTGTTCACAGGCCCCACGCCCTTGGTTTGTGGGCCCAGCCTCTACGTGAAGTTAATTAGTCTTGCCCAAGATGCCATGGGACTCGATAATAGAAATGTGGCAGATAAAGCATCTTGGCAAACCTCAACAAGGCAAAAAAATAAAATGAAAAGGGTGGTGCAACACGGGGACTTCCCAGGGGATCACCCATCCTAGAACTACTCTTGCCCAAGCACGCTTAACTTCGGAGTTCTGATGGGATCAGGTGCATTTGTACAGGTATGATCACACCCGTCATGTTGAGGGCACAAAGCCCTTATGTGTCGTCCTTTTCGCGGCTGACAACGAACGATCCGTGATGAAGAAACAACGCAAAAAGAAGAAAAATGACCCAAAACTGATGAAAACGTTCAATTTTGGGCTCCGAAAATAGCCGCAGTCGATCAGCCTTGTTGCCCCCATCGTAGAGCTCTCAGATAGCTTTCCAACGGTACGCTGTGCGCCGTATAACTCCTTACTGATCAAAAGTTATGGGCAACGGAGCGACGGAGACCTGGTCATAGGCCACCCACTCACGGTTTGCTGGGCCAGCCTCTACGCGAAGCGAAGTAGTCTTGCCCAAGATGCCGTTGGACTCGAA
Source organism: Ehretia macrophylla (assembly GCA_037974665.1). Classification (NCBI taxonomy): domain Eukaryota; kingdom Viridiplantae; phylum Streptophyta; class Magnoliopsida; order Boraginales; family Ehretiaceae; genus Ehretia; species Ehretia macrophylla. Next base: position 38,194,402 of record CM075777.1, on the reverse strand, counting down.
AATAGAAATATGACGGATAAAGCAGCTTGGGAAGCCTGAACGGGGCAAAAAAAAACAAATCAAAAAGGGGGGTGCAACACGAGGACTTCCCAAGGGGTCACCCATCCAAGTACTACTCTCGTCCAAGCTCGCTTAACTTCGGAGTTCTGATAGGATCCGGTGCATTAGTCCTGGTATGATTGCACCGGTCATGTTGAAGGCGTAAAGCCCTTATGTGTCGTCCTTTTCGCTGCTCACGACGAACGATCTGGCACGAAAAAACAGCGCAAAAAGAAGAAAAGTGGCCCAAAATAGATGAAAATGTTCTATTTTGACCCCCAAAAACAGGCGCAGCAGAGCAGACTTGCTGCCCCATCGTAGAGCTCCTGAAGAGGGTTCCAACAGTATGTTGTGCGCCGCATAACTCCTTACGGATCCAAAGTTATGGGCACCAGAGTGATGGAGACCTGGTCATAGGCCCCACACCCTCGGTTTGCGGGCCCAGCCTCTACGTGAAGAGCAGTAGTCTTGCCCAAGATGCAGTTGGACTCAAAAATAGAAATGTGACAGATAAAGCACCTTGGCATGCCATAACGGGACAAAAAAACAAAACAAAAAGGGGGGTACAACACGAGGACTTCCTAGGAGGTCAGCCATCCTAGTACTACTCTCGCCCAAGCACGCTTAACTTTGGAGTTCTAATGGGATCTGGTGCATTAGTGCTGGTATGATCGTACCCGTCATGTTGGTGGCACAAAGCCCTCATGTGTCGTCCTTTTCGTGGCTCACGACGAATGATCTGTGACGAAAAAAACAGTTCCAAAAGAAGAAAAGTGGCCCGAAATTGATGAAATCGTTCAATTTTCAGCTCTGAAAACTGGTGCAACTGAGCAAGTTTTCTGCCCACGTCGTGGTATTCTCGCATAGATTTTCAATGGTATGCTGTACACCGCATAACTCCTTATGGATCAAAGGTTGTGGGCACCGAAGCGACGGAGACCTGGTCACAAGAACCATGCGCTCGATTTACAGGCCCAGCCTCTACGCTAAACGAAGTTGTCTTGCCCAAGATGTCGTTGGACTCGAAAATTTAAATGTGACGGATAAAACATCTTGGCAAGCCTGAATGGGGCAATAAAACAAAACGAAAAGGGGGATGCAACACGAGGACTTCCTATGGGGTCTCCTATCCTAGTACTACTTTCGCCCAAACACGCTCAACTTCAGAGTTTTGATGGGATCTGGTGCATTAGTGTTGGTATGATTGCACCCGTCATATTTAGGGCGCAAAGCACTTATGTGTTGTCCTTTTCGCAGCTCAAGACGAACTATACGGGATGAAGAAACTTCGCAAAAAGAAGAAAAGTGGACCGAAACTGATGAAAACGTTCGATTTTGGGCTTCAAAAATAGGCGCAGCCGAGCAAGATTACTACCCTCGTCGTAAAGCTCTCGGAGAGCTTTCCAAAGGTATGTTGTGTGTCGCATAACTCCTTACGTATCAAAAGTTAAGGGCACTAAAGAGACGGAGACCTGGTCAGAGGCGCCACGCCCTCGGTTTGCGGGCCTAGCCTCTATGCGATGCGAAGTTGTCTTGCCCAAGATGCCGTGGGACTCGATAATAGAAATGTGATGGATAAAGCTTCTTGGCAAGCCTGAACGGGGCAAAAAAATAATACGAAAAGTGGGGTGCAACACGAGGACTTCCTAGGGGGTCACCCATCCTAGTGTTACTCTCACCAAAGCACGCTTAACTTCAGAGTTCTGATGGTATCTAGTGCATTAGTACCGGTTTGATCGCACGCACCCGTCATGTTGAGGGGACAAAACCCTTATGTGTCGTCCTTTTTGCGGTTCTCGACGAACTATCCGGAACGAAGAAACAGTGTAAAAAGAAGAAAAATGGTCCAAAACTGATGAAAATGTTAGATTTTCGGCTTCCAAAATAGGCGCAGTTGAGCAGCCTTGCTTCCCCTATCGTAGAGCTCTCTGAGAGATTTGTAACGATATGTTGTGTGTCACATAACTCCTTACGGATCTGAAGTTATAGGCACCAGAGCGACGGAGACCTGGTCACAGGCCCTACACCCTCGGTTTGCGGTCCCAGCCTCGACATGAAGCGAAGTTGCCTTTCCCAAGATGCCGTGGGATTCGATAATAGAAATGTGACGGATAAAGAATTTTGGCATGCCCGAACGGGGCAAAAAACCACCAAAACGAAAAAGGGGGTATAACACGAGGAGTTCCCAAGGAGTCACCCATCCTAGTACTACTCTCACCCAAACACGCTTAACTTCGGAGTTCTTATGGGATCTGGTGTATTAGTGCTGGTATGATCGCACTTGTCATGTTGAGGGCGTAAAGCTCTTATGTGTTGTACTTTTTGCGGCTCACAAAAAACTATACGAGATGAAGAAACTACGCAAAAAGAAGAAAAATGGACCAAAATTGATGAAAATGTTCGATTTTGAGCTTCGAAAATAGGCGCAGCTGAGCAGGATTGCTGCCCTCATCGTAGAGCCCTCGGAGAACTTTCCAACAGTATACTGTGCGCCGCATAACTCTTTACGGATCAAAAGTTATGGGCACCAGAGAGACAAAGACCTGGTCACAGGCCTGACGCCCTCGGTTTGCGGGCCCAGCCTCTACGCGAAGCGAAGTTGTCTTGCACAAGATGCCATAGGACTCGATAATAGAAATGTGACAGATCAAGCATCTTGGCAAGCCTGAACGGGGCACAAAAACAAAATGAAAAGGGGGGTACAACACGATGACTTCCCAAGGGGTCACCCATCCTAGTACTACCTTCGCCCAAGCATTCTTAAGTTTGGAGTTCTGATGGGATCCGGTGCATTAGTGCTAGTATGACAGCACCGGTCATGTTGAGGGAACAAAGCCCTTATGTGTCGTTCTTTTCGTGGCTCACGTCAAATGACCCGGGACGAAGAAACTGTTCAGAAGGAAGAAAAGTGGCCCAAAACTAATGAACACGTTCAATTTTGGGCTCCAAAAATAGGCACAGCTGAGAAAGTTTGCTACCCCCTTCGTAGAGCTCTCGGAGAGCTTTACAATGGTATGTTGTGTGTCGGATAGCGCCTTATGGATCAAAAGTTGTGGGCACCGGAGCGACGGAGACCCGGTCATAAGCCCCACGCCCTTGGTTTGCGGGCCCAACCTCTACGCGAAGCGAAGTTGTCTTGCCCATGAAGCCGTGGGACTCGATAACAGAAATATGACGGATAAAGCATCTTGGCAAGCCTGAACAGGGCAAAAAAGCAAAATGAAAAGTGGGGTGCAACCCGAGGACTTCCTGAGGGGTCTCCTATCCTAGTATTACTCTCGCCCAAGCACGCTTAACTTTGGAGTTTTGATGGGATCTGGTGCATTAGTGCTGGTATGATCGCACTCGTCATGTTGAAGGCACAAAGCCCTTATTTGTTGTACTTTTTGCGGCTCACAACGAACGATCCGAGATGAAGAAAAGGCGCAAAAAGAAGAAAAGTGTCCCAAAATTGATGAAAATGTTCAATTTTGGGCTTCGAAAATAGGCGCAGCCAAGCAGTCTTGCTACCCTTGTCGTAGAGCTCTCGGAGAGCTTTCCAATAGAATATTGTGCCCTGCATAACTCCTTACGGATCAAAAGTTATGGGCACCAGAGTGACAAAGACTTAGTCATAGGCCCAGCCTCTACATGAAGCGAAGTCGTCTTGCCAAAGATGCTGTGGGACTCGATAATAAAAATGTGACGGATAAAGTTTCTTGGCAAGCCTGAACGGGGCAAAAAAACAAAACGAAAAGCGGGGTATAACATGAGGACTTCCGACGGGGTCACCCATCCTAGTATTACTCTCATAAAAGCACACTTAACATCGGAGTTCTAATAGGATCCGATGCATTAGTGTTGGTATGATCACACTCGTCATGTTGAGAGCGCAAAGCCCTTATGTGTTGTCCTTTAAGCGGCTCACGACGAACTATCCGGGACGAAGAAACAGCACAAAAAGAAGAAAAGTAGCCTGAAACTGATGAAAACGTTCGATTTTGGGTTTCGAATATAGGCGTAGCCGAGCATGCTTGTTGCCCATACCGTAGAGCTCTCGGAGAGCTTTCCAGCGGTATGCTATGCGCCGCATAACTTCTTACGGATCAAAAGTTATGGGCACCTGAGCGACGGAGACCTGGTCACATTTCCCACGCCCTCGGTTTGTCGGCCCAGCCTCTACGATAAGCGAAGTTGCCTTGCTCAAGATGCCGTGGGACTCGATAATAGAAATGTGACGGCTAAAGCATCTTGCCAAGCCTGAACGGGGCACAAAAACAAAATGAAAAGGGGGGGGTGCAACACGAGGACTTCCAAGCGGGTCACCCATCCTAGTACTACACTCGCCCAAGCATGCTTCACATCGGAGTTTTGTTGAGATTGTATGCATTAGTACTGGTATGATCAGACCCGTCAGGTTGAGGGCGGAGAGCCCTTTTGTGGTGTTCTTTTCGCGGCTCACAATGAGCGATCCGGGATGAAGGAGAAGCAGAAAAAGAAGAAAAGTGGCCTTAAATAGATAAAAACGTTCGATTTTGGGCTCCAAAAATAGACGCAGTCGATCCAGGTTGCTACCCCTGTGGTAGAACTCTCGAAGAGGTTTCTAACGGTATGTTGTGCACCGCATAACTCCTTACGGATCTAAAGTTAATGGCACCAAAGTGACAGAGACCTGGTCCCAAGCCCCACGCGCTCGATTTGCGGGCCCAGCCTCTACGTGAAGCGAAGTTGTCTTGCCCATGATGTCGTGGGACTTAATAATAGAAATATAACTGATAAAGCATCTGGACAAGCCTGAACGGGGCAAAAAAACAAAACGAAAAGGAGGGTGCAACACGAGAACATCCCAGGGGGTCTCCCATTCTAGTACTACTCTTGCCCAAACACGCTTAACTTTGGAGTTTTTATAGGATCCAGTGCATTAGCACTGGTATGTTCGCACTCATCATGTTGAAGGCACAAAGCCCTTATATGTCGTCCTTTTCGTGGCTCTCGACTAATGATCCGGGATGAAGAAACTGTGCCAAAAGAAGAAAAGTGGCCCAAAATTGATGAAAACGATCAATTTTGTGCTCTAAAAATAGGTGCAGCTTAGCAAAGTTGCTGCCCTCGTCGTAGGGCTCTCGGAGAGCTTTCCAACGGTATGTTGTGTGACGCATAACTCCTTACGGATCAAAAGTTATGGGCACTGGAGAGACGGAGACCTGGTCACAGGCTTCACGCCATCGGTTTGCGGGCCCAACCTCTACGTGAAGCGAATTTGTCTTGCCTAAGACGCAGTGGGACTCGATAATAGAAATGTGATGAATAAAGTATCTTGGCAAGCTTGAACGGGGAAAAAAAACAAAACGAAAAGGGGGGTACGTCACGAGGACTTCCCAGGGGGTCACCCATCCTAGTAGTACTCTCGTCCAAGCACGCTTAACATTGGGGTTCTGAAGGGATCCGGTTCATTAGATCAGGTCCAATTATACCCGTCTTGTTGAAGGCACAAAGCCCTTATGTGTCGTCCTTTTCGTGGCTTACGACGAATGATCCGGGACAAAGAAACAGAGCAAAAAGAAGAAAAGTAGCCCAAAATTGTTGAAACATTTGATTTTGGGCTCCGAAAACTGGCACAGCTAAGCAAATTTGTTGCCCCCGTCGTAGAGCTCTCGGAGACCTTTCCAACGGTATGTAGTGTGCCGTATAACTCCCTATGGATCAAAAGTTGTGGGCACCGAAGCAACGGAGACCTGGTCACAAGCCCCACGCCCTCGGTTTACGAGCCCAGCCTCTACGCGAATCGAAGTTATCTTGTCCATGTTGTCGTGGGACACGATAATAGAAATATGACTGATAAAGCTTCTTGGAAAGCCTGAACGGGGCAAAAAAACCAAACGAAAAGGGGGTGTAACACGAAGACTTCCTATGGGATTTCCCATCCTAGTACTACTCTCGCCCAAGCACGCTTAACTTCAGAGTTCTGATGGGATCCAGTGTATTTGTACTAATATGATCACACCAGTCATGTTGAGGGCGCAAATCCCTTATGTGTCGTCCTTTACGCGGCTCACGACGAACAATCTTGGACGAAGAAACAACACAGAAAGAAGAAAAATATCCCAAAACTGATGAAAATGTTCAATTTTGGGCTTCAAAAATGGGTGCATCTGAGTAGGCTTGTTACCCCCGTCGTAGAGCTCTCGGAGAGCTTTTCAACTGTATGCTGTACGCCACATAACTCCCTACGGTTCAAATGTTATGGGCACCAGAGTGACGGAGACCTGGTCATCGGCCCCACGCCCTCGATTTGCGGGCCCAGCCTCTACACTAAGCGAAGTTGCAGTGGGACTCGATAATAGAAATGTGACGGATAAAGCATCTTGGCAAGCCTGAACGTGGCAAAAAAAAAATGAAAAAAGGGGTGCAACACGAGGACTTCCCAGGAGGTCACCCATCCTAGTACTACTCTTGCAAAAGTACGCTTAACTTCAGTGTGCTGATGGGATCTGGTGCATTAGTACTGGTTTGATCGCACCTGTCATGTTGAGGGCACAAAGTGCTTATGTGTTGTCCTTTTTGCGGTTCACAATGAACGATCCAGGATGAGAATAAGCGCAAAAAGAAGAAAAGTGGCCCGAAACTGATAAAAACGTTCGATTTTGGGCTCCGCAAATAGGCGTAGCCGAGCAGACTTGCTGCCCGCGTCGTAGAGCTCTTGGGGAGCTTTCCAATAGTATGTTGTGCGCCACATAACTCCTTACAAATCAAAAGTTATGGGAACCGGAGAGACGGAGACCTGGTCACAGGCCCTACGCACTCAGTTTGCAGGCCCAGCCTCTACGCGAAGTGAAATAGTCTTGCCCAAGATGTTGTGGGACTCGATAATAGAAATGTGATGGTAAAGCATCTTGGCAAGCCTGAACCGGGCAAAAAAGCAAAACGAAGAGAGAGGTGCAACATGAGGATTTCCCAAGGGGTCTCCCATCCTAGTACTACTCTCGCCCAAGCACGCTTAACTTCGGCGTTCTGATGGGATCTGGTGCATAAGTACTGGTATGATCACACCTGTCATGTTGAGGGCTCAAAGCCCTTATGTGTCATCCTTTTCGCCGCTCACGACAAACGATATGTGATGATGAAAAAGCACAAAAAGAAGAAAAATAGTCCAAAAATGATAAAAATATTCGATTTTGGGCTCTGAAAATAGGTACATCGGAGCAAGGTTGTTGCCTCTGTCGTAGAGCTCTCGGAGAACTTTCGAACGGTATGCTGTGCGCCCCATAACTCCATACGAATCAAACATTATGGGCACCAAAGTGATAGAGACTTGGTCATAGGCCCCAAGCCCTTGGTTTGCGGGCCCAGTCTCTACGTGAAACGAAGTTATCTTGCCGAATATGCCGTGGGACTCGATAATGAAAATGTGACGGATAAAGCATTTTGGCAAGCCTAAACGGGGCAAAAAAACAAAATGAAAAGAGAGGTGTAACACGAGGACTTCCCAGGGGGTCTTCCATCCTAGTACTACTCTCGGAAAAGCACGTTTAACTTCGGTGTTCTGATGGGATTTGGTGTATTAGTGCTGGTATGATCGCACCCGTCATGTTGAAGGCACAAAGCCCTTATGTGTCGTCCTTTTCGCGGCTTACGACGAACGATCCGGGAAGAAAAAATCGCACAAAAAGAAGAAAAGTGGCCCGAAACGGATGAAAAAGTTTTTAAATTTTGAGCTCCAAAAATTGGCGTAACTGAGCAAGTTTGCTACCCCCGTCGTAGAGCTCTCGAAAAGCTTTCCAATGGTATGTTATACGCCGCATAACTCCTTATGGATCAAAAGTTGTGGGTACCGAAGCGACGGAGACCTGGTTACAAGCCCCATGCCCTCGGTTTGCGGGCCCATCCTCTACGCGAATCCAAGTTGTCTTGCCCATGATGTCGTCGGCGTCGATAATAGAAGTATGACTGATAAAGCATCATGGCAAGCCTAAACGAAGCAAAAAAACAAAACGAAAAGGGGGGTGCAACATGAGGTATTCCTAGGGGTTCTCCTATCATAGTACTACTCTTGCCCAAGCACGCTTAACTTCGGAGTTCTTATGGGATCCGGTGCATTAGTGCTGGTATGATCGTACCCGTAGAGTTGAGGGCACAAAGCCCTTATGTGTCGTCATTTTCTTGGCTCACGATGAATGATGAAAACGTTTGATTTTCAGCTCTGAAAATAGGCGCAGCCGAGCAGGATTGCTGCCCTTGTCGTAGGGCTCTTGAAAAGCTTTCCTACGGTATGTTGTGCGCCGCATAACTCTTTATGGATCAAAAGTTGTAGGCACAGGAGCGACGGAGACCTGATCACAGGCCCCACGCCTTCAGTTTACGGGCCCAGCCTCTACGGGAAGTGAAGTTGTCTTGCCCAAGATGCCGTTGAACTCAAAAATAGAAATGTGATGGATAAAGCATCTTGGCAAGCCTGAATGGGGCAAAAAAACAAAACGAAAAGGGGGGTGCAACATGAGGACTTCCCAGGGGGTCTCCTATCCTAGTACTACTCTTGCAAAAGTATGCTTAACTTCGGTGTGCTGATGGGATCCAGTGCATTAGTACTGGTATGATCGCACCCGTTATGTTGTGGGCATAAAGCGCTTATGTGTTGTCCTTTTCGTGGCTCACGATGAACGATCCGGGATGAAGGAAAAGGGTAAAAAGAAGCAAAATGGCCCAAAACTAATAAAAACGTTTGATTTTGGGCTCCGCAAATAGACATAGTCGAGCAGGCTTGCTGCCCGCGTCGTAGAGCTCTTGGGGAGCTTTCCAACAGTATGTTGTACGCTGCATAATTCCTTACGGATCAAAAGTTATGGGAACCGGAGAGACGGAGACCTGGTCACAGGCCCCACGCCCTCGGTTTGCGGGCCCAGCCTCTATGTGAAGCGAAATAGTCTTGCCCAAGATGCTGTGGGACTCGATAATAGAAATGTGATGGATAAAGCATCTTGGCAAGCCTGAACGGGACAAAAAAGCAAAACGAAAAGAGAGGTACAACATGAGGATTTCCCAAGGGGTATCCTATCCTAGTACTAGTCTCGCCCAAGCATGCTTAACCTCGGAGTTCAGATGGGATCCGATGCATTAGTGCTGGTATGATTGCACCCATTATGTTGAGGGCACAAAGCCCGTATGTGTTGTCCTTTTCGCGGCTCACAACGAACGATCCGTGATGAAGAAAAAGCGCAAAAAGAAGAAAAATAGTCCAAAACTGATGAAAATATTCAATTTTGGGATATGAAAATAGGCGCAGCTAAGCAGGGTTGTTGCCCCTGTCGTAGAGCTCTAGGAGAGCTTTCCAACGGTATGCTGTGCGGCCCATAACTCCTTATGGATCAAACGTTATGGGCACCAAAGTGATAGAGACCTGGTCATAGGCCCCAAGCCCTTGGTTTGCGGGCCCAGCCTCTACGCGAAGTGAAGTTATCTTGCGAATATGCCGTGAGACTCGATAGTAGAAATGTGACGGATAAAGCATTTTGGCAAACATGAACGGGGGAAAAAACAAAACGAAAAGGGGGTGTAACACGAGGACTTCCCAAGGGGTCACCCATCCTAGTACTACTCTCGCCCAAGCACGCTTAACTTTGGAGTTCTGATGGGATCTAGTGCATCACAACTCGTATGATCGCACCCGTCATGTTGGGGGCGCAGAGCCCATATGTGTTGTTCTTTTTGCCGCTCACGACAAACGATCCGGGATGAAGAAACAGCGCAAAAAAATTAAAAGTGGCCCAAAAATGATGAAAATGTTCAATTCTGGGCTCCAAAAATAGGCGCAACCTCGCAAGCTGGCTACCCCCGTTGTAGAGCTTTTGGAGAGATTTCCAATGGTATGCCGTGCGCCGCATAACTCCTTACGGATCAAAAGTTATGGGCTCCGGACAATCGGAGACCTGGTCACAAGCCCCACTCCCTCGGTTTTCGGGCCCAGCCTCTACGCGAAGCATAGTAGTCTTTCCCAAGATGCTGTGGGACTCAATAATAGAAATTTAACGGATAAAGCATCTTGGCAAGCCTGAACGGGGCAAAAAAACAAAACAAAAAGGGGGGTGCAACACGAGGACTTCCCAGGAGTCACCCGTCCTAGTACTACTCTGGCCCAAGCACGCTTTACTTCAGAGTTCTAATGGGATCTAGTACATTAGGGCTGGTATGATCCCACCTGTCATGTTGAGGGAGCAAAGCCCATATGTGTTGTCCTATTCGCGGCTCACGACGAACGATCCAGGATGAAAAAACAGTACAAAAAGAAGAAAAGTGGCCCGAAACTGATGAAAATGTTCTATTTTGGACATCAAAAAGAGGCGTAGACGAGCATGCTTACTACCCCTATCGTAGAGCTCCCGGATAGCTTTCCAACGGTATGCGGTGCGTTGCATAACTCCTTACGGATCAAAAGTTATTGGCACCAGAGTGACGGAGACCTGGTCATAGGCCCCATGCTCGGTTTGCGGGCCCAACCTCTACGCGAAGCGAAGTTGTCTTGCCAAAGTTGCCGTGGGACTCGATAATAGAAATGTGACGGATAAAGCGTCTTGGCAAGCCTGAACGGGGCAAAAAAACAAAACGAAAAGGGGGGTACAACACTAGGACTTCTCAGGGTGTCACCCATCCTAGTACTACTCTCGCAAAAGCACGCTTAACTTCGGAGTTTTGATGGGATCCAGTGTATTAGTGATGGTTTGATCATACCCGTCATGTTGATGGCATAAAGCCCTTATGTGTCGTCTTTTTCGTGGCTGACGACAAATGATCCGAGACATAGAAACAACGCAAAAAGAAGAAAAGTGGCCTGAAACTAATGAGAACGTTCGATTTTGGGCTCTGAAAATCAGCGCAACTAAGCATGTTTGCTTCCCCCGTCATAGAGCTCTCGAAGAGCTTTCCAATGGTATGTTGCGCGCCGCATAACTCTTTATGGATCAAAAGTTGTGGGCACCGGAGCGACGGAGATCGGGCCACAGTATCACGTGCTCAGAGTTTTAGGGTCCCCCTTGGGTACTGTGCCGAGAACCAAGCCTCACGAGTCACACGGAACAGGTTCTAACGGATATATCCTTTAGTTTCAGGTATTTCAGTTGCTCTGGACCTTGTGTTTCGATGCTTATACTTGCTGACTTTGTGGAAAGGCATATCTCAGCCCTAACCTCCGGGGTTAGGAGCCGGACAGGGCGTTTGCTGCACGCGCTCTGTCTTAGTAGGCCCCACGCCCTCGGTTTGCTGGCCCAGCCTCTACGCGAAGTGAAGTTGTCTTGCCCAAGATACCATGGGACTCGATAATTGAAATGTAACGGATAAAGCATCTTGGCAAGCCTGAACGGGGCAAAAAAACAAAACAAAAAGAGGGGTGCAACACGAGGACTTCTAAGGGGGTCACCCAACCTAGTACTACTCTCGCCCAAGCATGCTTAAATTCATTGTTTTGATGGGATCCGGTGCATTAGTGCTGGTATATGATCGGACCCGTCATGTTGAGGGCGCAAAGCTCTTATGTGTGAAACCCCAGTTTTTTTGTCTTTACCTCGATTTGCATGTCTTTGCCTTGATTTGCATGATTTGACCTGTTTATGTGTTATATGAGTTAGAATGTGCTAAATATGTGATTTATATTCCTAATACATGCTATGTGTTCATTCATGAAATTTTTATCAAAATCGGCATCATAAATTTTTTTGGCGATTTTTATGAATAGTATTTTGAACACCTGTCCGCTAAAATTTTTACAGGGGTGTTTTAAACGTCTTAAAACCTAGTCCTCTATTATTAATAGACCCATGTTTGATAAAAATTGATTCTGAAATGGAATAGTAATTTAAATAGACTTTTCTAGCAAAGAATAGCATTTTTGAGCTAAATAGTAATTTCTTCTAAACCCGATTCTTGCCTTGACTTTCGTTGACCTAGTATATATTAATATAAATGTACTTATATGTGGTATTAAATGATTTTAGATTAATTGTGAATTCAAAAGACATTTGAGAAGAAATAATATGACTTTTCACCTTCTTTTGCAGAAATCGTGTTTTTAGCTGAGTCGGGTGTAAGTATTTGCATGAGAAAACTATTGTCACCTAAAAATAAACTACTTAAAATAGTCTAAGTGTTAAATTAATGTTTTGAGCAAGAAATAGTCTAAAATGGAATTAAAATACAAGAAAACACTAAAAATAACTAAGTGTCAACTTTGACTTTCTTTTATTTGTTTGACCTTTACTTAATATATCATCAACACACATTAAAAACAAAGAAAACACACTCCAAAAAAATACACATTACCCAAAATCCATGAGGGAGAAGAAAGAAGGCATTTTCAAGGCTTTTCAAAGTATTTTTCTCATAGATTTTGCAATTCAAGTCCAAATCACTTCATTCAAAGCTCAATTTTGCTTGTCGGGCATCCATTCTACATCTTTCTTGCATCAAAACACATCAAAGGTGAGAGAAAAATTCTAGATCTCAAAAGTCATATTTTATGTTTTTGCTTATAATTGCATTTTGAACGTTAGAATGTTAATTTGAAGTTATATTATTGCTTAGTGCATGCTAGGGATCGTTTATATGTATTCTTGTGAGATTTGAACCGTTGTAGCATAAATTTTTATTTTTGGGTATTTAAAGTTGATAGATTGACCATTTGTTGATTATTTTGAGTTGTAGTGGTTGGAAATGATTGCCGTCGATTTCTAAAATTTTTTTAATTACGTGGTAGCACCGTTATAATGCCGAATTTTCAATTGCGATGTTTGTGTGAAAATCCAAAAATTTCAGCCTAGGTGCATTGAGGTTTTAGGGTTGTTGGGCTTGATTTTGATGTGTCTTGGTTGGTTTCTGAGAGGGCTAATGTAGTTGATTGAATGGGTGAGTGTTAGAAACTAATTTGGAGTTGTTTGGATTAGTAGAATATAAGATATGATTATTTGAAGTTTAGGTTGTCATTCTTTAAATTGTTGAATTGAGCCTTTGGTTGATTGGGTGGTATTTGAGTGATTGAATTGTGAGTTATAAATGGTTAGACTAGGGTTAGATTACGTGTTTAATGCATGTTAAGTTGGATGGCCTACTTTGTCATCTAACTTAGTTGTTTGTTGTTTAATTGATTACTGGATGTTATATTGATGGCAATTGATGATTATTGATGATTATTGATTGATGATTGATGGACCGGGAGTTAGGCAATTCTTCTAGATTGTCCTCCTGTGAATGATGTTTATTATTTATTGCTGAGTCTTGGTATGTGTATGCCACCTCTCGAGCAGCATCAGGCTGTCGGGTTGATAATGGCATGACTACCAGAGACTACGTCCAGCTTGCATGATGGAGGTGTCATGGAGGGCAAGGCTAGTGAGGTACCTCGGGTGCGTGAGTAATGGGGAGTTACAAGAAGAATGGTTGAGATCGTGATGGCGTTTGGAGCTACACCAACTAGAGTATCCTTTATTGATTTGTCATTATAGTTATGTGTTTATATTGTTATTGATGCTTTATTGTGTGTTTACTGCTCAAAGGATCATTTCCAAGGAGTATATTAAATACTATTAGAGATCTATCGGATCCTCATTGAGCTTGTTTTATATAAGCTCACTCTCTATTATTGTATGCTTATAGGTGTCCTTGAGCAAGATTACGGGTACGTCCCTCCAGAAGAGGATAAGGTGCCTTTCGTGGATGAGTCTTATGTGCAGGAGTCATTGTCATGAGATTGTTTGTAGTTGATGTATTATGATGTATTATAAACCTACCTTAGTATAAAGACTTATGTATAATAGTTTAGTATTCTTCTTTTGATCATGTTTAGATTACTAAGTTGGTTTATAATCTATTTTGATATGTATGTTAAAGTTAAGGTATTATGTTAGAACTGAGGCATATAACTAAGAATGATTATTGTATAATATGGGTATATTGTATGTTGTTAATGGTATTGAGGAATTGATTGTTGTTTGGTTGAGGAGTTTGATTGTATGATGTTCTGAGAGGTTGGTTTAGAGCCTCGATGTCTTAATTACTGTTGTTATACTGCCGAAATTCTGTTGCGTCCTAACTAATTGTAGGTGGGGTCGAGTTGGGGCGTGACATTTAAGTGGTATCAGAGCGCATGTTAGCTATCAGCCAGGGTATCCTCGAAATGCAGGTAATGGTCTAAACATGCAAGTATGTATTAAGTGAAAAAACAGTGAAACTTATGTTAATATGTTTATGTGATTAATTTACTTATGTGTCTAACTTTCTATGTGATCAATAAGTTTTATGTGTTAAGCGAACTAATGTGGTCAATATGTTTTATGTGACAACTTTCCTTACGTACTCAATGTGTTGTAATTAATGTGCATTATATGATTAATGTGCATTATGTGATTAATGTGTATTATGTGACAATTGTGTTTTATGTGTTCAAAGTGCCTTGTGTGAAGTTAGTTGTTTACGTGGTTTTAATTGTTTATAACTAGCTTATGTGAAACAATGTGCTTTAGGTGCTCAATGTACTTTAAGTGACCAATTTGAGTTACGCGATGAACTTGTCTTATGTGAAGTTTGTTGCTTATGTGACTTTAATTGTTTATAACTTACTTCTGTGATATAACCTGTTTATGTGATGTTGGCTTCTTATATGTTGAATTGTGTGTTATGTGATAATGTTGCATTGTATGATAATTGCGCATTATGTTGTACTTGTCTTTCATATGATATAGTTGCATGCATGTTTTAACTCGTGAGTGACCTTTTAATGTCAAGGGTAGTTGTAAGAGCTTTCGGAACTAGAGGTAGGCTGTGATTTTGAATTATTATTATTCTGGTAGTTTAGCATTGAGATCTTGATTAATATGTTTATGGATTTTAGTCTCAGTTTAATGGATCTGTTCTTGATGTTCCTTTAGCGAGAATGAAGTTGTTCGAGAAAATAGCAATCTATCTTGATGGTTATAATTACTTTTATTGTCATGTTTAACTTGTTATTACTTGGAGATGGATCATAAGTTGAGGTTTTCATGAGGTTGTGATTAGATACTTTTGGAGTCTCAACTCAGACTATACTTTATGGAGGTTATTTTAGAATGAATTTATTTGAGGAATTAGTGATGTATATTTGTGAATGGAATAGATTGTGGTATAACATGTGAATATTTCTACTATTTGTGATTGCTATATTATTAATGGATATTTTGGAGTTTTGATCTCTAAACCTTGGAGACAATTGGAGTGATTCCTGACTAAAATTACTTTATTCGAAGATGTAATTGTTCGGAGATAGAATTATTTGAGGAAATAAGAATGCATTTTGGTGACTAAACATTTACTTGCCTACATCGAGCTTTAGAGTTCTAGGTGGTATGACTTTCTAAATTGTTGATTGGGGATTCTCTTGTGTTATAATGAATTAGTATGAATCTGTATTGTGTTATCAGATTTTGAAGTCTTCATTAGTTAATCTTGTTGGGTAATCGGTGATTTATCTTGTTTAGTGATTGGTCTGGTACGGAATGTAAATTTTGGAGTGATTTATCTTGTTTAGTGATTGGTATGTCTTTTTAGGTTCTCTAGTTCTCCTTAGTGTCTTGTTTTAGAGGAAGATATATTGTAGGATTTGACTTGTTGGTATTTAAATGTGTAGGTGGGACATCCCTTTGTGCTTCTTATTCTATTGGTCTTATTATTCTTTTCTACTATATTCTCACTTATTTGAGAGAGAGTTACACTTTTCTAGCATATCAATTATTTCTTGAAAGTTTTGCTTATTGGATTAACGGATCCTATACTCATTTGACATTGTTTCTGTTCTTAACATTCATATTTTCTTCTTATAGCAATGTCGCTTATTGGAGTTAAGTTTGAGACTTCTATATTTCATTCTATATCTCCAACCATTCGTTTCAGTATTTTATTTCATCCTATTAATTCATTTGAAAGTAATCTCTCCGTTGGTATACCATTTTACTTATTTGAATCTCACATGCTTGATGTACTCCTTACCTAAGTACATCATTCATATTCTTGTTGATCTTTGTTAATCCTATTATTTTATTATTAAATCCTGAGCCATTACTTTGCTGGTAATTGCTCATTTAATATACTCAACACTGTCCTTTCTTATTTATACTTCTTTGGTTATTGCATGTTGAGATACTCATTATCTTGATACTCATGTTTTCTATTGAATTAATCATCTCTTATCTCTTAATTTCATTTCACCTCAAGTACAACTTACTTGTTGGTTCCTTGAACAATCATCGAGAATTGAAATGTCTACTTGTTCAGGAATTTTTGTTCAACATACTCAGCACTATTTTGACTCGTCATCATCATTTGTTCGTACTTATTTAACTGACAGGTGCTGAGCCATTTCTTATCTTAGTTATCATGCTTTCTTATTAAACTATTAGCCTCTTGATTCTCTAACCTGTTTGACCTCTTGTTCACTTGATTGTTGGCTCGAATATGACTTTCTATATTCTTATTTCCTTGTAAATTCATTAGAGCCATATTCTGACCAATGTCACTTTTGAAATATTCCCTTGATCAGTAATCATTCATGTTATCGTGAATGAGTTTTTAAAGCCTCTGGGTGTTCATAGAGCGCTTTTGTGTGGTAGAGGATGATTGATAAGTAGTGGTGTCATGCTAAGACTTTGGAGTTGAGATTTCTTTCATATGCAATATGATATTAGGTAAGAGAAAGTTATGAATTGAAGATTGTCTTGGAATTATGATAATCATCTTGCAGTCAACAGTGTTTGTTCTTTTGAGGTATTTGGTTAGGTGTCATCCTAAGAGATAAATGAGAACTAAAAGAAGTATTGTTAAGTGTAACGATTGAGGATTTAATTATCTGTCAGTTCGAGTATTACATGGACGCAAATGTTTTAAGGGGGGAGAATGTGAGATCCCAATTTTTGTCTTTATCTCGATTTGTGTGTCTTTACCTCGATTTGCGTGATTTGACCTGTTTATGTGTTATATGAGTTATAATGTGCTAAATATGTGATTTATATTCCTAATACATGCTATGTGTGCATTCATGAAATTTTTATCAAAATCTGCATCATAAATTTTATCGACGATTTTTATGAATAGTGTTTTGAATATCTGTCCTCTAAAATTTTTATAAGGGTATTTTAAACGTCTTAAAACCTAGTCCTCTATTATTAATAGACCCATGTTTGATAAAAATTGATTCTGAAACGGAATAGTAATTTAAATAGACTTTTCGGGCCAAAAATAGCATTTTTGAGCTAAATAGTAATTTCTTCTAAACCTGATTCTTGCATTGACTTTTGTTGACCTAGTATATATTAATATAAATGTATTTATATGTGTTATTAAATGATTTTAGATTAATTGTGCGTTCAAAAGACGTTTGAAAATAAATAATATGACTTTTCACCTTCTTTTGCAGAAATCGCATTTTTTAGTCGAGTCGGATGAAAGTCTTTGCATGAGAAAACTCTTGTCACCTAAAAATAAACTACTTAAAATAGTCTAAGTGTTAAATTAATGTTTTGAGCAAGAAATAGTCTAAAATGGAATTAAAAGACAAGAAAACACTAAAAATAACTAAGTGTCAACTTTGACTTTCTTTTATTTGTTTGACCTTTGCTTAATATATCATCAACACACATTAAAAACAAAGCAAACACACTCCAAAACACACACACATTACCGAAAATCCATGAGGAAGAAGAAAGAAGGCATTTTCAAGGCTTTTCAAAGCATTTTTCTCATAGATTTTGCAATTCAAGTCCAAATCACTTCATTCAAAGCTTGATTTTGCTTGTTGGTCATCCATTCTACATCTTTCTTACATCAAAATACATCAAAGGTGAGAGAAAAATTCTAGATCTCAAAAGTCATATTTTATGTTTTTGCTTATAATTGCATTTTGAACTGTTAGAATGTTAATTTGAAGTTATATTATTGCTCAGTGCATGCTAGGGATCGTTTATATGTATTCTTGTGAGATTTGAACCGTTGTAGCATAAATTTTTATTTTCGGGTATTTAAAGTTGATAGATTGGCCATTTGTTGATTATTTTGAGTTGTAGTGGTTGGAATCGATTGCCATCGATTTCTAAAAGTTTGTTAATTATGTGGTAGTGCCGTTATAATGCGGAATATTCGATTGCGATGTTTGGGTGAAAATTCGGAAATTTCAGCCTATGTGCATTGAGGTTTTAGGGTTGTTGGGCTTGATTTTGATGTGTCTTGGTTGGTTTCCGAGAGGGCTAATGTAGTTGATTGAATGGGTGAGTGTTAGAAACTGATTTGGAGTTGTTTGGATTAGTAGAATGTAAGATATGATTGTTTGAAGTTTAGGTTGTCTTTCTTTAAATCGTTGAATTGAGCCTTTAGTTGATTGGGTGATATTTGAGTGATTGAATTGTGAGTTGTTAATGGTTAGACTAGGGTTAGATTACGTGTTTCATGCATGTTAAGTTGGATGGCCTACTTTGTCATCTAACTTAGTTGTTTGTTGTTTAATTGATTACTGGATGTTATATTGATGACAATTGATGATAATTGATGATTATTGATTGATGATTGATGAACCGGGAGTTAGGCAATTCTTCTAGATTGTCCTCCTGTGAATGATGTTTATTAATTATTGTTGAGTCTTGGTATGTGTGTGCCACTTCTCGAGCAGCATCGGGCTGTCGGGTTGATAACGGCATGACTACCAGAGACTACCTCCAGATCGCATGAGGGAGGTGTCATGGAGGGTGAGGCTAGTGAGGTACCTCGGGTGCGTGAGTAATGGGGAGTTACAAGAAGAATGGTTGAGATCGTGATGGCATTTGGAGCTACACCAACTAGAGTATCATTTATTGATTGGTCATTATAGTTATGTGTTTATATTGTTATTGATGTTTTATTGTGTGTTTACTACTCAAAGGATCATGTCCAAGGAGTATAGTAAATACTGTTAGAGATTTATTGGATCCTCATTGAGCTTGTTTTATATAAGCTCACTCTCTATTATTGCATGCTTACATGTGTCCTTGAGCAAGATTACGGGCATGTGCCTCCAGAAGGGGAAAATGTGCCTTACGTGGATAAGTCTTATGTGTAGAGTCTTTGCCATGAGATTGTTATATTTCTTGTAATATGATGTATTGTAAAACCTACCTTAGTATAAAGACTTATGTATAATAGTTTAGTAGTCTTCTTTTGATCATGCTTAGATTACTAAGTTGGTTTATAATCTATTTTGATATGTATGTTAAAGTTAAGGTATTATGTTGGAACGGAGGCATATAACTAAGAATGATTATTGTATAATATGGTTATGTTGTATGTTGTTAATGGTATTGAGGAATTAATTGTTTGGTTGATGAGTTTGATTATATGATGTTCTGAGAGGTTGGTTTAGAGCCTCGGTGTCTTAATTACTGTTGTTTACTGCGGAAATTCCGTTGCATCCTGACTGATTGTAGGTGGGGTCGACTTGGGGCGTGACATTATGTGTTGTCCATTTCGCGGCTCCCGACGAACGATTTGGGGTGAAGAAATAGTGCAAAAAGAAGAAAAGTGGCCCAAAACTTATGAAAACGTTCGATTTTGGGCTCCGAAAATAAGCGTAGCTGAACAAGTTTTCGACCATCGTCATAGAGCTCTCAGAGAGCTTTCCAACAGTATGCTGTGCGCCGCATAACTCCTTATAGATCAAAAGTTGTGGGCACCAGACCGACGGAGACCTGGTCACAAGCCCCACACCCTTGGTTTACGGGCCCAGCCTCTACGCGAAGCAATGTAGTCTTGCCTATCATGCCGTTGGACTCGATAAAAGAAATGTAACGGATAAAGCATCTTGGCAAGCCTGAACGAGGCAAAAAAACTAAACTAAAAGGGGGATGTAACACGAGGACTTCCCAAGGGGTTTCTCATCCTAGTACTACTCTTGCCCAAGCACGCTTAACTTTAGAGTTCTGATGGGATCTGGTGCATTAGTGCTAGTATGATCATACCCATCCTGTTGAGGGTGCAAACCCATTATGTGTCGTCCATTTCACGGCTCACGACGAACGATCCGGGACGATGAAACAGTGCAAAAAGAAGAAAAATGGCCCAAAACTGATGAAAACATTCGATCTTCAGCTCCAAAAATAGTCGCAGCCTAGCACGCTTGTTGCCCCGTCGTAGAGCTCTCAGAGAGCTTTCCAAAGGTATGTTGTGCGCCGAATAACTCCATACGGATCAAAAGTTATGGGCACCAGAGCGATGGAGACCTGGTCACAGGCCCCACGCCCTCGGTTTGCTGGCCTAGCCTCTACACGAAGCGAAGTTGTCTTGCCAAGATACCGTGGTACTCGATAAAAAAAATATGACGTATAAAGCATCTTGGCAAGCTTGAACGGGGCAAAAAAAGAAAACGAAAAGCGGGGTACAACACGAGGACTTCCTAGGGGTTCTCCTATCCTAGTACTACTCTCGCCCAAGCATGCTTAACTTCGGAGTTCCAATGGGAAGTGGTGCATTAGTGCTGGTATGATCGCACCCGTCATGTTGAGTGCGCAAAGCCCTTATGTGTCGCCTTTTTTGCAGCTCACGACGAACGATCCGGGATGAAGATAAAGCGCATAAAGAAGAAAAGTGGTCCAAAATTGATAAAAACGTTCTAATTTGGGCTCCAAATATGGGCGCAACTGAGTTGGATTGCTGCCCCTGTCGTAGAGCTCTCGGAGAGCTTTCCAATGGTATGCTGTGCGCCGCATAACTCCTTACGGATCAAAAGTTATGGGCACCAAAGTGACGGAGACCTGGTCATAGATCCCACGCCCTCGGTTTGCGGGCCTAGCCTGTAGGCGAAGTGAAGTTTTTATGGCAAAGATGCCGTAGGACTCGATAATAGAAATGTGACAAATAAAGCATCTTGGCAAGCCAAAATGGGGCAAAAAAACAAAACGAAAATAGGAGTGCAACACGATCGCTTCCCAGGGGGTCACCCATCCTAGTACTACTCTCGCAAAAGCATGATTACCTTCCGAGTTCTGATGGGATCCGGTGCATTAGTGCTGGTATGATTGCACCCGTCATGTTGAGGGCACAAAGCCCTTATTTGCCGACCTTTTCGCGGCTCACGACGAATGATCCGGGATGAGGAAACAGCGCAAAAAGAAGAAACGTTGTCCAAAATTGGTGAAAATATTCGATTTTGGTCTCCGAAAATAGGCGTAGCCAACCAGGCTTGTTGTCTCCATGATAGAGCTCTCGGAGAGGTTTGGAAGAGTATGTTGTGCGCCGCATAACTTCTTAGGGATCAAAAGTTATGGGCACATGAGCGACGGAGACCAGGTGACAGGCCTCACACCCCCGGTTTGTTGGCCCAGCATCTACGCGAAGCGAAGTTGTCTTCCTTATGATGCTGTGGGACTCGATAATAGAAATATGATGGATAAAGCATCTTGGCAGGCCTGAACGGGGGAAAAAAACAAAACGAAAAAGGGGTGCAACACGAGGACTTTCCAGGGGGTCTCCCATCCTAGTATTACTCTCGCCAAAACACACTTAACTTCGGAGTTCTGATGGGATCTGGTATATTAGTGCTTGTATGATTGCACCTGTCATGTTGAGGGCGCAAAGCACTTATGTGTTTTTCTTTTCACGGATCACGACAAACGATCCGGGGTGAAGAAACAGCGTAAAAAGAAGAAAAATGGCCCGAATTAGATGAAAACATTCGATTTTGGGCTCCGAAAATTGGTACAACCGAGCAGGCTTGCTGCCCCTGTCATAGAGCTCTCGAAGAGCTTCACAACGGTATGTTGTGCGCCGTATGACTCCTTACGGATCAAAAGTTATAGGCACCAGAGTAATGGAGACTTGGTCACAGGCCCCACGCCCTCGGTTTGCGGGCCCAGCCTCTACGCGAAGCAAAGTTGTCTTGCTCAAGATATCGTGGGACTCGATAATAGAAATATAACAGATAAAGCATCTTGACAAGCCTGAACAGGGGAAAAAAATAAAATGAAAAGGGGGGTGCAACACGAGGACTTCCTAAGGGGTCACCCATCCTAGTACTACTCTCACAAAAGCACACTTAACTTTGGAGTTCTGATGGGATCTGGTGCATTACTGATGATATGATCGCACCCATCTTGTTGACGGCGCAAAGCCCTTATGTGTCGTCCTTTTCGCTGCTCTCGACGAATGATCCGGGACAAAGAAACAACACAAAAAGAAGAAAAGTGGACCAAAATTGATTAAAATGTTCGATTTTGGGCTCTAAAAATAAGCGCAGCTGAGCAGGCATGCAGCCCTTATCGTAGAGCTCTCGGAGAGCTTTCCAACGGTATATTGTTCACCGCATAACTCCTTATGGATCAGTGGTTATGGGCACCGAAAATTGGCACAACCGAGCAAGCTTGCTGCCCCCGTCATAGAGATCTCAGAGAGCTTCACAACGGTATGTTGTGTGCCGCATGACTCCTTACAGATCAAAAGTTATGGGCACCGGAGAAACGGAGACCTGGTCATAGGCCCCACTCCCTCGATTTGCTGGCCCAGCCTCTACGTGAAGCGAAGTAGTCTTGCCCAAGATGCCGTGGGGCTCGATAATAGAAATCTGAAGGATAAAGCATCTTGGCAAGCCTAAATGCAGCGAAAAAACAAAACGAAAAAGGGGGTGCAACACGAGGACTTTCCAAGGGGTCACCCATCCTTGTACTACTCTCGCAAAAGCACGCTTAACTTCGAAGTTCTGATGGGATTCGATGAATTAGTGCTGGTATGATCGCACCCGTCATGTTTAGGGCACAAAGCCCTTTTGTGTCGTCCTTTTTTCAACTCACGATGAACGATCCGGGATGAAGAAACATCACAAAAAGAAGAAAGGTAGCCCAAAACTGATGAAAACGTTCGATTTTGGGCTCCGAAAACTGGTGCTGCTTTGCAGCTTTGCTGCCCCTAACGTGGAGCTCTCGGATAGCTTTCCAACGGTATGCTATGCGCTGTATAACTCCTTATGGATCAAAAGTTGTTGGCACCAGAGCGGCAAAGACCAGGTTACAAGCCCCACGCCCCCGGTTTGTTGGCCCAGCCTCTACGCGAAGCGCAGTTGTCTTGCCCAAGATGCCGTGGGACTCCATAATAGAAATGCGACGGATAAAGAATCTTGGCAAGCCTGAACAGGGCAAAAAAACAAAACGAAAAAGGGCGGGTGCAACACGAGGACTTTCTAGGGGGTCTTCCATCCTAGTACTACTCTCGCCCAAGCACGCGTAACTTCGGAGTTCTGATGGGATCTGGGGCATTAGTACTGGTATGATCACGCCCGTCATGTTGAGGGCGCAAAGCCCTTATGTGTCGTCCTTTTCGCTGCTCACGACGAACTACCCGTGAAGAAAAAACAACGCAAGAAGAAGAAAAGTGGCCCAAAACTTATGAAAACGTTCGATTTTGGACTCCGAAAAGAGGCGCAGCATAGCAGGCTGGCTGCCCCCGTCGTATAGCCCTTGGAGAGCTTTCCAACAGTATGCTGTGCGCCGCATAACTCTTTATGGATCAAAAGTTATGGGCACTAGAGTGACGGAGATCTGGTCATAGGCCCCATGCCCTCAATTTGCGTGCCCAGGCTCTACGCGAAGCGAAATTGTCTTGCCCAAGATGCCGTTGGACTCGATAATAGAAATATGATGGATAAAGCATCTTGGCAAGTCTGAACGGGACAAAAAAACAAAACGAAAAGTGGGGTGCAACACGAGGACATCCCAGGGGGTCACCCATCCTAGTACTACTCTCGCCCAAGCATGCTTAACTTCAGAGTTCTGATGGGATCCGGTGCATTACTGATGGTATTATCCCACCAGTCATGTTGAGGGTACAAAGCCCTTATATGTCGTCCTTTTCGCGGCTCACGACGAACAATCCGGAACGAAGAAACAGCACAAAAAAAAAGAAAAATGGTCCAAAACTGATGAAAACATTCGATTTTGGACTCCGAAAATAGGCGTAATCGAGCAGGCTTGCTGCCCCCGTAGTAGAGCTCTCAGAAAGCTTTCCAACTGTATGCTGTGCGCCGCATAACTTCTTATGGATCGAAAGTTCTGGGCACCAGAGCGACGGAGACCAAGTCACAAGCCCCACGCCCTCGGTTTGCTGACCCACCCTCTACGCGAAACAAAGTAGTCCTGCCCATCTTGCGGTTGGACTCGATAATAGAAATGTGATGGATAAAGTATCTTGGCAAGCCTGAACGGGGCAAAAAAACAAAATGTAAAGGGGCGTGCAACACAAGGACTTGCCGGGGGGTCTCCCATCCTTGTACTACTCTTGCCCAAGCACGCTTAACTTCGGAGTTCTAATGGGATCCGGTGCATTAGTGCTGGTATGATCGCACCCATCATGTTCATGGTGCAAAGCCCTTATGTGTCGTCCTTTTTGCCGGTCATGACTAACGATCTGGGATGAAGAAACAGCGCAGAAAGAAGAAAAGTAGCCCAAAATTGATGAAAGAGGTTCAATTTTGGGCTCCGAAAATATGCGCAACCGAGCAGGCTTACTGCCCCCATCGTAGATATCTCAAAGAGCTTTCCAACGGTATGTTGTGCACCGCATAACACCTTACGGATCAAAAGTTATGGGCACCGTAGCGATGGAGACCTAGTCACAGGCCCCGCGCCCTCGGTTGCGAGCCCAGCCTCTACGCGAAGCGAACTAGTTTTGCCCAAGATGCCGTGGGACTCGATAATAGAAATGTGATGGATAAAGCATCTTGGCAAGCCTGAACGGGGCAAAAAAACAAAACGAGAAAGGGGGTGCAACATGAGGACTTCTCTAGGGGTCTCCCATCCTACTACTACTCTCACCCGAGCACGCTGAACTTCGAAGTTCTGATGGGATCTGGTGCATTAGCGCTGGTTTGATCACACCCCTCATGTTGAGGGAGCAAAGCCCTTATGTGTTGTCTTTTTTGCGGCTTACGACGAACAACCCGAGATGAAGAAAAAGCGCAAAAAGAAGAAAAGTAGCCCAAAATAGATAAAAACGTTCGATTTTGGACTCCGAAAATATGCGCAGCCAAGCAAGCTTTCTGCCCCCATTGTAGAGCTCCCGGAGAGCTTCCCAACGGTATGCTGTGTGCCGTATAGCTCCTTACGGATCAAAAGTTATGGGCACTGGAGAAACAGAGACCTGGTCACAGGCTCCACGCCCTCGATTTGCAGGCCCAGCCTCTACGCAAAGTAAAGTAGTCTTTTCTAAGATGCCGTGAGACTCGAAAATAGAAATATGACGGATAAAGCATCTTGGCAAGCCTAAACGGGGCAAAAAAACAAAACGAAAAGGGGGGTGCTGTAACACCCAAATCTCTCTCAAGACTAGAAGTTCTATCTATCAATCTAATCACAACCCAATTCCAAACCCAGGCAAAATTTTAGGGAAAGATGGATGGAGTCTCCCCTGTTTCTAAGCAAAATGCAAAACCTGCAATAGCATATAAGTGGACCAGCACCGTGTCCAACCATACAAACACGTCAAGGCCATCCGAGCCTTGGTTCTCAACAATTAAACATAACAAGTATATATACATTTTCAGTTTAAAAGCTAACATATCTCTTCTCATCTTTGACAAGTACATTCAAGCTTGACAATTAAACCATACTAACCTATTGCATAAAATAGACTATCATACCATTCTAACTCTTTTCCTTTGGACATTACAAACATGCATTGAAGTTAAACTATACTAACTGAATACATAAACTAGCTTATCATACCACTTCAATAATCTAGTAAAACTTAAATTACATTCCTTTTAACATTAAATACATACAACACATGAAACATACATCTTTGCATCTTTGACAACTCAAGCCACATAGCACGCAAGACAACTCTTCAAGCATGATCTTTCACGTAACCACGAACTTTCCAGCTAACATGGCATTTCCTGAAATGTGGTGGTGAGGAGTGAGTATACACAACACGTATACTCAGTGAGGGTGAGACAGATATCGAGGTGGAGAGAAAGAAAGTCGTGCAATGCAAATAAGGCAGTTAAGCAATATAACTGACAAGTAAGAAATCAATATAAACAATCAATACAAATAACACTTAATAAAAGCATTAACACAACCATTCAAAGCTATAGCACACTCTGAAGGCTATGGTTCACTCATACGAGCAATGTACCATGCGATTCGATTCCACGAGCATTACATCAGTCTCGAGCTTGATGTTGACAACGATGACAATAAGCGCGCAACCACCTTAACATCCACTGGGTGTACTCCAGAAGTACCCCGACACATCTACAACCCAAATCTCCCAGGGCAGCACCCCTAGTGAGAATGGGAATAGGACACAGAGCTAGAGCAACCAACCTTGGCAGCCCGAGACCACCCAGAGAGGCCCATCACTCACGCGCCTGACACTTATGCAATGCAATACAAGATACAAGCAATAAACGAGCAATAGCACGAAATTGCAGATTAGTGGCCATAAACAAGATATCAAGCATTTACAATCAATAATAGCAATCAATTAACTTTTTAGGCATGATTATCATTAATATCAACAATAACATCAATCAAACAAGTAATAGCAGTTCAAACACGAAAACGACAAATATCACTATTCAATCTCTAACTTCCAAAGGCGATTACGAGCAAACGAGCTACAGGATTGGGAAACCGATTTCACTACATTCACTTAGGCACTACAAGGCACGTTTCTATATACTAAACTTCACTTTCTCACCCGAAGCCCGAAAGTCCACCTACTGCGTTTGAACTACAACTATACTAACCGGTAGCTCAATCAACACCATAACAGCTCCAAAAGTGCTTTCATGCCCTCAATAGCAAAACCCCCAACTCAATTCGAGCACTGTCAACTTTTGGTCAAACGACCCCTTTACGTTTCTTTGTCTAATTACAAATTTTAACAAAGGCCGGTCCGTTTTTATTGCACATTCTATCTTTCTATTACTATGGCACCTATCCAAATCAAGAAATTGCAATTCGGATCAAAATCTGAAGCTCTAGGGTTTTACTATCCAAAATCACTATTCATTATTCTTCTCCAATTTCAAATATGCAATTTCAGCCGTAAAAATCTCTAAATAACTATCAAACAATGCTCTACGATCATTATAGGACCTAATTCAAGCAACAAAAGGCATTTAAGCGCAATATATAACAAATCTAAGAAATTGAAACAAAATTCAAATTTCATTTAAAATGCACAAAAACGTGAAAACCCTCACAAAGACTGAAGACCCAGACCCGCAAAGACCCGAGCTACGACCCCTGAGCAATTCCACGCATGATTGTAGAAGAAAATTGAAGCAAAATTATTTTTTTTCCTCTTTGAAAGCATTAGGCCATGGGGGGGACAAAATGGTCATTTGTGGTTTTGTTTTTGAGTTAATTTTGCCTTGTTTTTAATTTATATGGTGACAAGGGCAAAATGGTAAAAAGACAAGGTCAAATTCAAATTAAAAATGGTCAAATTAGTTTATTTTGATGCCATTTAATCCAATTCAAGTTAAAACAATGCAATTTTAATGAAAACCAACTAAAACTAGCTAAATTAAGCTAAAAACATTTTTCACTAAGTCCGAGGAATATTTCTCTAACTCTCATTTTTGAAATGTTACGATCGAACGGTCAATAAACGATCGCTAATCAAATGATGAGCAATAATATAAAACTATAATTTTTGAAAAGTAGAATAGTAGAATAGTTTAAAATTCACTCCAGCTCGGAGTTACTTTTCTCATTTAATTGAAAACCGAGTAATTTAAATACAGGAAAATAAAACCGATTATTAAAATAATCATACCAATCAAAATAATCATTATTCATTTAAAAATAATTAATTTAACTATTTCTAGAATCTTTTAAAGAATTATGAAATTAATGTTAAGATACAAATAAACAAGTTAATATAAACACGTAGTCAATTGTAATTAAATACTAACATTTAAGATGACACTTAATTAAACACAAGAAAATAAATCTAATTACTATAAACAATAAAAATAGGTAATAATATTTTAAATTATTAAATATAAAAATTATTGAATGCTTCTAAAAGAAATATCAAAATAGTGCAAAATAGATGATTTAACCAATTAAACACTTAATTAAATGCAGTTAAATGCTATTAAATGCATGCCGGGTTCGGGGTATCACATCCTTCCCCCCTTAAAACAATTGCATCCTCGCAATTCTTCTTCCAATAGAACTCAACATCATCTGAAACCCAACTCTGACTAATCTTCATCGGTTGCTGAGCAAGATAGTGAATAAGGATGCTCGTAGGAAAACCCGAATAGAAATCCCAACCAAGAATGCTGAGAAAATACCAACTAAAGACTGAAGCAAAGATACTGTAGATAAAATTAACATCACATATTAATGATAAGAAGAATACCGAATGAATACCCCACATATGATTCTCTAGTAGAAGTTCAACTATTATCGCTCGAGAATACCCAAGCACGAGGCCAACTAAAGGCTCAAATAAAGGTTCTATCCAGAGGTCCACAGAAGTACCTCACTAGTCATGAATTTCATAGAAGAATTCGTTGTTAAGAGTGCTGAGGAAAGTACTAAGAAAACCAAATCAAATATACTTCAAAAGTTCCAGAGAAGTCTTCCAAATAATAACCCCATAGGATAACCAATTAGATCCCAAGTATCTCTATCAAATGCTGAGGGAAAATACCGAGCTGGTGCACAATATACAAAACCAAACTCCGAGGTCCCTGCACTATTTGCCAAGTGAGAACTTCATACAACCTTGCCAATAAGAAAGCCCAATAAGAGAATACCAAAAGAATGATACCAAGAGCCATCATACAGAAACCCAAAAGAAAGTTATCTTTTTATGCTTGCCAACCACAAATAAGAGTCTTAGAAGTATGCCAATAACCGAGCTCCAAAGACAAACACCAACTCCCAAATAAAGGCTAATTAAATGCCATTCATTTCCTGCCAATCCATACACCTTGAAAGGCCAGCTGTGAACCACTTTCTTCAGGGGAGAAAGAGGACTTACTCACCATTTCCACGGGACATGTATGAATGCCAAGATATCACATTTATACATACATGCCTTAAACTATTATGCAAGCAAGTTTATAAAACAGTTTATTCAACAAAGTCACTCAAGCACGACAATCAAGTCAAGAACAACATAATCAATTCAAATCACGGCACAACCAATTCAAGACATTCCAATACACACATTACAAGCAATACTCCAAGTAAATAACAATTCACAAGGTCAGTTCGATTCACGAGGTCAATTCAATGCACAACTAGACACTTCACTTTACTTGAGAAACATTTAGCACATAACACATAACCATATCACATAGGTGCATACATTCAAGTCAAGACAAACAATCTCACATACAAGCATACACTTTCAAGACACACTTAACAAGCACACATTCAAGGATCACTACCCACCAAACCGAGGACCTTGTCCCAGCTTATGAGAGAGAAGAGCTCTGATGCCACCTATAACATCCCGATCTCTCTCAAGACCGGAAGTTCTATCTATCAATCTAATCACAACCCAATTCCAAACCCAGGCAAAATTTTAGGAAAAGACGGACGGAGTCTCCCCTGTTTCTAAGCAAAATGCAAAACCTGCAATAACATATAAGTGGACCAGCACCGTGTCCAACCATACAAACACCTCAAGGCCATCCGAGCCTTGGTTCTCAACAATTAAACATAACAAGTATATATACATTTCCAGTTTAAAAGCTAACCTATCCCTTCTCATCTTTGACAAGTACATTCAAGCTTGACAATTAAACCATACTAACCTATTGCATAAAATAGACTATCATACCATTCTAACTTTTTTCCTTTGGACATTACAAACATGCATTGAAGTTAAACTATACTAACTGAATACATAAACTAGCTTATCATACCACTTCAATAATCTAGTAAAACTTAAATTACATTCCTTTTAACATTAAATACATACAACACATGGAACATACATCTTTGCATCTTTGACAACTCAAGCCACATAGCAAGCAAGACAACTCTTCAAGCATGATCTTTCATGTAACCACGAACTTCTAGCTAACATGGCATTTCCTGAAATGTGGTGGTGAGGAGTGAGTATACACAACACGTATACTCAGTGAGGGCGAGACATATATCGAGGTGGAGAGAAAGAAAGTCGTGCAATGCAATTAAGGTAGTTAAGCAATATAACTGACAAGTAAGCAATCAATATAAACAATCAATACAATAAACAATTAATAAAAGCATTAACACAACCATTCAAAGCTATACCACACTTTGAAGGCTATGGTTCACTCATACGAGCAATGTACCATGCGATTCGATTCCACGAGCATTACATCAATCTCGAGCTTAATGTTGACAACGATGACAATAAGCGCGCAACCACCTTATAACATCCATTGGGTGTACTCCGGAAGTACCCTGACACATTTACAACCCAAATCTCCCAGGGCGGCACCCCTAGCGAGAATGGGAATAGGACACAGAGCTAGAGCAACCAACCCTGGCAACCCGAGACTACCTAGAGAGGCCCATCACTGACGCGCCTGACACTAATATAATGCAATACGAGATACAAGCAATAAACGAGCAATAGCACGAAAGTGCAGATTAGAGGCGATAAACGAGATAACAAGCATTTACAATCAATAATAGCAATCAATTAACTTTTCAAGCATAATTATCATTAATATCAACAATAACATCAATCAAACAAGTAATAGCAGTTCAAACACGAAAACGACAAATATCACTATTCAATCTCTAACTTTCAAAGGCAATTACGAGCAAACGAGCTACATGATTAGGAAACCGATTCCACTACATTCACTTAGGCACTACAAGGCACGTTTCTATATCACTAAACTTCACTTTCTCACCCGAGGCCCGAAAGTCCACCTACTGCGTTTGAACTACAACTATACTAACCGGTCGCTCAATCAACGCCACAACAGTGCCAAAAGTGCTTCCATGCCCTCAATAGCAAAACCCCCAACTCAATTCGAGCACGATCAACTTTTGGTAAAACGGCCCATTTTCGTTTCTTTGTCTAATTTCTAATTTTATCAAAGGCCGGTCCGTTTTTATTGCACATTTTATCCTTCTATCATTAATGGCACCTATCCAAATCAAGAAATCACAATTCGGATCAAAATCCGAAATTCTAGGGTTTTACTATTTAAAATCACTATTCATTGTTCTTCCTCAATTTCAAGTACGCAATTTCAGCCGTAAAAATCTCTAAATAACTATCAAACAATGCTCTACGATCATTATAGAACCTAATTCAAGTAACAAAAGGCATTTAAACGTAATACATAACAAATCTAATAAATTGAAACAAAATTCAAATTTCATTTAAAATGCACAAAAGCGTAAAAACCCTCATAGAGATTGAAGACCAAGACCTGCAAAGATCCGAGCCACGAGCCCCGAGCAATTCCACGCATGATTGTAGAAGAAAGTTGAAGCAAAATTATTATTTTTCCTCCTTGGAAGCATTCGGCCATTGAGGGGGGGAAAAAATAGTCATTTGTGGTTTTGTTTTTGAGTCAATTTTGCCTTGTTTTTATTTTATAAGGTGACAAGGGCAAAATGGTAAAAAGACAAGGTCAAATTCAAGTTAAAATGGTCAAATTAGTTTATTTTGATGCCATTTAATCCAATTCAAGTTAAAACAATGCAATTTTAATGAAAACCAACTAAAACTAGCTAAATTAAGCTAAAAACATTTTTCACTAAGTCTGAGGAATATTTCTCTAACTCTCATTTTCGAAATGCTACGATCGAATAGTCAATAAACGATCGCTAATCAAATGATGAGCAATAATATAAAACTATAATTTTTTTTTGAAAAGTAGAATAGTAGAATAGTTTAAAATTCACTCCAGCTCGGAGTTACTTTTCTCATTTAATTGAAAACTGAGTAATTTAAATGCAGGAAAATAAAACCGATTATTAAAATAATCAAAACAATCAAAATAATCAATATTCATTTAAAAATAATTAATTTAACTATTTCTAGAATATTTTAAAGAATTATAAAATTAATGTAAAGATACAAGAATTATGAAATTAATGTTAAGATACAAATAAACAAGTTAATATAAACACGTAGTCAATTGCAATTAAATACTAACATTTAAGATGACACTTAATTAAATACAAGAAAATAAATCTAATTACTATAAAAAAATAAAAATAGGAAATAATCTTTTAAATTATTCAATATGAAAATTATTGAATGCTTCTAAAAGAAATATCAAAATAGTGCAAAATAGATGATTTAACCAATTAAACACTTAATTAAATGCAGTTAAATGCTATTAAATGCATACCGGGTTCAGGGTATCACAGGTGCAACACAAGGACTTCCTACGGGGTCTCCAATCCTACTACTACTCTCGTCCAAGCATGCTTAACTTCGGAGTTCTGATAGGATCTGGTGCATTAGTGCTAGTATGATCGTACCCATCATTTTGAGGGCGTAACGTCCTTATGTGTTGTCCTTTTCGCGGCTCACGACGAACGATCCGGGATGAAGAAAAAGCGCAAAAAGAAGAAAAGTGGCCAAAAACTGATGAAAACGTTTGATTTTGGGCTCCGAAAATAGGCGCAGCATAGCAGGCTGGAAGCCCCCATCGTAGAGCTCTTGGAAAGCTTTCCAACAATATGATGTGCGCAGCATAACTCCTTACGGATCGAAAGTTATGGGCACCAGAGTGACGGAGACCTAGTCATAGGCCTCACGCCATCGGTTTGCGTGCCCAGCCTCTACGTAAAGCGAAGTTGTCTTGCCAAAGATGCCGTGGGACTTGATGATTGAAATGTGATGGATAAAGCATCTTGGTAAGCCTGAACGGGGCAAAAAAACAAAACGAAAAGGGGGGTGCAACACGAGGGCTTCCCAAGGGATCACTCATCCTAGTACTACTCTTGCAAAAGCACGCTTAACTTCGGAGTTCTGATGGGATCCATTGCATTAGTACTGATATTATCGCAGCTGTCATGTTGAGGCCGCAAAGCCCTTATGTGTCATCCTTTACGCGGCTCACGACAAATGATCTGGGACAAAGAAACAGCACAAAAAAAGAAAAGTGGCCTAAAACTTATGAAAACGTTCGATTTTAGGGTCCGAAAATAGGCGGAGTCTAGCAGGCTTGCTGCCCCATAGTAGAGCTTTCAGAGAGCTTTTCAACGGTATCCTGTGCGCAGCATAACTCCTTATGGATCAAAAGTTGTAGGCACCGGAGTGACAGAGACCTAGTCACTAGCCCCACGCCCTTAGTTTGAGGGCCCAGCCTCTACGCGGAGCGAAGTAGTCTTGCCCATGATGCCGTTGGACTCGATAATAGAAATATGACTGATAAAATAACTTGGCAAGCCTGAACAGGGCAAAAAAACAAAACGAAAATGGGCTAGAACACGAGGGCTTCCTAGAGGGTCACCTATCCTAGTACTACTCTCGCCTAAGCACGCTTAAATTTGGAGCTCTGATGGGATCTGGTGCATTAGTGCTGGTATGATCGCACTCGTCATTTTGAGGGTGCAAAGCGCCTATGTGTTTTCCTTTTAGCGGCTCACGACGAACGATCCGGAATGAAGAAAAAGTACAAAAAGAAGAAAAGTGGCTCAAAACTGCAGAATACGTTCGATTTTGTGCTCCGAATATAGGCGCGGCATAGCAGGCTGGCTGCTGCTGTTGTAGTGCTCTCGGAGAGCTTTTCAATGGTATGCAGTTCACCGCATAACTCCTTACGGATCAAAAGTTATGGGTACCAGGGTGACGGAGACCTGGTCATATGCCCCATAACCTCAGTTTGCGTGCCAAGCCTCTACGGGAAGCGAAGTTGTCTTGCCAAAGATGTCATGAGGCTCGATAATAGAAATATGACGGATAAAGCATCTTGGCAAGCATGAACGGGGCAAAAAAACAAAACAAAAAGGGGGTTACAACCCGAGGACTTACTAGGGGGTCACCCGCCCTTGTACTACTCTCGCTCATGCACGCTTAACTTCAGAGTTCTAATGGAATTCGATGCATTAGTGCTGGTATGATCGCACCCGTCATGTTGAGGGTACAAAGCCCTTATGTGTTGTCCATTTCGTGGCTCACGATGATCGATCCAGGACGATAAAACAGTGCAAAAAAAAGAAAAGTAGCCCAAATCTGATGAAAATGTTCGATTTTGTGCTCCAAAAACAAGTGTAGTCGAGCAGGATTGCTGGCCCCATCGTAGAGCTCTTGGGGAGCTTTTCAACGGTATGCTATGTGCAGCATAACTCCTTATCGATTAAAAGTTTTGGCATTTGAGCGACGGAGATCTGGTCACAGACCCCACGACCTCGGTTTGCGGGCCCGACATCTACGCGAAGCGTAGTTGTCTTGCCCAAAATGCCGTGGGACTCGATATTAGAAATGTGATGGATAAAGCATCTTGGCAATCCTGAACGGGGCAAAAAAACAAAACAAAAAGAGGGGTAGAACATGAGGACTTCCCAGGGGGTCACCCATCCCAGTACTACTCTCGCCCAAGCACGCTTAACTTTGGAGTTTTGATGGTATCCGGGGCATTAGTGCTGGTATGATAGCACCCGTCATGTTGAGGGTGCAAAGCCCTTATGTGTCGTCCTTTTTGCGGCTCCCAACAAACGATATGGGATGAAGAAGTAGCGCAAAAAGAACAAAAGTGGCCCAAAACTTATGAAAACTTTCGATTTTGGGTCTGAAAATATGCGCATCCGAGCAAGCTGGCTGCCTCCATCGTAGAGCTCCTAGAGGGCTTTCCAACGGTTTACTGTGCGCCACATAACTTTACACGGATCCAATGTTATGGGCACCAGAATGACGGAGACCTGGTCATAGGCCCCACGTCCTCGGTTTACGGTCCCACCCTCTACGTGAAGCGAAGTAGTCTTGCCTATGAAAACGTTGGACTTGATAATAGAAATATGACGGATAAAGCATCTTAGAAATTTTAAATAGGGTAAAAAAATAAAACGAAAAAAGGGTGCAACGGGAGGACATCCCAAGGGGTCACCCACCTTAGTACTACTCTCGCAAACGCACGCTTAACTTTGGAGTTCTGATGGGATTCGGTGGATTAATGTTGGTATGAACGCGCAGGTCATGTTGAGGGCACAAAGCCCTTATGTGTCATCCTTTTTGCGGCTCACGACGAACGATCTTGGATGAAGAAACAGTGCAAAAAGAAGAAAGTATCACAAAACTGATGAAAAAGTTCAATTTTTTGCTTCGATAACAGGCGCAGCCGAGCAGGCTTGCTGGCCCCATCGTAGTGCTCTCGGAGAGCTTTTCAACGGTATGCTGTTCACAGCATAACTTCTTATTGAACAAAAGTTTTGGCACAGGAGCGACGGAGACCTGGTCACAGTCCCCACGCTCTCGGTTTGCGGGCCCAACCTTTACGCGAAGTTAAGTAGTCCTACCCATGATGCCATTGGACTCAATAATAGAAATTTGACGGATAAAGCATCTTGGCAAGGCTAAACGGGGCAAAAAAACAAAACAAAAAGGGGGTACAACACAAGAACTTCCCAGGGGCTTTCCCATCCAAGTACTACTCTCACCGAAGCACGCTTAACTTCGGAGTTCTAATGGGATCTAGTGCATTAGTGCTTGTATGATCGTACCCGTCATGTTGAGGGCGTAAAGCCCTTATGTGTTGTCTTTTTCACGGCTCACGATGAATGATCCGGGATGAAGAAAAAGCACAAAAATAAGAGAAATAGCCCAAAATTGATGAAAATATTCGATTTTGGGCTACGAAAATATGCGTAGCCGAGCAAGCTAGTAGCCCCCGTCGTAGAGCTCCCAGAGGGCTTTCCAATGGTATGCTATGCGCCGCATAACTCTTTATGTATCAAAAGTTATGGGCACTAGAGTAACGGAGACCCGGTCACAAGCCCGACGCCCTCAGTTTCCGGGGCCAACCTCTACGCGAAGCGAAGATGTCTTGCCCATGATGTCGTTGGACTAGATAATAGAAATGTGACGGATAAAGCCTCTTGGCAAGCATGAACGGGGCAAAGAAACAAAATGAAAAAGGGGGGTGCAACATGAGGAGTTCCTAGGGGGTCACCCATCCTACTACTGCCCGCACAAAAGCACGCTTAACTTTGGAGTTCTAATAGGATCCAGAGCATTTGTGCTGGTATGTTTGCACCCGTCATGTTGAGGGCGCAAAGCCCTTATGTGTCGTCCTTTTCGCGGCTCACGACGAACGATCTGGGAAGAAGAAACAGTTCAAAAAGAAGAAATATGTCTCAAAACTGATGAAAACGTTCGATTTTGGACTCCAAAAATAGGCACAGCCGAGCAGGCATGCTGCCTCCGTCGTAGAGCTCTTAGAGTGCTTTTCAACGGTATACTATTCCTAGCATAACTCGTTATCGATCAAAAGTTTTGGCACCGGAGTGACAGAGACATGGCTACAGGCCCCACGCCCTCGGTTTGCAGGCCCAGCCTCTTCGCAAAGCGAAGTAGTCTTGCCCATGATGCTGTTGGACTCAATAATAGAAATGTGATGGACAAAGCATCTTGGCAAGCCTGAACGGGCCAAAAAAAAAATTAAAAGGGGGTACAACACGAGGGCTTGCCAGGGGGTCTCCCGTCCTAGTACTACTCTCACCCAAGCACACTTAACTTCGGAGTTCTTATGGGATCCGGTGCATTAGTGTTGGTATGTTCGAACCCGTCATGTTGAGGGCACAAAGCCCATATGTGTTGTTCTTTTCGCTGCTCACAACGAACGATCCGGGATGAAGAAACAACGCAAAAAGAAGAAAAGTGGCCCAAAAATGATGAAAATGTTTGATTTTGGGCTCCGAAAATAGACGCTGCCGAGCAAGCTTACTACCCTCGTCGTAGAGCTCCTGGAGGGCTTTCCAACGGTGTGCTGTGTGCCGCATAACTCCTTACGGATCCAAAGTTATGGACACCAAAGTGACCGAGACTTGGTCATAGTCCCCACGCCCTCGGTTTGTGGGCCCAGCCTTTACGTGAAGAGAAGTTGTCTTTCCAAAGATGCCGTGGGACTCGATAATAGAAATGTGACGGATGAGGCATCTTAGCAAGCCTGAACGGGGCAAAAAACAAAACGAAAATGGGGGTACAACACGAGGACTTCCTATAGGGTCACCCATCCTAGTACTACTCTCGCCCAAGCACGCTTGACTTTGGAGTTCTGATGGGATTCTGTGCATTAGTGCTTATATGATCACACTTGTCATGTTGAGGGTGTAAAGCCCTTATGTGTCGTCCTTTACGCGGCTCACAATGAATGATCCGGGAAGAAAATACAACGCAAAAAAAAAAAAGAAAAGTGGCCCAAAACTGATGAAAATGTTCGATTTTGGGCTCCCGAAATAGTTGCAGCCGAGCAGGCTTGCTGCCCATTTCGTAGAGCTCTCGGAGAGCTTTTCAACGGTATGCTGTGTGCAGCATAACTCCTTATGGATCAAAAGTTGTGGCACCGGAGCAGTGGAGACCTAGTCACAGGCCCCACGTCCTCGGTTTGCGGGCCCAGCCTCTACGCGAAGCGAAGTGGTCTTGCCCATGATGCCGTTGGACTCGATAATATAAATGTGACGAATAAAGCATCTTGGCAAACTTGAACGGGGCAAAAAACATAACAAAAATGGGTGCAACAC
This sequence comes from Ehretia macrophylla, assembly GCA_037974665.1. Lineage (NCBI taxonomy): Eukaryota > Viridiplantae > Streptophyta > Magnoliopsida > Boraginales > Ehretiaceae > Ehretia > Ehretia macrophylla. The sequence goes on along the minus strand of CM075777.1, from coordinate 38,156,690 downwards.
GAGGACTTCCCAGGGGGTCTCCCATCCTAGTACTATTCTCGCCCCAGCACGTTTAACTTCTGAGTTTTGAAGAGATTTGGTGCATTAGTACTGGTATGATCGTACCCTTCATCTTGAGGGCGCAAAACACTTATGTGTTGTCCTTTTCGTGGCTCACGACGATCGATCTTGGATGATGAAAAAGTGCAAAAAGAAGAAAAGTAGCCCAAAACTAATGAAAATGTTTCATTTTGGGCTTCAAAAATAGGCGCAGCCGTGCAGGCGTGCTGCCCCCGTCGCAGAGCTCTCGAAAAACTTTCCAACGGTATGCTGTGCGCCACATAACTCCTTACGGATCAAATGTTATGGGCACCGGAATGACGGAGACCTGGTCACAGGCCCCACGCCCTCAGTTTGCTGGCCCAGCCTCTATATGAAGTGAAGTTGTCTTGCCCAAGATGCTATGGGACTTGATAATAGAAATGTGATGGATAAAACATCTTAGCAAGCCTGAACGGGGCAAAAAACAAAACGAAAAGGGGGGTGCAACACGAGGACTTTCCAGGGGGTTACCCATCCTAGTACTACTCTCCCAAAAGAACACTTAAGTTCGGAGTTCTGATGGGATCCGATGCATTAGTGTTGGTATGATCGTACCCGTCATGTTGAGGGCATAAAGCTCTTATGTGTCGTCCTTTTCGCAGCTCACGACGAATGATCCGGGACGAAGAAATAACGCAAACAGAAGAAAAGTGGCCCATAATTGATGAAAACGTTCGATTTTGGGCTCCGAAAATAGGAGCAATTGAGCAAGCTTACTGCCCCCGTCGTAGAGCTCTAGGGGGCTTTCCAACGGTATGCTGTGCGCCGCATAACTCCTTACAGATCCAAAGTTATGGTCACCAAAGTGATGAAGACCTGGTCGTAGGACCCTTGCCCTCGGTTTGCGGGCCCAGACTCTACGCGAAGTGTAGTTGTCTTGCCCAAGATGCCGTAGGACTCGATAATAGAAATGTGAAAGATAAAGCATCTTGGCAAGCTGAACGGGGCAAAAAAACAAAAAGAAAAGGGGGGTGCAACACAAGGACTTCCCAGGGGGTCACACATCCTAGTACTACTCTTGCAAAGGCACGCTTAACTTCAGAGTTCTGATGGGATCCGGTGCATTACTGATGGTATGATCACACCCATCATAGTGAGGGTGCAAAGCCATTATGTGTCATCCTTTTCGCGGCTCCCGACGAATGATCTGAGATGAAGAAACAACTCAAAAAGAAGAAAAGTGGCCCAAAACTGATGAAAATGTTCGATTTTGAGCTCCCAAAACAGTTGCAGCCGAGCAGGCTTGCTGCCCCATTCGTAGGGCACTCGGAGAGCTTTTCAACGGTATGTTGTGCGTAGCATAACTCCTTATGGTCAAAAGTTGTGGCACTTGAGCGGCGGAGACCTGGTCATAGGCCCCACGCCCTCGGTTTGCAGGCCCAGCCTCTACGCGAAGCAAAGTAGTCTTGCCCATGATGACGTTGGACTCGATAATAGAAATGTGATGGATAAAGCATCTTGGCAAAGTTGAACGGTGCAAAAAAACAAAACAAAAGGGGGTGCAACACAAGGACTTCCCAAGGGGTCTCCCATCCTAGTACTACTCTCGCCCAAGCACGCTTAACTTCAAAGTTCTTAAGGGATTTGATGCATTAGTGCTGGTATGACCACACCCGTCATGTTGAGGGCGTAAAGCCCTTATTCGTTGTCCTTTTCGCGGCTCACGACGAACGATCTGGGATGAAGAAAAAGTGCAAAAAGAAGAAAAGTAGCCCAAAATTGATGAAAACGTTTGATTTTGTGCCCTGAAAATAGGCGCAGCTGAGCAAGCTTGCTACCCCTGTCGTAGATCTCTAGGGGGGCTTTCCAACGGTATGCTGTGCGCCGCATAACGCCTTACGGATCCAAACTTATGGTCACCAAAGTGATGGATACCTGGTCGTAGGCCCTCGCCCTCAGTTTGCGGGCCCAGCCTCTACTGGAAGCGAAGTTGTCTTGCCCAAGATGTTGTGGGACTCGATAATAGAAATGTAACGGATAAAACATCTTGGCAAGCCTGAACAGGGCAAAAACCAAACGAAAATGGGGGTGCAACACGAGGACTTCCCAGGGGGTCACCCATCCTAGTACTACTCTCGCAAAAGCACGCTTAAGTTCAGAGTTCTGATGGGATCCGGTGTAGTAGTGCTGGTATTATCGCACTCGTCATGTTGAGGGCACAAAGCCCTTATGTGTCGTCCTTTTCGCGGCTCACGACAAACGATCCGGGATGAAGAAACAACGCAAAATAAAGAAAAGTGTCCCAAAATTGATAAAAACGTTCGATTTTAGGCTTCGAAAATAGGCGCAGCAGAGCAAGCTTGCTACCCCCATCGTAGAGCTCTCGAAGAGCTTTTCAACAGTATGTTGTGCGTAGCATAACTCCTTATGGATCAAACGTTATGGCCCCAGGGCGGCGGAGACCTGGTCATAAGCCCCACGCCCTCTGTTTGCGGGCCCAGCCTCTAGGCGAAGCAAAGTAGTCTTGCCCATGAAGCCGTTGGACTCGATAATAGAAATGTGATGGATAAAGCATATTGGCAAGCCTGAACGGGGCAAAAAACAAATCGAAAAGGGGTGTGCAACACGAGGACATCCCTGGGGGACTCCCATCCTAGTTCTACTCTCGCCCTAACATGCTTAACTTCGGAGTTCTAATAGGATCTGATGCATTAGTGCTTGTATGATAGCACCTGTCATGTTGAGGGCGCAAAGCCCTTAAGTGTTGTCCTTTTCGCGACTCATGATGAACGATCCGGGATGAAGAAAAAGTACAAAAAGAAGAAAAATATCCTGAAACTAATGAAAATTTTCTATTTTGGGCTCCGAAAATAGGCGCAACTTAGCAGGTTGGCTTTCCCCGTCGTAGAGCTCTCGGAGAGCTTTCCAACAGTATGTTGTGCGCTGCATAACTCTTTACGAATCAAAAGTTATGGGCACTAGAATGACGAAAACTTGGTCATAGGCCCCACTCCCTCGGTTTGCATGCCCAGCCTCTACAGGAAGTGAAGTTGTCTTGCCAAAGATGCCGTGGGACTCGATAATCAAAATGTGATAGATAAAGCTTCTTGGCAAGCCTGAACGGGGCAATAAAACAAAACGAAAAGGGGGGTGCAACACGAGGACTACCCAGGGGGTCACCCATCCTAGTACTACTCTCGCCCAAGTACGCTTAACTTCGGTGTTCTAATGGGATCCGGGGCATTAGTGCTGCTATGATCATACCCGTCATGTTGATGGAGTAAAGCCCTTATGTGTCGTCCTTTTCGCCGGTCCAGACAAACGATCCGAGATGAAGAAACAGAGCAAAAAGAAGAAAAGTAGCACAAAAGTGATGAAAACATTCTATTTTGGGCTCTAAAAACAAGCGCAGCGAAGCAGGCTGGTACCCCCCATCGTAGAGCTCTCGGAGGGCTTTTCAACAGTATGTTGTGCGCAACGTAACTCCTTACGGATCAAAAGTTATGGGCACTGGAGTGACGGAGACCTGGTCACAAGCACCACGCCCTCGGTTTGCGGGCCAAGCCTCTATGCGAGGCGAAGTTGTTTTGCCCAAGATGCCGTGGGACTCGATAATAGAATTGTGACGGATAAAGCATCTTGGCAAGCCTGAACAGGGAAAAAAAATGAAATGAAAAGGGCGGTGCAACACGAGGACTACCCAGGGAGTCACCCATCTTAGTACTATTCACGCCCAAGCACGCTTAACTTTGGAGTTCTGATGGGATCCAGTGCATTAGTGTTGGTGTGATCGCACCCGTCATGTTGAAGGCACAAAGATCTTATGTGTCGTCCTTTTCGTAGCTCACGACGAATTATCCAGGACGAAGAGACAGGGCAAAAAGAAGAAAAGTGGCCTAAAAATGATGAAAACGTTCGATTTTGGGCTCCGAAATAGGCACAACTAAGCAAGCTTGCTGTCCCCGTCGTAGAGCTCTTGGATAGCTTTCCAATGGTATGTTGTGCGGTGCATAACTCCTTATGGATTAAAAGTTGTGGGCACCAGAGCGACGGAGACTTAGTCATTGGCCCCACGCCCTCAGTTAGCGAGCCCAGCCTCTACGCGAAGCGAAGTTGTCTTGTCCATGATGCCGTGGGACTCGATAATAGAAATGTGATGGATAAAGCATCTTGGCAAGCCTGAACGAGGCATAAAAACGAAACGAAAAGGGGGGTGCAACACGAGAACGTCCCTAGAGGTTTTCCATCCTAGTACTACTCTTGCCCAAGCACGCTTAACTTCAGAGTTCTGATGGGATCTAGTATATTAGTGCTGGTAAGATCGTACCCGTCATGTTGAGGGTGTAAAGCCTTTATGTGTTGTCCTTTTTGCGGCTCACGACGAACGATCTGGGATGAAGAAACAGTGCAAAAAGAAGAAAAGTGTCCCAAAACTGATGAAAATGTTCGATTTTGGGTCCGAAAAAAGGCGTAGCAGAGAAATCTTGCTGCCCCCGTCTTTGAGCTCTCGGAGAGCTTTCCATTAGTATGTTGTGCGCTGCATAACTCCTTAAGGAATAAAAGTTTGGGGCATCGGAGCGACAGAGACCTGTTTATAGGCCCCACGCCCTCGGTTAGTGGCCCAGCTAGTATGCAAAGTGAAGTTGTCTTGCCCAAGACACTGTGGGAGTCGATAATAGAAATGTGACGGATAAAGCATCTTGGCAAGCTTGAACGCGGCAAACAAAACAAAACGAAAAGGGGGGTTGAACACGAGGACTTCCCAAGGGGTCACCCATCTTAGTACTACTCTCGTCCAAGCACGCTTAACTTCAGAGTTCTTATGGGATTCATTTCATTAGTACTGGCATGATTGCACCAGTCATGGTGAGAGCACAAAGCCCTTCTGTGTCGTCCTTTTTGCGGCTCACGACGAATGATCCAAGACAAAAAAACAACACAAAAAGAAGAAAAGTGGGCTGAAATTGATGAAAATGAATGATTCTGGGCTCTGAAAATAGACGCAGCCGAGTAGGCTTGTAGTCCCCATCGTAGAGCTCTCGGAGAGCTTTCCAACGGTATGCTGTGTGCTACATAACTCCTTATGGATCAAAAGTTATGTGCACCGGAGCGACGGAGACCCAGTCACAGGTGCCAAGTCTGTGGTTTGTGGGCCCAGCCTCTACGCGAAGTGAAGTTGTTTTGCCAAAGATACTGTGGGACTCAATAATAGAAATGTGACAGATAAGATATCTTGGCAAGCCTGAACGGGGAAAAAAAACAAAACGAAAAGGGGGGTCCAATACTAGGACTTATCAAGGGGTCACCCATCTTAGTGCTACTCTCGTCCAAGCACACTTAAATTCGGAGTTCAGATGGGATCCGTTGCATTAGTGCTGGCATGATGGCACCCGTCATGTTGAGGGCACAAAGCCCTTATGTGTCGTCCTTTTCGCGGCTCACGATGGAAGATCCAGGATTAAAAAACAACCCAAAAAAGATGAAAAGTGGCCTGAAACTGATGAAAACGTTCAATTTTGGGCTCCGAAAATAGGCGCAGATAAGCAGGCTTGCTGTCCCTATCGTAGTGCTCTCGGAGAGCTTTGCACGGTATGTTGTCTGCCACATAACTCCTTATGGATCAAAAGTTATGGGCATCGGAGCAACGGAGACCTAGTCACAAGCCCCAGGCCCTCGGTTAGCGGGCCTAGCCTCTACGCAAAGTGAAGTTGTCTTGGCCAATATGCTGTGGGACTCGATGATAGAAATGTGACGGATAAAGCATCTTGGCAAGCCTAAACGAAGCAAAATAAACAAAACAAAAAGTGGGGTGCAACACGAGGACTTCCCAGGGGGTCACCCATCCTACTACTAGTCTTGCCCAAGCACACTTAACTTTGGAGTTCTGATGGGATCTGGTGCAATCCTAATGGTATGATCATACCCGTCATATTGAGTACATAAAGCCCTTATGTGTTGTCCTTTTCGCTGCTCACGACGAACGATCCGGGATGAAGAAACAGTGCAAAAAGAAGAAAAGTGTCACAACAGTAATGAAAACGTGCAATTTTGGGCTCTGAAAATAGGCACAGCTGAGCAAACTTCCTACCCCCATCATAGAGCTCTCGGAGTGCTTTCCAATGGTATGCTGTGTGCCGTGCAACTCGTTACAGATCAAAAGTTGTGGGCACCGGAGCGACAGAGACCTGGTCATAGGCCCCACGCCCTCGTTTGTAGGTCCAGCTGGTACACAAAGCGAAATTGTCTTGCCCAAGATGCCATGGGACTCGATAACAGAAATGTGATGGATAAAGTATCTTGGCAAGCCTGAACGGGGCAAAAAATCAAAATGAAAAGAGGGTCCAACATGAGGACTTCCCAAGGGGTCACCCATCTTAGCATTACTCTCGTCCAAGCACGCTTAACTTCGGAGTTTTGATGGATCCGTTTTATTAGTGTTGGCATGATTGCACCAATCATGTTAAGGGAATAAAGCCTTTTTGTCGCGTCCTTTCACGGCTCACGACGATCGATCCAGGATGAAAAAATAGCACAAAAAGAAGAAAAGTGGCCCGAAATTGAGTAAAAATGATCGATTCTGGGCTTCGTAAATATGCGTTGCCGAGTAGACTTGCAGCCCCTATCGTATAACTCTCAGAGAGCTTTCCAACGGTATGCTGTACGCCATATAACTCCTTATGGATCAAAAGTTATGGGCACCGGAGCGACGGAGACTTGGTCACAGGCCCTACGCCCGCGGTTTGCGGACCCTGCTTCTACGCAAAGCGAAGTTGTTTTACCCAGGATGCCGTGGGACTCGATAATAGAAATGTGATGGATAAACCATCTTGGCAAGCTTGAACGGGGAAAAAAAAAAATGAAAATGGGGGTCCAATACTAGGACTTTCTATAGGGTCACCCATCTTAGTACTACTCTCGTCCAAGCACACTTAACTTTGGAGTTCTGAAGGGATCCGTTGCATTACTGCTGGTATGATCGCACCCATCATGTTGAGGGTGCAAAGCCCTTATTTGTCATCCTTTTTGTGGCTCACGACGAACGATCGGGAATGAAAAAACAACACAAAAAGAAGAAAAGTGGCCCGAGACTGATAAAAATGTTCGATTTTGGGATCTGAAAACAGGAGCAACCGAGTAGGCTTGCTGCCACTGACGTAGTGCTCTCGGAGAGCTTTCTAACGGTATGTTGTGCGCCACATAACTTCTTATGGATCAAAAGTTATGGGCACCGGAGCGATGGAGACCTGGTCACAGGCCCCATGCCATAAGTTAGTGGGCCCATCCTCTACGCGAAGCGAAGTTGTCTTGCCTATGATGCCGTGGGACTCAAGAATAGAAATATGATGGATAAAGCATCTTGGCAAGCCTGAACGAGGCAAAAAAAAAAAAACAAAAAGGGGGAGGGGGTGCAACACAAGGACTTCCCAGAGGGTCTCCCATCGTAGTACTACTGTCGCTCAAGCACACTTAACTTCGGAGTTCTGATGGAATCTGGTGCATTATTGCTGGTATGATCGCACTCTTCATAGTACTACTCTCGTCCAAGCACACTTAACTTTGGAGTTCTGAAGGGATCCAATGCATTAGTGTTGGGATGATTGCACCCGTCATGTTGACGGCACAAAGCCCTTATGTGTCATCCTTTTCATGGCTCACGACGAAAGATCCAAGATTAAAAAACAACACAAAAAGAAGAAAAGTGGCTCAAAACTGATGAAAGCGTTTGATTTTGGGCTCTGAAAACATGCGCAGCCGAGCGACGTAGACCTGGTCATAAGCCCCACGCCTGTTTGCAGGCCCAGCCTATATGCGAAGCGAAGTTGTCTTGCCTAAGATGCCGTGGGACTCCATAATAAAAATGTGACGGATAAAGTATCTTGGAAACCCTGAACGGGGAAAAAAAATGAAAAGTGGGGTCCAACACGAGGACTTCCCAAGTGGTCATCCATCTTAGTACTACTCTCGTCCAAGCACACATAACTTCAGAGTTCTGATGGGATCCGTTGAATTAGTGCTGGCATGATCGTACCCATCATGTTGAGGGCACACAGCCTTTATGTGTCATCTTTTTCGCGGCTCATGACGAACGATCCAGGATGAAAGAATAGCACAAAAAGAATAAAAATGGCCCAAAATTGATGAAAACGTTCGATTTTGGGCTCCGAAAATAAGCGATGCCTAGCAGGCTTGCTGCCTCTATCGTAGTGCTCTCGGAGAGCTTTCCAACAGTATGATGTGCGCCACATAACTCCTTATGGATCAAAAGTTATGGGCATCGGAGTGACGAAGACTAGTTATAGGCCCCACTCCCTCGGTTTGCGGGCTCAGCCTCTACGTGAAGCGAAGTAGTCTTGCCCAAGATGCCGTGGGACTCGATAATATAAATGTGACGGATAAAGCATCTTGGCAAGCCTAAACGGGGCAGAAAACAAAATGAAAAGGGGGGTGCAATCCGAGGACTTACCAGGGGGCCACCCGTCCTAGTACTACTCCGCCCAAGCACGCTTAACATCAGAGTTCTGATGGGATCTGGTGCATTAGTGCTGGTATGATCGTACCCGTCATGTTGAGAGCACAAAGCCCTTATATGTCGTCCTTTTTGTGGCTCACGACTATCGATCTGGGAAGATGAAACAATGTAAAAAGAAGAAAAATGGCCCAAAATTGATGAAAATGTTCGATTTTGGGCTCTGAAAATAGACGTAGCTGAGCAATCTTGCTACCTTCGTCGTAGAGCTCTCGTAAAGCTTTTCAACGGTATGATGTGAACCTCGTAACTCCTTGCGAATCGAAAGTTATGGGCACCGGAGCGACGGAGACCTAGTCACTGGCCCGACGCGCTCGTTTTGCAGGGGCTCAGCCTCTACGCGAAGAGAAGTTGTCTTCGCCAAGATGCCGAGGGACTCGATAATAGAAATGTGATGGAGAAAGCATCTTGGCAAGCCTGAACGGGGCGAAAAAGCAAAGCGAAAAGGGGGGTGCAACATGAGGACATTCAAGGGAGTCACCCATCCTAGTACTACTCTCGCAAAAGCACACTTAACTTCGGAGTTCTGTTCGGATACGATGTATTAGTGCTTGTATGATTGCACCTGTTATGTTGAGGGCATAAAGCCCTTATGTTTCGACTTTTTCACGTCTCACGACGAATGATCTGGGATAAAGTAACAGCGAAAAAAGAAAAAAAATGGCCCGAAACAAATGAAAATGTTCAATTTTGGGCTCCGAAAATGGACACAGCCGAGCAGGTTTGCTGCCCCCGTCATAGAGCTCTCAGAGAGCTTTCCAACGGTATGTTGTGTGCCGTATAACTCTATACAAATCAAAAGTTATAGGCACTAGAGCGACGAAAACCTGGTCACAGGCCCTACGCCTTCAGTTTGCAGGCTAGACCTCTATGCAAAGCGAAGATGTCCTGCCCAAGATATCGTGGGACTCGATAATAGAAATGTGACGGATAAATAATTTTGGCAAGACTGAACGGGGGCAAAAAAACAAAACGAAAAGAGAGGTGCAACACGAGGATTTCCCAGGGGGTTACCCATCCTAGTACTACTCTCGCTCAAGCACGCTTAACTTCGGAGTTCTGATGGGATCCAATGCATTAGTGCTGGTATGATCACACCCGTCATGTTGAGGGCACATAGCCCGTATGTGTCGTTCTTTTCATGACACACAACGAATGATCCGAGATGAAGAAACAGCGCAAAAAGAAGAAAAATAGCCCGAAACTGATGAAAATGTTAGATTTTGGGCTCCGAGAACCGGCGGAGCTAAGCAAGTTTGCTGCCCGCGTCGTAGATCTCTCGGAGAGCTTTCCAACGGTATGCTGTGCACCGCATAACTCCTTATGAATCAAAAGTTGTAGGTACCGGAGCAACGGAGACCTGGTCACAAGCCTCTTGCCCTCGGTTTGCGGGCCCAGCATCTAGATGAATTAAAGTTGTCTTACCCATGATACAGTAGGACTCGATAATAGAAATATGATGCATAAAGCACATTGGGAAGCCTGAACGGGGGAAAAAAATATAAAGAAAAGGGGGGTGCAACACGAGGACTTCCCAGGGGGTCTCCTATCCTAGTACTACTCTCGCCCTAGCACACTTAACTTCGGAGTTCTGATGGGATCTGGTGCATTAGTGCTGGCATGATCACACCCGTCATGCTGAGGGCGCAAAGGCCTTATGTGTTATCCTTTTCGCGGTATACAATGAACGATCCAGGATGAAGAAAAAGTGCCAAAAGAAGAAAAGTGGACCGAAACTGATGAAAACTGTCGATTTTGGGCGCCGAAAATAGGCGTAGCACAACAGGCTGGATGCCCCCATCGTAGAGCTCTCAGAGAGCTTTCCAACTGTATGCTGTGCGCCGCATAACTCCTTACAGATCAAAACGTTATGGGCACCAGAGTGACGAAGACCTGGTCATAGGCCCCACGCCCTCGATTTTCGTACCCAGCCTCTACGGGAAGCGAAGTTGACTTGCCAAAGATGCCGTGGGACTCAATAATTAAAATGTGATGGATAAAGCATCTTGGCAAGCCTGAACGTGGCAAAAAAATAAAACGAAAAGGGGGTTGCAACACGAGGACTTCCCAGGGGGGTCACCTATCCTAGTACTACTCTCGCAAAAGCACGCTTAACTTCGGAGTTCTGATGGGATCCGGTGCATTAGTACTGCTATGACCGCACCCATCATGTTGAGGGCACAAAGCCCTTATGTGTCCTCCTTTTCAAGGCTCACAACGAACGATCCAGGACAAAGAAATAGCGCAAAAAGAAGAAAAGTGGCCCAAAATTAATGAAAACATTCGATTTTGGGCTCCAAAAACAAGCACAATCGAGTAGGCTTGCTGCCCCATCATGGAGCTCTCAGAGTGCTTTTCAACGGTATGATGTGCGCAACATGACTCCTTATGGATCAAAAGTTGTCGGCGCCGGAGCGACGAAGAGCTTGTCACAGGCCCCATGCCCTCGGTTTGCAGGCCCATCCTCTACGCGAAGTGACGGAGTCTTGCCTATGATGCTGTTGGGCTCGATAATAGAAATGTGACGGATAATGCATCTTGCCAAGCTTGAATGGGGCAAAAAAACAAAATGAAAAGGGGGCTCCAACGTGACGACTTCCCAGGGGGCCCCCCATCTTAATACTCCTCACGTCCAAGCATGCTTTACTTCGGAGTTCTAATGGTATCAGGTGCATTAGTGCTGGTATGATCGCACCCGTCATGTTGAGGGAGCAAAGCCCTTATGTGTCATCCTTTTCGCAGCTCACGACGAATGATCCGAGATGAAGAAACTGCGCAAAAATAAGAAAAGTGGACCGAAAATTATGATCACGTTCAATTTTGGTCTCCGAAAATAGGCGCAGCCAAGCAGACTTGCCACCCCCATCGTAGAGCTCTCAGAGAGCTTTCCAACGGTATACTGTGCGGCGCATAACTACTTATGGATCAAAAGTTATGGGCATCAGAGCGACGGATACCTAGTCACAGGCCCCACGCCCTCGGTTTGTGGGCCCAGCCTCTACGCGAAGCGAAGTTGTCTTACCCAATATGCTGTGGGACTCGAGAATAGAAATGTGATGGACAAAGCATCTTGACAAGGCTAAATGAGGCAAAAAAAAAATGAAAAGGGGGTTGCAACACGAGGACTTCCCAGGGAGTCACCCAATCTAGTACTACTTTCGCCCAAGCATGCTTAACTTCAGATTTCTGATGGGATCTAGTGCATTAGTGCTGCTATGATTACACCTGTCATGTTGGGGGCACAAAGACCTTATGTGTTGTCCTTTCCCAGCTCACGACGAACGATCCAGGATGAAGAAACAGCGCAAAAAGAAGAAAAGTGGCCCGAAATTGATGAAAATGTTAAATTTTGGACTCCGAAAATAAGCGCAGCAGAGCAAGCTTGCTGCCCCCATCGTAGAGCGCTCGAAGAACATTCCAACGGTATGCTTTGCGCCACATAACTCCTTATGGATCAAAAGTTGTGGGCACCGGAGCGACGTAGTCCTGGTCACAAGCCTCACGCCCGCGGTTTGCGGGCCCAGCCTCTACACAAAATGAAGTTGTGTTGCCCAAGATACCGTGGGACTCGATAATAGAAATCTGATGGATAAAGCATCTTGGCAAGCTTGTACGAGGAAAAAAAATAAAACGAAAAGGGGTGTCCAACAAGAGGACTTCCCAAGGGGTCACCCATCTTAGTACTACTCTCGTCCACGCACACTTAACTTCGGAGTTCTGATGGGATCTGTTGCATTAGTGCTGACATGATCGCACCCGTCATGTTGAGGGCACAAAGACCTTATATGTCCTCCTTTTCGCGGCTCACGACGAACGATCAAGGATGAAAAAATAGCAAAAAAAGAAGTAAAGTGGCCCAAAATGGATGAAAACATTCGATTTTGGGCTCCGAAAATAGGCGCAGCCAAGCACGATTGTTGTCCCTATCGTAGTCCTCCCAAAGAGCTTTCCAACGGTATGCTGTGTGCCACATAACTCTTACGGATCAAAAGTTATAGGCTCCGGAGCGACGGAGACCTGGTCACAGGCCCCACGCCCTCGGGTAGCGGGCGCTGCCTCTAAGCGACGCAAAGTTGTCTTGCGCGACATGACGTGGGACTCGGTAATAGAAATATGATGGATAAAGCATCTTGGCAAGCCTGAATGAGGCAAAAAAACAAAACGAAAAGGGGGGTTGCAACACGAGGACTTCCAAGGGGGTCTCTCATCCTATTACTATTAGTCTGGTATAATCGCACCCGTCATGTTGATGGCACAAAACCCTTACGTGTTGTCCTTTTCGCGGCTCACGACGAACGATCCAGGATGAAGAAAAAGCACAAAAAGAAAAAAAATGGCCCAAAAACTGATGAAAACGTTTGATTTTGGGCTCTGAAAATAGGCACAGTCGAGCAAGCTTGCTGCCCCCATCATATTGCTCTTAGAGAGCTTTCCAATGGTATGCTGTGCGGCGCATAACTCCTTATGGATCAAAAGTTGTGGGCACCGAAGGGACGGAGACCTGGTTACAGGCCCCACGCCCTCGGTTTGTGGTCCCAACCTGTACGCAAGGCGAAGTTTTCTTGCCCAAGATGCCGTGGGACTCGATAACAAAAATGTGACTGATAAAGCATCTTGGCAAGCCTGAACGGGCAAAAAAACAAAACGAAAAGAGGGGTGCAACATGCGGACTTCTAGGGGGTCTCCCATCCTAGTACTACTTTCACCTTAGCACGCTTAACTTCGACATTCTGATGGGATCTGGTGCATTAGTACTGGTATGATCACACCGGTCATGTTGAGTCCGCAAAGCCCTTATTTGTCGTCCTTTTCGCGGCTCCCGACGAACGATTAGGTACGAAGAAAAAATGCAAAACGAAGAAAAGAGGCCCAAAACTGATGAAAACATTCAATTTTAGGCTTCGAAAATAGGCGCAGCCGAGCAAGCTAGCTACCCCCGTCGTAGAGCTCTTGGAGAGCTTTTCAATGGTATGCTATGCGCAATATAACTGCTTATGGATCAAAAGTTGTGGGCACCGGAGCGACGAAGACTTGGTCACAAGCCCCATGCCCTCGGTTTACGGGCACATCCTCGACGCGAAATGACGTAGTCTTGCCAATGATGCCGTTGGACTCAATAATAGAAATGTGACAAATAACGAATCTTGGCAAGCCTGAATAGGGAAAAAAATAAAACAAAAAAGGGGGTAGAACACGAGGACTTCCCAGGGGGTCTCCCATCCTAGTACTACTCTCGCCCAAGCACGCTTAACTTCGGAGTTATGATGAGATCTAGTGCATTAGTGCTAGTATGATCGCACCCCTCATGTTGAAGGAGCAAAGCCCTTAAGTGTTGTGCTTTTCGCGGCTCATGACGAACGATCCGGGAGGTAGAAACAGCGCAAAAAGAAGAAATGTGGCCTAAAATTGATGAAAATGTTCAATTTTGGGCTCCGAAAATAGGCGCAGCCGAGCAGGCTTGTTGCCTACGTTGTAGAGCTCTCGAAAATCTTTCCAACAGTATGCTGTGCGCTGCATAACTACTTACGGATTAAAAGTTATGGGCACTGGAGCGACAGAGACCTCGTCACAGGCCCCACGCCCTCGGTTTGCAGGCCAGCCTCTACGTGAAGTGAAGTTGTCTTGCCCAAGATGACATGGGACTCGATAATAGAAATGTGATGGATAAAGCATCTTGGCAAGCCTAAATTGGACAAAAGAACAAAATGAAAAAGGGGGTGCAACACAAGGACTTCCCAGGGGGTCACCCATCCTAGTACTACTCTCGCGCAAGGACGCTTAACTTCGGAGTTCTACTGGGATCCGATGCATTAGTGCTTGTATGATCATACTTGTCATGTTGAGGGCATAAAGCCCTTATGTTTCGTCCTTTTCGCTGCTCACGACGAATGATTCGAGATAAAGAAACAACGCAAAAAGAAGAAAAATGGTCCGAAATTGATGAAAATGTTCGATTTTGGGCTATGAAAATAGGGACGGCCGACCAGGCTTGCTACCCCCATCTTAGAGCTCTCAAAGAACTTTCCAATGGTATGTTATGCGCTGCATAACTCCTTACAAATCAAAGGTTATGGGCACCGGAGCGACAGAGACCTGGTCACAGTCCCTACGCCCTCGGTTTGTAGGCCCAACTTCTGCGTGAAAAGAAGTTGTCTTGCTCAAGATGCCATGGGACTCGATAAAAGAAATGTGACGTTTAAAGCATCTTGGCGAGCCTGAACGGGGCACAAAAACAAAATGAAAAATTGGGTGCAACACGAAGACTTCTCAGGGGGTCACCCTTCCTCGTACTACTCTTACCCAAGCACGCTTAACTTCGGAGTTCTAGTGGGATCCGGTGCATTAGTGCTAGTATGATTGCACCCGTCATGTTGTAGGCACAAAGCCCTTATGTGTCGTCCTTTTCGTGGCTCACGACAAATGATCCGGGACGAACAAACAGTACAAAAATAAGAAAATTAGCCCGAAACTGATGAAAATGTTAGATTTTGAACTCCGAAAATAGGTGGAGCTGTGCAAATTTGTTGCCCTCATCGTAGAGCTCACAGACAGCTTTCCAACGGTATGTTGTGTGCCATATAATTCGTTAAGGATCAAAAGTTATAGGCATAGGAGCGACAGAGATTTGGTCACAAGCCCTACGCCCTCGGTTTGCGAGCCCAGTATCTACACGAATTGAAGTTGTCTTACCCATGATGCGGTGGGACTCGATAATAGAAATATGACGCATAGAGCATATTGGCAACCATGAACGAGGGAAAAAAACAAAACGAAAAGAGGGTGCAACACGAGGACTTCCGAGGGGGTTCCCATCCTTGTACTAATCTCGCCCAAGCACGCTTAAATTCGGAGTTCTGATAGGATCCGGTGCATTAGTGCTGGCATGATCGTACCCGTCATGTTGAGGGCGTAATGCCCTTATGTGTCATCCTTTTCGCGGCACACGATGAAAGATCCAAGAAGAAGAAAAAGAGCAAAATGAAGTAAAGTGGTCCAAAAGTGATGAAAACGTTCGATTTTGGGCTCCGAAAATAGGCGTAGCATAACAGGCTGGTTGCCCGGTCGTAGAGTTCTCAGAGAGCTTTCTAACGGTATGATGTGCACCGCATAACTCCTTACAGATCAAAAGTTATGCGCACCAGAGTGACGGAGACCTGGTCATAAACCCCACGCCCTCAGTTTGCGTGCTCAGTCTTCTCGGGAAGTAAAGTTGACTTTCCAAAGATTCCGTGGGACTCGATAATAGAAATGTGACAGATAAAGCTTCTTGGCAAACCTGAACTGGACAAAAAAACAAAACGAAAAGGGTGGTATAATACGAGGACTTCCTAGGGGGTCTCCCATCGTAGTACTACTTTCGGCCAAGCACACTTAACTTTGGTGTTCTAATGGCATCTGCTATATTAGTGCTAGTATGGTCGCACCCATCATGTTGAAGGCGCGAAGCCCTTATGTGTTTTCCTTTTCGCGGCACACGACGAATGATCCGAGATGAAGAAACAGTGCAAAAAGAAGAAAAGTTGATCAAAAATGATGAAAACGTTTGATTTTGGGCTCCGAAAATAGGTGCAGCTGAGCAGGCTTGCCACCCTCGTCATAAAGCTCTCAGAGAGCTTTCCAACGGTATGTTGTACGATGCATAACACCTTATGGATCAAAAGTTGTGGGCACCGGAGTGACAAAGACCTAGTTACAAGCCCCACAACCTCGGTTAGCAGGCCCAGCCTCAACGCGAAGCAAAGTTGTCTTACCCATGATGCAGTGGGACTCAATAATAGAAATATGATGGATACAACATCTTGGTAAGCCTGAACGGGGGAAAAAAATAAAACGAAAAGGGGGGTTCAACACGAGGACTTCCCAAGGGGTCTCCTATCCTAGTACTACTCTCGCCCTAGCACACTTAACTTCGGAGTTCTGATGGGATCTGGTGCATTAGTACTGGCATGATCGCACCCGTCATGTTGAGGGTGCAAAGCCCTTATGTGTTGTCCTTTTCGCGGCACACAATGAGCGATTCGGGATGAAGAAAAAGAACAAAAAGAAGAAAAGTGGACCAAAACTAATGAAAATTGTCAATTTTTTGATCCGAAAATAGGCGCAGCACAACAGGCTACATACCCTGGATATAGAGCTCTCGGAGAACTTTTCAACGGTATACTATGCACCGCATAACTCCTTACAGATCAAAAGTTATGGGCACCAGAGTGACGGAGACCTGGTCATAGGCCCCACGCCCTCGTTTTTCGTGCCCAACCTCTACGGGAAGCGAAGTTGACTTGCCAAAGATTCCGTGAGACTCGATAATTGAAATGTGACGGATAAAGCATCTTGGCAAGCCTGAATGGGGCAAAAAAACAAAACAAAAAGGGGGTTGCAACACGAGGACCTCCCAGGGGGATCACCCATCCTAGTACTACTCTCGCAAAAGCACGCTTAACTTCGGAGTTCTGATGGAATTCGGTGCATTAGTGCTGCTATGACCGCACCCGTCATGTTGAGTGCACAAGACCCTTATGTGTCGTCCTTTTAGAGGCTCACGACGAACAATCTGGGATGAAGAACCAGCGCAAAAAGAAGAAAAGTGGCCAAAAATTGATGAAAATGTTCGATTTTAGGGTCTGAAAACAGGCGCAACCGAGCAAGCTTGTTGCCCCCATCATGGTGCTCTCAGAGTACTTTTCAACAGTATGTTGTGCGCAACATAACTCCTTATGGATCAAAAGTTGTTAGCACCGGAGGGACAAAGAGCTAGCCACAGGCCCCACGCCCTCGGTTTGCAGGCCCATCCACTACGCGAAGCAACGTAGTCTTGCTCATGATGCCGTTGGGCTCGATAATAGAAATGTGATGGATAACGCATCTTGCCAAGCCTGAACGGGGCAAAAAAACAAAACGAAAAGGTGGGTGCAACACGAGGACTTCCCAGGGGGTCTCCCATCCTAGTACTACTCTCGTCCAAGCACGCTTAACTTCAAAGGTCTGATGGGATCTGGTGTATTAGTGTTGGTATGATCGCACTTGTCATGTTGAGGGGGCAAAGCCGTTATGTGTTGTCCTTTTCGCGGCTCACGACGAATGATCCGGGATGAAGAAACAGGGCAAAAGAAGAAAAGTGGCCCGAAAGTGATGAAAATGTTCAATTTTGGGCTCCGAAAATAGGCACAGCCTAGCAGGCTTGCAACTCCTGTTGTAGAGCTCTCAGAGAGCTTTCCAACGGTATGCTATGCGGCGCATAACTCCTTACGGGTTAAAAGTTATGGGCACCGGAGCGACGGAGACCTGGTCACAAGCCCCACGCCCTCGGTTTGCGGGCCCAGCCTCTACGTGAAGCGAAGTTGTGTTGGCCAAGATTCTGTAGGACTCAATAATAGAAATATGATGGATAAAGCATCTTGGCATGCCTAAACGAGGCAAAAAAAAGAAACGAAAATGGGGGTGTAACATGAGGACTTCCAAGGGAGTCTCTCATCCTGGTACTACTCTCGCCCAAGCACGCTTAACTTCAGAATTCTGAGGGGATCTAGTCCATTAGTGTTGGTATAATTGCACCCATCATGTTGAGGGCACAAAACCTTTATGTGTTGTCCTTTTCGCGGCTCACAATGAACGATTCGGGATGAACAAACAGCGCAAAAAGAAAAAAAAAGGCCCAAAACTGATGAAAACATTCGATTTTGGGCTCCGAAAACAGGTACAGTCGAGCAAGCTTGCTGCCCCCGTCGTAGAGCTCTCGGACAGCTTTCTAATAGTATGTTATACGCCACATAACTCCTTACGGATCACAAGTTATGGGCACCAGAGGGACGGAGACCTGGTCACAGGCCCCACGCCCTCGATTTGTGGTCCCAACCTGTACGCAAGGTGAAGTTGTCTTGCCTAAGATGCTGTGGGACTCAATATTAGAAATGTGACGGATAAAGCATCTTGGCAAGCTTGTACGGGGCAAAGAAACAAAACAAGAAAGGGAGGGTGCAACACGAGGACTTCCTAGGGGGTCTCCCATCCCAGTACAACTATCGCCCTAGCACGCTTAACTTTGAAGTTCTGATGGGATCTGGTGCATTAGCGCTGGTATGATCGCACCCGTCATGTTGAGGGCGCAAAGCCCTTATGTGTTGTCCTTTTCACGGCTCACGATGAACGATCTGGGATGATGAAAAAGCACAAAAAGAAGAAAAGTAGCCCGAAACTAATGAAAACTTTCAATTTTGGGCTCTGAAAATCGGCGCAGCACAAAAGGCTGGCTGCCCCCTTCGCAGAGCTCTCGGAGAGCTTTCCAACAGTATGTTGTGCACCGCATAACTCCTTACAGATCAAAATTTCTGGGCACCAGAGTGACGGAGACTTGGTCATAGGCCCCACGCTCTCGGTTTTCGTGCCCAGCCTCTATGGGAAGCAAAGTTGACTTGCCAAAGATGCCGTGGGACTCGATAATTGAAATGTGACAGATAAAGCATCTTGGCAAGCCTGAACGAGGCAAAAAAACAAAATGAAAAGGGGGGTGCAACACCAGGACTTCCCAAGGGGTCGCCCATCCTAGTACCACTCTCGCAAAAGCACGCTTAACTTCGGAGTTCTGATGGGATCCATTGCATTAGTGCTGGTATGATCACACCCATCATATTGAAGGCACAAACCCCTTATGTGTTGTCCTTTTCAAGGCTCACGACGAATGATCCGAGCTGAAAAAATAGAGCAAAAAAGAGAAAAGTGGCCGAAAATTGATGAAAATGTTCAATTTTGGGCTCCAAAAATAGGTGCAACTGAGCAGGCTGGCTACCCCCATCGTAGAGCTCTCGGAGAGCTTTTCACTGGTATGCTGTGCGCAGTATAACTCCTTATGGATCAAAAGTTGTGGGCACCAGAGCGACGAAGACCCGATCACAGGCCCCATGCCCTCGGTTTGCGGGCCCATCCTCGGCGCGAAGCGATGTAGTCTTGCACATGATGCCATTGGACTCGATAATAGAAATATGACAGATAACGTATCTTGGCAAGCCTGAACAGGGAAAAAAACAAGCGGAAAAGGGGGGTGCAACACGAGGACTTCCCAAGGGGTCTCCCATCCTAGTACTACTCTAGCCCAAGCACGCTTAACTTCGGAGCTCTGATGGGATCTAGTACATTAGTGCTAGTATGTTCGCACCCGTCATGTTGAAGGAGCAAAGCCCTTATGTGTTGTGCTTTTCGCGGCTCACGATGAACGATCGGGGATGAAGAAACAGCGCAAAAAGAAGAAAAGTAGCCTCAAACTGATGAAAACGTTTGATTTTAGGCTCTAAAAATAGGCACATCCGAGCAGGCTTGATGCCTACATCATAGAGCTCTCGGAGAGCTTTCCAACTGTATGATGTGTGTCGTATAACTCATTATGGATCAAAAGTTATAGGCACCGGAGAGACGGAGACCTGGTCACAGGCCCTACGCCCTCGGTTTGCGGGCGCAGCCTCTACACAAAGCGAAGTTGTCTCGCCCAAGATGCCGTGGGACTCGATAATAGAAATATGATAGATAAAGCATCTTGGCACGCCTGAACGGGGTAACAAAACAAATCAAAAAGGGGGTACAACACGAGGACTTACCAAGGAGTCACCCATCCTAGTACTACTATCGCAAAAGCATGTTTAACTTCGGAGTTCTGTTGGGATTTGTTGCATTAGTGCTTGTATGATCGCAGTTGTCATGTTGAGGGCATAAAGCCCTTATGTTACATCCTTTTCGCGGCTCACGACGAATGATCCGGGATAAAGAAACAGGGCAAAAAGAAGAAAAATAGCCCAAAACTGATAAAAATTTTCAATTTTGGGCTTCGAAAAGAGGCACAGCTGAGCAGGCTTGTCACCCACATCGTAGAGCTCTCAAAGAGCTTTCCAATGGTATGTTGTATGCCATATAACTCCATACGAATCAAAAGTTATCGGCACCGGAGCGACGGAGACCTGGTCACAGGCCCTACACCCTCGGTTTACGTGTCGGCTTCTACGCAAAGCGAAGTTGTCTTGCCCAAGATGTTGTGGGACTCGATAATATAAATGTGACGGATAAAGCATCTTGACAATCCAGAACGGGGCAAAAAAAGAAAACAAAAAGGGGGGTGCAACACGAAGACTTCCCAGGGGGTCACCCATCCTCGTACTACTCTCGCCCAAGCATGCTTAACTTCGTAGTTCTGACGGGATCTGGTGCATTAGTGCTTCTATGATCAGACTCGTCATGTTGAAGGCACAAAGCTCTTATGTGTCGTCCTTTTCGTGGCTCATGACGAATGATCCGGGACGAACAAACAGCGCCAAAATAAGAAACGTGGCCCAAAATTGATGAAAATGTTAGATTTTGGGCTCCGAAAATAGGCGGAGCTCTGCAAGTTTGTTGCCTATGTCGTAGATCTCTCGGAGAGCTTTCTAACGGTATGCTGTGCGCCGCATAACTCCTTATGGATCAAAAGTTATAGGCACCAGAGCGACGGAGACCTGGTCACAAGCCCCACGCCCTTGGTTTACGGGCCCAGCATCTACACGAATCCAAGTTGTCTTGCCGATGATGCGGTGGGACTCGATAATAGAAATATGACAAATAAAGCATATTGGCATGCTTGAACGGGGGAAAAAAATAAAACGAAAAGGGGGGTGCAACACGAGGACTTCCCAAGGGGTCTCCTATCCTAGTACTACTCTGGCCCTAGCACGCTTATCTTCGGAGTTCTGATGGGATCTGGTGCATTAGTGCTGGCATGATCGCACCCGTCATGTTGAGGGCGCAAATCCCATAAGTGTTATCCTTTTTGCGGCACACGATGAACGATCCTTGAAGAAGAAAAGGCGTAAAATGAAGAAAAGTGGCCCAAAACTGATGAAAACGTATGAATTTAGGCTTCGAAAATAGGCGCAGTACAACAGGCTGGCTGCCCCTGTCGTAGAGCTCCTAGAGAGCTTTCCAATGGTATGTTGTACGCCGCATAACTCCTTACAAATCAAAAGTTATGCGCAACAGAGGGACGGAGACCTGCTCACAGGCCCCACGCACTCGGTTTGCGTGCCCAGCCTCCTCGGGAAGCGAAGTTGACTTGCCAAAGATGCCGTGGGACTCGGTAATAGAAATGTGATGGATAAAGCATCTTGGCAAACCTGAACTGGGCAAAAAAACAAAATGAAAAGGGGGGGGCAATACGAGGACTTCCTAGGGGGTCTCTCATCGTAGTACTATTTTCGGCTAATCACGCTTAACTTCCGAGTTCTGATGGGATCCGGTGTATTAATGCTGGTATGATCACACCCATCATGTTGAGGGCGCAAAGCCCTTATGTATCGTCTTTTTCGCGGCTCAAGACGAACGATCCGGGAAGAAGAAACAACGTAAAAAGAAGAAAAGTGGCCAAAAATTGATGAAAACGTACGATTTTTGGTCTCCGAAAATAGGCATAGCCGAGCAAGCTTGCTGCCCCCATCGTAGAGCTCTCGGAGAGCTTCACAACGGTATGCTGTGCACTGCATAAGTCTTTACGGATCAAAAGTTATAGGTACCGGAGCGACGTAGTCCTGGTCACAAGCCCTAACCGCGGGCCCAGCCTCTACGCGAAACGAAGTTGTCTTGGCCAAGATACCATGGGACTCGATAATTGAAATGTTATGGATAAAACATCTTGGCAAGCCTGAACGAGGAAAAAAAACAAAACGAAAAGGGGGGTCCAACACGAGGACTTCCCAGGGGGTACCCATCCTAGCACTACTCTCTCCCAAGCATGTTTAACTTCGGAGTTTTGATAGGATCCGGTGCATTAGTGCTGGTATGATAGCACCCGTCACGTTGAGGGCGCAAAGCCTTTATGTGTCGTCCTTTTTGCGGCTCACTACGAATGATCTAGGATGAAAAAATAGCCCAAAAAGAAGTAAAGTGGACCATAACTGGTGAAAACATTCAATTTTGGGCTCCGAAAATAGGTGCAGCCGAGCACGCTAGTTGTCCCTATCGTAGTGATCTCGAAGAGCTTTCCAATAGTATGTTATGCACCACATAACTCCTTATGGATCAAAAGTTATGGGCACTAGAGCGACGGAGACTTGGTCACAGGCCCTACGCCCTCGGTTAGCGGGCCTAGCCTCTACGCGAAATGAAGTTATCTTGCCCAAGATACCATAGGACTCGATAATTGAAATGTTATGGATAAAACATCTTCGCAAGCCTGAACAGAGAAAAAAAACAAAACAAAAAGGGAGGTCTAACACGAGGACTTCCTAGGGGGCACCCATCCTAGTACTACTCTCTCCCAAGCACGCTTAACATCAGAGTTCTGATAGGATCCGGTGCATTAGTGCTGGTATGATCGCACCCATCATGTTGAGGTGCAATGCCCTAATTTGTCGTCTTTTTCGCGGCTCACGACGAACGATCCAAGATGAAAAAATAGCACAAAAAGAAGTAAAGTAGCCCAAAACAGATGAAAACATTCAATTTTGGGCACCGAAAATAGGCGCAGCCTAGCACGCTTGTTGTCCCTATCGTAGTGATCTCGAAGAGCTTTCCAACAGTTTGCTGTGCGCCACATAACTCCTTATGGATCAAAAGTTATGGGCACTAGAGCGATGGAGACCTGGTCACAGGCCCCACGCCATCGGTTTGCGGGCCTAGACTCTACATGATGTGAAGTTATCTTGCCCATGATGCTGTGGGACTCGATAATAGAAATGTGACGGATAAAGTATCTTGGCAAGCCTGAACGGGGCAAAAAAACAAAACGAAAAGGGTGGTGCAACACGAGGAATTCCAAGGGGGTCTCTCATCCTAGTACTACTCTCGCCCAAGTACGCTTAACTTCAGAATTCTGATGGGATCTGGTTTATTAGTGTTGGTATAATCGCACCCGTCATGTTGAGGGCACAAAACCCTTGTGTGTTGTCCTTTTCGCGGCTCACGACGAACGATTCGGGATGAAGAAACAACGCAAAAAGAGAAAAAATAGCCCAAAACTGATGAAAACATTCGATTTTGGGCTCCGAAAATAGCTATAGTCGAGCAAGCTTGCTGCCCCCGTCGTAAAGCTCTCGAAGAGTTTTCCAATGATATGTTATGCACCGCATAACTCCTTACGGATCAAAAGTTGGGGGCACGGGAGGGAGGGAGACCTGGTCACAGGGCCCACGTCCTCGGTTTGCGGCCCCAGCATCTATGCGAAGCGAAGTTGTCTTGCCCATGATGCCGCAGGACTCGATAATAAAAATATGACGGATAAAGTATCTTGGCAAGCCTGAACGGGGCAAAAAAATAGAACAAAAAGGGGGGGTGCAACATGCGGACTTCCTAGGGGTCTCCCATCCTAGTACTACTCTCGACCTAGCACGCTTAACTTCGGAGTTCTGATGGGATCTAGTGCATTAGTGCTGGTATGATCATACCCGTCATGTTGAGGGCGCAAATCCCTTATGTGTTTTCCTTTTCACGGCTCACGATGAACGATCCGGGATGAAGAAAAAGCTCAAAAAGTAGAAAAGTTGACCAAAACTGATGAAAATGTTCAATTTTGGGCTCCGAAAATAGGCGCAGCACAATAGGGTGGATGCCCCCGTCGTTGAGCTTTTGGAGAGCTTTCCAACGGTATACTGTGCACCGCATAACTCCTTACAGATCAAACGTTATGGGCACCAGAAGGACGAAGACCTGGTCATAGGCCCCACGCCCTCGGTTTTCGTGCCCAACCTCTACGGGAAGCGAAGTTGACTTGCGAAAGATACCGTGGGACTCGATAATGGAAATGTGATGGATAAAGTATCTTGGCAAGCCTGAACGGGGCAAAAAAACAAAACAAAAAGGAGGATGCAATACGAGGACTTCCCAGGGGGTCACCCATCCTAGTACTACTCTCGCAAAAGCACGCTTAAGTTCTGAGTTCTGATGGGATCCGGTGCATTACTGTAAGTATGATTGCACCTGTCATGTTGAGAGCACAAAGCCCTTATGTGTCGTCTTTTTCGCAGCTCCCGACGAATGATCTGGGACAAAGTAACAACGCAAAAAGAAGAAAAGTGGCCCAAAATTGATGAAAACATTTGATTTCGGGCTCCGAACATAAGCGTAACTGAGCAGGCTCGCAGCCCCCATCGTAGAGCTCTCAAAGAACTTTTCAACGGTATGCTGTGTGCAGCATAACTCCTTATGGATCAAATGTTATGGGCACCAGAGCGATAGAGACTTGGTCACAGGCCCCATGCCCTCGGTTTGCAGGCCCATCTTTTACGCGAATTGACGTAGTCTTGCCCATGATGCTGTTAGATTCGATAATAGAAATATGACGGATAACGTATCTTGGCAAGCCTGAACGGGGCAAAAAAACAAAACAAAAATGGGGGTGCAACACGAGCACTTCCCACGGGGTCTCATATCCTAGTATTACTCTCGCCCAAGCACGCTTAACTTCAGAGTTCTGATGGGATCTGGTGCATTAGTGCTAGTATGATCGCACCCGTCATGTTGAAGAAGCAAAGGCCTTATGTGTTGTACTTTTCGCGGCTCGCGACGAATGATCCCGGATGAAGAAACAATGCAAAAAGAGGAAAAATTGCCTAAAATTCATGAAAACGTTTGATTTTGGGTTCCAAAAACCGGCGCAACCAAGCAGGATTGCTGCCCACTTCGTATAGCTCTCGGAGAGCTTGCCAACAGAATGATGTACGCCGCATAACTCTTTACGGATCAAAAGTTATGGGCACCGGAACGACGGAGACCTGGTCACAGGCCCCACGCCCTCAGTTTGCGGGTCGGGCCTTTACACGAAGCGAAGTTGTCTAGCACAAGATGCCATGGAATCCGATAGTAGAAATGTGGTTGATAAAACATCTTGGCAAGCCTGAACGGGAGGTGCAGCACGAGGACTTCCCAAGGGGTCACCCATCCTAGCACTACTCACGCTTAAGCACGCTTAACTTCAGATTTCTGATGGGATCCGGTGTATTAGTGCTGGTATGATCGCACCCGTCATGTTGAGGGCAGAAAGCCCTTATGTGTCGTCCTTTCCGCGGCTCACGACGAATGATCCTGGATGAAAAAGAGGGCAAAAAGAAAAAAAGTGGCCCAAAAATGATGAAAATGTTAGATTTTGGGCTCTGAAAATAGGCGCAGCCGAGCAGGCTTGCTACCCCTGTCGTAGAGCTCTCTGAGAGCTTTCCAACGGTATGTTGTGTGTGGCATAACTCCTTATGGATCAAAAGTTGTGGGTACCGGAGCGACGGAGACCTGGTCACAAGCCCCATGTCCTCGGTTAGCGGGCCCAGCTTCTACGGGAAGTGAAGTTGTCCTGCCTATGATGCCGTGGGACTCGATAAATAAAATATGATGGATAAAGTATCTTGGCAAGCCTGAACGGGGCAAAAAAACAAAACAAAAAAGGGGGTTTAACACGAGGACTTCCCAAGGGGGCACCCAACTTAGTACTACTCTCGTCCAAGCACGCTTAACTTCGGAGTTCTGATGGGATCCGTTGCATTAGTGCTACCATGATCGCACCCGTCATGTTGAGGGCACAAAGCCATTGTGTGTCATTCTTTTTGTGACTCACGACATACGATCCAGGACGAAAAAACAGCACAAAAAGAAGAAAAGTGGCCCAAAATTGATGAAAAATATTCAATTTTGGGCTATGAAAACAGGCACAGCCAAGCAGGCTTGCTGCCCCCATCGTAGAGCTCTCAGAGAGCTTTTCAACGACCTGATGTGTGCCGCATAACTCCTGACAGATCAAAAGTTATGGGCACCAGAGCGATGGAGACCTGGTCACAGGCCCAGTGCCCTCGGTTTGCGGGACCATCTTTTACGTGAAGCGCAGTTGTCTTGCCCAAGATGCCGTGGGACTCCATAATAGAAATGTGACGGATAAAGAATCTTGGTAAGCCTAAACGGGGCAAAAAAACATAACAAAAAAGGGGGGTGCAACACGAGGACTTACCATGGGCTCACCCATCTTAGTATTACTCTTGTCCAAGCACACTTAAGTTCGGAGTTCTGATGGGATATGTTGCATTAGTGTTGGCATGATCGCACCGGTCATTTTGAGGGTGCAAAGACCTTATGTGTTTTCCTTTTCGCAGCTCACGACGTACGATTCGGAATGGAAAAACAGCGCAAAAGAAAAAATAATGGCCCAAAACTGATGAAAACTTTCAATTTTGGGCTCCGAAAATAGGTGCAACCGAGCAAGATTGCTGCCCCCGTCGTTGAGCTCTCATAAAGCGTTCCAACGGTATGCTGTGCGCCGCATAACTTCTTACGGATCAAAAGTTCTAGGCACCGAAGCGTCGGAGACATGGTCACAGGTCCCACACCCTCGGTTTGTGGGCCCAGCCTTTACGCGAAGTGAAGTTCTCTTGCCCAAGATGCTGAGGGACTCGATAATAGAAATGTGATGAATAAAGTATCTTGGCAAGCCTAAACGGGGCAAAAAAACCAAACGACAAGGGGGGTGTAACACGATGACTTCGCAGTGGGTCACCCATCCTAGTACTACTCTTGTCTAAGAACGCTTAACTTCGGAGTTCTGATGGGATCCATTGCATTAGTACTGGCATGATCGCACTAGTCATGTTGAGGGCACAAAGCCCTTATGTGTCGTCCTTTTCGCGGCTCAAGACGAACGATCTAGGATGAAAAATAGCAGAAAAAGAAGAAAAGTGGCCCAAAATTGTTGAAAACGTTTGATTATGGCCTCCGAAAATAGGCGCAGCTAAGCAAGCTTCCAACCCCCATCGTACAGCTCTCGGAGAGCTTTCCAACGGTATGTTGTGCGCCGCATAACTCCTTACGGATTAAAATTTGTAGGCACCGGAGCGACGGAGACTTGGTCACGGGCCCTACGCCCGCAGTTTGCGAGCCTAGCCCCTACGCGAAGCGAAGTTGTCTTGCCCAAGATGCCGCAAGACTCGATAATAGAAATGTGACGAATTAAGCATCTTGGCAAGCCTAAACGAGGCAAAAAAAACAAAACGAAAAGGGGGGTCCAACACGAGGACTTCCCAAGGGGTCACCCATCTTACTACTACCCTCGTCTAAGCACGCTTAAGTTCGGAGTTCTGATTGGATCCATTGCATTAGTACGGGAATGATCGCACCAGTCATGTTTAGGGCACAAATCCCTTATGTGTCGTCCCTTTCGCGGCTCACGACAAACGATCCAAGTTGAAAAAATAGCTGAAAAAGAAGAAAAGTGGCCCAAAACTAATGAAAACGTTCGATTTTGGGCCCCAAAAATAGGCGTAGCAGAGCAGACATGCTACCCCTACTGTAGTGCTCTCGGAGAGCTTTTCAACGGTATGTAGTGCGCCTCGTAACTCCTTATGGATCAGAAGTTGTGGGCACCGGTGCGACGGAGACCTGGTCACAGGATCTATGCCCTCGGTTTGTGGGCCCGGCCTCAACGTGAAAAGAAGTAGTCTTTCCCAAGATGCTGTGGAGAAGATAATAGAAATGTGACAGATAAAGCATCTTGGCAAGCTTAAACAGGGAAAAAAAACATAACGAAAAGGGGGGTGCAACAAGTGGACTTCCCAGTGGGTTAACCATCCTAGTACTACTCTCACCCAAGCACACTTAACTTTGGAGTTCTGATAGGATCCGATGCATTAATGCTAATATGATCACACCCGTCATGTGGACAGCACAAAGCCCTTATGTGTCGTCCTTTACACGGCTCATGACGAACGATCCGTGATGAATAAACAACTCAAAAAGAAGAAAGGACCAAAACTGATGAAAACGTTCGATTTTGGGCTCCAAAAACTGGCACAGCTGAGCAAGCTTGCAGCCCCCGTCATAGAGCTCTCGGAGAGCTTTCCAACTGTATGTTGTGCGCCGCATAATCCCTTACGGATTAAAAGTTATGGGCACCAGAGCGACGGAGACCTAGCAACAGGCCCCATGCCCTCGTTTTACGAGCCCAACCTCTATGCGAAGCGAAGTTTTCTTGACCAAGATGCCGTGTGACTCGATAATAGAAATATGACGGATAAAGCATCTTGGCAAGCCTGAACGGGGCAAAAAAACAAAACAAAAAGGGGGGCGCAACACGAGGACTTCCTAGGAGGTCACCCATCCTTGTGTTACTTTCGCAAAAGCACGCTTAACTTCAGAGTTCTGATGGGATCCGATGCATTAGTGCTGGTATGATTGCACATGTCATGTTGAGGGCACAAAGCCCTTATGCTTCGTCCTTTTCGCGGCTCACGACGAATGATCTGGGATGAAGAAACAATGCAAAGAGAAGAAAAGTGGCCCGAAATTGATGAAAATATTAAATTTTGGGTACTGAAAATAGGTGCAACCGAGCAGGCTTGCTGCCCCGGTCGTAGAGCTCCCGGAGAGCTTTCCAACTGTATGTTGTGCGCCATATAACTACTTACGGATCAAAAGTTATGGGCACCAGAGCGATGGAGTCCAGGTCACTGGCCCCACGTCCTCGGTTTGCTGGCCTAGCCTCTACACTAAGCGAAGTTGTCTTACCCAATATGCCGTGGGACTTGATAATGGAAATATGACGGATAAAGCATCTTGGCAAACCTAAATGGGGCAAAAAAACAAAACAAAAAGAGGGGTGCAATCACGCTTAACTTCGGAGGTCTAATGGGATCTGGTGTATTAGTGTTGGTATGATCGCATCCGTCATGTTGAGGGAGCAAACCCCTTGTATGTAGTCCTTTTCGCGACTCATGACGAATGACCCGGGATAAAGAAACAGCTCAGAAAGAAGAAAAGTGGCCAGAAACTGATGAAAACATTCGATATTGGGGTCCAAAAATAGGCGCAGTCGAGTAGGCTTGCTGCCTCGTCGTAGAACGCTCGGAGAGCTTTCCAACAGTATGTTGTGCACCGTATACCTCCTTACGGATCAAAAGTTATGGGCACTGGAGTGACGGAGACCTGGTTACAGGCCTTACGCACTCGGTTTACGGGCCCAGCCTTTATGCGAAGCGAAGTTGTCTTGCCCAAGATGCCATGGGACTCGATAATAAAAATGTGACGGATAAAGCATCTTGGCAATCAAGAATGGGGGAAAAAATAAAACGAAAAGTGGGGTACAACACGAGGACTTCCCAAGGGGTCGGCCATCTTAGTACTACTCTCGTCCAAACACGCTTAACTTTGGAATTCTAATGGGATCTCGTGTATTATTGCTATTATGATTGCACCCGTCATGTTGAGGGCGCAAAGCACTTATGTGTTGTCCTTTTCGCGGCTCACGACGAATGATCCGAGACGAAGAAACCACGCAAAAAGAAGAAAAAATGCCCTGATACTGATGAGAACGTTTGATTTTGGGCATAAAAAATAGCCACAGCTGAGCAGGCTTGCTGCCCCTGTCATAGAGCTCTCATAGAGCTTTCAAACGGTATGTTGTGCACCGCATAACTCCTTATGGATCAAAAGGTGTGGGCACCGGAGCGACGGAATCCTGGTCATGGGCCCCACGCCCTTGGTTTGCGGGCCCAGCCTCTACGCGAAACGAAGTAGTCTTGCCCAAGATGCCGTGGGACTTGATAATAGAAATCTGACGGATAAGGCATCTTCGCAAGCCTTAACGAGGCAAAAAAACAAAATGAAAAGGGCGGTGAACACGAGGACTTCTTAGGGGGTTACCCATCCTAGTACTACTCTGGCAAAAGCACGCTTAACTTCAAAGTTCCGATGGGATCCGGTGCATTAGTGCTAGTATGACCCTACCTGTCATGTTGAGGGCACAAATCCCTTATCTTTCGTCCTTTTCGCGGCTCACAACGAACGATCCGTGATGAAGAAACAACGTAAAAAGAAGAAAAGTGGCCTGAAACTATTGAAAACGTTAGATTTTGGGCTTTGAAAATAGTCACAGCTGAGCAGGCTTGCTACCCCCGTCGTAGAGCTACCGGAGAGCATTCCAACGTATAACTCTTTACGAATAAAAAGTTGTGGGCAACAGAGCGACGGAGACCTGGTCATAGGCCCCATGCCCTCGGTTGGCTGGCCCAGCCTCTACGTGAAGCGAAGTTCTCTAGCCCAAGATGCCGTGGGACTTGATACTAAAAATGTTACGGATAAAACATCTTGGCAAGCCTGAACGGGGCAAAAAAAGAAAATGTAAAGGGGGGTACAACACGAGGACTTCCCAAGGGGTCACCCATCCTAGTACTACTTTCGCCTAAGTATGCTTAACTTCGGAGTTCTGATAGGATCCGGTTCATTAGTGCTGGTATGATCGCACCCGTCATGTTGAGGGCTCAAAGACCTTATGTGTCGTCTTTTTCGCAGCTCATGAACGATTCGGGATGAAAAAACAACGCAAAAAGAAGAAAAGTTGCCCGAAACTGATGAAAATATTCAATTTTGGGCTCCGAAAGTAGGCACAGCCTAGCAGGCTAGGTGCCGCATTGTAGAACACTCGGAGAGCTTTCCAACGGTATGTTGTGCACCGTATAACTCCTTATAGATCAAAAGTTTTGGGCACTAGAGCGACGGAGACCTGGTCAAAGGCACCACGCCCTCGGTTTACGAGCCCAGCCTCTACGCAAAGCGAAGTAGTGTTGCCCAAGATGTTGTGGGACTCGATAATAGAAATGTGACGGATAAAGCATCTTGGCAATCCTGAACGGGGCAAAAAAACAAAATGAAATGGGGGGTGCAACACGAGGACTTCCCAAGGGGTCTCCCATCCTAGTACAACTCTCGCCCAATCACGCTTAACTTCAAAATTCTGATGGGATCCAGTGCATTAATGCTAGTATGGTCGCACCTGTCATGTTGAGGGCGCAAAGCCCTTATGTGTTGTCCTTCTTGCGGCTCACGACGAATGATCTGAGAAAAATAAACAGCGTAAAAGGAAGAAAAGTAGCCCAAAACTAATGAAAACGTTAGATTTTGGGCTCCGAAAATAGGCTCAGCCGAGCAGGCTTGCTGCCCCCGTCGTAGAGCTTTCAGAGAGCTTCCAACGGTATGTTGTGCGCTGCATAACTCTATACGGATCAAAACTTATGGGCACCAGAGTGACATAGACCTGGTCACAGGCCCCACGCCCTCGGTTTGAGGCCCTAGCCTTTACACGAAGTGAAGTTGTCTTGCCTGAGATGCCGTGGGACTCGATAATAGAAATGTGACAGATAAAGCATCTTGGCAAGCCTGAACGGGGTAAAAAAACAAAACAAAAAGGGGGTGCAACACGAGTAATTCCTAGGGGGTCACCCATCCTAGTACTACTCTCGCCCAAGCACGCTTAACTTCGGAGTTTTGATGGGATTCGGTGCATTAGTGCTGGTATGATCACACCCGTCATGTTGAGGGTGCAAAGCCCGTATGTGTCGTCCTTATTGCGGCTCACGACGATCGATCAGAGATGAATAAATAGCGCAAAAAGAAGAAAAGTGGCCCGAAACTAATGAAAACGTTCAATTTTGGGCGCCGAAAACAAGTGCAGCCGAATAGGCTTGCTGCCTCTATCGTAGTGCTCTCGGAGAGCTTTCCAACGGTATGATGTGCGCCACATAACTCCTTATGAATCAAAAGTTATGGCCACCGGAGAGATGGAGACTTGGTCACAGGCCCCACGCCCTCGGTTTTTAGGCCCAGCCTCTACGCGAAGCGAAGTAGTCTTGCCCAAGATGCCATGGCACTCAATAATAGAAATGTGATGGTTAAAGCATCTTGCCAAGCCTAAACGGGGCACAAAAAACAAAATGAAAAGGGGGGTGCAGCACGAGGACTTCCCAGGGGGTCACCTATCCTAGTACTACTCTCGCCCAAGCACTCTTAACTTCGGAGTTTTGATGGGATCCGTTGGATTAGTGCTGGTTTGATCACACCCGTCATGTTGAGAGCACAAAGCCCTTATGTGTCGTCCTTTATGCGGCTCACGACGAACGATCGAGGATGAAGATGCACCTCAAAAAGAAGAAAAGTGGCCTGAAACTTATGAAAACGTTTGATTTTGGTCTTGAAAATAGGGCTAGCAGAGCAGGCTGGGTGCCCCTGTTGTAGAGCTCTCGGAGAGCTTTCCAACGGTATGTTGTACATCACATAACTCTTTACGGATCAAAAGTTATGGGCACCGGATTGACGAAGACCTGGTCACCGGTCCCACGCCCTTGATTTGCGGGCCCAGCCTCTACGCGAAGCGAAGTTGTCTTGCCCAAGATGCCATTGGACTCGATAATAGAAATGTGACGGTTAAAGCATCTTGTCAATCCTGATTGTGGCAAAAAAACAAAACGAAAAGGGGAGGTATAACACGATGACTTCCCAAGGTGTCTCCTATCCCAGTACTACTCTTGCCCAAGCACGCTTAACTTCGGAGTTCTAATGGGATCTAGTGCATTAATGTTGGTATGATCGTACCCGTTATGTTGAGGGCGCAAAGCCCTTATATGTTGTCTTTTTCGCGACTCACGACGAACGATCCGGGATGAAGAAACAGCGTAAAAAGAAGAAAAGTGGATAGAAATTGATGAAAATGTTTGATTTTGGGCTTTGAAAATAGGCACAACTGAGAAGGATTGCTGCCACCATCGTAGAGCTCTCGGAGAGCTTTCCAGCGGTATGCTGTGCACCACATAACTCCTTATGGATCAAAAGTTATGGGCACCGGAGTGACGGAGACTTGGTCACAAGTCCCACGCCCTCGGTTTTCGGGCCCAAACTCTAAGCGAAGCGAAGTTATCTTGCCCAAGTTGCTGTGGGTCTCAATAATAGAAATGTGATGGTTAAAACATCTTGGCAAGCCTGAATAGGGCAAAAAGAAAACGAAAAGAGGGGTGCAACACGAGGACTTCCTAGGGGGTCACCCATCCTAGTACTACTCTCGCCCAAGCACCATTAACTTTAGAGTTCTGATGGGATCCAGTGCATTAGTGCTGGTATAATCGCACCCGTCATGTTGAGGGCATAAAGACCTTATGTGTCGTCCTTTTCGCGGCTCACGACGAACAATCCAAGATGAAGAAATAGCGCTAAAAGAAGAAAAGTAGCCCAAAATTGATGAAATCAATTGATTTTGGGCTACAAAAATAGGCACAGCCAAGCAAGCTTGGTGCCCCCATCGTAGGGCTCTTAGAGAGCTTTCCCACGATATGCTGTGCGGCGCATAACTCTTTACGGATCAAAAGTTATGGGCACTGGAGTGACAGAGACTTGGTCACAGGCCCCACGCCCTCGGTTTGTTGGCCCAGCCTCTATGCGAAGTGAAGTTGTCTTGCCAAACATTCCATGGGACTCAATAATAGAAATGTGACGGATAAAATATATTGGCAAGCCTGAACGGGACAAATAAAGAAAACGAAAATGGGGGTGCAATACGAGGACTTCCTAGGGGGTCACCCATTGTGAGACCCCATCTTTTGCCTAACCTCGATTTGCGTATTTTGTCTCGTTTTGCGTGCTTTGGCCTATTTATGTGTTATATGAGTCAGAATGTGTTAGAAATGTGATTTATGTTCCTAATACATGCTATATGTGCATTCATGAAATTTTTATCAAAAACGAAATCAGAAATTTTATTGCCGGTTTTAGTGAATAGTATTTTTGAACACCTGTCAGCTAAAATTTTTACAGGAGTGTTTTAAACGTTTTAAAACCTAGTCCTCGGGTAATAATAGACCCATGTTTGATTAAAATGAATTTGGAATCGATATTGGAATTTTAAAGATTTTTACACTTTCTTTTGCAAGAAAACGAGTTTTGAGCTAACTCGGGTGAAAATGTTTTAATGTAAAACTCTTTGTCACCTAAAATATAATGTCTAGAATTAATTCAGGTGTCAATTTAATAGTTGAGCAAGAAATAGTCAAGAAATGAATTAAAAGACTAGAAATAATTAAAAGACTAAATAAAACTACTTTGACCTTCTTTTAATTGTTTGAACTTTTACTTATATTGCATCAACACACACTTGCAAAGCACAAAAACACACTCACACACACACACATGGCTGAGAGCCATTAGAGAGAAAAAAGAGAAAGAAACTCAAGGTTTTTCAAAGAGATTTTTCAATAGAACTTGCAATCCAAGACCAATTTCCATCAACCAAAGCTTGATTCCGCCTCTTGAGCATTCATTGAACATCTTTGTAGCTTCAAAACACATCAAAGGTGAGAGAAAAATTCTAGATCTCAAAATGTCATTTTTATGTTTTTGAGTATAATTGCATTTTGAACCGTTAGAAAGTTGAATTGATGTTATATTATTGCTCAGTGCATGCTAAGGATCGTTTATATGCGTTTATATAAGATTTGAACCGTTGTAGCAAGAATTTTTATTTTTGGGTATTAAAAGTTGAGTTATTAGCTATTTGGTGATTATTTTGAGTTGTAGTGGTTGGAATCGATTGCCGTCGATTTGTAAAAGTTTGTAAAATACGGGGTAGTGCCGTTGTAATGCCGAAATTTTGATTGAGATGTTGGTGCAAAAATCCAGAAATTTCAGCCTAGGTGCATTGAGGTTTTAGGGCTGTTGGGCTTGATTTGGATGTATTTTGGTTGGTTTCCGAGGGGGCTAATGTAGTTGATTGAATGAGTGAGTGATAGGAATTGGTTTGGAGTTGTTTGGATTAGTAGAATGTAAGTTATGATTATTGAAGTTTAGGTTATCTTTCTTTGAAATGTTGTTATATGCTTTTAGATGACCGAGTGGTGTTTGAGGGATTGAATTGTGAGTTGTTGATGGTTAGATTAGAGTTTGATTGTGTGTCCAATGCATGTTAAGTTGGGTGGCCTACTTTGTCATCTAACTTAGTTGTTTAGCTGTTAATTGATTAATTGATGTTGTGTTGTTTTAGTGGTATTAAATGATTGATACATTATTGATTATTGAATATTGAATATTGATTATTGATGAACTGGGAGATAGTCAACGGAAAAGGTTATCCTCATGTGATTGATTGTTTATTATTATTGCTGAGTCATGATATGCGTGTACCACCTCTCAGGCGGTATCGAGTCGTCAGGTTGAAAACGGCATGGCTATCAGAGGCTACCCTTATCTTGCATGGGCGGATATGCCATGGAGGGCAGGGCTAGTGAGGTACCTCGGGTGTATATGTCATGGGGGTGATAAGAAGTTGGTTGAGATCGTGATGGCATTTGGAACTACACCAACTAGAGTATCCTTTATTGATTGGTCATTATAGTAATGTGTTTATATTGTCATTGATGTTTATTGTGTGTTTACTGCTCAAAGGATCATTTCCAAAGAGTATAGTAAATACTGTTAGAGATCTATCGGATCCTCGCTAGGCTTGTTTTATATAAGCTCACTCTCAATTATTGCATGCAGGTAGGTGTTATTGATTCTGACTACGGGTACGTGCCTCTTGCAGAGGGAAATGTGTCGTATGTGGATGAGTCTTATGTGTAGGAGCCATTGCCATGAGATTATCTTAGTTGTTGTAAAGCAATGTATTGTATAACCTATCTTAATATGAGGATATATGTATGATGATTTAGTAGTCTTTATTTTGATCATGATTAGATTACTAAGTTGGTTTTAATCTATTTTGAAATGTATGTATAGCCTATGTACTAAGTTGGAATGGAAGCGTATAACTGTGAATGGGTTGTTGAAGAATTGATTATTGCATATTGTGTTATGTTGTATGTTGTTAATTTTATTGAGGAGTTGATTGTTGAATGGTTTGTGGAGTTGGTTGTATGATTTGTGTAGAGGTTGGTGTAGATCCTCGGTGTCCTAATTACAGTCGTTATACTGCCGAAATTTTGTTGCGTCCTGAGTAATTGTAGATAGGGTTGAGTTGGGGCGTGAAACCCGTCCTAGTACTACTCTCGCCCAAGCACGGTTAACTTCAGAGTTCTGATGGGATCTGGTGCATTAGTGCTGGTATGATCGTAACCGTCATGTTGAGCACGCAAAGCCCTTATGTGTCGTCTTTTTTGCGGCTCACGACGATCAATCCGGGACGAAGAAACAATGCAAAAAGAAGAAAAGTGACCCAAAAATGATTAAAACGTTCGATTTTGGGCTCCGAAAACAGGCGCAGCCAAGCAGGATTACTACCCCCATCGTAGAGCTCTCATAGGGCTTTCTAACGTTATGCTGTGAGCCATATAACTCCTTACAAATCAAGAGTTATGGGCACCGGAGTGACGGAGGCCTGGTCACAGGCCCCACGCCCTCGGTTTACGTGCTGAGCCTCTACGCGAAGAGAACTTGTCATGCCCAAGATGCCATGGGACTCGATAAAAGAAATGTGATGGATAAAGCATCTTGGCAAGCCTGAACGGGGCAAAAACACAAAACGAAAAGGGGGTACAACACGAGGACTTCCCCGGGGGTCACCCATCCAAGTACTACTCTCCCCCAAGCACACTTAACTTCGTAGTTCCAATAGGATCCAGTGCATTAGTGCTTGTATGATCACATCCGTCATGTTGAGGGCATAAAGCCCTTATGTGCCGTCCATTTCACGGGTCACGACCAACGATTTGGGATGAAGAAACACAGAAGAAAGAAGAAAAGTGGCCTGAAATTGATGAAAACGTTCGATTTTGGGGTCCAAAAACAGGCGCAACCGAGCAGGCTAGTTGCCCCCGTCGTATAATTCTCGGAGAGCTTTCCAATGGCATGTTGTGCGTCATATAACTCTTTACGGATTAGATGTTATGGGCACCGGAGCGACGGAGACCTGGTCACAGGCCCCACGCCCTCAGTTTGCGGGCCCAGCCTCTACGCAGAGCGAAGTAGTCTTGCCCAAGATGCCGCGGGACTCGATAATAGAAATGTCACTGATAAAGCTTCTTGGCAAGCCTGAACGGGGCAAAAAAGTAAATGAAAAGGGGGGTGCAACACGACGACTTCCTAGGGGGTCATCCATCCAAGTACTACTCTCGCCCAAGCACGCTTAACTTCGGAGTTCTGATGGGATCCGGTGCATTAGTGCTGGTATGATCGCACCCATGGCGTAAAGCCCTTGTGTCGTCCTTTTTGCGGGTCATGACGAACGATCCGGAACGAAGAAACAGAGCAAAAAGAAGAAAAGTAACCCAAAACTGATGAAAACATTCAATTTTGATCTACGAAAAGTAGCGCAACCGAGTAGCCTTGCCTCCCCCATCGTAGAGCTCTCATAGAGCTTTCCAACGACATGTTGTGCACCGCATAACTCCTTACGAATCAAAAGTTATGGGCATCGGAGTGACGGAGATCTAGTCATAGGCCCCACGCCCTCAGTTTACGGGCCCAGCCTCTATGCGAAGCGAAGTTGTCTTGCACAAGATGCCGTGGGATTAGATAAAAGAAATGTGATAGATAAAGCATCGTGGCAAGCCTGAACATTGCAAAAAAAGAAAACGAAAAGGGGGTACAACACGAGGACTTCCCAAGGGGTTATTCATCCAAGTACTACTCTCTCCCAAGCACGCTTAACTTCGGAGTTCTGATAGGATCCGGTGCATTAGTGCTTGTATGATCATACCCGTCATGTTGAGGGCGCAAAGCCTTTATGTGTCATCCTTTTCATGGGTCACGACGAACGATCCGGGATAAAGAAACAGCGAAAAAAGAAGAAAAGTGGCCTGAAACTGATAAAAACGTTCGATTTGGGGGTCCAAAAATAGGCGCAGCCAAGCAGACTAGTTGTCCCCATCGTAGAACTCTCGGAGAGCTTTCCAATGATATGTTATGCGCTGCATAACTCCTTACGGATCAAAAGTTATGGGCACCGGAGAGACGGAGATCAGGTCACAGGTCCCACGCCCTCGGTTTGCTGGCCCAACCTCGACGCAAAGCGAAGTAGTCTTGCCCAAGATGCTGTGGGACTCGAGAATAGAAGTACGATGGATAAAGCATCTTGGCAAGCCTGAACGGGGCAAAAAAACAAAACGAAAATGGGGGGTTCAACACGAGGACTTCCCAGTAGGTCACCCATCCTAGTACTGCTCTCGTCCAAGCACGCATAACTTCGGAGTTCTGATGGGATCCGGTGTAGTAGTGCTGGCATAATCACACCCATCTTGTTCAGGACGCAAAGCCCTTATGTTTTGTCTTTTTCGCGGCTCACGACGAACGATCCGGGAAGAAGAAACTGTGCAAAAGAAGAAAATTGTCCCAAAAATGATGAAAACGTTCGATTTTGGGTTCCGAAAGCAGACGCTGCATCGCAGTCTTGGTGCCCCCATCGTAGAACTCTCGGAGAGCTTTCTAACGGTATGTTGTGCGCCGTATAACTCCTTACGGATCAAAAGTCATGGGCACTAGAGCGACGGAGACCTGGAAAACGCCTTCTGTTTAAGGGCCCAGCCTTTACGCAAAGCGAAGTAGTTATGCGCAAGATGCCGTGGGACTCGATAATAGAAATGTGACAGATAAAGCATTTTGGCAACCCTGAACGAGGCAAAAAAACAAAACAAAAAAGGGGGTGCAACACGAGGACTTTCCAGGGGGTCACCCATCCTAGTACTACTCTCGCCCAAGCACGCTTAACTTTGGAGTACTAATAAGATCCTGTGCATTTCTGCTGGTACGATCACTCCCGTCATGTTGAGGGTGCAAAGCATTTATGTGTTCTCTTTTTTGCGGCTCACGATGAACGATCCGGGATGAAGAAACATCGCAAAAACAAGAAAATTGGCCCGAAACTGATGAAAATGTTTGATTTTGGGGTCCAAAAATAGGCGCAGCCAAGTAGGCTTGTTGTCTATATCGTAGAGCTCTTAGAGAGCTTTTCAACGGCATGCTGTGCATAGCATAACTTTTTACGGATCAAAGGTTATGGGCATCGGAGTGACGGTGAGCTACTCACAGGCCCCACGTCCTTGGTTTCTGGGCCCAACCTCTACGCGAAGCGAAGTTGTCTTGCCCAAGATGCCGTGGGACTCGATAATAGACATGTGATAGATAGAACATCTTGGCAAGCCCGAGCGGGTCAAAAAAAGAAAACGAAAATGGGGGGTGCAACACGAGAACTACACATGGGGTCACCATCCTAGTACTACTCTCATGCAAGCACGCTTCACTTCGGAGTTCTGATGGGATCTAGTGCATTGGTGCTGGTATGATCGCACTCGTCAGGTTGAAGGTGCAAAGACCTTATGTGTCGTCCTTTTCGCGGCTCACAACAAATGATACGGGAAGAAGAAACAGCGCAAAAAGAAGAAAAATGGCCCAAAAAGGATGAAAATGTTCGATTTGGGCTCTGAAAATAGGCGCAACCTAGCAAGGTTGGTGCCCCAGTCATAGAACTCTCGGAGAGCTTTCCAATGGTATGTTGTGCGCCATATAACTCTTAACGGATCAAACGTTATGGGCACCGGAGCTACGGAGACATGGAAACAGGCCCCACGCCCTCGGTTTGCGGGCCCTGCTTCTACGCGTAGCAAAGTTGTCTTGCCCAAGATGTCGTGGGACTCGATAATAGAAATGTGACGGATTAAACATCTTGGCAAGCCTGAACGGGGCAAAAAAAAAAAAGGAAAATGGGTTTGCAACACGATGACTTCCTAGGGGGTCACGCATCCTATTACTACTCTCGCCCAAGCATGCTTAACTTCAGAGTTCTAATAGGATCCGGTGCATTAGTGCTGATATGATCTCACCTGTCATGTTGAGGGCGCAAAGCCCTTATTTGTTGTCATTTTCGCAGCTCACGACGAACGATCCGGGACAAAGAAATAGTGCAAAAAGAAGAAAAGAGGCCTGAAACTGAAGAAATTATTCAATTTTGGGCTCCGAAAGCTAGCGCTGCATAGCAGGCTTGGTCTCCCGTCTTAGAACTCTCGGAGAGCTTTCCAACTGTATGTTGTGCGCCGTATAACTCCATACGGATGAAAAGTTATGGGCACCGGAGTAACAGAGACTTGGAAACAGGCCCCACGCCCTCGGTTTGCGAGTCCAACCTCTACGCAAAGCGAAGTAGTTTTGCCCAAGATACCAAGGGACTCGATAATAGAAAGGTGACGGATAAAACATATTGGCAATCCTGAACAGAGCAAAAAACAAAACGAAAAGGGGGGTGCAACATGAGGACTTTCAAGGGGTCTCCCATCCTAGTACTACTCACGCCCAACCACGCTTAACTTCAGAATTCTGATGGGATCCGGGGCATTAGTGCTGGTATGATCGCACCCATCATGTTGAGGGCGCAAAGCACTTATGTGTTTTTCTTTTCGCGGCTCACGATGAACTATCCGGGATAAAAAAATAGCGCAAAAGGAAGAAAAGTGGCTAGAAACTGATGAAAACATTTGATTTTGGTCTTCGAAAATAGGCGCAACTGAGCAGGCTTGCTGCCCCCGTCATAGAGCTATTGAAGAGCTTTTCAACGGTATGTTGTGCATTGCATAACTCCTTACAGATCAAAAGTTATGGGCACTGGATTGATGGAGACCTGGTCACAGGCCCCACGCCCTCGGTTTGTGAGCCCAGCCTCTACGCGAAGTGAAGTTGTCTTGCCCAAGATACCATAGGAGTCGATAATAGAAATGTGACGGATAAATCATCTTGGCAAGCCTGAACAGGGCAAAAAAAGAAAACGAAAAGAGGGGTGCAACACGAGGACTACCCAGGGGGTCCTCGTACTACTCTCGCCCAAGCACGTTTAACTTCGAAGTTCTGATGGGATCCAGTGTATTAGTGCTGGTATGATCGCACCCTTTTCGCGACTCACGACTAATGATCCGGGATGAAGAAATTGTGCAAAAAGAAGAAAAGTGGCCAGAAACAGATAAAAACGTTTGATTTTGGGCTCCAAAAATAGGCGCCGTTGAGCAGGGTTGTTGCCCCCATCATAGAGCTTTCGGAGAGCTTTTCAATGGTATGTTGTACACCGCATAACTCCTTACGGATCAAAAGTTATGGTATGATCGCACACGTCATGTTGAGGGCGCAAAGACCATATGTGTCGTCTATTTCGCGGCTCACGACAAATGACCCGAGATAAAGAATCAGTGCAAAAATAAGAAAAGTGGCCTAAAATTGATGAAAACGTTCGATTTTGTGCTCCGAAAAGAGGCACAGTCGAGCAGGCATGATGTCCCTGTCGTAGAACTCTCGGAGTGCTTTCTAACAGTATGTTGTGCGTCATATAACTCCTTACGGATCAAAAGTTATGGGCACCTGAGCGACGGAGACTTGGTCACAGGCCCCACGCCCTCGTTTTGTGGGCCCAGCCTCAATGCAAAGCGAAGTAGTCTTGCCCAAGATGTTGTGGGACTCGATAATAGAAATGCGACGGATAAAACATCTTGCCAATCCTGAACGGGACAAAAAAACAAAACGAAAAGGGGGGTGCAACACAAGGACTTCCAAGGGGGTCACCTATCCTAGTACTACTTTCACCCAAGCGCGCATAACTTCGGAGTTCTGATGGGATCCAGTGCACTAGTACTGGAATGAACGCGCTCGTCAAATTGAGGATACAAATCCCTTATGTGTTGTCATTTTCGTGGCTCATGACGAACGATCTGGGAAGAAGAAACAGCACAAAAAGAAGAAAAGTGGCCCAAAACTAATGAATACGTTTGCTTTTGGGCTCCAAAAATAGGAGCAACCATCAAGCTTGCTACCCCCGTCGTAGAGCTCTCGTAGAGCTTTCCAACGGTGTACTGTGCACCGTATAACTCTTTACGGATCAAAAGTTTTGGGCATTGGAGCGACGGAGACCTGGTCACAGGCCCTACGACATCGGTTTGCGGGCCCAGCCTCTACGCGAAGTGATGTTGTCTTGCCCAAGATGTTGTGGGACTCTTTAAGCGAAATGTGACAGATAAAGTTTCTTGGCAAGCTTAAACGGGGCAAAAAAACAAAACGAAAAGGGGGGGTGCAACACAAGGACTTCCCAGGGCGTCACCCATCCTAGTACTATCCTCGCCCAAGCACGCTTAACTTCAGAGTTCTGATGGAATGCGGTGCATTAGTGC
Source organism: Ehretia macrophylla (assembly GCA_037974665.1). Taxonomy (NCBI): domain Eukaryota; kingdom Viridiplantae; phylum Streptophyta; class Magnoliopsida; order Boraginales; family Ehretiaceae; genus Ehretia; species Ehretia macrophylla. The sequence goes on along the minus strand of CM075777.1, from coordinate 38,114,276 downwards.
TGGTATGATCGCACCTGTCATGTTGAGGGCGCAATGCCCTTATGTGTCGTCCTTTTCCCGGCTCACGACGAATGATCCGGGATAAAGAAACAGCGCACAAAAGAAGAAAAATAGCCCGAAACTGATAAAAACATTTGCTTTTGGTCTCCAAAAACTAGCACAACCAAGCATGCTTGGTGCCCCTATCATAGAATTCTTGGAGAGCTTCCCAACGGTATGTTGTGCGCCGCATAACCCCTTACGGATCAAAAGTAATGGGCATTGGAGCGATGGAGACCTGGTCACAGACCCTACGCCCTCGGTTTATGGGCCCTGCCTTTACGCAAAATGAAGTTGTCTTGCCCAAGATGCCGTGGAACTCGATAATAGAAATGTGACGGATAAAGCATCCTTGGCAATCTTGAACGGGGCAAAAAACCAAACGAAAAGGGGGGTACAACACGAGGACTTCCCAAGTGGTCTCCCATCCTAGTACTACTCTCGCCAAGCACGCTTCACTTTAGAATTCTGATGGGATCCGATGTATTATTGCTGGTATGATTGCACCCGTCATGTTGAGGGCGCAAAGCACTTATGTGTTGTCCTTGTCGCGGATCACAACGAATGATCCAGGATGAAAAAACAGCGCAAAAAGAAGAAAAGTAGCCAGAAACTGATGAGAACGTTCGATTTTGGGCTCCGAAAATAGGCACAGCCTAGCAGGCTTGGTACCCCCATCGTAGATCGCTAGGTGTGCTTTCTAGCGACATGCTGTGCACAGCGTAACTCCTTACGGATCAAAAGTTATGGGCACCGGAGCGACAGATTTATGGTCACAAACCCCACGCCCTCGGTTTGCTAGCCCAGCCTCTGCACGAAGCGAAGTTGTCTTGCCCAATATTCCGTGGGACTTGATAATAGAAATGTGACAGATAAAGCATCTTGGCAAGCCTGATCAGGGCAAAAAAACAAAACGAAAAGGGGGGTGCAACACGAGGACATCCCAAGGGGTCACCCATCCTTGTACAACTCTCTCCCAAGAACGCTTAACTTCGGAATTTTGATGGGATCCGGTGCATTAGTGCTGGTATGATCGCACCCATCATGTTGAGGGCGCAAAGCCCTTATGTGTTGTCCTTCTTGCGACTCATGACGAACGATTCGGGATTAATAAACAGTGCAAAAAGAAGAAAAGTGGCCCGAAACTAATGAAAACGTTCGATTTTGGGCTCCAAAAATAGGTGCAGCCGAGCAGGCATGCTGTCCCCGTTGTTGACCTCTCGAAGAGTTTTCCAACGGTATGCTGTGCGCCGTATAACTCTTTAAGGATGAAAAGTTATGGGCACCGGAGCGACGGAGACTTGGTCACATGCCCCAGGCCCTTGGTTTGCGGGCCCAGCCTCTACGCAAAGCGAAGTAGTCTTGCCCAAGATGCCGTGGGATTCGATAATAGAAATGTGACTGATAAAGCATCTTGGAAATCCTGAACGGGTAAAAAAAACATAATGAAAAGGGGTGGGGCAACACGAGGACTTCCCAAGGGGTCTTCTATCCTAGTACTACTCTTACCCAAGCACCTTTAACTTCGGAGTTCTAATGGGATCTGTCCATTAGTGCTGGTATGATCATAACCGTCATGTTGAGGGCGCAATGCCCTTATGTGTTGTCCCTTTCGCAGCTCACGACGAATGATTTGGGATGAAGAAACATCCCAAAAAGAAGAAAAGTGGCCAGAAACTGATGAAAATGTTCAATTTTAGGCTCCAAAATTAGCACAGCCAAGCTGGCTTGCTGCCCCTATCGTAGAGCTCTCGGAGAGCTTTCCAACGGAATGCTGTGCATCGCATAACTCCTTATGGATAAAAAGTTATGGACACTGGAGTGATAGAGACTTGGTCACAGGTCCCACGCCCTCGGTTTGCTGGCCCAACCTCGACGCAAAGCGAAGTAGTCTTGCCCAAGATGCTGTGGGACTCGAGAATAGAAGTACGATGGATAGAAATTCTTGGCAAGCCTAAACGTGGAAAAAAAATGAAAAGGGGTGTAACACGAGGACTTCATATGGGGTCACCCATCCTTATACTACTCTCACCCAAATACGCTTAAGTTTGGAGTTCTTATGGGATCCGGTACATTAGTACTGGTATGATTGCACCCGTCACGTTGAGAGCAAAAAGCCCTTATGTGTCGTCCTTTACGTAGCTCACAACGAAAGATCCGGGATGAAAAAATAGCTCAAAAAGAAGAAAAGTGGCCCAAACCTGATGAAAACATTCGATTTTCATCTCCGAAAACAAGCACAGCCGAATAGGCTTGCTACCCCTATCGTAGTGGCCTCGGAGAGCTTTCTAACGGTATGCTATGCGCCACATAACTCCTTATGGATCAAAAGTTATGGGCACTGGAGCGACGGATACCTGGTCAGAGACCCCACACCTTCGGTTTACAGGCCCAGCCTCTACGCGAAGCGAAGTAGTCTTGCCCAAGATGCCATGGGACTCGATAATAGAAATTTGACGGATAAAGCATCTTGGCAAGCCCAAACGGGGCAAAAAAACAAAAGAAAAATGGGGGGCAACACAACGACTTCCCATGGGGTCACCCATCCTAGTACTACATTCACCCAAGCACGCTTAACTTCAGAGTTTTGATGGGATCCAGTGTATTAGTGCTGGTATGATTGCACCCGTCATGTTGAGGGTGCAAAGCCCTTATGTGTCGTCCTTTACGCGGCTCATGACGAACGATCCAGGATGAAGATGTTGTGCATCGTATAACTCATGAATCAAAAGTTATGGGCACCGGAGTGACGGAGACCTAGTCACATGCCCCACGCCCTCGGTTTGCGGGCCTAGCCTCTATGCAAAGCAAAGTAGTCTTGCCCAAGATGCCATGGGACTCGATAATAGAAATGTGACGGATAAAGCATCTTGTCAATCCTGAACGTGGCAAAAAAACAAAACGAAAAGGACGGTATAACACGAGGGCTTTCCAAGGTGTCTCCCATCCTAGTACTACTCTCGCCCAAGCACGCTTAACTTCGGAGTACTAATGGGATTTGGTGCATTAGTGTTGGTATGATCGCACCTGTTATGTTGAGGGTGCAAAGCCCTTATGTGTTGTCCGTTTCGCGGCTCATGACGAACGATCCGGGATAAAGAAATAGCGCAAAATGAAGAAAAGTGGATAGAAACTAATGAAAATGTTCGATTTTGGGCTCCGAAAATAGGCACAGCCGAGCAAGATTGCTACCACAGAGCTCTCAGAGAGCTTGCCACCGGTATGCTATACACCGTATAACTCCTTACGGATCAAAAGTTATGGGCACCAAAGTGACGGAGACCTGGTCACAATTCCCACGCCCTTGGTTTACAGGCCCAAACTCTACGCGAAGCAAAGTTATCTTGCCAAAGATGCCGTAGGACTCGATAATAGAAATGAGATGGATAAAACATCTTGGCAAGCCTGAACGGGGCCAAAAAAGAAAATGAAAAGATGCAACACGAATACTTCCCAGGGGGTCACCCATGCTAGTAGTACTCTCGCCCAAGCACGCTTAACTTCGGAGTTCTGATGGGATCCGGTGCATTAGTACTAGTATGATCGCACCCATCATGTTGAGGGCGCAAAGCCCTTATGTGTCATCCTTTTTGCGTCTCACGACGAACGATCCGGGATGAAGAAACAGCGCAAAAAGAAGAAAAGTAGCCCGAAACTGATGAATACAATTGATTTTAGGCTATGAAAATCAGCGCAGCCGAGCAGGCTTGGTGCCCCGGTCGTAGAACTCTTACAGAGCTTTCCAATGGTATGCTGTGCACCTCATAACTCTTTACAGATCAAAAGTTATGGGCACTAGAGTGAGAGAGACCTGGTCACAAGCACCACGCACTCGGTTTGCGGGCCCAGCCTCTACGCGAAGCGAAGTTGTCATACCCAAGATGCCGTGGGACTCGATAATGGAAATATGATGGATAAAACATCTTGGCAAGCCTGAACGGGGCAAATAAAGAAAACGAAAAAGGGGGTGCAATGTGAGGACTTCCTAGGGGGTCACCCAATGTGAGACCCCATATTTTTGCCTAACCTCGATTTGCTTGTTTTGTCTCATTTTGCGTGCTTTGAACTATTTATGTGTTATATAGGTCAGAATGTGTTAAAAATGTGATTTATATTCCTAATACATGCTATATGTGTATTCATGAAATTTTTATAAAAAACAGAATCAGAAATTTTATCACCGGTTTTAGGGAATAGTATTTTTGTACACCTGTCTGCTAAAATTTTTACAAGGATGTTTTAAACGTTTTAAAACCTAGTCCTCAGGAATTAATAGACCTGTGTTTGATTAAAATGGATTTGGAATCGATTTTGAAATTTTAAAGGTTTTTACACTTTCTTTTGGAAGAAAACGAGTTTTAACCCGACTCGTGTGAAAATGTTTTAATGTAAAACTCTTTGACACGTAAAATATATTGTCTAGAATTAATTTAGGTGACAATTTAATAGTTGAGCAAGAAATAATCACTAAATGAATTAAAAGACTAGAAAACAATTAAAAGACTAAATAAAACTACTTTGACCATATTTTAATTGTTTGACCTTTTACTTATATTGCATCAACACACACTTGCAAAGTACAAAAGCATACTCACGCACACACACATGGCCGAGAGCCATTAGAGAGAAAAAGAGAAAGAAACTCAAGGTTTTTCAAAGAGAATTTTCATTAGAACTTTCAATCCAAGGCCAAATTCCATCAACCAAAGCTTGATTCCACCTCTTGAGCATCTTTGTAGCTTCAAAACACATCAAAGGTTAGAGAAAAATTCTAGATCTGAAAATCTCATTTTTATGTTTTTGCGCATAATTGCAATTTGAACCGTTAGAAAGTTGAATTGATGTTATATTATTGCTCAGTGCATGCTAAGGATCATTTATATGCATTTATATAAGATTTGAACCGTTGTAGCAAGAATTTTTATTTTCGGGTATTAAAAGTTGAGTTATTAGCTATTTGGTGATTATTTTGAGTTGTTGTGGTTGGAATCGATTGCCGTCAATTTGTAAAAGTTTAAAAAATACGGGGTAGTGCTGTTGTAATGCCGAAATTTTGATTGAGATGTTGGTGCGAAAATTCGTAAATTGCAGCCTTGGTACATTGATGTTTTAAGGCTGTTGGGCTTGATTTGGATGTATTTTGGTTGGTTTCCGAGGGGGCTAATGTAGTTGATTGAAAGAGTGAGTGATATGACATGGTTTGGAGTTATTTGGATTAGTAGAATATAAGTTATGATTATTTGAAGTTTTGGTTATCTTTCTTTAAAATGTTGTTATATGCCTTTAGATGATCGGGTGGTGTTTGAGTGATTGAATTGTGAGTTGTTGATGGTTAGATTAGGGATTGGTTGTGTGTCTAATACATGTTAAGTTGGGTGGCCTACGTTGTCATCTAACTTAGTTGTTTAGTTGTTAATTGATTAATTGATGTTGTGTTGTTTTAATGTTATTAAATGATTGATGCATTATTGATTATTGAATATTGAATATTGATTATTGATGAACTGGGAGATAGTCAACGGAAAATGTTGTCTTCCTGTAATTGATTGTTTATTATTATTGCTGAGTCTTGATATGCGTGTCACGCCCGAACTCGACCCCTCCTATAATCAGTCAGGACGCAACGAAATTTCGGCAGTATAGCGACAGTAAATAGGATACCGAGGCTCTAATCCAACTTCACTAGAACATCATACATCAACTCCATAAACCATACAACAAACAACTCCTCAATAAAATAACAACATACATCATAACCATATTACACCATAATCATCCTTTGTTATACGCCTCCATTCCAACATAATACATGAACTTTAATATACATTGCAAAATATGTTGAGCCAATCTAGCAACCTAATCATAAACAAAAGAAGGCTACTAAGACAGCATCAACTGATTCATTATCTTTTCAACATCTTATACATTATAAACTACGAGGCATATAAAAGTCAACTAGGCTAATATACAAGATATTAAAATAATACAACATCAAGGATAAGACTCCGGAACATAAGACTCATCCACGTAAGGCACATTTTCCTCTTTAGGAGGCACGTACCCATAGTCCTGCTCTATAACACATGTAAGCATGCAATAATAGAGAGTGAGCTTATATAAAATAAGCCCAGTGAAGATCCGATAGATCTCTAACAGTATTCACTATACTCCTTGGAAATGATCCTTTGAGCAAGTAAACACACAATAACATTAATAATAATATCATCACATAAACTATAATGATCATTCAATAAAGGATACACTAGTTGGTGTAGCTCCAAACGCCATCACGATCATAACAGCCTTCTTGTGACTCCCATAAACTCACGCACCCGAGGTATCTCAATAACCTCTCCCTCCATGACACCTCCGTCATGCGAGCTGGAGGTAGTCTCTGGTAGTCATGTCGTTATCAACCCGACAGCCCGATGTTGCCCGAGAAGTGGCACACACATACCAAGACTCAACAATAATATTAAGCATGAATCACATGAGGACAACCTTTTCCGTTGACTAACTCCCGGTTCATCAATAATCAATTAGTAATCAATCAATAATCATCTTTTCATCAATATAACATCAAATAATCAATTTAACAACAACTAACTAAGTTAGATGACAAAGTAGGCCATCCAATCGAACATGCATTAAACACACAATCAAACCCTAGTTTACCCATCATCAACTCACAATTCAATCACTCAAACCACACCCAATCAACTAAAGGCATAATTTAACATTTTAAAGAAAGACAACCTAAACTTCAAATAATCATAACCTACATTCTACTAGTCCAAACCACTCCAAATCAGTTTCTATCACTCACCCAATCAATCAACTACATTAGCCCCCTCGGAAACCAACCAAAACACATCCAAATCATGCCCAACAACCCTAAAACCCTAGTGTGTCATGGCTGAAATTTTCAGACTTTAGCACCGACCTCGCAATCGAAAATTCGGCATTACAACGGCGCTACCACGTAATTATCAAACTTTTAGAAATCGACAGCAATCGATTTCGACCAATACAACTCAAGATAATCAAGAAATGGCAAATAACTCAACTTTAAATACCCGAAAATAAATAATTATGCTACAACTGTTCAAATCTCACAAGAATACTTATAAACGATCCTAGGCATGCACTGAGCAATAATCTAACATCAAATTAACATTTTAACAGTTCAATAATCAATTTTACGCAAAAAATAAAAGATGAGTTTTGAGATCTAGAATTTTTCTCTCACCTTAGATGCGATATAAGCCTAGATATGCGTGCAATGCGTGCCCAACAAGCAAGAAAAAACTTTGGTTCAAGAGTTTTGGCCTTGGATTGCAATTTATAAGAGAAATTTTGAACAAAAACTAAGCAAAAATGGCCTTGAGAGTTTCGGCCATGTGTGTGTGTGTTTGTGGTGTTTTGAGCTTTATTTTGTGAGCTATTTTTAGTTATTTAGCATATATAAGGCAAGTCAACAATTAAAATGCAAAGTCAAAGTTGAGCATTTAGTATTTTTTTAGTCTTTTCTTGTCTTTTAAATGTATTTTAGCTATCTCTTTGCTCAAAACAAATATGCAACTCCTATGATAGCTCAAGTAGATTATTTTTAGGTGACAAGAAGTTTTACAATCAAACAATTTCACCCGAGTCAGCTTAAAATTCGATTTTCGCAAAAGTTGGTGTAAAAACCCTAATAAATTCCTAAGACGATTTGAAAACCATTTTCATCAAACACAGGTCTATTAAAGTCCAAGGACTAGGTCTAGAATGGTTAAAAATACCAGTTTCAAAATTTTAGCGGACGTGTTTCAAAAATACTATTCACTAAAAGTTGACGATAAAATTTCTGACTCCGTTTTTTATGAAAATTTCATGAATGCACATTTAGCATGTTCTAGGAGTATTAATATCAAAATTATCACATTCTAAGTCATATAGCACATAAACAGATCAATTCACGCAAAACGAGAATAAACACGTAAAACGAGACACGATAGAAAAGTGGGGCTTCACAATGCGTTTGCCACCTCTCGGGCGGTATCGAGCCGTCGGGTTGAAAACTGCATGGCTATCAAAGGCTACCCTCATCTCGCATGGGCGGAGATGCCATGGAGGGCAAGGCTAGTGAGATACCTCGGGTGTATGTGTCATGGGGGTGATAAGAAGTTGGTTGAGATCGTGATGGCATTTGGAGCTACACCAACTAGAGTATCATTTATTGATTGGTCATTATAGTTATGTGTTTATATTGTCATTGATGTTTATTGTGTGTTTACTACTCAAAGGATCATTTCCAAGGAGTGTAGTAAATACTGTTAGAGATCTATCGAATCCTCGCTGGGTTTATTTTATATAAGCTCACTCTCAATTATTGCATGCATATAGGTGTTACTGATTCTGACCACGGGTACGTGCCTCTTGATAAAGGAAATGTGCTGTATGTGGATAAGTCTTATGTGCAGGAGTCATTGCCATGAGATTATTTTAGTTGTTGTAAAACAAAATATTGTATAACCTATCTTAATATAAAGACATATGTATGATGATTTAGTAGTCTTTATTTTGATCATGATTAGATTCCTAAGTTGGTTTTAACCTATTTTGAGATGTATGTATAGCCTATGTACTAAGTTGGAACGGAGGCGTATAACTATGAATGGGTTGTTAAAGAATTGATTATTGTATAATATGGTTATGTTGTATGTTGTTAATTTAATTAAGGAGTTGATTGTTGAATGGTTTGTGGAGTTGGTTGTATGATTTGTGTAGAGGTTAGTTTAGAGCCTCGGTGTCCTAATTACTGTTGTTATACTACCGAAATTTCGTTGCGTCCTGAATAATTATAGGTAGGGTCGAGTTGGGACGTGACACCCATCCTTGTACTACTCTCGTCCAAGCACGCTTAACTTCGGAGTTCTGATAGGATCTGGTGCATTACTGATGTTATGATCATACCCGTCATGTTGAGGGCGCAAAGCCCTTATTTGTCGTCCATTTTACGGCTGTCGATGAATGATCTGGGATGAAGAAACAGCGCAGAAAGAAGAAAAGTAGTCTAAAACTAATGAAAACGTTCAATTTTGGGGTCTGAAAAGAGGTGCAGCCAAGCAGGCTTGTTGCCCCCGTCGTAGAACTCCCGGAGAGCTTTCCAACGGTACGCTGTGCGCCGTATAACTCCTTACTGATCAAAAGTTATGGGCAACGGAGCGACGGAGACCTGGTCACAGGCCACCCACTCACGGTTTGCTGGGCCAGCCTCTACGCGAAGCGAAGTAGTCTTGCCCAAGATGCCGTTGGACTCAATAATAGAATTGTGATGGATAAAGCATCTTGGCAAACCTGAACGGGGCAAAAAAACAAAACGAAAATGGGGGTACAACACGAGAACTTCCCAGGGGGTCACCCATCCTAGTACAACCCTCGCCCAATGTGAGGCCCGACCCTGAATAACGTGTATTACCTCGATTTGCGTGCTAGAGACCAAGAGTGATATGACTGACCTTGGATTACGTGCCCTCTCTTGGTTTTTGTGCATGCCTCGTTGTACGTGCGTTAACCTAGGTTTGAGAGTCGTGTCTTGAATTACGTGCATTACATTGAATTACGTGCCTTATTTTGATATACGTTCATTCACCTAGGGTTGCGTGTGTTAGCATTGGAATCCGTGCACTTATCTTGAAGTATGTGCCTTAGTCTTGAAAAACGTGCGTTCGTCTCGTAGTTCGTGTTCTACCTCGTAGTGCGTGCCTTAGACCTAAGAAAGCGGGCCTTCACGCTAACCGAGAAAGGATCTTACACGGAACACTAAACTATAAAATAATCCTAAAACAATCCTACAAAATCCACTAACAATATAATACTCCAAATTCCATTCACTAGAAGACAAAAATGCACCAAACACTAGACATTCCTTATTCTTTATTCTTTGTTCTTTTTGCATTTTTAACACACAACAATTAACACCCAAAAGATGACAAGAAATCAGAATTTTTCACATGTCATAGCCGACCACACCATGTTTTGAGCAAGAAATTTGAACAACACAATTAAATATGCATGCTAGACAACTATGACACCAAAAAGGCATTAAAAAAATGATCAAAAACCCTCACATTTGCACACCTTGCTCGACCAAAAGCTTGAAGCCCATGCTAAACATTTAAAATTCTATCTTGAAGACACAAATTTCAGATTGTTGGCTGCCCAAGGCCGAGCTTGCATCACCAAGTTACAAGGCTTGTCTTCTTTTCATTTCAACTCATTTTCCTCAATCTTTCCTCTCTCCCCTTCATTCTCTCTCTCCATTTTCGGTTCTTGGCTGAGTTTTCTACCTCCTTAGCTTGTCTTCTTCACATCTTGGTTGAGCAAGGTCGAGTAGCCATCGAGAAACCCAAGCAAACAAGCTAGAGCTCGAAATCACTCTTGCATGTGCATTTGAAGCTTCATTTCGGCCTAGGTGACTTACTAAGCATCCATTTCTTTTCTTCAAGTTCTCATTACTTGCATGGGGTAAGAGATTGTTTATTAAGCTAGGAAAAATAGAGAAAAGCTAGTAGGTTTTCGGCTAGGCAAAGAAAAGGAGAAGATTTGAGCTTCAACAAGGTTGTTGTGCATCTTTTGATTGATTGCAAAGGTGAAGGTTAAAAGCTTTTGAAAACTCTTTGAAATTTCATATGCATGTTCATAAATGTGTATATTTGCTTCTGTACTTGAGTTATGTGGTCTTTCATGAGCTTAAACAACCATGCATGGCAAGATCTTGGCTTGAAAATGATGCTAGGTGAAGTCGAATTTATGTGACAGCTCTCTGACCAGTATGTTCGAGGTAAGTTTAGCTAGGAAAATGATGTTGAAAATACTTGAAAATTGGTGGGTGACTATTTTGGACAGTTTTGAACATTTTTCCTAGAAATAGGCCGAAGCAAATTTGGACTCTAAGGTCCTCAAAATGGCAAATCATTAAAATGTGACCAAATCTGGAAATCTGGAAAAATGAATCAGGTTTTAGCAGATGCACTGACCTTGTGGAACGAACCATATTTGACTTAGTAAATGTTGTCCAAAATGCATGAAAATTAGTGTGATGCTATATTTTTCAGTTCTAGACAATTTTGTCAGAAATGGACCAAAGCTAAAAATGACTCTAAGGACCTCAAAAACGTCAAATTCTGAAAAGTGTGCAAATCTGGACAGTTTTGTGCTACCTCACTGTTTCGGCCATAACTAATGATTCTGAACTCCATTTGATGCAAAGTTTGTTTCTGAGTTTATTTAACTTCTTAAGCTTTAATTTGACATCTTATTCACTGAATTTGGAGATTGTTTGCTTACCCGATTGATTGTGAGAAAACATCCTATTGCAGTGAGTGTTTCACTTAGGTATATGCATGGAAAACTATTATAACATCTCTTGTGGTGCTAATTGCTTGGAATTATGATGTTGGAATATTGCGTGGACTGTTTTGAGTACTTGAGGATGCTTGAATGGAATGATGCATGACTTGAGAATAACCTTGAGTTGATTTAGGGTTTTAATCACACAAATAAGCATGAAATAGAAACCCTAATGACTATATAGCTTTGCTAAGTGTTGATCTCTTGGTTATTGTGTGGAAATTATATGCTTAGTAGGCTGCCCGTAAATGTGTTATAACTTCAATTATGGTTTTGACGATTGCATGTTGTCAAATAAGCTTTTCTTGCTACCGAACCCACGTAAATGTTGTTGCATGTTGAATAATTCGTATCACTTGATTATATGAGCTTCTTAATGAGTTATATGGCCTGTTTTACATGTGTACATGGCTGCCCGTTTGATGTTCATATGACTCTACATGCCTTTCAAGTGAAATAACTTGCCTTATCGTGCCTTGTTTGACTACTTGACAACGTGTGATCTTACAACTATTCGGAGGCAACCTACTTTCTTGCCCTCCTAATGTGATATGTTAAATGTTATCAATGTGCATTGCATACGAGGTTGCAACCTTTCGTGTGGCATGGTAGTGTTTCATGCACGCCGGGCGGCATCGGGCTTGCCGGTGTTACCGTGACTACCATGGTCCAATTCCCTCTCTCGCTTGGCATTTCACCCTCGGAGAGTTGGGTCGTAGGTTTCGGGGTACATCCGGAGTACACCCAATTGGGAGTGATAAGTGGATTATTGAAGTCGGCCGCAACAATTGATTCGAAATTGAAATTGAGAGCAAATGCTCACCGTATCCTTGAAATGATTGGTAATTGTATCCGTTTCTCGATTTGTTTCTTAGAATTGCTTACCATATTATTTGTAATATGTGACATATTGTAAAAGGGGTTTTCATAAATTGAACCGGAAAACGAGTTTCAAAACTTATTTCTCGTTCCCCCTCGCTGAGTTCATAAGGACTCACCCTCTTTTATCATCTCAGGTGAAGAAGAACAGGCACAGGAACCCGAGGATAATGTACCTAATGATGAACCCCTGGAGTGATTGCCTGTTATTGTTGTTTTGCTTGAACGTGACTACTTTTGTACCTTTTGCTGCTTGAAGAATATTTCCCTTATGATCTTTGTTGCTTGTGATGTAAAAGACCCCTGCTGTAATTTGGGGTCTAATTTTGGTTTGTACTTATTTTATGTAGACTGATACTAGACATGACACTATGATTGTTTTGCTTTTACTACCGCTAGTATCTGTCACAGGTTATGATGCTTAGTTAAGGAATAGGTAAATGAACTTATCCAATCTCAACAGGTACTCGCTAATAAGTTAAGATCAACAGGTATATTTTGAAACGAGAATAAATGGACAAACGAGACATAGTATCACGCTAGGTTATAAATCAATCAGGACATCGAATTAACCAATAGGCAATTCAATTGATGGAGTAATAGTAAGCTTAGCTAGAACTGAATTTGAGATGGTAAATTTTGAGGCTGTTAGAAAATTTAGGTCAAAACAAAGAGCCCAATTACAGCCGTTATGCTGCCGGATTTCCGGAAAATTTTGAAGTTCAGAATAAAACGTTAAGTGTTAACCTCCTAGAATGATTAAGGATGTGAAAGGACTTGAATGTTTAGATCACACCCTAGTCTAACCTTTATAGGCCGGGTTGGGGCGTGACACCCAAGCACACTTAACTTCGTAGTTCTGATGGGATCCGGTGCTTTAGTGCTGGAATGCTCGCACCATTCATGTTAAGGGCGCAAAGCCCTTATGTGTCATCCTTTACGCAGCTCATGACAAACGATTCGGGATGAAGAAACATCACAAAAAGAAGAAAAATGGCCAAAACTGATGAAAACATTCGATTTTGGGGTCAAAAAATAGGAGCAGCCGAGCAGGCTTGCAACTCGCGTCGTAGAGCTCTCGTAGAGCTTTCCGACGGTATGTTGTGCGTACCATAACTCCTTACGGATCAAAAGTTATGGGAATCGGAGTGACAGACACCTAGTCACAAGCCCCATGCCCTCGATTTACAGTTCCAGTCTCTACGCGAAGCGAAGTTGTCTTGCCAAGGTGCCGTGGGACTCGATAATAGAAATGTGACAGATAAAGCATCTTGGCAAGCCTGAACGGGGCAAAAAAACAAAACAAAAAGGGGGGTGCGACAAGAGGACTTCTCAAGGGGGTCACCCGTCTTAGTTCTACTCTTCCCCAAGCACGCTTAACTTCAGAGTTTTTATGGGATCTGCTGCATTAGTACTTTTATGATCGCACCCATCATGTTGAGGGTGCAAAGCCCTTATGTGTCGTCCTTTTCGCGGCTCATGACTATCGATCCGGGAAGATGAAACAGTTCAAAAAGAAGAAAAATGGCCCAAAATTGATGAAAACATTCGATTTTGGGGTCTGAAAGCAGGCGTAGCCAAGCAAGCATGTTTCCCCCTTCGTAGAGCTCTCGTAGAGCTTTCCAACGGTATGCTGTATGCCACATAACGCCTTGCAGATCAAAAGTTATGGGCACCGGAGTGTCGGAGACTTGGTCACAGTCCCCATGCCCTCGGTTTGCGGGCCCTGCCTTTACGTGAAGCGAAGTTGTCTTGCCCAATATGCTGTGGGACTCCATAATAGAAATGTGATAGATAAAGCATCTTCGCAAGCTTGAACGGGGCAAAAAAAAAAAAACAAAAGGGGGGGGGTGCAACAAGAGCACTTCCCAAGGGGTCAACCATCCTAGTACTACTCTCGCCCAAGCACGCTTAACTTCGGAGTTCTGATGGGATCCGATGCATTAGTGCTTGTATGATCGCACCCGTCATCTTGAGGGCGCAAAGCCCTTATCTGTCATCTTTTTTGCGGCTCATGACGAACGATCCGGGATGAAAAAACAGCGCAAAAAGTATAAAAGTGACCAAAAATAGATGAAAATGTTTGATTTTGGGGTCCGAGAACAGACACAGCCGAGCAGGTTGGCTGCTCCTTTCGTAGAACTCTCAGAGAGCTTTCCAACGCTTTGTTGTGCTGCGCATAACTCCTTACGGATCAATAGATATGGGCACTGGAGCGATGGAGACCTGGTCACAGGCCCCACGCCTACGGTTTGCGGGCCTAGCCTCTACGCGAAGTGAAGTTGTCTTGCCCAAGGTGCCGTGGGACTCGATAATAGAAATGTGACGGATAAAGTATCTTGGCAACCTTGAACGGGGCAAAAAAAACAAAATGAAAGGGGGGTACAACACGAGGACTTCCTAGGGGATCACCCATCCTATTACTACTCTCTCCCAAGCACGCTTAAATTCAGAATTCTGATGGATCCGATGTATTAGTGCTGGTATGATCGCACCCGTCATGTTGAGGGCATAAAGCCCGCTTGTGTTGTCCTTTTCGTGGCTCACGACGAACGATCCGGGATGAAGAAACAGCGCAAAAAGAAGAAAAATAGCCCGAAACTAATGAAAATGTTCACTTTTGGGCTCCGAAAATAAGCACCGCCGAGCAGGATTGCTGCCACCATCGTAGAGTTCTCGAAAAGCTTTCCAATGGTATGTTGTGCGCTACATAATTCCTTACGGATCAAAAGTTATAGGCTCCAGAACGACGGAGACCTGGTCACAAGTCCCATGCCCTCGGTTTGCATGCCCATCCTCTACACGAAGCGAAGTTATCTTGCCCAAGATACCGTTGGACTCAATAATAGAAATATGATGAATAAAGCATCTTGGAAAGCCTGAACGGGGCAAAAAAACAAAACAAAAAGGGGGGTGCAACTCGAGGATTTCCTAGGGGGTCAACCGTCCTAGTACTACTCTTGCCCAAGCACGCTTAACTTTGGAGTTCTTATGGGATCCAGAGCATTAGTGCTAGTATGATCGTACCCGTCAAGTTGAGGGCGCAAAGCCCATATGTGTCGTCCTTTTCATGGCTCACGACGAACGATCCGAGACGAAGAAAAAGCACAAAAAAAAAAGAAAAGTGGCCCGAAAAAGATGAAAATAATTGATTTTGGGCTATGAAAATAGGCGCAGCCAAGCAGGCTTGGTTCCCCCGTCGTAGAGCTCTCAGAGAGCTTTCCAACGGTATGCTATGCGCCGCATAACTCCTTACATATCAAAAGTTATGGGCACTTGAGTGATGGAGACCTGGTCACAGGCCCTATGCCCTCTGTTTGCATGCCCAGCCTCTACGCGAAGTGAAGTTGTCCTGCCCAAGATGCCGTAGGACTCGATAATAGAAATGTGATGGATAAAGCATCTTGGCAAGCCTGAACGGGGCAAAAAAGCAAAACGAAAAAGGGGGTGCAACACGAGGACTTCCTAGGGGGTCACCCATTGTGAGACCCCATATTTTGCCTAACCTCGATTTGCGTGTTTTGTATCGTTTTGCGTGCTTTGACATGTTTATGTGTTATGAGTCAGAATGTGTTAAAAATGTGATTTATATTCCTAATACATGCTATATATGCATTCATAAAATGTTCATAAAAAACGGAATCATAAATTTTATCACCGGTTTTAGTGAATAGTACTTTTGAACACCTGTTTGTTCAAAATTTTTACAGGGGTATTTTAAACGTTTTAAAACCTAGTCCCCGGGTATTAATAGACCCGTGTTTGATTAAAACATATTTGAAATCGATTTTGGAATTTTAAAGGTTTTTACACTTTTTTTTGCAAGAAAACGAGTTTTAAGCCGACTCAGGTGAAACGGTTTAAATGTAAAACTCTTTGTCAACTAAAATATATTGTGTAGAATTATTTAGGTGTCAATTTAATAGTTGAGAAAAGAATAGTCAATAAATGAATTAAAAGACTAGAAAAAAAAAATAAAAGACTAAATAAAACTACTTTGACCTTATTTTAATTGTTTGACCTTTTACTTATATTGCATCAACACACACTTGCAAAGTACAAAAACACATTCACACACACACACCCATGGCCGAGAGCCATTAGAGAGAAAAAGAGAAAGAAACTCAAGGTTTTCAAAGAGAATTTTCATTAGAACTTGCAATCCAAGGCCAAATTCCATCAACCAAAGCTTGATTCCACCTCTTGAGCATCCATTAAGCATCTTTGTAGCTTCAAAACACATCAAAGGTTAGAGAAAAATTCTAGATCTGAAAATGTCATTTTTATGTTTTTGCATATAATTGTATTTTGAACCATTATAAAGTTGAATTGATGTTATATTATTGCTCAGTGCATGGTAAGGATTGTTTATATGCATTTATATAAGATTTGAACCATTGTAGCAAGAATTTTTCTTTTCAGGTATTAAAAGTTGAGTTATTAGCTATTTGGTGATTATTTTGAGTTGTAGTGGTTGGAATCGATTGCCGTCGATTTGTAAAAGTTTGTAAAATACAGGGTAGTGCCGTTGTAATGTCGAAACTTTGATTGAGATGTTGGTGCAAAAATTCAAAAATTTAAGCCTATGTGCATTGAGGTTTTAGGGCTGTTGGGCTTGATTTGGATGTATTTTGGTTGGTTTCCGAGGGGGCTAATATAGTTGATTGAATGAGTGAGTGATAGGAATTGGTTTAGAGTTGTTTGGATTAGTAGAATATAAGTTATGATTTTTTGAAGTTTAGGTTATCTTTCTTTAAAATGTTGTTATATGCTTTTAGATGATCGAGTGGTGTTTGAGTGATTGAATTGTGAGTTGTTGATGGTTAGATTAGGGTTTGATTGCGTGTCCAATGCATGTTAAGTTGGGTGGCCTACTTTGTCATCTAACTTAGTTGTTTAGTTGTTAATTGATTAATTGATGTTGTGTTGTTTTAATGTTATTAAATGATTGATGCATTATTGATTATTAATTATTGAATATTGATTATTGATGAACAGGGAGATAGTCAACGAAAAAGGTTGTCTTCATTTGATTGATTGTTTATTATTATTGCTAAGTCTTGATATGCGTGTACCACCTCTCGGGCAGTATCGAGCCGTCAGGTTGAAAACAACATGGCTATCAGAGGCTACCCTTATCTCATATAGGCGGAGATGCCATGTAGGGCAGGGCTAGTGAGGTACCTCAGGTGTATGTGTCATGGGGGTGATAAGAAGTTGGTTGAGATCGTGATGGCATTTGGAGCTACACCAACTAGAGTATCCTTTATTGATTGGTCATTATATTTATGTGTTTATATTGTTATTGATGTTATTGTGTGTTTACTTGCTCAAAGGATTATTTCTAAGTAGTATAGTGAATAGTGTTAGAGATCGATCGAATCCTCGCTGGGCTTATTTTATATAAGCTCACTCTTAATTATTGCATGCATATAGGTGTTACTGATTCTGACCACGGGTACGTGCCTCTTGATGAGGGAAATGTGCTGTATGTGGATGAGTCTTATGTGTAGGAGTCATTGCCATGAGATATTTTAGTTGTTGTAAAACATTGTATTGTATAACCTATCTTAATATAAAGACATATGTATGATCAGTTAGTAGTCTTTATTTTGATCCTGATTAGATTCCTAAGTTGGTTTTAACCTATTTTGAGATGTATGTATAGCCTATGTTCTAAGTTGGAACGGAGGCGTATAACTATGAATGGGTTGTTAAAGAATTGATTATTGTATAATATGGTTATGTTGTTTGTTGTTAATTTAATTGAGGAGTTGATTGTTGAATGGTTTGTGGAGTTGGTTGTATGATTTGTGTAGAGGTTGGTTTAGAGCCTCAGTGTCTTAATTACTGTCGTTATACTGCCAAAATTCCATTGCGTCCTGAGTAATTGTAGGTAGGGTCGAGTTGGGGCGTGACACCCATCCTAGTGCTACTCTCGCCAAAGCACGCTTAACTTCGGAGTTCTGATGGGATCCGGTGCATTAGTGTTGGTATGATCGTACCCGTCATGTTGAGGGTGCAAAGCCCTTATTTTTCGTCCTTTTCGCGGCTCGCGACGATCGATTCGGGATGATGAAACAATGCAAAAAGAAGAAAAGTGGCACAAAACTGATGAAAATGTTTGATTTTGGGCTCCAAAAACATGCACAGCCAAGCAAGCCTGTTGCCCCCGTCGTAGAACTCTCGGAGAGCTTTCCTACGGTATGGTGTGCGCCGTATAACTCCTTACGGATCAAAAGTTAAGGGCATCGGAGTGACGAAAACCTAGTCACAAGCCCCATGCCCTCGGTTTACGGGCCCAGCCTCTACACGAAGCGAAGTTGTCTTGCCCAAGATGCCGTGGGACTCGATAAAAGAAATGTGACAGATAAAGCATCTTGGAAAACCTGAACGGGGTAAAAACAGAAAACGAAAAGCGAGGTGCAACACGAGGACTTCATAGGGGGTCACCCATCCTAGTACTACTCTCGCCCAAGCACGCTTAACTTTGGAGTTCTGATGGTATCCGGTGCATTTGTGCTGGTATGATCGCTGTGAGGCCCGACCCCGAATAATGTGCCTTACCTCGATTTGCGTGCCACAGACCCTTAATTATATGACCGACCTTGGATTACGTGTCCTATCTTGATTTTCGTGCATACCTCGTCGTACGTGCCTTGACCTAGAATAGTGTGCCCTAATCCCCGACTCACGTGCGGTACCTAGAAATACATGCCCTGACCTCGATATACGTGTGTTATCTCGTTTTGTGTGCCCTAACCTTGAACTGCGTACCTTAACCTAGGTTTAAGAGTCGTACCTTGATTTGTGTGCATTACATTGAATTACGTGCCTTGCATTGGTTTACGTGCATTCATATAGGGTTACGTGCGTTTACTTGAAAAACGTGCGTTCGTCTCGTAGTTCGTGTCCTACATCGAAGTGCGTGCCCTAAACCTAGGAAAGCGTGTCATCACGCTAATCAAGAAATCATCTTACACGAAGCACTAGACTATTAAACAATCCTACAAAATCCACTAACAATATAATAATCCAAATTCATTTCACTAGAAGACAAAAATGCACCAAAAACAAAACATTCTTTATTCTTTTTGCACTTCAAAATACAATTAGAATAATGCTTAAGATGACACAATTTCAGCCAATTCAATAGCTTTGACCGACCACTAGGAGCATTGTTTTAGCAATTGTATATTTTATTCATAATCTTAGTCAAACACTTAGCATAAGCCATTAAAATAATTGCTCAATTCCCCTCAATTTCTCACCATAACCGACCAGCCTTTGTATATTCCAAGCACATAGAATATAATAATGCTCAAAACAAACAAAATTCAGATTGTAACATTGCTTTGGCCGACCATGTGATGCAAATTAACAAGCTTGCATAGTTTAAAATATTCCTAGACAAGCCTATGACAAAATGAATAAAAAAATGAATCAAAACATACCTACCATGCTCCACTTTCTCGGTCAAAACACTCCAAACAACGTCACATTCCAATTATGGACAATGACTAAAGAATTTTCAGAAATTGTAGAGCTCTTGGCCGACCCATGCAATTAAAAACATCACCAAACCATCTTTAACTTTATCTTTGCTTGCAAACCTTCTATCAAGCTTCCATCTCCTCTCTCTCTCGACCTTAGTATTTTCATAGGCTTCCAAGTCTGAAAAATTTCTCCCCATAACACACAAGCATCTTCCAAAGCAAAGGAAAGCAAGCAAGAAGCAAGAACTCATACAAGCTCACAAATCTGTCCATTTCGGTCTTAGGTATGCTTTGCTAAGATTTCTTCCATTTCTTTTGGTTACAACCACATGCACACCCTCCTCACTTGCTAACTCAGTTGGGAATTAAAGGAAAACAAGCTATCTCTCTCGGCCAAAGCAAGAAAGAAGCTTCATTGGTGCATTTTCCAGAACATTCTGCATCTACCTGGTTGTTTTGATAAGGTGAGGGTTCAAAACTTTTGGAAAACTCTTTAAAACTTCACATGCATGACCATGAATGTGTGTATTTGCTTCTGTGCTTGAGCTATGTGGTCGTTCATGAGTTTAAACAACCATGCATGGCAATAACTTGGCTTGAAAATGATACTAGACAAAGTCGAAATTTGAGACTGCTTCTGACCCGTCTGTTCGAGGCAATTTTTGGTTAAGCAAATGATGTTGAAATTGCGTGAAAATCCCTAGGTGACTAGTTTGGCCAATTTTGAACACTTTTCGAAGAAATAAGCAAAGTCAAATTTTGCCTCTAAGGCCCTCAAAATGGCAAAATCACGTAATATAGCTAAATCTGGAAAGTTTCGAGAAAAAGGAAGCAGTTTGGCGGATTTACTGCCCGTGTGGAACGAGATGATTTTGACATAGCAAACGACATCCAAAATGCGTGAAAATTTGTGTACTGCTATATTTTTGAGTTGTGGACATTTTTTCCAGAAATAGGATTAGGCTAAAAATGAACCTAAGGACCTCAAAATCATGCAATATCGAAGGATAGGCAAATCTGGACAGTTTTGAGCAGTTCCACCATTTTGGCTATAACTAACGATCCAGAACTCCAATTGATGCAAGGTTTGTTTCTGATTTTAGTTAACTTCTTAATATTTAATTTTATATATTATTCACTGAATTTGGAGTTCAATTGCCTGCCCAGTTGATTGTGAGAAAACAGATTATTGCAGTTAGGGTTTCAATTGACTATGTGCTTGGGAAAAAAACTTGTTGAACCTCTTTTGTGGTACTAATTACTTGGAATGGTAGTATTGGAATATTGTGTGGACTGTATTGAATGTTGAGGATGTTGAATGAGACAATGCATGACTTTGGAATGATGATTGAGTTGATTTAGGGTTTTGATCGCACGATTTTGCATGAAAAGCGAACCCTAATGACTAGGTACTCTTGTTAATTGTTAACCGGGGGTTATTGTGTGGAAAATGTACGTTGCGTGGGCTGCCCGTAAAATGTTTTATAGTTCCAAATGTGAGTAGGCCATTGCATGTTGACAAATAAGCTTTTCTTGCACCCAAACCCCTTTGATATCCTCGCCTGTTGCATAAACTTATCACTTGATCCCGTGAGCTTCTTAATGAGTTATATGGCCTGTTTTACATGTGTTACATGGCTGCCCGTTTAATTTCCATATAACTCTATATGCCTTTCAAGTGAAAATTCCTGTCTTATCGTGCCCTGCTTGTTTATCTGTCAATGTGCAATCTTATGACTCTCCGGAGGCGACCTACTTTGTTGTCCTCCTTCTGTGATATATATTACCTGTCATAAATGTGCATTGCATACAAGGTTGCAACCTTTCCTGTTGGCATGGTAGTGATCACGTACGCCGGGCGGCATCGGGCTTGCCGGTGATACCGTGACCACCATGGTCCCATTCCCTCTCTCGCTTGGGGGCTAGACTTCCTCGGAGAGTTGGGTCGTAGGATTTTGGGGTACATCCGGAGTACCCCCACCTGGTGTGTTTGGGGGATGATTTGAAGTCGGCCGCAACAATTGATCCTGGATCTGATCTGAGAGCAAAAGCTCACCGTATTCTTTCATTATATGTATAAGTACTCCCGCTTGGATCCTAGAGAACCTCGGGGAGGAAAGACTGGTATTCCTGTTTCTGTATTTGTATTTCTGTACTTGTACTTCTGTTGTATTCATGTTTGAAAAAGGGATTTTCATAAGTTTAACCGGAAAATGAGTTTCAAACTTAATTCTCGTTCCCCATCGCTGAGTTCATAAGGACTCACCCTCTTTTATCATTTCAGGTGAAGAAGAACAGGTACAGGAACATGAGGATAATGTACCTAATGATGAACCCCTGGAGTGATTGCCTGTTATTGTTGTTTTGCATGAACGTGACTACTTGTGTATTTTGTGCTGCTTGAAGACTATTTATCTTATGTTGCTTGTTGTTGCTAATGTAAAAGACCCCCGTTGTAATTTGGGGTCTAATTTTGGTTTGTACTTATATTAAGTATACTGATACTAGACATACTATGATCGTTTTTGCTTTTATTATCACTAGTATCTATCATAGGTTATGATGCTTAGTTAACGAATAAGCAAATGAACTTATCCAATCTCAACAGGTACTCGCTAATAAGCTAAGATCAACAGGTATATTTTGAAATGAGGATAAATGAACAAACGAGACATAGTATCATGTTAGGTTATAAATCAAACGGGACGTCGAATTAACCAATAGGCAATTCAATTGATGGAATAATAGTAATCTTAGCTAGAATTGAATTTGAAATGGTAAATTTTGAGGCTGTTAGAAATTTAGGTCAAAACAAAGAACTCAATTACAGCCGTCATGCTGCCGGATTTCCGAAAAGTTTTGGAGTCTAGAATAAAACATTAAGTGTTAAACCTCCTAGAATGATTAAGAATGTGATGAGGACTTGATTGTTTAGATCACACCCTAGTCTAACCTTTATAGGCCGGGTTGGGGCGTGACACCTTAGAAGAATGGTATCAGAGCTTAGTTTACTAACTAGGCGTTAGTCGGGTTCAACTCTCGGACCATGGGTAGAAGCCCTAAGGTAATTATGATGTCTTGTTTATATGTGTTAATGTGTGCTAATGTGCTTTAATTGCTTTGAGAATTGAATACTATGTGCCTTTGTGGACTATATGTATTATGTGTCATGCACACCGACACGTTAGTGCCCTCAATAATGCATGCATGCTTTTATACTCCTTTCTTGATACATGTGCATGTTATATAACCATGAATGACTGTTTATATGCATAGATAGTTAGGATTAGAACTTTCAGGGAAGTGAATTCATGCAGGAAGAACGAAAAGTCTCGATTAGAGATTTCTGGCATCTTCACAGGTACTCGATGGATAGTAGGTATTATTGGATATGCATATGTATAAAATGCGTAGCACGAGTATAATTGTTAAGGTAAAGTTTCTTCTTATTATTATTATTATTATTTTTTGGAATACCTATACCTGTGATTAAGTTGTCAATTTTATAGCTATGAAGTTATTGTTTCCGTTAAACCGTTCTTCTTATTGTGGTTCAAGTATAAAGTTTGAAGACACACTACTTCCTTAGATATAAGGGTATACTATTAAATATGTAGAGTAGTATATATTCTCATGTGTTGATAGTGGAAGTTGACTTGGAGGTTTCTTTGAATCCATTTCTCACATCTTAAAATTGGCTTGATAGGCTATCTAAGAAGTTGGAAAAATGCTCGTACGATCGAATCCTTACTTGATTGGAATTAAGCATTGATGAATTTGATATGGTGTATACTAGCGAGTTTCAAGTTCACTAAATGTTGAGATCATAACCTAGAAATTAAAAGATGAATTCGTGGAAGTTGACGATAGTTACTTTTAGGGGTTAGATTATTGAGACATGGATAGTGTATTTGAGTGACTTAGCAATGGATAACCTCAAGACATGTAGGCAACTCTGGAGACTAAGTTTAACCAGGTTGATGAATCTTTAGTATAACAAGATATAAGGATGTTGGAATCGAGGAATTTACGTAGCTAGAACTCGTGTTCGGAAAATTACACCTAAAATGTTAGGTCGGATAGAAGTTTAAGGAATTGAATTATGCATTAAATGACTAACGTTACTAAAGGTCCTAAGTTGGATATTTATGATATTAAGAAACACGGTATTAGTTTGGTGTCCCTCGAACTTAGCTGTAAATACGCAAGTAAGTCATTCTAAGCTCTCGTTATTTGGATATCCTAGAGGATATTAGGAAGCATATATCCCTAAGTAACACCGATGGACCTATTATATAAACAATGGAAATGATATTAAACATCTGGTTGCCAAGTGGAGTTGTTAGGGTATGATTTGAAATCCTAAATAGCTAATAGTGAGTATGCATGATGATTCATGGTGAACCCTAGGACCTAAGGTCGATGAGTCTTGATGATCTTAGCTAGTTGAACATGTAAACGAAGAAAGTAAGATAAAGATGAATCAGAGTCATGATGACCCAAGGGACTATTGTTAGACCACCGTATCTATGTGCACCATTTTACTTCTAGAAACTAGTTGTTGGAGACTTCGAATTGTGGTCATCGAATAAGAGGGGTGAATTTTGTAGTGATAGTTAAATAAGTAATTGATTACTTTTGAAGTTCTATTAGGTTATGTTGAAGAATGCCTAGTGGTCATAATTCTTATGTTGACACGGCCTTGAAGTTATTTTGTGTAACAAGCTACTTGGATTAGTATGGTAAGTGTCTTATGAGCTAGATCATTTCGGTACCCATTTATAGTCCTAGGATTGTTGTTGTACGACCGGTAACCTGGTAGAGCATTGATATCACTTACATGGGGATGAACCCAGCTTAGTAACATTAATGTCGAAGATATATTGGCGGGCATTAAGTATTCGAAGGAATGACTAGGTCGCTAAATGGGTAGGACCATTGTCTTCTTAAGTATGACGTAACCTTGGATTGAGGGGAGTGGAGTTTATTTGAGGTTGAAACTAATCGCCTTAGGAGTTTTGGATAAGATTAAAAGAAAATTCTGAAGTTTCGTGACTTGAAGATAGAGATTCGAATAAGGAAATAAATTGTGGATCACAAGCTGATGAATTTTACTTGTAAGAGTTGAACTAGTGCTACATGATTAGTTACTCATGCAATTTCAATGGCAATTTGTTGGTGGTACTTAATAAACTTTAGAGTTTGAGTTTCATGAACCTCAACAGTCTTTCTCCTTGATTTCGAGCATGAAGGTTAACGAAGCTGGGAAAGGATGTTAGTGAATAAGAGCCTATGATCGGGAGACTAGTCATTAGAAAATTTGCTAATCTAATGCACCTGCGAGATAAAAAGGGCTATAATACCATCGATAGATGACGATTTGAGATGGATCAGTTTGTTTGGAGAGTTTTTCCTGAAAATAGAGTCGTATTGTGGAAACGATCCATAACACGTGTATGTCCTAGGTGTTAACAATTTTGAAGCTAGTTGATAGAATATGTAAATCTGATATAGATCTATCATCTTGAAATTAGCGTATGTCACCCTAGGATCATGGAATTATAGTGATATTCCTTTTGAGGTATGAATGCGAGATTGACACAACATGAGTCATGATTTTGGAGTTACAGTTCTATTGTTAGAATACCGATGCAACTTTGATGACTATGTTTGAAGACTCTAACCTTAGTTAATGAACTTGACCTTAATATCAAATGGAGAATAGAGTCGTTCAAAGAAAAGAACTATAAATGTAGAGGTCACACCGAACTAAAAGATTGGAGAAACATAGGAAGTGAATTGGTGGTGGTAAGAGATCGCCAAACACGGGATGAACCGGAGTAGAAAGAATCACCTCAATAGGCAAGAATGAATTTCGGGACGAAATTCTTTTAAGGAGGGGAGGATGTGAGGCCCGACCCCGAATAATGTGCCTTACCTCGATTTGCGTGCCACAGACCCTTAATTATATGACCGACCTTGGATTACGTGTCCTATCTTGGTTTTCGTGCATACCTCGTCGTACGTGCCTTGACCTAGAATAGTGTGCCCTAATCCCCGACTCACGTGCGGTACCTAGAAATACGTGCCCTGACCTCGATATACGTGTGTTATCTCGTTTTGTGTGCCCTAACCTTGAACTGCGTACCTTAACCTAGGTTTAAGAGTCGTACCTTGATTTGTGTGCATTACATTGAATTACGTGCCTTGCATTGGTTTACGTGCATTCATATAGGGTTACGTGCGTTTACTTGAAAAACGTGCGTTCGTCTCGTAGTTCGTGTCCTACCTCGAAGTGTGTGCCCTAAACCTAGGAAAGCGTGTCATCACGCTAATCAAGAAATCATCTTACACGAAGCACTAGACTATTAAACAATCCTACAAAATCCACTAACAATATAATAATCCAAATTCATTTCACTAGAAGACAAAAATGCACCAAAAACAAAACATTCTTTATTCTTTTTGCACTTCAAAATACAATTAGAATAATGCTTAAGATGACACAATTTCAGCCAATTCAATAGCTTTGACCGACCACTAGGAGCATTGTTTTAGCAATTGTATATTTTATTCATAATCTTAGTCAAACACTTAGCATAAGCCATTAAAATAATTGCTCAATTCCCCTCAATTTCTCACCATAACCGACCAGCCTTTGTATATTCCAAGCACATAGAATATAATAATGCTCAAAACAAACAAAATTCAGATTGTAACATTGCTTTGGCCGACCATGTGATGCAAATTAACAAGCTTGCATAGTTTAAAATATTCCTAGACAAGCCTATGACAAAATGAATAAAAAAATGAATCAAAACATACCTACCATGCTCCACTTTCTCGGTCAAAACACTCCAAGCATCTTCACATTCCAATAATGCACAATGACTAAAGAATTTTCAGAAATTGTAGAGCTCTTGGCCGACACATGCAATTAAAAACATCACCAAAGCATCTTTAACTTTATCTTTGCTTCCAAACCTTCTATCAAGCTTCCATCTCCTCTCTCTCTCGACCTTAGTATTTTCATAGGCTTCCAAGTCTGAAAAATTTCTCCCCATAACACACAAGCATCTTCCAAAGCAAACGAAAGCAAGCAAGAAGCAAGAACTCATACAAGCTCACAAATCTGTCCATTTCGGTCTTAGGTATGCTTTGCTAAGATTTCTTCCATTTCTTTTGGTTACAACCACATGCACACCCTCCTCACTTGCTAACTCAGTTGGGAATTAAAGGAAAACAAGCTATCTCTCTCGGCCAAAGCAAGAAAGAAGCTTCATTGGTGCATTTTCAAGAACATTCTGCATCTACCTGGTTGTTTTGATAAGGTCAGGGTTCAAAACTGTTGGAAAACTCTTTAAAACTTCACATGCATGACCATGTATGTGTGTATTTGCTTCTGTGCTTGAGCTATGTGGTCGTTCGTGAGTTTAAACAACCATGCATGGCAATAACTTGGCTTGAAAATGATACTAGACAAAGTCGAAATTTGAGACTGCTTCTGACGCGTCTGTTCGAGGCAATTTTTGGTTAAGCAAATGATGTTGAAATTGCGTGAAAATCCCCAGGTGACTAGTTTGGCCAATTTTGAACACTTTTCGCAGAAATAAGCAAAGTCAAATTTTGGCTCTAAGGCCCTCAAAATGGCAAAATCACGTAATATAGCTAAATCTGGAAAGTTTCGAGAAAAAGGAAGCAGTTTGGCAGATTTACTGCCCGTGTGGAACGAGATGATTTTGACATAGCACACGACATCCAAAATGCGTGAAAATTTGTGTACTGCTAGATTTTTGAGTGGTGGACATTTTTGCCAGAAATAGGCTTAGGCTAAAAATGAACCTAAGGACCTCAAAATCATGCAATATCGAAGGATAGGCAAATCTGGACAGTTTTGAGCAGTTCCACCATTTTGGCTATAACTAACGATACAGAACTCCAATTGATGCAAGGTTTGTTTCTGATTTTAGTTAACTTCTTAATCTTTAATTTTATATATTATTCACTGAATTTGGAGTTCATTTGCCTGCCCAGTTGATTGTGAGAAAACAGCTTATTGCAGTTAGGGTTTCAATTGACTATGTGCTTGGGAAAAACTTGTTGAACCTCTTTTGTGGTACTAATTACTTGGAATGGTAGTATTGGAATATTGTGTGGACTGTATTGAATGTTGAGGATGTTGAATGAGACAATGCATGACTTTGGAATGATGATTGAGTTGATTTAGGGTTTTGATCGCACGATTTTGCATGAAAAGCGAACCCTAATGACTAGGTACACTTGTTAATTGTTAACCGGGGGTTATTGTGTGGAAAATGTACATTGCGTGGGCTGCCCGTAAAATGTTTTATAGTTCCAAATGTGAGTAGGCCATTGCATGTTGACAAATAAGCTTTTCTTGCACCCAAACCCCTTTGATATCCTCGCCTGTTGCATAAACTTATCACTTGATCCCGTGAGCTTCTTAATGAG
The DNA here is from genome assembly GCA_037974665.1 of Ehretia macrophylla. Taxonomy (NCBI): domain Eukaryota; kingdom Viridiplantae; phylum Streptophyta; class Magnoliopsida; order Boraginales; family Ehretiaceae; genus Ehretia; species Ehretia macrophylla. The sequence continues at coordinate 38,085,993 of CM075777.1, read as the reverse complement.
TTATATGGCCTGTTTTACATGTGTTACATGGCTGCCCGTTTAATTTCCATATAACTCTATATGCCTTTCAAGTGAAAATTCCTGTCTTATCGTGCCCTGCTTGTTTATCTGTCAATGTGCAATCTTATGACTCTCCGGAGGCAACCTACTTTGTTGTCCTCCTTCTGTGATATATATTACCTGTAATAAATGTGCATTGCATACAAGGTTGCAACCTTTCCTGTTGGCATGGTAGTGATCACGTACGCCGGGCGGCATCGGGCTTGCCGGTGATACCGTGACCACCATGGTCCCATTCCCTCTCTCGCTTGGGGGCTAGACTTCCTCGGAGAGTTGGGTCGTAGGATTTTGGGGTACATCCGGAGTACCCCCACCTGGTGTGTTTGGGGGATGATTTGAAGTCGGCCGCAACAATTGATCCTGGATCTGATCTGAGAGCAAAAGCTCACCGTATCCTTTCATTATATGTATAAGTACTCCCGCTTGGATCCTAGAGAACCTCGGGGAGGAAAGACTGGTATTCCTGTTTCTGTATTTGTATTTCTGTACTTGTACTTCTGTTGTATTCATGTTTGAAAAAGGGATTTTCATAAGTTTAACCGGAAAATGAGTTTCAAACTTAATTCTCGTTCCCCCTCGCTGAGTTCATAAGGACTCACCCTCTTTTATCATTTCAGGTGAAGAAGAACAGGTACAGGAACATGAGGATAATGTACCTAATGATGAACCCCTGGAGTGATTGCCTGTTATTGTTGTTTTGCATGAACGTGACTACTTGTGTATTTTGTGCTGCTTGAAGACTATTTATCTTATGTTGCTTGTTGTTGCTAATGTAAAAGACCCCCGTTGTAATTTGGGGTCTAATTTTGGTTTGTACTTATATTAAGTATACTGATACTAGACATACTATGATCGTTTTTGCTTTTATTATCACTAGTATCTATCATAGGTTATGATGCTTAGTTAACGAATAGGCAAATGAACTTATCCAATCTCAACAGGTACTCGCTAATAAGCTAAGATCAACAGGTATATTTTGAAATGAGGATAAATGAACAAACGAGACATAGTATCATGTTAGGTTATAAATCAAACGGGACGTCGAATTAACCAATAGGCAATTCAATTGATGGAATAATAGTAATCTTAGCTAGAATTGAATTTGAAATGGTAAATTTTGAGGCTGTTAGAAAATTTAGGTCAAAACAAAGAGCTCAATTACAGCCGTCATGCTGCCGGATTTCCGGAAAGTTTTGGAGTCTAGAATAAAACGTTAAGTGTTAAACCTCCTAGAATGATTAAGAATGTGATGAGGACTTGATTGTTTAGATCACACCCTAGTCTGACCTTTATAGGCCGGGTTGGGGCGTGACATGTATGATCGTACCCGTCATGTTTAAGACGAAAAGCCCTTATGTGTCGTCCTTTTTGTGGGTCACGTCAAACGATCCGGGATGAAGAAACATCGAAGAAAGAAGAAAAGTAACCCGAAACTGATGAATACGTTTGCTTCTGGGCTGCGATAATAGGCGCAACCAAGCAGGCTAGTTGCCCCCGTCGTAGAGCTCTCGGAGAGCTTTCGAACGTTATGTTGTGCAGTGCATAACTCCTTATGGAGCAAAAGATATAGGCATTGGAGCGTCGAAGACATGGTCACAGGCCCTACGCCCTCGGTTTGCAGGCCCAGCCTCTATGAGAAGCGAAGTTGTCTTGTCCAAGTTGCTCTGGGACTCGACAATAGAAATGTTACGGATAAAGCATCTTGGCATGCCTGAACAGGGCAAAAAAACAAAATAAAAAGGGGGGGTGCAACATGAGGATTTCCTAGGGGTCACCCATCCAAGTACTACTCTCGCTAAGTACGCTTAACTTCGGAGTTCTGATGGGATCCGGGGCATTAGTGCTGCTATGATCGTACTTGTCATGTTGATGGCGCAAAGCCCTTTTGTGTTGTCCTTTTCGTGGCTCTTGACAAACGATCCGTGATGAAGAAACAACACAAAAAGAAGAAAAATCACCCGAAACTAATGAAAACGTTCGATTTTGGGCTCTGAAAACAGGCGCAGCCGAGCAGGCAAATGCCGCCATCGTAGAGCTCTCGTAGAGCTTTCCAACGGTATCCTAGGATCACGACGAACGATCTGGGATGAAAAACTGTGGAAATAGTATAAAAGTGGCCCGAAACGAATGAAAATGTTCGATTTTATGGTCCGAAAACAAACACGACCAAGCAGGTTGGCTGCTCCTGTCGTAGAACTCTTGGAGATCTTTCCAACGGTATGTTGTCCACCGTATAACTTCTTACAGATCAAAAGTTATGGGCACCGTAGCAATGGAAACTTGGTCACAGGCCTCGCGACCTCGGTTTACGGGCCCAGCCTCTACGCAAAGTGAAGTAGTCTTGCCCAAGAAGTCGTGGGACACAATAATAGAAATGTGACGGATAAAGCATCTTGGCAATCTTGAACGAGGCAAAAAAACAAAACCAAAAGGGGGGTACAACGCGAGACCTTCCCAAGGGGTCTCCCCATCCTAGTATTACTCTCGCCCAAGCACGCTTAACTTCGTAATTCTGATGGGATCTGGTGTATTAGTGCTGGTATGATCGCACCCGTCATGTTGAGGTCGCGAAGCCCTTTATGTGTTATCCTTTTCGCGGCTCACGACGAACAATCCGGAATGAAGAAACAGCGTAAAAAGAAGAAAAGTGGCCCAAAACTGAAAAAAAAATGTTTCTATTTTAGGATTTGAAAATAGGCGCAGCCAAGCAGTCTAGCTGCCCTCGTCGTAGAGCTCTCGTAGAACTTTCCAACGGTATGATGTGCACCATATAACTCCTTACGGATCAATAGTTATGGGCATCTGAGTGACGGAGACTTGGTCACAGGCCCCACGCCCTCGGTATTTGGGGCCAGCCTCTACGCAAAACAAAGTTGTCTTGCCCAAGATGTCGTGGGGCTCGATAATAGAAATGTGACAGATAAAGTATCTTGGCAAGCCTGAACAGGGCAAAAAAAGAAAACGAAAAGGGGGGTGCAACACGAGGACTTCCTAGGGGATCTCCCATCCTTGTACTACTCTCGACCAAGCACGCTTAACTTCGGAGTTCTGATGGGATCCCGTCCATTAGTGCTGGTATGATCACACCTGTCATGGTGAGGGCGCAAGGCCCTTATGTGTCGTCCTTTTCACGACTCACGATGAACGATCCGGGAGGAAGAAACAGCGCAAAAAGAAGAAAAGTGACCCCAAACTTATGAAAACATTTTATTTTTGTTTTCAAAAAGAAGCGCAGCCGAGCAAGCTTGTTGCCTCCATCGTAGAGCTCTCGGAGAGCTTTTCAACGGTATGCTGTGCGCAGCATAACTCCTTGTAGATCAAAAGTTATAGGCACCAGAGTGATGGAGACCTAGTCACAGGCCCCACGCCCTCGGTTTGAGGGCCCAGCCTCTACACAAAGCGAAGTTGTCTTGCCCAAGATGCTGTGGGACTCGATAAAAGAAATGTGATGGATAAAGCATCTTGGGAAGCCTAAATGGGGCAAAAAAAGAAAATGAAAAAGGGGGTACAACACGAGGACTTCCTGGGGCACCTATCCAATTACTACTCTCGCCCAAGCACACTTAACTTTGTAGTTATGATGGGATCCAGTGCATTAGTGCTGGTATGATCGCACCTGTCATGTTGAGAGCGCAAAGCCCATATGTGTCGTCCTTTTCGCGGGTCATCACGAATGATCCATGATGAATAAACAACGCAGAAAGAAGAAAAGTGGCCAAAACTGATGAAAACGTTCGATTTTGGGCTCCGAAAACAGGCGCAGCTAAGCAAGCTTGCTGCCCCCATCAAAGAGCTCTCAGAGAGCTTTCCAACGGTATGCAGTGTAGTGCATAACTCCTTACGGTTCAAAAGTTATAGGCATCGGAGTGACGGAGACCTAGTCACAGGCCCCATGCCCTCGGTTTACGGGCCTGGCCACTATGCGAAGCGAAGTTGTCTTGCCCAAGATGCTGTGGGACTCGATAAAAGAAATGTGACGGATAAAGCATCTTGGCAAGCCTAAACGGGGCAAAAAAAGAAAATGAAAAAGGGGGTACAACAAGTGGACTTCCTACGGGGTCATCTATCCAAGTACTACTCTTCCCTAAGCACGCTTAACTTTGGAGTTTTGATGGGATTTGGTGCATTAGTGCTTGTATGATCGCACCCGTCATGTTGATGGCACAAAGCCCTTATGTGTTGTCCTTATCACAGCTCACGACGAACGATCCGGGATGAAGAAACATCGCAAAAAGAAGAAAAGAGGTCAGAAACTGATGAAAACGTTCAATTTTGGGCTCCGAAAATAAGCGCAGATGTGCAGGCTTGCTTCCCCTATCATAGAGCTCTCAGAGAGCTTTTCAACGGTATGCTATGCGCCACATAACACCTTGAAGAACAAAAGTTGTTGGCACTGGAGCGACGGAGACGTGGTCATAGGCCCCACGCCCTCGGTTTGTGGGCCTAGCCTCTACACGAAGTGATGTTGTCTTTGCCAAGATGCCGTTGGACTTGATAATAGAAATGTGACAGATAAAGCAACTTGGCAAGCCTAAACGGGGCAAAAAAAGAAAATGAAAAAGGGGGTACAACACGAGGACTTCTTAGGGGGTCACCCATCCAAGTACTACTCTCCCCCAAGCACGCTTAACTTCAGAGTTCTGATAGGATCTGGTGCATTAGTGCTTGGATGATCGCACCCGTCATTTTGATGGCACAAAGCCCTTATGTGGTGTCCTTATCGCAGCTCACGACAAACGATCCGGGATGAAGAAACAACGCAAAAATAAGTAAAGTAGCCAGAAATTGATGAAAACATTCAATTTTGGGTACCGAAAATAAGCGCAGCCGAGCAGGCTTGCTGCCCCTATCGTTGAGCTCCTGGAGAGCTTTCCAATGGTATGCTGTGCGCCACATAACTCCATGCGGATCAAAAGTTATGGTCATCAGAGCAACTGAGACCTGGTCACAGGCCCCACGTGCTCGGTTTGCGAGCCCAACCTATACACGATGCGAAGTTGTCTTGCCCAAGATGCCGTGTGACTCGATAATAGAAATGTGACTGATTAAACATCTTGGCAATGCCGAACGGGGCAAAAAAAGAAAACTAAAAGGGTGGTGCAACACGAGGACTTCCAATGTGGTCACCCATCCTAGTACTACTCTTGGCCAAGCACGCTTAACTTCGGAGTTCTGATGGGATCCGGTGCATTAGTGCTGGTATGATCGCACCCGTCATGTTGAGGGCACAAAGACCTTATGTGTCTTCCTTTTCGCGGTTCACGATGAACTATCTGGGATGAAGAAACAACGCAAATAGAAGAAAAGTGGACTGAAACTGATGAAAACATCTAATTTTGGGCTTCGAAAATAGACGCAGCTGAGCAAGCTTGGTGCCCCCATCGTTGAACTCTCGGAAAGCTTTCCAACGGTATGTTGTGCGCCTTATAACTCTTTATGGATCAAAATTTATGGGCACCGAAGTGACGGAGAGCTGGTCATAGGCCCCACGCCCTCGGTTTGTAGGCCCAGCCTCAACGCAAAGGGAAGTAGTCTTGCCCAAGATACCGTGGGACTCAATAATAGAAATATGACGAATAAAGTATCTTGGCAATCCTGAACGGGGCAAAAAAACGAAATGAAAAGAGGGGTGCAACATGAGGACTTCCTAGGGGGTCTCCCATCCTAGTACTACTCTTGCCCAAGTATGCTTAACTTCGGAGTTCTGATGGGATCCGGTGCATTAGTGCTGGTACGATCACACCCGTTATGTTGAGGGTGCAAAGCCCTTATGTGTTGTACTTTTCGCGGGTCTCAACGAACGATCAGGGATGAATAAACAGCACAAAAAGAAGAAAAGTGGATGGAAACTGATGAAAACGTTTGATTTTGGGCTCCAAAAATAGGTGCAACTGAGCAGGCTTGCTACCCCCATCGTTGAACTCTGGGAGAGCTTTCCAACGGTATGTTGTGCGTCGTATAACTCCTTACGGATCAAAAGTTATCGGCACCAAAGCGATGGAGACTTGGTCATAGGCCCCACGCCCTCGGTTTGCTGGCCCAGCCTTTACGCAAATCGAAGTAGTCTTGCCCAAGATGTCGTGGGACTCAATAATACAAATGTGACAGATAAAGCATCTTGGTGATCCTGAACGGGACAGAAAAACAAAATCAAAAGGGGGATGCAACACGAAGACTTCCCAGGGGGTCTCCCATCCTAGTACTACTCTCGCCCAATCATGCTTAACTTCAAAATTTTGATGGGATCCGGTGCATTAGAGTTGGTATGATTGCACTCGTCATGTTGAGGGCTCAAAGCCCTTTTGTGTTGTACTTTTTGCGGCTCACGACGAACGATCTTGGATGAATAAACAGCGCAAAAAGAAGAAAAGTTGATCGAAACTGATGAAAACGTTTGATTTTGGGCTCCAAAAATAGGTGCAACAGAGAAAGCTTGCTGCCCCACCGTCGAACTCTCGGAGAGCTTTCCAACGGTATGTTGTGCGTCGTATAACTCCTTACAAATCAAAAGTTATGGGTACCAGAGCGACGGAGACCTGGTCATAGGCCCCATGCCCTCGGTTTACAGGCCCAGCCTCTACGCAAAGCGAAGTAGTCTTGCCCAAGATGTCGTGGGACTCGATAATATAAATGTGACGGATAGAGCATCTTGGCAATCCTGAACGGGGCAAAAAAACAAAACAAAAAAGGGGGTACAACACGAGGACTTCCCAGGGGGTCTCCTATCCTAGTACTACTCTGGCCCAAGCACGCTTAACTTCGGAATTTTGATGGGACCTAGTGCATTAGTGCTGCTATGATCGCACCCATCATGTTGAGGGTGCAAAGCCCTTATGTGTTGTACTTTTTACTGCTTGCAACGAACGATGTAAGATGAAGAAACAACACAAAAAGAAGAAAAGTAGCCCAAAACTAATGAAAATGTTCACTTTTCGGCTCCGAAAATAAGCGCATCGAAGAAAGCTTGTTGCCCCCGTCATAGAGCTCTCAGAGAGCTTTCCAACGGTATGCTATGCGCCCCATAATCCTTACGGATCAAAAGTTATAGGCACCGGAGTGACAGAGACCTGGTCACAGGCCCCACGACCACGGGTCGCAGGCCCACCTTCTCCGAAAAGCGAAGTTGTCTTGCCCAAGATGTCGTGGGCCCCGATAACAGAAATGTGACTGATAAAGCATATTGGCAAGCCTGAACGGGGCAAAAAAAAATGAAAAGGGGGGTGCCACACGTGGACTTCCTAGGGGGTCACCCATCCTAGTACAATTCTCGCCCAAGCACACATAACTTCGGAGTTTCGATGGGATTTGGTGCATTAGTGCTGGTATGATCGCACCCGTCATGTTGAGAGCGCAAAGCCCTTTTGTGTCATCCTTTTTGCGGCTCACGTCAAACGATCTGGGATGAAGAAACAGTGCAAAAAGAATAAAAGTGGCCTGAAATTGATGAAAATATTCGATTTTGGGCTCCGAAAATAGGCACAGCCGAATAGGCTTGTTGTCCCCATCGTAGAACTCTCGGAGAGCTTTCCAACGATATGTTGTGCACCGTATAACTCATTACGGATCAAAAGTTATGGGCACCGGAGTGATGGGGACCTGGTCACATGCCCCACGCCCTCGGTTTACTGGCCCAGCCTCTACGAAAAGTGAAGTAGTGTTGCCCAAGATGCTGTGGGACTCGATAAAAGAAATGTGACGGATAAAGCATCCTGGCAATCCTGAACGGGGCAAAAAAATAAAATGAAAAGGAGTTGCAACACGAGGACTTCCCAGGGGGTCTCCCATCCTAGTAATAGTCTCGCCCACGCACGCTTAACTTCGGAATTCTGATGGGATCCTGTGCATTAGTGATGGTATGATCCCACCCGTCATGTTGAGGGTGCAAAGCCCTTTTGTGTTGTCATTTTCACGGCTCAAGACGAACGATCCGGTATGAAGAAACAAGGTAAAAAGAAGAAAAGTGGCCAGAAACTGATGAAAACATTCAATTTTGGGCTCCGAAAATAGGTAGAGCCGAGCAGAATTCCCGCCCCCATCATAGAGCTCTCGGAGATCTTTTCAACGGTACGCTGTGCACCGCATAAGTCCTTACGGTTGAAAAGTTATGGGCACCAGAGTGATGGAGACCTGGTCACAGGCCCCACGCCCTCAGTTTGCTGGCCCAGCCTCTAAGCGAAGTGAAGTTGTCTTGCCCAAGATCTCGTGGGACTCGATAATAGAAATGTGACGGATAAAACATCTTGGCAAGCCCGAACGGGGCAAAAAAACAAAACGAAAAAGGAGGTGCAACACGAGGACTACCCAAGGGGTCACCCATCCTAGTACTACTCTCGCCCAAGTACGCTTAACTTCGGAGTTCTGATGGGATCTGGTGCATTAGTGCTGGTATCGTACCCGTCATGTTGAGGGCGCAAAGACCGTATGTGTCGTCCTTTTTGCGGCTCACGACGAATGATCAGAGATGAAGAAACATTGCAAAAAGGAGAAAAATGGCCAGAAACTAATGAAAACATTCGATTTTGGGATCTAAAAAAGGCACAGCCGAGCAGACTAGTTGCCCTCGACGTAGAACTCTCTGAGAGCTTTCCAACGGTATGTTGTGCGCTATATAACTCCTTACAGATCAAAAGTTATGGGCACCGGAGTGACGAAGACCTGGTCACAAGCCCCATGTCCTCGATTTGCAGGCCCAGCCTCTACGCATAGCGAAGTTATCTTGCCCAAGATGCCGTGGGACTCGATAATAGAAATGTGACGGATTAAACATCTTGGCAAGCCCGAATGGGGCAAAAAAAAAAACTGATGAAAACGTTTACTTTTGGGCTCCAAAAATACGCTCAGCCGAGCAGGCTTAGTGCCCCCATCATAGAACTCTCAGAAAGCTTTCCAACAGTATGTTGTACGCCTTATAACTGCTTACGGAACAAAAGTTATGGGCACCGAAGTGACGGATACCTGGTCATAGTCCCCACGCCCTCGGTTTGTAGGCCCAGCCTCTACGTAAAGGGAAGTAGTCTTGCCCAAGATGCCGTGGGACTCGATAATAGAAATGTGACGATTAAAACATCTTGGCAATCCTGAACGGGGCAAGAAAACAAAATGAAAAGGGGGGTGCAGCATGAGGACTTCCCAAGGGGTCTCCTACCCTAGTACTACTCTTGTCCAAGCACGCTTAACTTCGGAATTCTGATGGGATCTGGTGCATTAGTACTGGTGTCATGTTGAGGGCGCAAAGCCCTTATGTGTTGTACTTTTTGTGGCTCACGACGATCGATCCAGGATGAATAAACAACGCCAAAAGAAGAAAAATGGATCAAAACTGATGAAAATGTACAATTTTGGGCTCCAAAAATAGGTACAACCGAGCAGGCTTATTGCCCCCATCGTCGAACTCTCAGAGAGCTTTCCAACGGTATGTTGTGCGCCATATAACTCTTTACGGATCAAAAGTTGTGGGCCCCAGAACGACGGAGACCTGGTCACATGCCCCATGTCCTCAGTTTGCAGGCCCAGCCTCTACGCAAAGCGAAGTAGTCTTGCCCAATATGTCGTGGGACTCGATAATATAAATGTGACGGATAAAGCATCTTGGCAATCCTGAACGGGGCAAAAAAACAAAACGAAAAGGGGGGTGTAACACGAGGACTTCCCAGGGCGTCTCCCATCCTAGTACTACTATCGCCCATGCACGCTTAAGTTCAAAATTTTGATGGGACCCAATATATTAGTATTGGTATGATCACATCCGCCATGTTGAGGGTGCAAAGCCCTTATGTGTTGTACTTTTCGCTGCTCACGATGAACGATCCGGGATGAATAAACAATGCAAAAAGAATATAAGTGACCCGAAACTAATGAAAATGTTCGATTTTGTGCTCCGAAAATAGGCGCAGCCGAGCAGGCTTGCTGCCACCATCGTAGAGCTCTTGAGAGCTCTCCAACGGTACGCTGTGCGCAGAATAACTCATTACGGATCAAAGTTATGGGCACCGGAGTGACGGAGACCTGGTCACAAGCACCACGACCTCGGTTTGTGGGCCCAGCCTCTGCGCGAAGCGAAGTTGTCTTGCCCAAGATGTCGTGGGACTTGATAACAGAAATGTGACGGATAAAGCATCTTGGCAAGTCTGAACGGGGCAAAAAAAAAAACGAAAAGGGGGTTGCCACACGAGGACTTCCTAGGGGATTACCCATCCTTGTACTACTCTCGTCCAAGCACACTTAACTTCGGAGTTCTGATGGTATCTGGTGCATTAGTACTGGTATGATCACACCCGTCATGTTGAGGGCACAAAGCCCTTTTGTGTCGTCAATTTGTGGCTCATGACGAACGATCCGGGATGAAGAAACAGTGCAAAAAGAAGAAAAGTTGCCCGAAATTAATGAAAATGTTCGATTTTGAGGTCCAAAAATTGGAGCAGCTGAGCAGCCTTGCTGTACCCGTCGTAGAACTCTTAGAGAGCTTTCCAATAGTATGTTGTGCGCCGTATAACTCCTTGCGGATTAAAAGTTATGGGCACCGGAGCGATGGAGACTTGGTCACATGCCCTTCGCCCTCGGTTTGCTGGCCCAGCCTCTACGCAAAGCGAAGTAGTGTTGCCCAAAATGTTGTGGGACTCAATAAAAGAAATGTGATGGATAAAGCATCTTGGCAATCCTGAACGGGGTAAAAAAATGAAACGAAAAGGGGTTACAACACGAGGACTTCCGAGGGGGTCTCCAATCCTAGTACTAGTCTCGCCCACGCACGCTTAACTTCAGAATTCTGATGGGATCTAGTGCATTAGTGATGGTATGATCGCACCCATCATGTTGAGGGCGCAAAGCCCTTTTGTGTTGTCCTTTTCGTGGCTCACGACGAACGATCCGAAAAGAAGAAACAGCGTAAAAAGAAGAAAAGATTGTAGAAGCTGATGAAAACATTTGATTTTTGGCTCCGAAAATAGGTGCAGCCGAGCAGGCTTTCTTCCCACATCGTAGAGCTTTCGGAGAGCTTTCCAACGGTATGCTGTGCGCCATATAACTCCTTACTAATCAAAAGTTATGGGCAACGGAACAACGGAGACTTGGTCATAGGCCCCACGCCCTCAGTTTGCTGGCCCAGCCTCTACGCGAAGCGCAGTTATCATGCCCAAGATACTGTGAGACTCGATAATAGAAATCTGACGGATAAAACTTCTTGGCAAGCCTGAACGGGGCAAAAAACCAAAACAAAAAGGGGGTGCAACACGAGGACTTCCCAGGGGGTCACCCGTCCTAATACTACTGTCGCCCAAGCACGCTTAACTTCGGAGTTCTGATGCGATTTGGTGCATTAGTGCTGGTTTGATTGCACCAGCCATGTTGAGGGTACAAAGACCGTATGTGTCGTCCTTTTCGCAGCTCACGACGAATGATTCGAGATGAAGAAACATTGCAAAAAAGAGAAAAATGGCCCAAAACTAATGAAAACATTCAATTTTGGGATCCAAAAAAGGCATAGCCGAGCTGGCTAGTTGCCCCTGTCGTAGAACTTTTGAGAGCTTTCCAACGGTATGTTGTGCGTCATATAACTCCTCACAGATCAAAAGTTATGGGCACCGGAGCGACGGAGACCTGGTCACAGGCCCCACGTCCTCGATTTGCGGGCCCATCCTCAAGGCAAAGTGAAGTAGTCTTCCCCAAGATTCCATGGGACTCAATAATAGAAATGTATTGGATAAAGCATCTTGGCAATCCTGAACGAGACAAAAAAACAAAACGAAAAAGGGGGGTGCAACGCGAGGACTTCCCAAGGGGTCTCCCATCCTAGGACTACTCTTGCCCAAGCACACTTAACTTCAGAATTATGATGGGATTCGGCGCATTAGTGCTGGTATGATCGTACCCGTCAAGTTGAGGGCATAAAGCCCTTATGTGTTGTCCTTTTTCGGTGCTTACGACGAACGATACCGGATGAATAAACAGCGCAAAAAAAAGAAAAGTTGTCCGAAATTAATGAAAAAGTTCTATTTTGGGCTCCGAAAATAGTCGCAGCCGAGCAAGCTTGCTGCCCCCGTCACAAAGCTCTAGGAGTGCTTTCCAATGGTATGCTGTGCGCTGTATAACTCCTTACAGATCAAAAGTTATGGGCACCGGAGTAACAGAGACCTAGTCACAAGCCCTACGCCCTCGGTTTGCGGCCTAGCCTCTACGCAAAGAGAAGTTGTCTTGCCAAGAAACTGTGGGACTCGACAATAGAAATGTGACGGTTAAAGCATCTTGGGAAGCCTGAACGGGGCAAAAAAAGAAAACGAAAAGTAGGGTGCAACACGACGACTTCCCAGGGGGTCACCCATCCTAGCATTACTCTCGTCCAATCACGCTTAACTTTGGAGTTCTGCTGGCATCCAGTTCATTAGTGCTGGTATGATCGCACCCGTCATGTTGAGGGCGCAAAGCACTTATGTGTTGTCCTTTTTGTGGCTCACGACCAACGATCCGGGATGAAGAAACTGCGTAGAAAGAAGAAAAGTGGCTAGCATTTGATTAAAATATTCATTTTTGGGCTCCAAAAATAGGCGCAGCCGAGCAAGCTTGCTGTCCCCATCATAGAGCTCTCGGAGAGCTTTTCAACAGTATGCTGTGCACCGCAAGACTCCTTACGGATCAGAAGTTATGGGCACCGGGATGACAGAGACCTGGTCACAGGCCCCACGCCCTCGGTTGTGGGCCCAGACTCTACCCGAAGCGAAGTTGTCTTGCCCAAGATGCCGCGGGACTTGATAATAGAAATGTGACAGATAAAACATCTTGGCAAGACCGAACAGGGAAAAAATGAAAACCAAAAGGGGGGTGCAACATGATGACTTCCCAGGGGGTTACCCATCCTAGTACTACTCTCACCCAAGCACACCTAACTTCGGAGTTCTGATGGGATCCGGTGCATTAGTGCTGGTATGATCTTACCCATCATGTTGAAGGCGAAAACACCTTATGTCTTGTCCTTTTCGTGGCTCACGACTAATAATCCAGGATGAAGTAACAGCAAAAAAAGAAGATAAGTGGCTAGAAATTGATGAAAACGTTCAATTTTGAGCTCCAAAAATAGGCGCAGCCGAGCAGGCTTGGTGCCGCCGTTGTAGAACTCTCGGAAAGCTTTCCAGTGGTATGTTGTGCTTCGTATAACTCCTTACGGATCAAAAGTTATGGGCACCGGAGTGACGGAGACCTGGTCATCTGCCCCACGACCTCGGTTTGCGGGCCCAACCTCTACGCAAAGTGAAGTAGTCTTGCCCAAGATACTGTGAGACTCGATAATAGAAATGTGATAGATAAAACATCTTGTCAATCCTGAACCTGGCAATAAAACAAAACGAAAAGGGGGGGTGCAACACGAGGACTTCCCAGGGGTCACCAATCCTTGTACTACTCTCGCCCAATCATGCTTAACTTCGGAATTCTGATGAGATCCGGTGCATTAGTGTTGGTATAATCGCACCCGTCATGGTGATGGTGCAAAGCCCTTTTGTGTTGTACTTTTCGTGGCTCACGACGAACGATCCGGGATGAATAAACAGCGCAAAAAGAAGAAAAGTGGCTATCTGAAAATGTTCAATTTTGGGCTCCGAAAATAGGCATAGCTGAGCATCGTAGAGCTCTCGAGAGCTTTCTAATAGTACGTAGCACACTACATAACTGATTACGGATTAAAAGTTATAGGCACCGGAATGACAGAGACCTGGTCACAGGCCCTACGCCATCGGTTTATGGGCCCAGCCTCTACGCAAAGCGAAGATGTCTTGCCCAAGATGCCGTCGCATTCGATAATAAAGTAACGGATAAAGCATCTTGGCAAGCCTAAACGGGGCAAAAAAAGAAAACAAAAAGAGAGGTGCAACACGAGGACTACCCAGGGGGTCACCCATCCTAGTAATACTCTCACCCAAGCACACCTAACTTCGGAGTTCTGATGGGATCCGGTGCATTAGTGCTGGTATGATCTTACCCATCATGTTGAAGGCGAAAACACCTTATGTCTTGTCCTTTTCGTGGCTCACGACTAATAATCCAGGATGAAGTAACAACACAAAAAGAAGATAAGTGGCTAGAAATTGATGAAAACGTTCAATTTTGAGCTCCAAAAATAGGCGCAGCCGAGCAGGCTTGGTGCCGCCGTTGTAGAACTCTCGGAAAGCTTTCCAGTGGTATGTTGTGCTCCGTATAACTCCTTACGGATCAAAAGTTATGGGCACCGGAGCGACGGAGACCTGGTCATCTGCCCCACGACCTCGGTTTGCGGGCCCAGCCTCTACGCAAAGCGAAGTAGTCTTGCCCAAGATACTGTGAGACTCGATAATAGAAATGTGACAGATAAAACATCTTGTCAATCCTGAACCTGGCAATAAAACAAAACGAAAATGGGGGGTGCAACACGAGGACTTCCCAGGGGTTACCCATCCTTGTACTACTCTCGCCCAAGCATGCTTAACTTCAGAATTCTGATGAGATCCGGTGCATTAGTGTTGGTATAATCGCACCCGTCATGGTGATGGCGCAAAGCCCTTATGTGTTGTACTTTTCGTGGCTCACGACGAACGATCCGGGATGAATAAACAGCGCAAAAAGAAGAAAAGTGGCTATCTGAAAACGTTCAATTTTGGGCTCCGAAAATAGGCATAGCTGAGCATTGTAGAGCTCTCGAGAGCTTTCTAACAGTACGTAGCACACCACATAACTGATTACGGATCAAAATTTATAGGCACCGGAGTGACGGAGACTAGGTCACAGGCCCTACGCCCTCGGTTTCTAGGCCCAGCCGCTATGCAAAGCGAAGTTGTCTTGCCTAAGATGCCGTCGCATTCGATAATAGAAAGTAACGGATAAAGCATCTTGGGAAGCCTAAACGGGGCAAAAAAAGAAAACAAAAAGAGAGGTGCAACACGAGGACTACCCAGGGGGTCACCCATCCTAATACTACTTTTGCCCAAGCACACTTAACTTTAGAGTTCTAATGGGATCCGGTATATTAATACTGGTATGATCGCACCCGTCATATTGAGGGAGCAAAGAGCTTATATGTCATGCTTTTCGCGACTCACGACAAACGATCCGGGATGAAGAAATAACGTAAAAAGAAGAAAAATTGCTCGAAACTGATGAAAACATTCGATTTTGGGCTCCAAAAATAGGCGCAGTCAAGCAGGCTTGGTGCCTCCGTCGTAGAACTATTGGAGAGCTTTCCAACGGTATGTTGTCCGCTGTATAACTCCTTACGGATCAAAAGTGATGGGCACCAGAGCGACGGAGACCTGGTCACATGCCCCACGCCCTCGGTTTGAGAGCCCAGCCTCTACGCAAAGCGAAGTAGTCTTGCCCAAGATACTGTGAGACTCGATAATAGAAATGTGACTGATAAAGAATCTTGGAAATCTGGAACGGGGCAAAAAAAGAAAACAAAAAGGGGGGTGCAACACGAGGACTTCCTAGGGGGTCTCCTATCCTAGCACTACTCTCGTCCGAGCACACTTAACTTCGGAATTCTGATAGGATCCGGTGCATTAGTGCTGGTTTGATCGCACTCGTCATGTTGAGGGCGAAAAGCCCTTATGTGTTGTCCTTTTTGCGGCTCACGACGAAAGATCCGGGATGAAGAAATAGCGAAAATAGAAAAAATGTGGCCTAAAACTGATGAAAACGTTCAATTTTGGGGTCCGAAAATAGGTGCAACCGAGCTGGCTTACTACCTCCATCGTAGAGATCTCGTTGAACTTTCCAATGGTATCCTATGGGCCGCATAACTGCTTACGGATCAAAAGTTATGGGCACTGAAGTACAGGGGACCAGGTCACAGGCCCCACGAGCTCAGTTTGCGTGCCCAGCCCCTCCACGAAGCGAAGTTGGCTTGCCCAAGATGCCGTGTGACTCGATAATAGAAATGTGATGGATAAAGCATCTTGGAAAGCCTAAATGGGGCAAGAAAATTTGAAAATAGTGGTGCAACACGAGGACTTCCTAGGGGGTTACCTATCCTAGTACTACTCTCGCCCAAGCACGCTTAACTTCGGAGTTCTGTTGGGATTCGGTGCATTAGTGCTGGTATGATCGTACCTATCAAGTTTAGGGAGCAAAACACTTATGTGTTGTCCTTTTCGCAGCTCAAGACCAACGATCCGGAATGAAGAAACTTCGTAAAAAGCAAAAAAGTGGCCAGAAACTGATTAAAACGTTTGATTTTGGGCTCCAAAAATAGGCGCATTAGAGCAATCTTGTTGCGCCCATCGTAGAACTCCCGCAGAGCTTTTCAATGGCATGCAGTGCACCGCATAACTCCTTACAGATCAAAAGTTATGGGCACCGGAGTGACGGAGACCTAGTCACAGGCCCCACGCCTTCAGTTTGCGGGCCCAACTTCTACGCTAAGCGAAGTTGTCTTGCCCAAGAAGCCGTGGGACTTGTTAATAGAAATGTGGCAGATAAAACACCTTGGCAAGCCCGAACGGGGAAAAAAAGAAAATGAAAAGGGGGGGGTGCAACACGAGGACTTCCCAGGAGGTCACCCATCTTAGTACTACTCTCGCCCAAGCAGGTTTAACTTCGGAGTTCTAACAGGATCCAGTGCATTAGTGCCGGTATGGTTGCACCCGTCATGTTGAGGGTGCAAAGATCTTATGTGTTGTCCTTTTTGCTGCTCACAACGAACGATCAGAAATGAAGAAACAGCTCAAAAAGAAGAAAAGTGGCCCAAAACTGATGAAAACGTTCGATTTAGGACACCAAAATAGGTGCAGCAGAGTAGGATTGCTGCCTCCATCATAGAGCTCCCAGAGAGTTTTCAAACTGTATGCTATGCACCGCATAACTCCTTATGGATGAAAAGTTATGGGCACCGGAGCAACGAAGACCTAGTCACAAGCCCCACGCCCTTGGTTTGCGGGCCCAACCTTTACATGAAGTGAAGTCGTCTTGCCCAAGATGCCGTGGGACTCGAGAATAGAAATGTAATGGATAAGCATCTTGGAAATCCTGAACGGGGGAAAAACACAAAACGAAAAGGGGGGTGCAACACGAGAACTTCCCATGGGGTCTCCCATCCTTGTACTATTCTCGCCCAAGCACGTTTAACTTCTGAATTATGATGGGATCTGGTGCATTAGTGCTGGTATGATCATACCCGTCATCTTGAGGGTGCAAAATGCTTACGTGTTGTCATTTTCGTGGCTCACGACGAACGATTCGGGAACAAGAAACAGCGGAAAATGAAGAAAAGTGGCCTGAAACTGATGAAAATGTTAGATTTTGGGGTTCAAAAATAGGCGCAACCGAGCAGGCTAGTTGCCCCCGTCGTAGAGCTCTTGTAGAGAATTCCAATAGTATGATGTGCGCCGCATAACTCCTTACGGATCAAAAGTTATAGGCACCGGAGTGACGGAGACCTGCTCACAGGCGCTACGCCCTCGGTTTGCGGGCCCAACCTCTACGCGAAGCGAAGTTGTCTTGCCCAAGATGCCATGGAAATTGATAAAAGATATGTAACGGATAAAACATATTGGCAAGGTTGAACGGGGAAAAAAAAATCAAAAGTGGGGTGCAACACGAGGACTTCCCCGGGGGTCACCCATCCTAGTACTACTCTCGCCCAAGCATGCTTAACTTCGGAGTTCTGATGGGATCCGGTGCATTAGTGCGGGTATGATCGCACCTATCATGTTGAGGGCGCAAAAACCTTATGTGTTGTCCTATTCGCGGCAAAGGACGAACGATCCGGGATAAAGAAACGGTTCAAATGCAAGAAAGGTGGCCAGAAAATGATGAAAATGCTAGTTTTTGGGGTTCAAAAATAGGCGCAGCCAAGCAAGCTTGCTACCCCCATTGTAGATTTCTCATAGAGTATTCCAACGGTATATTGTGCTCCTCATAACTCCTTATGGATTAAAAGTTATGGGCACCGGAGTGACGGAGACTTGGTCACAGGCCTAACGCCCTCGATTTGCGAGCCCAACCTCTACGCAAAGCGAAGTTGTCTTGCCCAAGATGCCGTGTGACTCAAAAAAAGAAATGTGATGGAAGAAGTAACTTGGCAAGGCTGAACGGGGCAAAAAAACAAAACGAAAAGGGGGGTGCAACACGAGGACTTCCAAAGGAGTCACCCATCCTAGTACTACTCTCCCAAGCACGCTTAACTTCTGAGTTCTGATAGGATCCCATGCATCAGTGCTAGTATGATCACACCCATTATGTTGAGGGCGCAAAGCCCTTATGTGTCGTCCTATTCGCATCTCACGACAAACGATCTGGGATGAAAAAATAGCACAAAAAGAAGAAAAGTGGCCCAAAACTGATGAAAATGTTCGATTTTGGGGTCTGAAAAGAGGCACAGCCGAGCATGCTTGGTGCCCCTGTCATAGAACTCTTGGAGAGCTTTCCAATGGTATGTTGTGTGCCGTATAACTCTTTACGGATCAAAAAATATGGGCACCAGAGCGACAGAGACTTGGTCACAGGCCCCACGCCCTAGGTTTGCCAGTCCAGCCTCTAAGCAAAGCGAAGTAGTCAAGCCCAGGATGCCGTGGGACACGATAATCGAAATATAACAGACAAAGCATCAGGGTAATCCTGAACGGGGGAAAAAAAGAAAACAAAAAGGAGGGTGCAACACAAGGACTTCCCAGGCGGTCACCCGTCCTTGTACTACTCTCGGCCAACCACGCTTAACTTCAGAGTTTTGATGGGCTCCGGTGCATTAGTTCTAGTCTGATCGAAACCGTCAAGTTTAGTTCGCAAAGCCCTTATGTGTTGTCCTTTTTGCAGCTCACAACGAATGATCCGGGATGAAGAAACTTCGACAAAAGAAGAAAAGTGGCTAGAAATTGATTAAAACGTTCGATTTTGGACTCCAAAAATAGGTGCAACCGAGTAGGATTGCTAGCACTATCGTAGAGCTCTCAAAGAGCTTTTCAACGGTATGCTGTGCACTGTATAACTCCTTACGGATCAAAAGTTATGTGCACCGGAGTGACGGAGACCTCGTCATAGGCCCCACGCCCTCGGTTTGCTGGCCCAGCCTCTACGTTAAGCGAAATTGTCTTGCCCAAGATGTCGAGGGACTTGATAATAGAAATGTGACGGATAAAACATCTTGGCAAGCCCGAACGGGAAAAAAACGAAAACGAAAAGGGGATGGCAACACGAGGACTTCCTAGAGGGTCACCCATCCTAGTACTACTCTCGCCCAAGCACGCTTAACTTCGGAGTTCTGAAGGGATCCAGTGCATTTGTGCTGGTATGATCACACCCGTCATGTTAAGGGCGCAAAGCCCTAATGTGTCGTCCTTTTCGCAGCTCCCGATGAACGATATGGGATGAAAAAATTGCGCAAAAAGAAGAAATATGGTTTGAAACTGATGAAAACGTTCAATTTTGGACACTAAAAATAGGCGCAGTCGAGCAAGATTGGTGCCCCCATCGTAGAGCTCCCAGAGAGCTTTTCAACGGTATGTTATGCGCTGTATAACTCCTTACGGATCAAAAGTGATGGGAACCGGAGCGACAGAGACCTGGTCACAATCCCCACGCCCTCGATTTGTGGGCCTAGCCTCTACGCAAAGCGAAGTTGTCTTGCCCAAGATGTTGTGTGACTCGATAATAGAAATATGACGGACAAAGCATCTTCACAAGCCCAAACTGGGCAAAAAAGCTAAATGAAAAAGGTGGTGCAACACAAGGACTTCCCAGGGGGTCCCCCATCCTAGTACTACTCTCGCCCAAGCACGTTTAACTTGGAATTCTTAAGGGATCTGGCGCATTAGTACTGGTATGATCGCACCCGTCATATTGAGGGAGCAAAGACCTTATGTGTCATCTTTTTCGCAGCCCACGACGAACGATCCAGGATGAAGAAACAACGCAAAAAGAAGAAAAATAGACCAAAACTAATGAAAATATTCAATTTTGGGATCCGAAAATAGTCGCAACCGAGTAGGCTTGGTTGCCCCATCGTAGAACTCTCGGAGAGCTTTGCAACGGTATGTTGTGCGCCGTATAACTCCTTACGGATCAAAAGTTATGGGCACAGGAGCTACGGAGACCTAGTCACAAGCCCTACGCCCTCGGTTTGCGGGCATAGCCTCTACGCAAAGCGAAGTAGTCTTGCCCAAGATGCCGTGAGACTCAAAAATAGAAATGTGACGGATAAAGCATCTTTGCAATCCTGAACGGGGCAAAAAAACAAAACGAAAATGGGGGTGCAACACGAGGACTTCCCAGGGGGTCTCCCATCCTAGTACTACTCTCGGACAAGCACTTATTTGTTGATGAAAACATTCGATTTTGGGCTCCGAAAATTGGTGCAACTGAGCAGGCTTGGTGCCCCCATCGTACAGCTCTCGTAGAGCTTTCCAACGGTATGCTGTGCACCGCATAACTCCTTAAGGATCAAAAGTTATGGTCACTAGAATGATGGAGACCTGGTCACAGGCCCCACGCCCTCAGTTTGCGGGCCCAAGCTCTACGCGAAGCGAAGTTGTCTTTCCCAAGATGCCGTGTGACTCGATAATAGAAATGTGACATATAAAGCATCTTGGCAAGCCCCAATAGGCAAAAAAAGTAAATGAATAGGGGGTACAACACGAGGACTTCTCAGGGGGTCACCCATCCTAGTACTACTTTCGCCCAAGCATGCTTAACTTCAAAGTTCTGATGGGATCCATTGCATTAGTGCTGGCATGATCGCACCCGTCATGTTGAGGGCGCAAAGACCTTATGTGACGTCCTTTTCGCGGCTCACGACGAACGATTCGGGATGAATAAACAGCACAAAAAGAAGAAAGGTAGCACGAAACTAATGAAAATGTTCAAATTTGGGCTCCGAAAATAGGTTCAGCCGAGTAGGCTAGGTGTCCCGGTCGTAGAGCTCTAAAAGAGCTTTCCAACTATATGTTATGCGCCGTATAACTCCTTACGGATCAAAGGTTATGGGCACCGGAGCGACGGAGACCTAGTCACAAGCCCCACGCCCTCGGTTTGCTGTCCCAGCCTCTACGCAAAGCGAAGTTGTCTTGCCCATGATGCCGTGAGATTCGATAACAGAAATGTGTCGGATAAAGCATCTTGGCAAGCCTGAACGGTTCAAAAAAACAAAACAAAAAGGGGGTGGAACACGAGGACTTCCCAAGGGGTCACCCATCCTAGTAATACTCTCGCCCAAGCACGCTTAACTTCGGAGTTCTGATTGGATCCAGTGCATTAGTGCCGGTATGATCGCACATGTCATGTTAAGGGCGCAAAGACCTTATGTGTCGTCCTTTTCGCAGCTCACGACCAACGATCTGGGATGAAGAAACATTTCAAAGAGAAGATAGTGGCCCGAAACTAATGAAAATGATTGATTTGGGCTCCAAAAACAGGCGCAGCCAAGCAGGCTGGGTGTCCCTGTCGTAGAGCTCTAAAAGAGCTTTCCAACTGTACGCTGTGTGCCGTATAACTCCTTACGGATGAAAGGTTATAGGCACCGGAGTGACGAAGACCTGGTCACAAGGCCCACGCCCTCGGTTTACTGTCCCAGCCTCTACGCAAAGCGAAGTAGTCTTGCCCATGTTGTTGTGGGACTTGATAATAGAAATGTGACAGAAAAAGCATATTGGCAACCCTGAACGGGGCAAAAAAACAAAACAAAAAGGGGGTGCAAGACGAGGACTTCTCAGGGGGTCTCCCATCCTATTACTGCTCTCGCCCAAGCACGCTTAACTTCGGAATTCTGTTAGCATCCGGTGCATTAGTGCTGGTATGATCACACCCATCATGTTGAGGGCGCAAAGCCCTTATGTGTCCCTTTTTTTGCAGCTCACGACTAACGATTTGGGATGAATAAACAGCACAAAAAGAAGAAAAGTGGCCCAAAACTAATGAAAACGTTCAATTTTAGGCTCTGAATGTAAGTGCAGTTGAGCAAGCTTGCTGCTCCCATCGTAGAGCTCTAAGAGAGCTTTCCAACGACATATTGTGCGCCGCATAACTCCTTACGGATCAAAAGTTATGGGCAACGGAGTGACGAAGACCTGGTCACAGGTCCCACGCCCTTGGATTGCGAGCCCAGCCTGTACGTGAAATAAAGTTGCCTTGCCCAAGATGCCGTGGGACTCGATAATAGAAAAGTGACGGATAAAGCATCTTGGCAAGCCTGAACGGGGCAAAAAAACAAAACTAAAAGGGGGCCCAACCCGAGGACTTCCCAAGGGGTCACCCGTCCTAGTACTACTCTCGCCCAAGCACACTTAACTTCAGAGTTCAGATGGGGTCCGATGCATTAATGATGGTATGATCTCACCCGTCTTGTTAAGGGCACAAAGCACTTATGTGTTGTCCTTTTCGCGACTCACGACCAACGATTCGGGATGAAGAAACAGTGCAAAAAGAAGAAAAGTGGCTAGAAATTGATGAAAACGTTCAATTTTAGGCTACAAAAATAGGCGTAGCTGAGCAGGCTTGCTGCCCCCATCGTACAGCTCTCGGAGAGCTTTTCAACGGTATGTTGTGCACCGCAAAACTCCTTACAGATCAGAAGTTATGGGCATCGGAGTGACGGAGACCGGGTCATAAGCCCCACGCCGTCGGTTTATGGGCCCAGCCTCTATGCGAAGCGAAGTTGTCTTGCTCAAGATGCTGTGGGACTCGATAATAGAAATATGATGGTTAAAGGTTCTTGGCAAGCCCGAACGGGGCACAAAAACGAAACGAAAATGGGGGTGCAACACGAAGACTTCCCAAGGGGTCACCGATCCTAGTACTACACTCGCCAAAGCACGCTTCACTTCGAAGTTCTGATTGGATCCGGTGCATTAGTACGGATATGATTGCACACGTCATGTTGAGGGGATAAAGCCCTTATGTGTCGTCCTTTTCGTGGCTCACAACGAACGATCCAAGAAGAAAAACAGCGCAAAATGAAGAAAAGTGGCCCGAAACTGATGAAAACGTTCGATTTTGGGGTGCGAAAACAGGCGCCTCCTAGCAAGCTAGTTGCCCCTGTCGTAGAACTCTCGGAGAGCTTTCCAATTGTAAGTTGTGCGCAGTATAACTCCATATGGATCAAAAGTTATCGGCACCGGACCGACAGAGACCTGGTCACAGGCCCCATGCCCTCGATTTGCGGGCCCAGCGTCTACGCAAAGCGAAGTAGTCTTGCCCAAGATACCGTGGGACTCGATAATAGAAATGTGACTGATAAAGCATCTTGGCAATCCAGAACCGGGTAAAAAAACAAAACGAAAAGGGGGTGCAACACGAGGACTTCCCAGGGGGTCACCCATCTTAGTACTACTCTTGCCCAAGCACGCTTAACTTCAGAATTCTGATGGGATCTAGTGCATTAGTGCTGGTACGATCACACCCGTCATGTTGAGGGTGCAAGGCCCTTATGTGTTGTCCTTTTCGCGGCTTACGACGAACGATTCGGGATGAAGAAACAGTGAAAAAAGAAGAAAAGTGGCCCGAAACTGATGAAAACATTCGATTTTGGGCTTCAAAAATAGGCGCAGGCAAGCTGCCCCGTCATAGATCTCTCGTAGACCTTTCTAACGTTATTCTGTGCGCCACATAACTCCTTACGGATCAAGAGTTATGGGCACCGGAGTGACGGAGAGTTGGCCACAGGCCCCATGCCCTCGGTTTGCGTGCCCAGCCTCAACGCAAAGCAAAGTTGTCTTGCCCAAGATGCCGTGGTACTCCATAATACAAATATGATGGATAAATAATTTTGGCAAGCCTGAACGGAGAAAAAAATGGAAACGAAAAGGGAGGTGCAACCCGAGGACTTCCTAAGGGGTCACCCATCCTAGTACTATTCTTACCCAAGCACACTTAACTTCGGAGTTCTGATGGGATCCGGTGCATTAGAGCTGGTCTGATCCCACTTGTCTTGTTAAGGGCACAAAGCCCTTGTGTGTCGTCCCTTTCGCGACTCACGACGAACGATCTGGGATGAAGAAACAGCGCAAAAAAAAAAAAAAAAAGTGGTACGAAACTGATGAAAACATTCAATTTTGGGCTCTGAAAATAGGCGCTACAAAGAAGGCTTGGTACCTCCGTTGTAGAACTCTCGGATAGCTTTCCAATGGTATGTTGTGCTCCGTATAACTCCTTACCGATCAAAAGTTATAGCCACCGGAGCGACGGAGACCTAGTCACAAGCCCCACGCCCTCAGTTTGCGGGCCTAGCGACTACGAAAAACGAAGAAGTCTTGCCCAAGATGCCGTTGAACTTGATAAGAGAAATGTGACGGATAAAGCATTTTGGAAATCCTAAACAGGGCAAAAAAACAAAATGAAAAGGGGGTTGCAACACGAGGACTTCCCAAGGGGTTAACCATCCTAGTACTACTCACGCCTAAGCACGCTTAACTTCGGAGTTCTGATGGGATCTCATGCGTTAATGCTGGTATGATCACACCTGTCATGTTAAGGGTGCAAAGCCCTTATGTGTCGTCCTTTTTGCGGCTCACGACGATCGATCCGAGATGAAGAAACAACACAAAAAGAAGAAAAGTGGCCCAAAATTGATGAAAATGTTGGATTTTGGTTCTGAAAATAGGCGCAGCCGAGCAAGCTGGCAACCCTCGTCGTAAAACTCTGGGAGAGCATTCCAACAGTATGTTGTGCGTCGTACAACGCCTTACGGATCAAAAGTTATGGGCGTCTAAATGACGGAGAATTGGTCACAGGCCCCACACCCTCGGTTTGCGAGCCCAGCCTCCACACAAAGCAAAATAGTCTTGCCCACGATGTCGGGGGACTCGATAATAGAAATGTGACGGATAAAGAATCTTGGCAATCTTGAACAGGGCAAAAAAACAAAACGAAAAGGGAGGTGCAACACGGGGACTTCCGAGGGGGTCTCCCATCCTAGTACTACTCTTGCCCAAGCACGCTTAACTTCGGAATTCTAATGGGATTCGGTGCATTAGTGCTGGTATGATCGTACCAGTCCTATTGTGGGCGCAAAGCCCTTATGTGTTGTCCTTTTCGCGGCTTACGACAAACAATCCAGGATGAAGAAACGGCATAAAAAGAAGAAAAATGGCCCAAAACAGATAAAAACATTCAATTTTGGGAGTTGAAAATAAGTGCAGCCGAGCAGGTTTGCTGCCCCTGTTGCAGAGCTCTCGTAAAGCTTTCCAACGGTATGGTGTGTGCCACATAACTCCTTACGGATCATAAGTTTGGGCACTAGAGCGACAGAGACAGGCCCCATGCCCTCGGTTGGCGGGCCCATCCTCTACGCGAAGCGAAGTTGTCTTGCCCAAGATGCCGTGGGACTCGATAATAGAATTGTTACGGATAAAGCATCTTGGCAAGCCTGAACGGGGCAATAAAACAAAATGAAAAAGGGGGGCAACACGAGGACTTCCCAAGGGGTCACCCATCCTAGTACTATTCTCGCCCAAGCACGCTTCACTTCGGCATTCTGATGGGATCCGATGCATTAGTGCTGATATGATTGCACCCGTCATGTTTAGGGCAAAAAGCCCTTATGGGTCATCATTTTCGCAGCTCACGACGAAAGACCCGGGATGAAGAAACAGCGAAAAAGAAGAAAAGTGTACCGAAACTAATAAAAACGTTCGATTTTGTACTCCAAAAATAGGCGTTGCCAAGTCGGCTTGGTGCCCATGTCGTTGAACTCTCGGAGAGCTTTCCAACGGTATATTGTTCGCCGTATAACTCATTGCGGATCAAAAGTTATGGGCACCAGAGTGACGGAGACCTAGTCACAGGTCCCACGCCCTCGGTTTACTGGCCCAACCTCTACGCAAAATGATGTAGTCTTGCACAAGATGTTGTGGTACACGATAATAGACATGTGACGGATAAAGCATCTGGGTAAGCCCGAATTGGGCAAAAAAAGAAAACAAAATGGGGGGTGCAACACGAGGACTTCCCAAGGGGTCACCTATCCTAGTACTACTCTCGCCTAAGCACGCTTAAATTCGGAGTTCTGATGGGATCTGGTGCATTAGTGCTGGTATGATTTCACCCGTCATGTTGAGGGTGCAAAGCCTTTATGTGTTGTCCTTTTCGCGGCTCACGACGAACGATCCAGGAAGATGAAATAGTGCAAAAAGTAGAAAAGTGGCCCAAACCTGATAAAAATGTTCAATTTTGGCCTATGAAAATAGGTGAAGCCGAGGAGGCTTACTGCCCCCTTCGTAGAGCTTTCAGAGAACTTTCCAACGGTATGCTGTGCGCCGCATAACTCCATACGGATCAAAAGTTATGGGCCCCGGAGTGATAGAGACTTGGTCATAGGCCCCATGCCCTTAGTTTGGGGGGCCAGCCTCTATGCGAATCAAAGTTGTCTTGCGCAGGATGCCGTGGGATTCGATAATAGAAATGTGACGGATAAAGCATCTTGGCAAGCCTGAACGGGGAAAAAAAAGAAAATGAAAAGGGGGGTTCAACACGAGGACTTCTGAGGGGGTCACCTATACTAGTACTACTCTTGCCTAAGCATGCTTAACTTCGGAGTTATGATGGGATCCAGTGCATTAGTGCTAGTATGATCACACCCGTCATGTTAAGGGCGCAAAGCCCTTATGTGTTGTCTTTTTTGTGGCTCACGATGAACGATCCGGGATGAAGAAACAGTGCAAAAAGAAGAAAGTGGCCCAAAACTGATGAAAACATACGATTTTGGGTTTCGAAAATAGGCGCAGCTGAGAGAACTTTGTTGCCCCCGTTGTAGAGCTCTCGGAGAGCTTTCGAACAGTATTCTGTTCGCCACATAACTCCTAACGGATCAAAAGTTATGGGCACCAGAGCGACGGGTACCTAATCACAGGCCCCACGCCCTCAGTTTGCGGGCCCAACGTCTACGCGAAGGGAAGTAGTCTTGCCCATGATGCTGTGGGACTCGATAATAGAAATGTGACGGATAAAGCATCTTGGCAAGCCTGAAATGGGGGAAAAAAGAAAATGAAAATGGGGGTGCAACACGAGGACTTCCTGGGGGTCACCCATCCTAGTACTACACTTGCCCAAGCACACTTAACTTCGGAGTTCTGATGGGATTCGATGCATTACTGCTGGTATAATCACACCGGTCATGTTGAGCGCAGAAAGACCTTATGTGTCGTCCCTTTCGCGGCTCACGATGAATGATCTGGGATGATGAAACAACAGTAAAAGAACAAAAGTAGCCCAAAATTGATAAAAACATTCGATTATGGGCTCCGAAAATAGTCACACCTGAGCAGGCTTGTTGCCCCCATCGTAGAACTCTAAGAGAGCTTTCCAACGGTATGTTGTGTGCCATATACCTCCTTATGGATCAAAAGGTATGGGACCAGAGCGACGGAGACCTGGTCACAGGTCCCATAACCTCAGTTTGCGGGCCCAGCCTCTACGCAAAGCGAAGTAGTCTTGCCGAAGATGCCGTGGGAATCGATAATAGAGATGTGACAAATAAAACAACTTGGCAATCCTGAACGGGGCAAAAAAACAAAACGAAAAGGGGGGTTCAACACGATGACTTCCCAGGGGGTCTCCCATCCTAGTACTACTCTTGCCCAAGCACGCTTAACTTCAGAATTCTAATGGGATCCGGCGCATTAGTGCTGGTATGATCACACCTGTCAAGTTGAGGGCACAAAGCACTTATGTGTTGTCCTTTTCGCGACTCAAGACGAATGATCCGAGATGAAAAAATAGCGCAAAAAAAAAAGAAAAGTGGCCCAAAACTTTTGAAAACATTCGATTTTGGGCTCCGAAAATAGGCACAGCCGAGTAGCCATCATGTCCCTGTCGTAGAGCTCTTATAGAGCTTTTCAACGGTATACTGTGTGCCGCATAACTCCTTACGGATCAAAAGTTATGGGCACCGGTGTGACGAAGACCTGGTCATATGGCCCACGCCCTCGGTTTGCGGGCACGGCCACTATGTGAAGCGAAGTTGTCTTGCCCAAGATGCCGTGCAACTCGATAAAGAATCTTGGCAAGCCTGAACGGGGCAAAAAAATAAAACGAAAAGAGGGGTGCAATACGAGTACTTCCCAAAGGTTCAATGATCCTAGTGCTATTCTCGACCAAGCACACTTAACTTCGGAGTTCTGATTGGATCTAGTGCATTAGTGCTGGTATGATCGCACCCGTCATGTTGAGGTCACAAAGCCCTTATGTGTCGTCCTTTTCGTCGATCACGACGACCGATCTTGGTTGAAGAAACAACGCAATAGAAGAAAAGTTACCCAAAATTGATGAAAATATTCAATTTTGGTCTCCGAAAATAGGCGCAGCCGAGCAGGCTTTCTGCCCTCGTCATAGAGCTCTCAGAGAGCTTTCTAACGGTATGCTGTGTGCTGCATAAATCCTTACAGATCAAAAGTTATGGGCATCGGAGCGATGGAGACCTGGGCACTGGCCCTGCGCCCTCAATTTGCGGGCCTAGCCTCTACGTGAAGCGAAGTTGTCTTGCCCAATATTCTGTGGGACTCGATAATAGAAATGTGACGGATAAAACATCTTGGCAAGCCGGAACCGGGCAAAAAAAGAAAACGAAAAGGGAGGTGCAACACGAGGACTTCTTAGGGGGTTACCCATCCTTGTACTACTCTCGCCCAAGCATGTTTAACTTCGGAGTTCTGATGGGATTCGGTGCATTGCTGCTGGTATGATCGCACCAGTCATGTTGAGGGCGCAAAGCCCTTATGTGTTGTCCTTTTCGCGTCTCACGACGAACGATCCAGGATAAAGAAACTACGTAAAAAGAAGAAAAGTGGCCCGAAACTAATGAAAACGTTCAATTTTGGGCTCCAAAAATAAAGGCAACCGAGAAAACTTTGCAGCCCCTATCGTAGAGCTCTCGGAGAGCTTTCCAACTGTATGTTATACGCCGCAAAACTCCTTATGGATCAATGGTTATGGGCACCGAAGTGACGGAGACTAGGTCAAAGACCCCACGCCCTCGGTTTGTGGGCCCAGCCTCAACGTGAAGCCAAGTTGTCTTGCCCAAGATGCCGTGGGACTCGATAACAGAAACGTGATGGATAAAGTAACTTGGCTAGCCTAAACGGGGCAAAAAAAGAAAATTAAAATGGGGGGGTGCATCACGAGGACTTCACAGAGGGTCACCAATCCTAGTACTACTATCGCCCAAGCATGCTTAACTTCCGAGTTCTGATGGGATCTGGTGCATTAGTGCTGGTATGATCGCACCCGTCATGTTGAGGGCGTAAAGCCCTTAGGTATGGGCCTTTTTGCAGCTCACGACGGACGATCAGAGAAAAAGAAACAGCGTAAAAAAAAATGGCACAAAACTAATGAAAACGTTTGATTTTGGGCTCTGAAGTAGGCGCAGCCGAGCAGAGTTGTTGTCCTCGTCGTAGAGCTCTCAGAGAGGTTGCCAATAGTGTGTTGTGGGTCGTATAACTCCTTACGGATCAAAAGTTATGGGCACCGGAGCGACGGAGACCTGGTCACAGGCCCCACGCCCTCGGTTTGCGGGCCCAGCCTCTACGCGAAGCAAAGTTGTCTTGCCCAAGATGCCGTGGGACTCGATAATAGAAATGTGACGGATAAAGCATCTTGGCAAGCCTGAATGGGGCAAAAAAAGAAAACGAAAAGTTGGGTGCAACACGAGGACTTCCCAAGGGGTCACCCATCCTTGTACTACTCTCGCCCAAGCATGCTTAACTTCAGAGTTCTTATGGGATCCGGTGCATTATTGCTGGTACGATCGCACCCGTCATGTTGAGTGTACAAAGCCTTTATTTGTCGTCCTTTTTGCGGCTCCCGAGGAACAATCTGGGATAAAGAAACAGCGCAAAAAAAAGAAAAGTGTCCCGAAACTGATGAAAACGCTGAATTTTAGGCTCCGAAAATAAGAGCAGCTGAGCAGGCTTGGTGCCCTCGTCGTACAGCTCTCGGAGAGCTTTCCAACTGTATGTTGTGCGCCACATAACTCCTTACGGATCAATAGGTATGGGTACCGGAGTGACGGAGACCAGGTCACAAACCCCACACCCTCGTTTGCGGGCCCAGCCTCTATGCGAAGCCAAGTTGTCTGCCCAAAATGCCGTGGGACTCGATAATAGAGATGTGACGGATAAAGCATCTTGGCAAGCCTAAATAGGGCAAAAAAAGAAAACTAAAAAGGGGGGTGCATCACGAGGACTTCACAGAGGGTCACCCATCCTAGTACTACTTTCGTCCAAGCACACTTAACTTTAGAGTTCTGATGGGATCTGGTGCATTAGTGCTGGTATGATCGCACTCGTCATGTAGAAGGAGCAAAGCCCTTATGTTTTGTCCTTTTTGCGGCTCACGAAGAACGATCCGGGATGAAGAAACAGCACTAAAAGAAAAAAAGTGGCACAAAACTAATGAAAACGTTCGATTTTGGGCTCTGAAAATTGGCGCAGCCGAGCAGCCTCGGTGCCCCTCTCGTAGAGCTCTCGGAAAGATTTCGAACTGTATGTTGTGTGCTGCATAACACCTTACGGATCAAATGTTATGGGCATTGGAGCGACGGAGACCTGGTCACAGGCCCCACGCCCTCGGTTTGAGGGCCCAGCCTCTACGCGAAGCGAAGTAGTCTTGCCCAAGATGCCGAGGGACTAGATAATAGAAATGTGACAGATAAAGCATTTTGTCAAGCCTGAACGAGGCAAAAAAACAAAACAAAAAGGGGTGCAACACGAGGACTTCCCAAGGGGTCTCCCAGCCTAGTACTACTCTCTCTCAAGCATGCTTAACTTCAGAGTTCTTATTGGATTCGGTGCATTAGTGCTGGTATGATCACACCCGTCATGTTGAGGGCTCAAAGCCCTTATGTGTTGTCCTTTTTCGCATCTCACGACTAACAATCAGGGATGAAAAAACAGCGCAAAAAGAAGAAAAGTGGCCTGAAATTGATGAAAACGTACGATTTTAGGCTCCAAAAATAGGAGTAGTCGAGAAAACAATGCTACTCCCGTCGTAGAGCTCTCGGAGAGCTTTCCAACGAATTGTCATGCGTCGCATAACTCCATACGGATCGAAAGTTATTGGCACCGGAGCGACGGAGACCTGGTCACAAGACCCACGCCCTCGGTTTTTTTGGCACAGCCTCTAGGCGAAGGAATGTAGTTTTGCCCAAGATGCCGTGGGACTCGATAATAGAAATGTCACAGATAAAGCATCTGGGGAAGCCTAAACGGGGCAAAAAAAGAAAATGAAAAATGGGGTGCAACACGAGGACTTCCCCGGGGGTTACTTATCCTAGTACTACTCTCGTCCAAGCACGCTTAACTTTTGAGTTCTGATTGGATCTGGTGCATTAGTGTTGGTATGATCGCACACGTCATGTTGAGCGCGCAAACCCGTTATGTGTCATCCTTTTCGTGGCTCACGATGAATGATCCGGGATTAAGAAACTACGTAAAAAGAATAAAAGTGGACCAAAACTGATGAAAATGTTTGATTTTGGGTTGCAAAAATTGACGCAACCAACCACACTTGCTGACCTTATCGTAGAGCTCTTGGAGAGCTTTCCAACGGTATGCTGTGCGCCGCATAACTTTTTACAGATCAAAAGTTATGGGCACTGGAGCGACGGAGACTTGGTCATAGGCCCCACGCCCTCGGTTTGCGTGCCCATCTTCTACGCGAAACGAAGTTGTCTTGCCCAAGATGCCGTAGGACTCGATAATAGAAATGTGATGGATAAAGCATCTTGGCAGGCCTGAACGGGGCAAAAAAAAAACAAAAAGGGGGCTGCAACACAAGGACTTCCCCGGGGGTCACCCATTCGAGTACTACTCTTGCCCAAGCACGCTTAACTTCAGAGTTCTAATGGGATCCAGTGCATTAGTGCTGGTATGATCGCACCCGTCATGTTGAGGGCGCAAAGACCTTATGTGCCGTCCTTTTCGCGGATAACGACGAGCGATCTGGGATGAAAAAAAAAAGCACAAAAAGAATAAAAGTGGCCCAAAATTGATGAAAACGTTCAATTTTGGGCTCTAAAAATAGGCGCAACCGAACAGGCTTAATGACCCCATCGTAGAGCTCCCGGAGAGCTTTCCAACGGTATGCTATGCGCCATATAACTCTTTATGGATCAAAAATTATGGGCACCCGAGCGACGAAATCTTGGTCACAAGCCCTACGCCCTCGGTTTGTGGGCCTAGCCTCTCTGCGAAGCGAAGTTGTCTTGCCCAAGAAGCCGTGGGACTCGAGAAAAGAAATGTGACAGATGAAGAATCTTGGCAAGCCTGAAGGGGGCAAAAAAACAAAACGAAAAGGGGGGTGCAACACGAGGACTTTCTAGGGGGTCTCCCATCCTTGTACTACTCCCGCCCAAGCACGCTTAACTTTAGAATTCTTATAGGATCCGGTGCATTAGTGCTGGTGCGATTGCACCCGTCATATCGAGGGCACAAAGCCCTTATGTGTTGTCCTTTTCGCAGCCCACGACGAATGATCGGAGATGAAGAAACATTGCAAAAAGGAGAAAAGTGGCCCAAAACTGATGAAAACGTTTGATTTTGGGCTCCGACAATAGGCGCAGCTGAGTAGGCTTGCTGCCCCCGTCGTAGAGCTCTCGAAGTGCTTTCCAACGATATACTGTGCGCCGCATAACTCATTACGGATCAAATGTTATGGGCAATAGAGTGACGGAGACCTGGTCACATGCCCCACACCTACGAGTACTTCCTAGGGGGTTTTGATGAAAGAGCGCAAAAAGAAGAAAAGTTGCCCGAAATTGATGAAAATGTTCGATTTTGGGCTACAAAAATAGACGCAACCGAGTAGGCATGCTACCCCGGTCGTAGAGCTCTCGGAGAGCTTTGCAATGGTATACTGTGCGCCGCATAACTCCTTACGGTTCAAACATTACGGGCACCAGAGTGACGGAGACCTGGTCACCGGCCCCACGCCCACGGTTTACCGGCCCAGCCTCTACGCGAAGCGAAGTTGTCTTGCCCAAGATGCCATGCGACTCGATAATAGAAATGTGATGTATAAAAGATCTTGGCAAGCCTGAACGGGGCAAAAAAAGAAAATGGAAAGGGGGGGTGCAACAAGAGCACTTCCTAGGGGGGCCCCCATCCTAGTACTACTCTCGCCCAAGCACGCTTAACTTTGGAGTTCTAATGGGATTTGGTGCATTACAGTTGGTATGATCGCATTCGTCTTGTTGAGGGCACAAAACCCATATGTGTTGTCCTTTTCGCGGCTCACGACGAACGATCCGTGATGAAAAAACTAATCGAAAAGAAGAAAGTAGCCCAAAACTGATGAAAATGTACTATTTTGGGCTCCAAAAATAGGCACAGTTGGGCAGACTTGCTATCCCCATCGTAGAGCTCTAGGAGAGCTTTCTAACCGTATGGTGTGCGCCGTATAACTCCTTACGGATCAAAAATTATGGGCACCGGAGCGATGGAGACCTGGTCACAGGCCCCACGCTCTCGATTTGCGGGCCAATCTCTACCCAAAGCGAAGTTGTCCTGCCCAAGATACCGTGGAACTCGATAATCGAAATGTGACGGATAAAGCATCTTGGCAAACCTGAGCGGGGCAAAAAAACAAAACGAAAAGGGGGTGCAACACGAGGACATCCCATGGGGTCACCCATCATAGTACTACTCTCGCCCAAACACTTTTAACTTCTGAGTTCTTAAGGGATCCGGTGCATTAGTGCTGGTATGATCACACTCGTCATGTTGAGGGCGCAAAGCCTTATGTGTTGTCCTTTTCGTGGCTCACGACGAACGATCTAGGATGAAGAAACTACACAAAAAGAAGAAAAGTGGTCCAAACCTGATGAAAACTTTCTATTTTGGGCTCTGAAAATAGGCGCAGCCGAGCAGGCTTATTGCCCCCGTCGTAGAACTCTAGGAGATCTTTCCATTGATATGTTGTGCACCGTATAACTCCTTACTGATCAAAAGTTATGGGTAACGGAGCGACAAAGACCTGGTCACAGGCCACCCACCCACGATTTGTTGGGCCAGCCTTTACGCGAAGCGAAGTAGTCTTGCCCAAGATGCCGTTGGACTCAATAATATAATTGTGATGGATAAAGCATCTTGGTAATGCTGAACGGGGGAAAAAAACAAAACGAAAAGGGGGGTACAACACGAGGACTTCCCAAGGGGTCTCCCATCCTAGTACTACTCTCGCCCAAGCACACTTAACTTTGGAATTCCGACAGAATCCGGTGTATTAGTGCTATTATGATCGCACCCGTCATGTTGAGGGAGCATTGCCCTTATGTGTTGTCTTTTTTGCAGCTCACGACGAACGATCCGGGATGAAGAAATAACTCAAAAAGAAGAAAATTGGCCCAAAACTGATGAAAACGTTTGATTTTGGGCTATGAAAATAGGCACAGCCGTGCAAGCTGGCTGTCCCCATCGTAGAGCTCTCGGAGAGCTTTCCAACGGCATGTTGTGCACCGCATAACTCCTTACGGATGAAACGTTATGGGCACCGGAGTGACGGAGACCTTGTCACTGGCCCCACACCCTCAGTTTGCGTGCCCAACCTCTACGGGAAGTGAAGTTGTCTACCCAAGATGCGGTGCGACTCAATAATAGAAATATGATGGATAAAGCATCTTGGCAAGCTTGAACGGGGCAAAAAATGCAAAAGGAAAAGGGGTGTGCAACACGAGGACTTACCAGGGGGTCACCAATCCTAGTACAACTCTCGCCCAAGCACGCTTAACTTCAGAGTTTTGATGGGATCGGGTGCATTTCTGCTGGTATGATTGGACCCGGCATGTTGAGGGAGCAAAGCCCTTATGTGTCGTCCTTTTCGCGGCTCACGACAAACGATTCAAGATGAAGAAACAGTGCTAAAAGAAGAAAAGTAGCCCGAAACTGATGAAAACGTTCTATTTTGGGCTCTGGAAATAGGTGCAACTGAGCATGCTTGCTGCCCCCATCGTAGAACTAGCTTTCTAGTGGTATGTTGTGCGTCGCATGACTCCTTGCTTATCAAAAGTTATGGGCACCTGAGCATCGGAGACTTGGTCACAGGCCCCACACCCATGGTTTGTGGGCTCAGTGTAATGCCCCGATCTCTCACAAGACCGGAGGCTCTAAAAACCAAGCTATTCTCAACCCAATTCCAACCTGGCCTCAAAATTTTAAGGAAAACAGACAGAGTCTCCTCTGTGCCGTGGATATTCTGAAAAGTTGTAAACATTCAAATAAGCTATAGAACAACTCTAAAGCCATTTCCAAAATAAAAATCCCAACTTTAAGGTCATTCGAGCCTTAAGACATGCAAACAGTTTAGATACTCACAAGCATGCATTCATAACTTAACTTCTTTACAAAACCACTTATTATGCCACTCCATGATAGCTTTTAAGCATTCTTAGAAATTGAAAACAACCCGTCATTCACTCCCAAGCATGCAAAAAAGCTAAGAGCAGAAATATAAGTTATTACATGCCACAATTCCATAACACTTACTACATCTACTTAGCTTTCAAACTTGCAACTACTCAAATATATATGCATAAGCCCCTAGGCTCCAAAATAGAATAGAAAGTAGAACAATTAAGGTCTTCCACAGTTTAGCGGCAATCACTCAAATCTCAAGTAATAGCACACAGCAATCAGGTCAACTCCTCCAACTGCACCACCTGAAACATGTTTAGCGAGATATGAGCAATCACAATTGCCAAGTGAGGGATAAGGTTTACCGGGGACGTGCAATGCAGTAGTTAGTACAAATAAAGCATTTTACAAACAAAGAACAATTGAAACAACAAGTTATCACAAATTAAAAAGGATACGATTCACTTGTTCTTAAATCACGAACCACGAGCCACGAACTGAAATTTCGATGTAATAATGACACAGTTATCGATAAGCCGACATTCCCTTATAACTCCAAAATGGGTGTCCTCCGAATGTACCCTGAAATCCTACTACCCAACTCTCCCTGGGCGGCATCCCAAGCGAGAGAGGGACTGGGTAACCATGGTAGCCGAGGTATACCGGCAAGCTCGATGCCACCCGGTTTCCACGACACTACCATGCCCAAATGGTTGCTCAACCACAATGCAATGCAGTCAAAATGATACCATTAGAATCCATCAATAAACACATGATTGAGGGACAACAAAGTAGGTTGCCCTCACACACAATATATAGACAATAAGTGCACATAATCTAAGTACAAATAAATAAACTATTATGCACATAATGATGAAGTCTCCCTCACCTCTTTCAAGCTCCACAACGCAAGATTGGCTTCAAATCACTCTCAATCACCTTGAACATAAAGTTAAACATTGTTTAATTACTCATTAACTACAACATTCATTAATTATCCAACTAGGTTAGCTAACTCATAGTTTACTTAATTAACATACAACCAAGTAATCATTCAAGTAATCTAATATACCAACAATATAACTAACAACAATAAAATCGTGATATAAGGATGTTCTACAATCATTTAAAAGAGCATTTTAAGCATAGATAACCATATTTAATTCCATAATAGTACTATCAATTTATAAAGCCATTAATCCATACTTATTCTCATTACAATTAACTCAATATAAAACTCAAGGAAAACACTTAGAACTATGGCAATACAATTACTATAAACAAGAATTCACTTAGAATCTTCAATTCAAGAAAAAAAATTATGCAATTTAGTTCATGAAACATTCTCTGGATAACGTCATATCTTAGATAATTACCCATAACCACCTAACCCATCAAGTCCAATCAAAACTTAGCAAATAACCCAACTTTATTTTGAAAGCCCCTTTCGTAAACCCAACTAAAAATCTATCTTTTAAGCAACAGAAGGACACTATGAGCATTCCAAGCATTCTACAGTCACTAACCAACCACAAGGAAGTTCTACAAACACCTAAAACACTAGAACAAACCAATTGCCCTAAATGTCCCTCTTTATGTTCTAGTCCTTCTACCCAACTTTTAACCATCTTTTAATGGGTTTAAGAAAACATTTAAGCCATCTAGCATTAATGGCACCTAATAGAAACACTAAAACCATCAATTGGGTAAAAGTCACAGAAACTCAACATAATACTATTGTTTTCTCTAACTTTCTGAAGCTATCACATCCCAACGAGCTATGATAATAGAAATCCGTTTTCACCATGCAAACCTATCCATATTATGATCCATTTAAATGCAAAGAAAACCCGTTTAAACTATAACAATCATAAAACTCCATTCATCTCCTTAGTTGATTTATACTACAACTGAGTTAACCAATCACCCAACTAATGTCATAACCATACCAAAAGTGCTTCCATGACCTCCCAAGACAATGCCAACACTCAAACTGAGCAAATTCCACACATGGTCAAAACATCCCCTTTGCAATTCAAGGCTAATTAGCTTCCAAACGTAATACGAAGTTCAAGGCACGCAACCAAGCAATACTACCTTCCTAATGATACTTAATGACACCACTTAGGACCTCAAAGTCACGCAATTACCCGCATCTAGCCCGAAAGCCTCAAATTTCCTCTTTTGACTTTGTACTACATGTATCTCAACCGGGACTCAAATAGAGGATAGCAAAGCTTAGTTAGGTCCTAAATAGCCTAGTATTACTAAATATGGAGGCCATTCAACCCGGATTCGCGATAACCCCGAAACCCCTTTTTAAAAGTCGGCCATTTCCTTCTTTCGTTAGGTTATGGGCAATTAAACCCTACGGGGCCTTTACATTACTTTCATTAACATCTAAAGCACCTAATAGAACCATTAATTCAAGCTATAAAGTCCGATTACACAAAACCCTAACAATCCCGTCACTATTCATGTCAAATAATCAACGAGCAATTTCAACTGTTTAAACTATGAAACAATAGCATAAATTAGGTCTCTACCACTTATATACAACATACATAAGCATATTTAGGCATTGCAATAGCATTTGACAACAAATCTAAAAAGTCAAGAAAGTTGACATATTTTTCAAATGCAAAAATAGCATGCAAAACCCTCACCAATGCACGTAGGAACTCTCAGGAGGCTAGCAAACACCCTAAACTAATTGCTTCTAGCTTGGCTTGGCTTGGTTTGAAGATTTGGTGAGCAAAAATTCCTTCTTGGATGCACAAAGGACTGGTCGGATTTGCTACAGTAATTCTTGCATTTTTTTTGTTTTTGTTTTGCTAGTTATGAGTTTAAGATCTTGTTATATTGAGCATATATTAGGGTGGGTCATGTTGGGTGCATATATGGGCTATTAAAATGAGTCTAACTAGCTTTAAAACGAGTCTAAGGTGCAAATAATTGTTAGCTAACTAAAACACTTAGTTAAGTCACGTAACACTATTCATTAGTTTCAACAAATCATTTTCTAAACGAAGGCTCCTAATGCATTTAGCTCAAACGTACATTTTTCTCATTCTTAAAACAATTAATATGATTTAAGAAAATTGATATTTTGAAGTAATTAAGTGGTTGAAAAATGCAATAAATAGTAACTACATAAAACAACAAGTAATGCACAGTAAAGATGCGCAAATAGTGGATGCAACAGTTAAAATGTGTACGTTGAAGTTTACGGGCGTCACATCCTCTCCCCCTTAAATAAATTGTGTCCACGCAATTCTTCTTCCAAAAGAACTCCGCATCAACTGAAAACCAACTTCAATTACTCTTCATCAGTTGCTGAGGAAGAATACCGTATAAGAATTCTCGTAAGAACCTATTAAGAAATCCCTGTAGTACTGCCAGCGAATCCCTAAGTAATAAGGCCAAATAAAGGCTCCAATAGAAATGCTACTTAGAAATCCGAATAAAAATCCCACTGGCACAAATACCATAGAAAAGTAGAATCCCAACTAAGTGCGGCGAGAAAATACTAATAAAAGACCCGAGTAGGAGTACTGTAGATAATACCATTTAATAAGGCTGAAAAGAATCCCATATACTATGTGACACCCCGAACCCAGCACTTCATTAATTGCATTCATTAAATGGTTAACTTATATGTAATTTAGCTAATTATTTTATTTTTTTCATAATTCCATAAATTCAACTGTTTATGTTCATGCATTTTATATATTTATAAAATACTACATATTTTTAGGGGACTATAGCCCCTGACCGTGCGTGCATTGCATAACGGGATCAACGGAAAAAAATTCGCGAAATGTCTGATGAATAGTACCAGCGGGATTTTTTCAGATTTTTGGCATTTTATTTTGCTGAAATTTAATCACCCAAATGACCCATTTACCCTTACTAAAATACCCTAATTGCTTGACCTACCCTTTGACCATCTCATGAGAATATTATAAGCCAAGAAACAAAAAAAAGGGTAAAAAAATGGCCAAAAAAGAGTTACGGGAATAGTAACTTCTCAAAAAAAAAAAACTCCTTGCTTCATTCTTGCTTCCATTGCTTCCCAAATTGGTTGTGCTTCATCCTTAGGACCTTAAGACCATTCTTTGATCTTCAAAAGAGGTGAGGGTGCATTCTATTTTTGTATTAAATTCAATTAAAGTTTGTATTATTATTTTTGTGATCTAATATTGTAGTGGTTTAATTCTTGTTCCGTTACTTCTTACATGCTCTAATGACTTCATAGAATATGTTTGATGGTTTAAAATGCTTGTTAAATGCTTGAAAATGAAAATGACACTTGGGGAAGATGATGAATAGTGCTAAACTAGGGTTTCCGAAAAAAGTTAAAATTTAATTCGATTCGAAGCTTCTAGTAGTTGCTAATTAGGTCCATAAGCGTGGGAAAAATGTTAATTGCACTTGCTATGTTCAAAATTTGAGAAATTTGATCAAAATAGGGTACTTTAATAAGGGGTTTCGGGTTTAACTTGAATCCAGGTACGCTTCGAGGTTATGGCTAGTCTTTATTAAGTATTGAAACCTTAGAAGTTCTTTCGTTTCACTTGTTTGGGTTCCGAAATTGGTACTTGTAGTGTAAACCCACAAAGAGGCATTTTTGGTATTTTCATGTACTTGTGCTCTAGGTTATGATTTGGAGGTTTTAAATGAGGTATTTAGGTATCCTTAGATTGGTAGGATGGTTAGCTAGCTTAACTTGATCATTGAGTTCCGATAGGAAGCTAAAAAGCCTAGTTGAACAAAGGGGAAGTGAATGAATGAATTGCTTTAGTACTTGTATTGCTTTGTAGTTGCTCCTAGAGTGTCTAAATGCTATTCTAAGGTATGTGTGAGCTTTAGGTTAAGTTTTGTGAAAAGTATAATATTGACCCCTTTGTGTTCGCATAGTTAATTTCATGCTAATTGCTTTAGTAATTAAATGTTTATATGCTTTTGTGTGGTGTACGTATTATAGTAGTGAAGTCTCGTGAATTAAGTTGCTTGGTTTACATGGCTTTGGTTGAATATGAATTTAGAATGGACTAAAGGAACTAGTAATGAACCATGATAATAATTGTTGTTAGTTGATTCTTGATTGATTGGATAAATGTTTAAATGTACTTATGTAACAAGTTCATCCATTCAGAGAAGTTGTGAGTTAACTTATATCAATACTAGTTAAAGATTGAGTAAACATGTTTATATTGCTTATTAATTGCATTATATGTGTAAAGATACGCTTATATAACTTATTGGTTAGATGTTATATAGTGTTTCTACTTATATGAATGGCTATGTATATGTTATTTATTATGCTATTGTCTTTGTCTGATACTTGGAAATTAAAGAATGTTGCATATGTGATCACTTGAGTTTATGTATTGTTCAAATATTGATTAGAATGATTGTTAAACCATGAAATATATTGTTAGTTATGTGAATTAAAGGGAATCAAATAGAGTTGGATAAATTAATGGCTTTATGAACTAGCTTTAGTTGAGAATAAGAAATCACTTCTTATGCATATAGTTGATTGTATTAGGTAGTGATAATTGAAGGGAATTGATGCTTTTGGAGAATATTGAGGGAATCTTAGCTTAATTCGCGCATGTTTGGCTTCCTAAAAGGTGAGGGATCATTTCTATGTGCATTCTATGTGTCTTATCTTGTTATATGCTAAATAGTCGATACTAAGTGATTTAAGTGTTCTAGTTGGATTAGTTTAGCAATTATAGACTAATGAATGTATCATATTTCATCGTATGGCATGATTGATGATGTGTGTGCTCGAGGACAACCTCTTTTGTTGTCCTCCTTGTTTGTATATCGGCTTATTTTGTTATATTGTTATTATTATTGCTTCATGTGTTATCGAGTCAATGGTTGCGCAACCTTATCGTCGGGGCGGATGCGATAGGCGTCTCTGGGCGGCAGCGGGCTGGCCAGGGTTGGGTGCTCTAGCTCCATACCCTATTCCCTCACTCGCCTGGTCCGGAGATTGCCAGGGGGTGTTGGGTTGTAGGATTGGGTACATCCGGAGTACCCTTTGGTGTTTGGGATGTCGGCATATTATGATCAAGTCGTGGTTCGTGGATCGAGAATCGAAGACTTGGAGTGATAAGAGTTATCGATCGTATCCTTTTTAAAGAGTGGTATTAGAATTGTTAACCATTGTTTATTTATTGTATTAAATGTGTTAAGTTGCTGCATTGCACGAACCCCCGGTATATTGTTCCCGTTTCCCCTTCCTCGCTGAGTATACATGTTGTATACTCACCCTCGTTTCTAACACCTTTCAGGTTTAGTGCTATCAGAGGTAGAAAAGAAGGCTCAAGAGTTTCGTGATTGATTATGCTGGCTTACGTGGATTGTCATTGAATACAATTTTGTAATTGTAAAGTTAAAATTAGAATGTATTGATAGTTGCGAATGACTTGTAATGTTGTAATAACTTGTAATCTTTACTTTATTGTCTAGTAGCTGCATGCTTGCATGTTTTGACTGGTTGACGGACTTAAATTATAAGAAAGAAAACTAGTTAATGTTAGAGTGGTATGATAAATGAGATTATAATCATGAACCTTTAACAGTTAATGAATGCATGCTTGTATGTTTGATGTTTAAGTTAGTCTAAGGCTCGGATGGCTTTGAGACAGGGCATGGTTGGAGTTGGAGTTGTATGAGAATGATGTAGGTTATATTTGTGGCGGGTTTAGTATTGGGATGAGTATAGATTGTTTAATAGAACTTCTGGTTTCGTGAGGGCCGTGGTGTTACATACTAAGCCTTTCGAGATATGCTGACAAAAGAATACCAGGAGGAGTCTCGATAAGAAAATACCAAGAAAATTCTCAAGAGAACCGTCATATAGAAATCCCAAAAGAAGCCACTCATTTAAGACTGCTGAGCGTAAAAGAACACCTTAATAGAATGCCAATAACCGAGCTTCAACTATAAACACAAACTCCCAAATAAAGGCTGATCAAATGCCTCTCATTCCCACTAATCCACATGGCTTAGAAGGCTTGCCACTAATCAGCTCTCTTTAGGGGGAGGAAGAAGTCTAGATATGTATGAATGCCAAGATATCACATTTACACATAGATTTTAAACTATTATGCAAACATGTTTATATAAGAGTTTATAAAACAGTTTAATCAACAAGACAATTTAAATATGAGTCACGATATAACCAATCCAAATCACCACAAAACTTAATTAAAAAAATTCAAGTACACACATTACAATCAATAATTCAAGCAAATAATGATTCATGAGGTCACTTCGATTATGAGGTCAATTCGATTCACATTTAGTCACTTCACTTCACTTAACAAGCATTCAACACATAATGCACAACTATATCACATAGATGCACACATTCAAGTCAAGACACCCAACCTCACGTACAAACACACATTTCCAAGACACACATAACAAGCACACACTCAAGGGTTACTACCCGACAAACCGAGGACCATGTCCCGGCTGAGAGCTAACAAAGCTCTGATACCACCTGTAACGTCCCGACCTCTCACGAGAACGGAGGCTCTAAAAACCAAGCTATTCTCAACCCAATTCCAACCCGGTCTCAAAATTTTAAGGAAAACGGATAGAGTCTCCTCTGTGCCGTGGACATTCTGAAAACCTGTAAACATTCAAATAAGCTATAGAACAATACTAAAGCCATTTCCAAAATAAAAATCCCAACTTTAAGGCCATCCGAGCCTTAAGACATGCAAACAATTTAGATACACACAAGCATGCATTCATAACTTAACTTCTTTACAAAACCGCTTATTATGCCACTCCATGATAGCTTTTAAGCATTCTTAGAAATTGAAAACAACCCATCATTCACTCCCAAGCATGCAAAGAAGCTAAGAGCAGAAATATAAGTTATTACATGCCACAATTCCATAACACTTACTACATCTACTTAGCTTTCAAACTTGCAACTACTCAAATATATATACATAAGCCCTTAGGCTCCAAAATAGAATAGAAACTAGAACAATTAAGGTCTGTCACGCCCCGATCCCTCACGAGACCAGATGCTCTAATAACCAAGATATTCTCAACCCAATACCAAACCCGGTCACAAAATTTTAGGGAAAAACGAACAGAGTTTCCTCTGTACCGCTGACATTTTTCAAACCTGTAAATGCTCAAAATAGCCACAATATAGTAAAACAAGCTTTTATAATTAAAATTCAAAGGTTCAAGGCCATCCAAGCCAAGAGACAAACAACAGCTCCAAATCACACATGCATGCAACTAATTTAACTTTTCATTAAACCTTTTTAACATGCCATTCTATGATAACATTAGAGCAATTTTAGAAGTTGAAATCAACACCTCTAAACCTATACCCCCAAGCATGCAAGAACTCAAAGGAGAATTAAAAGTTATTACAAGCCATAATATCTCAAAGCTAACATTACAACCAACAACTTTCAACTTGCAACTACAAGAATATACATAGCCTTAAGGCCACAAAATAGGTCATGCTATAGCAATACAAGTACACCATGTAACAACAAGAAGACAAATCCACCTTAGACAACAAACACACAACAACTAGGGCAATGGCTTAGCCTGAACTTCTTCCTTTTCCACTAGCACCTCAACTAGCTGGGGATCACCCTCAGCACATCCTGAAACATATATTGAGGTATGAGCAACCACTGTTGCCCAGTGAGGGATATAGTCCCGGGGCGTGCAATACAACAGGTAATACAGTTAAACAACAATAACAATTAGACAATTAAAGAAACAATGATAGCTTAAATGAGAACACATTTAAAAGGATACATTTCACATAACCCCTATACACCAATCTTCACTGGTATTCATTCACGATCCATGAACCACGATCACGATCACGATAAGCCAGCATAACCCCAAACACTCCAGTGGGTGTAC
Source organism: Ehretia macrophylla (assembly GCA_037974665.1). Classification (NCBI taxonomy): domain Eukaryota; kingdom Viridiplantae; phylum Streptophyta; class Magnoliopsida; order Boraginales; family Ehretiaceae; genus Ehretia; species Ehretia macrophylla. The sequence goes on along the minus strand of CM075777.1, from coordinate 38,041,711 downwards.
TCTGGATGTACCCCGATAATCCTACGACCCAACACCCCCTGCCAATCTCCGGACCAGGCGAGTCAGGGAATAGGGTACGGAGTTTGAATATCCATTGGCAAGCCCTCTACCGCCCAGCCGATATTCAACACATCCGCCCCTGACAGTATGGTTGCGCAACCACTATGCAATGCACTTTACAATGGCAAGCTAACATCAATAATTTAAGCAATAACACATAGGAGGATCAACAAAGTAGGTTGACCTCAATGCAGTTAGAATAGAAGCAATTATATGAGCTAATAAACAGTTTTACAAAGGGACATATACAAGATAAGCATAGAAACATACCAAAAGCTCCAAATCCACTTGAAACCATATATAAACACCCAAGAAGTCATACCATGGGCTTAGAAGCGTGAATCAACCAAAATTGCACCTAAACCCCTTTGTTTTTCACACTATTTCTCTTCCAATCCTAAGTTAATGATTCAATTTCAAAGGGAACCTTTCCCAACCTTCTAACTAACCCTCAAGGAACTCTCTCAACCCTCTAATTCATTCAAACTCCCACAATTACCCCGAAAGCCCCAAAATCCCGCTTATGGCTTTAAACTACACATACCTCATTCGGGCTTCGAACAAGGGTTATCAAAGCTTCTATAGCACCTAGGTAGCCTAAGAATACTAGAAGTGAAGCCCGAATCCACCCGGATTCGCATTAACCCCGAAACCCCTTTGTTAAAGTCGACTATTTCACGTTTTATGCGATTCTAGAGCAATGCAAGTGCACGGGGCTATTAGACTACCTTCATTAACACCTAAGGTATATATTAGGAGCATTGAATCAAGTTAAAATGCGCAAATTCACAAAACCCTAGAAAAACATCACTATTCACCTCACAAATCAAACTAAAGATTCTAATCGTTTAAAAAGCGAAACGATGGCTCAAATATGTTCCCTAGCATTCATATACATGGTATAATAGCATAGATAATTAGTACAATAGCATTTGATCACATTTTCAACAAATCAAGAAAATGGCAACTATTTAGAAATGCGAAAATAAGCCGTGAAATCCCTCACCAATGCGTGTAGGAACACCCTAATCTACTTGCTCAAGGCTTGGAGAGGCTTGGATTGAAGAGTTGGATAAGAAAAATCTTTTCTTTTCCTCCCTAGTTGCTGTCGGCCTTTGCTACTGTTTTTTCAGCTTTTATTTTTTTTTCTTTTTCTTTGCTATGTTATGAGCTAAATAGGCTATATAATGAATGAGCTAAGGTGGGGTCTTGATTGGGTGCTTAAATGGTCCAATAAAATGCGCTTAGTTAGCTTAAAATGAGCCTAATTAGTAAAGTGTATGCTAACTAATTAAATCTCTAAGTTATGTTACGTAACACTATTCATTCAACTACTAAAAACATTTTCTAAACGAGCTCTCCTATCACTTCTAGCTCAATTGCACATTTTTCCCACTACTCTAACAATTAATATGATTTAATAAAAATGCTAATTCACTAATAGATTGCAGTTTAAAAATGAAGTGAATAGTAGTCACAGAAGTCAGTTAGTAAAGCACAGAAGTAAATATGCAAACAAGGGATGCAACAGTAATTGAATGCATGGCTAAAATCTTGGGCGTCACAAGGTCTTCCACAGTTTAGTGGCAATCACTCAAATCTCAAGTAATAGCACACATCAATCAGGTCAACTCCTCCAACTGCACCACCAGAAACTTGTTTAGCAAGGTATGAGCAATCACAATTGCCCAGTGAGGGATAAGGTCTACCGGGGACGTGCAATGTAGCAGTTAGTACAAATAAAGCATTTTACAAACAAAGAACAATTGAAAAAACAAGTTACCACACATTAAAAAGGATACGATTCACTTGTTCTTCAATCATGAACCACGAGCCACGAACTGAAATCCCAATATAATAATGACACTATTATCGATAAGCTGACATCCCCTTATAACTCCAAAATGGGTGTACTCCGGATGTACGCCGAAATCCTATGACCCAACTCTCCCTGGGCGGCATCCCAAGCGAGAGAGGGACTGGGTAACCATGGTAGCCGAGGTATACCGACAAACCCGATGCCGCCCGGTTTCCACGACACTACCATGCCCAAATGGTTATGCAACCACAATGCAATGCACTCAAAATAATAACATTAGAATACATCAATAAACACATGATTGAGGGACAACAAAGTATGTTTTCCTCACGCACAATATTTAGACAATAAGTGGACATAATCTAAGTACAAGTAAATAAACTATTATGCACATAAGGATGAAGTCTCCATCACCTCTACCAAGCTCCCCAATGCAAGATTGGCTTCAAATCACTCTCAATCACTTTGAACATAAAGTTAAACATTGTTACAATTACTCTTTAACTACAACATTCATTAATTATCCAACTAGGTTAGATAACTCATAGTTTATTTAATTAACATACAACCAAGTAATAATTCAAGTAATATAATATACCAACAAGATAACTAACAACAATAAAATCGTGATATAAGCATGTTCTACTATTATTTAAAAGAGCACTTTAAGCATAGATAACCATATTTAATTCCATAATAGTACTATCAATTTATAAAGCCATTAATCCATACTTATTCTCATTACAATTAACTCAATATAAAACTCAAGGAAAACACTTAGAACTATGGCAATACAATTACTATAAACAAAAATTCACTTAGAATCTTCAATTCAAGAAAAACAATTATGCAATTTAGTTCATGAAACATTCTCTGGGTAACACCATATCGTAGATAATTACCCATAACCACCTAACCCATCAAGTCCAATCAAAACTTAGCAAATAACCCATCTTTATTCTGAAAGCCCCTTTCGTAAACCCAACTAAAAATCTATCTTTTATGCAACAGAAGGACACTACGAGCCTCCCACGCATTCAACCGACACTCACCATCCCCAAGGAAGTTCTACAAACACTTCAAACACTAGAACAAACCAATTGCCCTAAATGTCCCTCTTTATGTTCTAGTCATTCTAACCAACTTCTAGCAATCTTTTAATGGGTTTAAGCAAACATTTAAGCCATTTAGCATTAATGGCACCTAATGGAAACACTAAAACCATCAATTGAGCAAAAGTCACAAAAACTCAATAGAATTCTATTCTTTTCTCTAACTTTCTCAAGCTATCACATCCCAATGAGTTGTGATAATAGAAATCCGTTTTCACCACGCAAACCTATCCATATTATGATCCATTTAAATGCAAAGAAAACTCGTTTAAACTATAACAATCATAAAACTCCATTCGTCCCCTTAGTTGATTTATACGACAACTAAGTTAACCAATCACCCAACTAATGCCATAACCATACCAAAAGTGCTTCCATGACCTCCCAAGACAATGCCAACACTCAAACCGAGCAAATTCCACATTTGGTCAAAACATCCCATTTGCAATTCAGGGTTAATTAGCTTCCAAACGTAATACGAAGTTAAAGGCACGCAACCAAGCTATACTACCTTCCTAATGACACTTAATGACACCACTTAGGACCTCAAAGTCACACAATTACCCACGTCTAGCCTGAAAGCCCCAAATTTCCTCTTTTGACTTTGTACTACACGTACGTCAACCGAGACTCAAATGGGAGCTAGCAAAGCTTGGTTAGGTACTAAATGGTCTAGGATTACTAAATGTGGAGGCCAATTCAACCCGGATTCGCGATAACCTCGAAACCCCTTTCTAAAAGTTGGCTATTTCCATCTTTCGTTAGGTTATGGGCAATTAAACCATACGGGGCATTTACACTTCTTTCATTCACATCTAAAGCACCTATTAGAACCATTAATTCAAGCTATAAAGTCCGATTATACAAAACCCTAACAATCCCGTTACTATTCATGTCAAATAATCAACGAGCAATTTCAACCGTTTAAACTACGAAATAATAGCATAAATTAGGTCTCTACCACTTATATACAACATACATAAGCATATTTAGGCATTGCAATAGCATTTGACAACAAATCTAAGAATTCAAGAAAGTTGACATATTTTTTTAATGCAAAAATAGCATGCAAAACCTTCACTAATGCGCATAGGAACTCTCGAGAGGCTAGAAAATACCCTAAACTACTTGCTCCTAGCTTGTCTTGGCTTGGTTTGAAGATTTGGTGAGCAAAAATTCCTTCTTGGATGCACAAAGGGCTGGTCGAATTTGCTACAGTAATTCCTGCATATTTTTTTGTTTTGTTTTGCTAGTTATGAGCTTAAGTTATTGTTATATTGAGCATATATTAGGGTGGGTCATGTTGGTTGCATATATGGGCTATTAAAATGAGTCTAAGGTGCAAATAATTGTTAGCTAATTAAAACACTTATTTAAGTCACATAACACTATTCATTAGTGTCAACAAATCATTTTCTAAATGAAGGCTCCTAATGCATTTAGCTCAAACGCACATTTTTCTTATTCCTAAAACAACTAATATGATTTAAGAAAATTGATATCTCGAAGTAATTAAGTGGTTGAAAAATGCAATGAATAGTAACCACATAAGGCAACAAGTAATGCACAGTAAAGATGCGCAAAGAGCAGATGCAACAGTTAAAATGTGTACGGTGAAGTTCTCGGGCGTCACACCCAGCCTCTACGCGAAGCGAAGTAGTCTTGCCCAAGATGTCATTGGACTAGATAAAAGAAATGTGAAAGCATCTTGGCAATCCTGAACGGGGCAAAAAAAATAAAATGAAAAGGGGGGATACAACGGGAGGACTTCCCAGGGGGTCTCCCATCCTAGTACTATTCTCGCCCAAGCACGCTTAATTTTGAAATTCTGATAGGATCCGATGCATTAGTGCTAGTATGATCGCACCCTCATGTTGAGGGTGCAAAGCCATTATGTGTTGTCCTTTTCGTGGCTCACGACGAATGATCCGGGATGAAGAAACAGTGCAAAAAGAAGAAAAGTGGCCTGAAACTGATGAAAATATTTGATTTTGGGATTCAAAAATAGGATCAGCCGAGTAGGCTTGCTGCCTCCGTCATAGAGCTCTCGGAGAGCTTTTCAACAGTATATTGTGTACTGCATAACTCCTTACGGATCAAATGTTATGGGCACCGGAGTGACGGAGACCTGGTCACAGGCCCCACACCCACGATTTACGGGCCCAGCCTCTACGTGAAGTGATGTTGTCTTGCCCTAGATGTTGTGCGACTCGATAATGGAAATGCAATGCATAAAGCATCTAGGCAAGCCTGAACGAGGCAAAAAAAGAAAACGAAAAGGGGGGGCAACACGACGACATCCCAGGGGGTCACCCATCCAAGTACTACTCTCGCGCAAACACGCTTAACTTCAGTGTTCTGATGGGATCTGGTGCATTACTGCTTGTATGATCGCAACCGTCATGCTGAGAGCGAAAAGCCCTTATGTTTTGTCTTTTTCGTGGCTCACGACGAACGATTCGGGATGAAGAAACTACGCAAAAAGAAGAAAAGTGGCCCAAAATTGATGAAAACGTACGATTTTGGGCTCTGAAAATATACGCAGCCGAGCAGACTTGCTGCCCTTATTGTAGAACTCTTGGAGAGCTTTCCCACGGTATCCTGTATGCCGCATAACTCCTTACGGATCAAAAGTTATGGGTACCGGAGTGACAGAGACCTGGTTATAGGCCCCACACCCTCGGTTTGTAGGCCCAGCCTCTACGCAAAGCAAAGTTGTCTTGCCCAAGATGCCGTGGGACTCGATAATAGAAATGTGACGGATAAAGCATCTTGGCAAGCCTGAACGGGGAAAAAAAACAAAATGAAAAGGGGGTGCAACACGAGGACTTCCCAAGGGGTCACCCATCGTAGTACTACTCTCGCCCAAACAAGCTTAACTTTGGAGTTCATATGGGATCCAGTGCATTAGTGCTGGTATGATCATACCCGTCATGTTGACGGCACAAAGCCCTTATGTGTTGTCCTTTTTGCGGCTCACAACGAATGATCCGGGAAGAAGAAACAACGCAAAAAGAAGAAAAGTGGCTCGAAACTAATGAAAACATTCGATTTTGGGCTCTAAAAATAGGAGCAGCTTAGCAAGCTTGCTGCCCCCACCGTAGAACTCTTGGAGAGCTTTCTAACGGTATGTTGTGCGCCGTATAACTCCTTATTGATCAAAAGTTATGGGCACCGGAGCGAGGGAGACCTGGTCACAGGCCCCATACCCACGATTTGCAGGCCCAGCCTCTATGCGAAGCGAAGTAGTCTTGCCCAAGAAGCCGTGGGACTCGATAATAAAAATGGGATAGATAAAGCATCTTGGCAATCCTAAACTAGGCAAAAAAATAAAACAAAAAGAGGGGGTGCAACACGATAACTTCCCAAGGGGTCTTCCATCCTAGTACTACTCTTGCCCAAGCATGCTTAACTTCGAAATTCTGATGGTATCAGGCGCATTAGTGCTGGTATGATCACGCCCGCCATGTTGAGGGTGCAAAGTTCTTATGTGTTGTCCTTTTGGAGGCTCATGACGCACGATCCGAGATGAAGAAACAGTGCAAAAAGAAGAAAAGTGGACAAAAATTGATGAAACCGTTAGAGTTTGGCCACCAAAAATAGGCACAACCGAGCAAGCTTGCTGCCCTCGTCGTGGAGCTCTTTGAGAGCTTTTCGACGGTATGCTGCATAACTCCTTACGGTTCAAACGTTACGGGCACCGGAGTGACGAAGACCTGTTCATAGGCCTCACGTCCACGGTTTGCAGGCCCAGCCTCTACGCGAAGCAAAGTTGTCTTGCCCAAGATGTTGTGGGGCACGATAATAGAAATGTGACGGATAAAGCATCTTGGCAATCCTGATCGTGGCAAAAAAACAAAATGAAAAGTGGGGGTGCAACACGAGGACTTCTCAAGGGGTCTCCCATCCTTATACTACTCTCGCCCAAGCACGCTTAACTTCGGAATTTTGATGGGATCAGGTGCATTAGTGCTGGTATGATCGCACCTATCATGTTGGGGGAGCAAAGCCCTTATGTGTTTTCCTTTTCGTGGCTCACGACAAACGATCCGGGATGAATAAATAGCGCAAAAAGAAGAAAAGTGGCATGAAACTAGTGAAAATGTTAAATTTTGGGCTGCAAAAATAGGCGCAGCCGAGTAGGCTTGCTGCCCCTTGGGAGAGCTCTGAGAGAGCTTTCCAATGGTATGTTGTGTGCTGTATAACTCCTTACGGTTCAAACGTTACGGGCACCGGAGTGACAGAGACCTGGTCACAAGCCCCACGCCCATGGTTTGCAGGCCCAGCCTCTACGCAAAGCGAAGTTGTCCTGCCCAAGAAGCCGTGTGACTTGATAATAGAAATATGAAGGATAAAGCATCTTGACAATCCTGAACGGGGCAAAAAAACAAAACGAAAAGGGGGGGTGCAACATGATGACTTCCCAAGGGGTCTCCCATCCCAGTACTACTCTCACCCAAGCACGTTTAACTTCGGAATTCCGTATGAACGTACCCGTCATGTTGAGAGCGCAAAGCCCTTATGTGTTGTCCTTTAAGCGGCTCACGACGAACTATCCGGGACGAAGAAACAGCACAAAAAGAAGAAAAGTAGCCTGAAACTGATGAAAACGTTCGATTTTGGGGTCCAAAAATAGGCGTTGGCGAGCAGGCTCGTTGTCCAAGTCGTAGAGCTCTCGAATAGCTTACCAATACTATGCTTTGCACCGTATAACTCTTTACGAATCAAAATCCAGAGTGACGGAGACCTGGTTAGAGGCCCTACGCCCTCAATTTGCGGGCCATGCATCTACGCGAAACGAAGTTGTCTTGCTCATGATGCCGTGGCACTCGATAATAGAAATGTGATGGATAAAGCATCCGGGAAAGCCTGAACGAGTCAAAAAACCAAAACGTAAAGGGGGGTGCAACACGAGGACTTCCCAGGGAGTCACCCAACCTAGTACTATTCTCGTCCTAGCACACTTAATTTTAGAGTTCTTATGGGATCCGATGCATCACTGATGGTATGATCGCACCTGTCATGCTGAGGATGCCAAACCTTTATGTGTTGTCCTTTTTGCGGCTCACGACGAACGATCGGGGATAAAAATTCTACAAAAAATGAAGAAAAGTAGCCCAAAATGGATGAAAATGTACAGTTTTGGGCTCTGAAAATAGGCACAATCGAGGAGGCTTGCTACCCCCGTCGTAGAGCTCTCAGAAAACTTTCTAACGGTATGTTGTCCGCTGCACAACTCCTTACGGATCAAAAGTTATCGGCACCGGAGTTACAGAGACCTGGTCACTGGCCCCACGCCCTCGTTTTGTGGGACCACCCTCTACGTGAAGCCATGCTGTCTTGCCCAAGATGCCGTGCAACTCGATAATAGAAATGTGACGGATAAAAAATATGGGCAAGCCTGAACAGGGCAAAAAAAGAAAACAAAAAAGGGGGTGCAACACGAGGACTTCCCAAGGGGTCATCTATCCTAGTACTACTCTCACCCAAGCATGTTTAACTTCGGAGATCTGATGGGATCCGGTGCATTACTAATGGTATAATCGTACCCGCCATGTTGAGGGTGCAAAGCCATTATCTGTTGTCCTTTTCGTAGCTCACGACGAACGATCCAGGATGAAGAAACTACGTAAAAAGAATAAAAGTGGCCCTAAATTGATGAAAATGTACAATTTGTGGCTATGAAAATAGGCATAGTAGAGCAGACTTGTTGCCCTCATCGTAGAGCTCTCGAAGAGCTTTTCAACGGTATGTTGTGCGCTGCATAATGACTTGCAGATCAAAAATTATGGGCACCGGAGCAACGGAGACCTGGTCACAGACCCCATGCCCTCGGTTTGCGGGCCCAGCCTCTACACATAGCGAAGTTGTTTTGCCCAAGATGCCGTGGGATTCGATAATAGAAATGTGAAGGATAAAGCATCTTAGCAAGGCTGAACGGGGCAAAAAAACAAAACGAAAAGGGGGGGGGGTGCAACACTAGGACTTCCCAGGGTGTCACCCATCCTATTACTACTCTTGCACAAGCACGCTTAACTTTGGAGTTCTGATCGAATCCGGTGCATTACTGTTGGTATGATCGCACCCGTCATGTTGAGGGCGCAAAGCTCTTATGTGTCATGCTTTTTGCGGTTCTTGACGAACGATCCAGGATGAAGAAACTGAGCTAAAAGAAGAAAAATGTTCTATAACTAATGAAAACATTTGATTTTGAGCTCCGAAAATAAGCGCAGCCAAGCAGGCTTACTGCCCCCATCGTCGAGTTCCCGCAAAGCTTTCCAACTATATGCTGTGCACCGCATAACTCCTTACAGATCAAAAGTTATGGGCATCGGAGTGACGGAGACCTGGTCACATGCCCTACGCCCTAGGTTTGCAGGCCCAACCACTATACGAAGTGAAGTTGTCATGCCCAAGATGCTGTGGAACTCAATAATAGAAATATGACGGATAAAGCAACTTGGCAAGCCTCAACGGGGCAAGAAAAGAAAACGCAAAGAGGGGGCAACACGCGGCCTTCCCAGGGGGTCCCCCATCTTAGTACTACTCTCGTCCAAGCACGCTTAACTTAGGAGTTCTGATAGGATCCGGTGCATTAGTTCTAGTATGATCGAACCCGTCATGTTGAGGGCACAATACCCCCTTATGTGTCATCCTTTTTGCGGCTCACAAAGAACGATTCGGGATGAAGAAACAATGAAAAAAGAAGAAAAGTGGCCCGAAATTGATAAAAACGTTCGATTTTAGGCTACAAAAATAGGCGCAACAGAACAAGCTTGTTGCCACCGTCGTAGAACTTCAGAAAGCTTTCCAACGGTATGTTATGCACCGTTTAACTACTTACAGATCAAAAGTTATGGGCACCAGAGCGACAAAGACCTGATCACAAGCCCCACGCCCTCGGTTTACGGGCCCAACATCTACGCGAAGTGAAGTAGTCATGCCCAAGATGCCATGGGGATCGATAATAGAAATGTGATAGATAAAGCATCTTGGCAATTTGGAACGGGGCAGAAAAATAAAACCAAAAGGGGAGTATAACACGAGGACTTCCCAGGGGGTCTCGAATCCTAGTGCTACTCTCGCCCACGCATGCTTGACTTTGGAATTCTGATGGGATCTAGTACATTAGTACAGGTATGATCGTACCTATCATGTTGAGGGTGCAAAGCCCTTATGTGTTGTCTTTTTTGCGACTCACGACGAACGATCCGGGATGAAGAAACAGCGCAAAAAGAAGAAAAGTAGCCCAAAACTGATGAAAACGTACGATTTCGGGCTCTGAAAATATGCGCAGCCCAAAAAACTTTGCTGCCCCCGTCGTAGAGCTCTCAGAGAATTTTTAAACGATATGTTGTGTGCCATATAACTCCTTACGGATCAAAAGTTATGGGTACCGGAGCGACGGAGATCTGGTCACAAGCCCCATGCCCTCGGTTTACGGGCCCAACCTCTACACGAAGCGACGTAGTCTTGCCCAAGATGTTGTGGGACTCGATAATAGTAATGTGATGGATAAAGCATCTTTGGAAGCTTGAACGAGGCCAAAAAACAAAACGAAAAGGGGGGTTCAACACGTGGACTTCTTAGGAGGTCTCCTATCCAAGTACTACTCTCGCCCAAGCACGGTTAACTTCGGAGTTCTGATGGGATTTGGTGCATTAGTGCTAGTATGATTACACCCATCATGTTAAGAGCGCAAAGCCCTTATGTGTTGTCCTTTTTGCAGCTCACGACGAACGATCCGGGATGATGAAACATCGCAAAAAGAAGAAAATTGGCCCAAAACTGATGGAGACGTTCGATTTCAGACTCTGAAAATAGGCGTAGGCGAGCAAGCTCGCTGCCCCTGTCATAGAGCTCTTAGAGAGCTTTCCAACGATATGCTGTGCGCCGCATAATTCCTTACAGATCAAAAGTTATGGGCACCGGAGTGACGGAGGCCTGGTCACTGGCCCCACGCCCTCATTTTGCCGGCCCAGCATCTATGCGAAACGAAGTTGTCTTGCCCAAGATGCCGTGGGACTCGATAATAGAAAGATGACGGATAAAGAATCTTGGCAAGCCTGAACGGGGCAAAAAAAGAAAACGAAAAGGGGGTGTAGGACGAGGACTTCCAGGGGGTCACCTATCCTAGTACTATTCTCGCCCAAGCACACTTAACTTCGGAGTTCAGATTGGATTCGATGCATTACTGCTGGTATGATCGCACCCGTCATGTTGAGGCGCCAAACCCTTATGTGTTGTCCTTTTTGCAGCTCACGACAAACGATTTGGGATGAGGAATCTACGAAAAAAGAAGAAAAATGGCCCAAAACTAATGAAAACGTACAGTTTTGGGCTCCGAAAATAGTTACAGTCAAACAAGCTCGATGCCCCCGTCGTAGAGCTCTCGGACAGCTTTCCAACAGTATGCTGTGCGCCGCATAACTTCTTACGGATCAAAAGTTATAGGCACCGGAGTGACGGAGACCTGGTCACTGGCCCCACGCCCTCATTTTGCGGGCCCATCCTCTACGCAAAGCGAAGTTGTCTTGCCCGTTATGCCGTGGGACTCGATAATAGAAATATGGCAAATAAAGAATCTTGGTAAACCTGAACGGGGCTTAAAAACAAAATGAAAAACGGGGTGCAACATGAGGACTTCCTAGGGGGTCACCCATCCTAGTACTACTCTCGCCCAAGCACGATTAACTTTAGAGTTTTGATGGGATCTGGTGCATTACCGCTGGTATGATCACACCAGTCATGTTGAGGGCACATAGCCCTTATTTGTCGCCTTTTCATGGCTCACGACGAACGATCTAGGATGAAGAAATAGCGCTAAAAGAACAAAAGTGGCCCAAAACTGATGAAAACGTTCGATTTTGGGCTCCGAAAATAGGCATAGCCTAATAGGCTAGTTGCCCCTGTCATTGTGCTCTCGGAGAACTTCTCAACGCTATGTTGTACGATGCATTATACCTTACGGATCAAAAGTTATGGGTACCGGAGTGACGGAGACCTGGTCATAGGCCTCACACCCTCAATTTGTGGGCCTAGCCTCTACGTGATGCGAATTTGTGTTGCCCAAGATGCCATGGGACTTGATAATAGAAATGTGACGGATAAAGAATCTTGGCAAGCCTGTACAGGGCAAAAAAATAAAACGAAAAGGAGGGTGCAACACGAGGACTTCCCACGGGGTCACCCATCCTAGTACTACTCTTACCCAAGCACGCTTAACTTTGGAGTTTTTATGGGATTCGGTGCATTGCTGTTGGTAAGATCGCACCCGTCATGTTGAGGGCGCAAAGCCCTTACGTGTAATACCTGAGCCCGGAATGTGAATTTTCTTGTTTATTATTTTGAAAATTTTATTTCCTTAAATTCTTTGTGAATTAATTGTTACTTTCTCGCTGTCGCAACGTGCATTGCATTTAAGGAGCGATAGCTAGAGAACGATTTCTAGTCCTCAGCACATAGTGAAACTAGTATTTAGATGACTTAAATTTTATATTTTAATTGTTGCTAGCTGAAAATTTAATATGTGTTAGTTATTGAGCTTAAAAATGCACAAAAATAGAGCCTTTGACCAAGTTTTAAGTTGTTTGACTTGGACCTTTGACCCTTTGACCATTTAACACTTAAATAAGCATTTAACTAAGCAAAAAAAAAAAAAAACAGCAGCTGAAAACAGTGAGGACCAGGCCGAAACCAAGAAGAGAGAAAAAAAAAAGATTTCAACCTTTCAATCGTTCAATCTTCGCGTGAGCTCATGCGGGGTGATTTCCGAGGCAACTAGCGTTGTTTTCCTAGCGACTAGGAGTACCTGAGGTGAGGGAATCATGCTATTTGCACATTTAAATGTTTAGGGTATCAACTTTGCAATTTTTAGATTTTATCCGTAGAATGTTGTTTAAATCGTTTTGATGCTTCTAGTATGTTCCTTGGTATTTGTAGAACATGTATTTATAGCTTTTTAATATTTTCTGCAGTTAAATGTTGTGATTGCAAATTAAATTGTTAATTGAATAGTGTTTTGTGAATAGTAAAACCTTGAAACGTTGAAGTTGCACTGTTATACTTTCCGTTGATGTAGAAATGTGCCAGGTATGCTAGAATGCCTAAATGCATGGTTTTTTTGGGTTGCGTAGTGGAAAAAACGAGAATTATGCCTTTGGGGAAGTCGGGGTCCTTTAGGTCGGCTTTAACGTTTTCTCGTTTTGCGTGTTGGCATTACTTCGGGAAGCCATGGAAGCACTTTTGGTGCGATTATGGCGTTGGTTGGATGTTTGGTTGTTATAGTTGTAGTTCAAACGAGAAAGGGGAAAATCGGGGCTTTACGCGAGTTCTAGGGTAAAGTAAGGTTTCGGGGTCTTTAGACGTGCCTTATGGTGACCTAGGAGGTTTGGTGAAGTCGGTTTCCAGAACTCGTGGCTCGTTTGGAAATGGTAGCGTTTTGTTAGTTGGGGCCGAGTTTGTGTTTTTGCTTGTTTTCTTGATTTTATGCCTATAGAATGCTTAGGGTTACTTCAAATACTTGTTTGACTTGATTTGGATTGAATTGCTTATCAATTGCTGCTATTGCGTGCGAGAGTAACCTACTTTGTTATTCTCTCACGTGTGGCTTTATCGCTTGTTTATCGCCTTGTATCGAGTCTTGCATTGCATAGTGTCTCGCGCGTAAGTGATGAGCCTCTCTGGGTAGCCTTGGGTTGCCAGTGTTGGTTGCTCTAGCTCCGCTGCTATTCCTTTTCTCGCTTGGGTTGCCTCCCAGGGAGATTTGGGTCGTAGGTTGATGGATACTTCCGGGGTATTCCAAACTGGTGTTATAAGGTGGTTTGGGCCGGCACGTCGTCATCGAATTTGTGTTTGAAGGTTACTCGAGAAAAGAGTATCGTATCATTTGAATGAGTGTTTATAGCTTTAATTCTTGCCTTGCTTTGTTGATGGCTTTATTATATCTCTGTATGTTATATGTATGCATTGCTTGGCTAATTGCATTGCATACTCCTCTCATCTCCGACCTTGAGACCAATTGCCCTCGCTGAGCAATAGTTTTTGCTCATTCCTCTCTATACTATGTTTTTACAGGAGTAGTTGAAGCAGACCCTCTCGAGGTAATAAAAGAGGAGGAGCAGGTGGAGGTGTTTCCGTGATAGCACTTCTCTGCTTTGCTGGTGGTTGGTTACCAGATTTTGTGCGAACCTTGCTTGTTATGTATATTGCGTGGAGGTCGCTTAATTTTGAGGCTTGTAGCCTTGTATGTATTTCCTAGTTTGAGGCCTCTACGGTCTTATGTTGTATAAGTTGAAAGAATGTAAAGTTGTAACTTAGACTCTTGTGACTAGTAAGAAAATGCATGCTATTGGAATTGATTAGTGGCATAAATACTTGTGTAGTATGCATATCATTTTTGGTTTGGAAAGTTGGATAATAAGAAATGTATGTTTTTAAAGAAAGTTGGCTTGTTTTGATTATTATATGGCTTTCGCAAGTGTTATATTGATTTTAGGGTTTTCGGATCGTCCGCGGTACAGAGGAGACTCCGTCCGTGTGTCGGGTCCGGGCTTGGCCTTTTGCAGGGTCGGGTCGGGGCGTGACATCTTTAGGTGGTATCAGAGCATGATAGTCTTGCATGAGCCGGGATATGATTCTCGGTCTGTGGGGTAAAGGTCTAAAATGCTAAAGTGTTTATGTATGATTGCTAAGTGAAAAGAAAATGTTATAGCATGACTTTGTGAACTTGGAATGTTTATGTGTTTAAGTGAAATAGTTTGGCAAGTTAAACTTGTCTTATGTGAATTGTGTGATAGAATATCGGATTGTTATTGACTTGAGTGTTATCTAATCTTATGTGCTATATTTCTGTCTATAAACTGCTTTTAAATGTTGCCAGCTATTGTGAGTTGCTACTATGCCGCCACGTCGTGGTACTCAAGGTATAGGATCAGATGAAGAGGCAGCAGAACAGGGTCAGCAGCCGTTGCCTGAGCAGTTTATGGCTACTATGACTACCGCAGTAGACCGGATCACACAGGTGCTGCATGAGCAGAGGCAGGACATGAATAATCCCCAGGGAAATCAAGCTAATCCTGGTGGACAGGGGTACAGAGTTGAGAATAATCAGTTAGAGAAATTTCTGAGGCACGAGCCGGGAAAGTTCTTCGGAGAGCCGGATGATGAGGTGGCCGAGGGATCGATTAATCGAGTTGAGACGATTTTCACCGCGTTGAGGTACACCGATGAGGCAATAGTAGATTATGCGTCATTCCTGTTTGAGGGCGATGCAGAGCAGTGGTGGAATACTGTCAGATTGAGGTGGGATTGTGAGGATATTCCACATTTATGGGATGATTTTGTAAGTGAGTTTCGGGATAAGTATATTCCCGAGATGGCTATGGAAAGGAGGGAAGATGAGTTTGTGGCCCTAAAGCAGGGAAACATGACTGTTGCACAGTACAAGGCTAGGTTTGTTAGCTTGTCGAGGTATATGCCCGAGTTGGTACGGCCGGCTAGGAGGATGATTCATAGGTTTGTCCGTGGGCTGAGAATGGACATACAGTTGCATTTGACTGGGCAGACCTACACTACTTTTCCCGAGGCATTTCAGGCAGCCTCGAAGTTTGAGAAACGGAAGGCTGAGATGTTAGCTGAGAGCAGTCAGCCGAGTAAGAAGCAGTATTTGGGCCAGAGCAGCCAGAGTCAGCCGAGGCAGTATCAGTCTTCTGCACAGGGTCCTCAGCTACGTCCGTATCAGCCACAGCAGCAGATTCAGGCTAGGCCAGCTGTGACTAGACCCCAGCAGGGAGCTACAGTTCCTACTACTACCAGAGCCCTAGCACCTACGGGAAACACTACAGTTAGGCAAAATCAGCAGTGTAATTATTGTAATCGGTCAGGGCATATTGAGGCTAACTGCTGGAGGAAGAGTGGTAAATGTACGGGTTGTGGCAGTGATGACCATAGGGTGAGAGATTGCCCTAAGTATAACAATGTTCAGGGCCGTGGTGGAGGCCAAGGTGTTCAGAATAGGGCTGCAGGTGCACGCCCAGCACAGAGAGTTCAGGCTAGGGTCTTTGCACTGGATGCAGAGGAGCTACCCGACACTACAACTATTGTGGAAGGTACCTTTCTTCTCAATACTCAGCCAGTTAAAGTTTTGATTGATCCCGGAGCTACACATTCGTTTATAACTCCTGCATATGCACGATCTGTGAATGTTTGCATTGATAATTTGCCTCATGAAGTTGAAGTTAGTACTCCTTTGGGTGCAAAATTTGTTATTGAGTCTATTTGCAAATCTTGTGATATATGCATTGAGAACCATAAATTTCCTGCTGATTTAATTATATTGCCATTCCGTGACTTTGAAATCATTTTGGGAATGGACTGGTTGGGAAAGTATTATGCTCAGTTGGATTGTAGAACAAAGGTCGTTTATCTTAAGGTTCCTGACCTACCGGTACTAGAGATTGTTGGGAACTGCAGGGCTGCCCGCATTCCACTTTTATCAGCGATCAAGACTTCTAAGTTGTTGAATAGGGGTTGTGAAGCTTACTTAGCCTATCTGATCAATCAGCCTGCTGATAAGTTGAGTTTGAATGAGGTTCTGATTGTTAGAGACTTCCCTGGTGTATTTCTCGAGGAATTACCGGGTTTACCACCGGATAGGGAGATTGAGTTCGTGATTGATCTTGTGCTAGGTACTGCGCCAATTTCTAGGAGTCCTTATAGAATGGCATCGGCTGAACTTCAAGAGTTAAAAATTCAGCTTCAGAACTTGCTTGAGAAAGGGTTTATACAACCTAGTTTTTCACTGTGGGGTGCGCCTGTGTTGTTTGTGAGAAAGAAAGATGGCACGCTACGGTTATGCATTGATTACAGGGGACTTAATCAAGTCACGATTAAGAACAAATACCCTTTGCCGTTGATTGAAGAATTGTTTGACCAGTTGTAGGGTGCGAGTATTTACTCCAAATTTGACTTGAGGCAGGGTTACTATCAACTTAGGATTCGGAGTGACGATATACCAAAGACGGCTTTCAGGACTAGATATGGCCACTGTGAGTTTGTTGTGTTGCCGTTTGGATTGACGAATGCACCAGCCGCATTCATGGACTTGATGCAGAGGGTCTTTCGGCCTTACCTTGATCATTTTGTCGTGATCTTTATTGACGACATTTTAGTGTATTCGAAGAACGAGGATGAACACGAGCAACACTTGAAGATTGTGCTTCAGACTTTGCAGGAAAACAAGCTTTTTGCTAAATTCAACAAGTGTGAGTTCTGGTTGAATCAGATATCTTTTCTAGGCTATATCATTTCAGATCGAGGAATTTTAGTGGACCCAGCTAAGATTGAAGTTGTTTCATCTTGGAAGAGACCTGAGACGGTGTTAGAGATTCGGAGTTTTATTGGTTTGGTAGGTTACTACTGGAGATTTGTTAAAGACTTTTCCAAAATTTCTGGACCTTTGAGCCAGTTGACTCGGAAGAAAGTTGCTTACAATTGGGATGCCAAGTGTGAATCCAGTTTCCAAGAATTGAAGAAGAGACTAACTACAGCTCCTATACTAGCTTTACCTGAGGGAACAGAGAACTTCGTTGTCTACAGTGATGCATCTAAAGAAGGTTTGGGCTGTGTTTTAATGCAGAATGGTAAGGTGATTGCCTATGCTTCTAGGAAATTGAAACCTTATGAAGTCAATTACCCTACACATGATCTTGAGTTAGCTGCAGTTGTGTTTGCATTGAAGAAGTGGCGTCATTACTTGTGGGGTTGCAGATTTGAAATATTTACTGACCACAAGAGTCTCAAGTATTTGTTTTCACAGAAGGATCTGAATATGAGGCAGCGGAGATGGCTAGAGCTATTGGGTGGTTATAACTGTTCTATTAACTACGTGCCAGGTAAGGCAAATGTTGTTGCTGATGCTTTGAGCCAAAAGGCTACTGTTGCAAGCTTGATTATCAAGGATTGGGAGACTTTGGAAGAAATTTGTTCATGGAAGCCAGAAGCTACTGAGGTAGGGATTCGATTTGCTAGTTTACAGATTCAGTCAGGGTTGCTAGCACAGATCAGAGAGGCTCAGAAGACTGATCCTCACCTCTTGAAAATCCAAGAAAAAGCTAAAGGGGGAGAGTCGGAGTTTAAATTACATGCATATGGCATCTTCATATTCAGGGATAGAGTATGTGTTCTTGATGATCCGACTTTGAAGAATGAGATCCTGTCCGAGGTACATAATACGAGGTATACGATTCACCCGGGCAGTACAAAAATGTATAGAGATTTGAAACAACACTTCTGGTGGAACAATATGAAGAGGGAGATTGCCAGGTATGTATCCAGATGTTTGACTTGTCAGAGGGTTAAAGTTGAGCATTAGAGGCCAGCCGGACTTCTACAGCCGTTGTCGATTCCGCAATGGAAGTAGGTACATATAACAATGGACATTGTGACCGATCTTCCTAGATCTCCGAGAGGATGTGATTCTGTTTGGGTTGTTGTGGACCGCTTGACTAAAGTTACACATTTTATTCCCGTGAATAAACATGATAGCCTTGATAAGCTAGCTGAATTGTATGTTGCTAATATTGTGAGATTGCATGGTGTGCCACAGAGTATAGTGTCAGATAGGGATCCCAGATTCAGATCTCGTTTTTGGCAGAAGTTGCAAGAGGCCATGGGAACTAAGTTGAGCTTCAGTACTACATATCATTCGCAAACTGATGGCCAGTCTGAGAGAACCATCAGGATCTTGGAAGACATGCTTCAGGCATGTGTGCTTGACTTTGGGAAGAATTGGGAGAAGTTTTTGCCTTTAGCGGAGTTCGCCTACAACAATAGTTATCAATCTACTATAGGTATGGCTCCCTACGAGGCGTTGTATGGTCGTAAATGCAGATCCCCATTATATTGGGAAGAGGTTGGAGAGATGAGAACAGTTGATCCGACTGTGTTACCTGAGATGATTAAGATGGTAGATAATGTTCACCTTATTCGCCAGCATATGCTTACAGCTCAGAGTCGTCAGAAGAGTTATGCGGATAAGCACCGTCGGGATCTTGAGTTTGATTTAGGAGATTGGGTGCTTCTTAAGATTTCTCCTCGGAAGGGATTGATTCGGCACGGTAAGAGCGGGAAACTTAGTCCCAGGTATGTGGGTTCGTATGAGATCACCGAAAAGGCAGGTCCTTTGGCTTATCGATTAGCTTTGCCTCCGAGCTTGTCGAGACTGCACGATGTGTTCCATGTGTCTATGTTGAAGAAGTACCATCCAGACCCTTCACATGTACTTGAACCAGAGCCTTTGCAGATTGAAGAAAAGTTGTCTTATGAAGAGAAACCGATTTGAATTGTGGATCAAAAAGTTCAGGAGCTTCGCAGAAAGAGTATTCCGTTAGTAAAGGTTCTGTGGAATCATCATGGGTTTGAGGAAGCAACTTGGGAAAGAGAGGACCAGGTTCGGGATCAGTATCCGGAGTTGTTTGTTGACCAGGTAGGAATTGCGTGGGCGCAATTGTTTTAAGGGGGAGAGGGTGTAATACCCGAGCCCGGAATGTGAATTTTCTTGTTTATTATTTTGAAAATTTTATTTCCTTAAATTCTATGTGAATTAATTGTTATTTTTTCGCTGTCGCAACGTGCATTGCATTTAAGGAGCGATAGCTAGAGAACGTTTTCTAGTCCTCAGTAAATAGTGAAACTAGTATTTAGATGACTTAAATTTTATATTTTAATTGTTGCTAGCTGAAAATTTAATATGTGTTAGTTATTGAGCTTGAAAATGCACAAAAATAGAGCCTTTGACCAAGTTTTAAGTTGTTTGACTTGGACCTTTGACCCTTTGACCATTTAACACTTAAATAAGCATTTAACTAAGCAAAATATAAAAAAAAACAGCAGCTGAAAATAGTGAGGACCAGGCCGAAACCAAGAAGAGAGAAAAAAAAAAGATTTCAACCTTTCAATCGTTCAATCTTCGCGTGAGCTCGTGCGGGGTGATTTCTGAGGCAACTAGCGTTGTTTTCCTAGCGACTAGGAGTACCTGAGGTGAGGGAATCATGCTATTTGCGCATTTAAATGTTTAGTGTATCAACTTTGTAATTTTTAGATTTTATCCGTAGAATGTTGGTTAAATCATTTTGATGCTTCTAGTATATTCTTTGGCATTTGTAGAACATGTATTTATAGCTTTTTAACATTTTCTGCGGTTAAATGTTGTGATTGCAAATTAAATTGTCAATTGAATAGTGTTTTATGAAAAGTAAAACCTTGAAACGTTGAAGTTGCGCTGTTATGCTTTCCGTTGATGTAGAAATGTGCTAGGTATGCTAGAATGCCTAAATGCATGGTTTGTTTGGGTTGCGTAGTGGAAAAAACGAGAATTATGCCTTTGGAAAAGTCGGGGTCGTTTAGGTCGACTTTAGCGTTTTCTCGTTTTACGTGTTGGCATTACTTCAGGAAGCCATGGAAGCACTTTTGGTGCGATTATGGCGTTGGTTGGGTGTTTGGTTGTTATAGTTGTAGTTCAAACGAGAAAGGGGGAAATCGGGGCTTTGCGCGAGTTCTAGGGTAAAGTAAGGTTTCGGGGGCTTTAGACGTGCCTTATGGTGACCTAGGAGGGTTGGCGAAGTCGGTTTACAGAACTCGTGGCTCGTTTGGAAATGGTAGTGTTTTGATAGTTGGGGCCGAGTTTGTGTTTTGCTTGTTTTCTTGATTTTATGCCTATAGAATGCTTAGGGTTACTTGAAATACTTGTTTGACTTGATTTGGGTTGAATTGCTTATCAATTGCTGCTATTGCGTGCGAGAGTAACCTACTTTGTTATTCTCTCACGTGTGGCTTTATCACTTGTTTATCGCCTTGTATCGAGTCTTGCATTGCATAGTGTCTCGCGCGTGAGTGATGAGCCTCTCTGGGTAGCCTTGGGTTGCCAGTGTTGGTTGCTCTAGCTCCGCTGCTATTCCCTTTCTCGCTTAGGTTGCCTCCCAGGGAGATTTGGGTCGTAGGCTGATGGATACTTCCGGGGTATTCCAAACTGGTGTTATAAGGTGGTTTGGGCCGGCGCGTCGTCATTGAATTTGTGTTTGAAGGTTACTCGAGAAAAGATTATCGTATCCTTTGAATGAGTGTTTATAGCTTTAATGCTTGCCTTGCTTTGTTGATGGCTTTATTATATCTCTGTATGATATATGTATGCATTGCTTGGCTAATTGCATTGCATACTCCTCTCATCTCCAACCATGAGACCAATTGCCCTCGCTGAGCAATAGTTTTTGCTCATTCCTCTCTATACTATATTTTTACAGGAGTAGTTGAAGCAGACCCTCTCGAGGTAATAGAGGAGGAGGAACAGGTGGAGGTGTTTCCGTGATAGCACTTCTCTGCTTTGCTGGTGGTTGGTTACCAGATTTTGTGCGAACCTTGCTTGTTATGTATATTGCGTGGAGGTCGCTTAATTTTGAGGCTTGTAGCCTTGTATGTATTTCCTAGTTTGAGGCCTCTACGGTCTTATGTTGTATAAGTTGAAAGAATGTAAAGTTGTAACTTACACTCTTGTGACTAGTAAGAAAATGCATGCTATTGGAATTGATTAGTGGCATAAATACTTGTGTAGTATGCATATCATTTTTGGTTTGGAAAGTTGGATAATAAGAAATGTATGTTTTTAAAGAAAGTTGGCTTGTTTTGATTATTATATGGCTTTCGCAAGTGTTATATTGATTTTAGGGTTTTCGGATCGTCCGCGGTACAGAGGAGACTCCGTCCGTGTGTCGGGTCCGGGCTTGGCCTTTTGCGGGGTCGGGTCGGGGCGTGACATTACGTGTTGTCCTTTTCGCGGCTCCTGACGAACGATCCGAGATGAAGACACAACGCTAAAAGAAGAAAAGTGGCACAAAACTGATGAAAATGTTCGATTTTGTTCTCCTAAAACAGCCGCAGCCGAGCAGGCTTCCTGCCCCCATTGTAGAACTCTCAGAGAGCTTTCTAACAGTATGTTGTGCGTCATAAAACTCCTTACGGATCTAAAGATATGGGCACCGGAGCGACAGAGACCCAGTCACACGCCCCATGCCCTCGGTTTGCGGGGCCAGCCTTTACGCGAAGCGAAGAAGTTGTCTTGCCCAAGATGCCGTGGCACTCGATAATAGAAATGTGACAAATAAAGCATCTTGACAATCCTGAACGAGGCAAAAAATAAAACAAAAAGGGGGGTGCAACACGAGGACTTCCCAGGGGGTCTCCCATCCTAGTACTACTCTCGCCTAAGCACGCTTAACTTTAGAATTCTGATGGGATCCGGTGCATTAGTGTTGGTATGATCGCACCAATCATGTTGAGGGCGCAAAGCCCTACTGTGTTGTCTTTTTTGCAGCTCACGACGAACAATACGGGACGAAGGAACAATGCAAAAATTAGAAAAGTGGACCGAAATTGATGAAAACGTATGATTTTGGGCTCTGAAAATAGGCACAACACGAAAAAACTTTGAGACCCTCGTCGTAGAGCTCTCAGAGAGCTTTCCAACGGTATGTTGTGCGCCGCATAACTACTTACGGATGAACAATTACGGGCACCAGAGCGACGGAGACCTGGTCACAGGCCCCACGCCCTCAGTTTGCGGGCCCAGCCTCTACGCGAAGTGAAGTACTCTTGTCCAAGATGCCGTGGGACTCAATAATAGAAATGTGACGGATAAAGCATCTTGGCAAGCAAGAACAGGGCAAAAAAACAAAACAAAAAAGGGGGTGCAACACGAGGACTTCCCAGGGGGTCTCCCACCCTAGTACTACTCTCACCCAAGCATGCTTAACTTCTGAGTTCTGATTGGATTTGGTGCATTAGTACTGGTATGATCGCACCCATCATGTTGAGGGCCCAAAGCCCTTATGTGTTGTCCTTTTAGAAGAAAAGTAGCTCGAAACTGATGAAATCGTTCTATTTTTGGCTCCGAAAATAGATGTTGTCACACCCCAACCCGGCCTATAAAGGTTAGACTAGGGTGTGATCTAAATATTCAAGTCACGTCTCGTACTTAACCGTTCATGAAGATTTTAACACTTAACGTTTTGGCCTAAACTCCAAAATTTTATGGAAAACCGGCAGCATAACGGCTGTAATTGGGCTCTTTGGTTTGGCCAAATTCTCTAAACGCCTCCAAATTTTCCAATCTCAATTTCGTTTCCAACTAGGATTACCATTTAACATCAATTGAATTGCCTATTGGTTATTTCGATGTCTCGTTTGATTTATAACCTAGCATGATGCTATGTCTCGTTTGTTTGTTTATCCTCGTTACAAAAGTACCTGTTGATCTTAGCTTAATAGCGAGAACCTGTTTAAGGTTTGGATGGTTCATCTTACTTCGCCCTTACCTAATACTTCATAATCCTATTATAGCTACTAGCGGTAATAAAAGCAAAACGACCATAGCAGTATCTAGTGTTTGTCTAGAAATATCAGTACAAACCAAAATTAGACCCCAAATTACAACGGGGGTCTTTTACATTACAACATTAGCAACATGAAAGAAACAGTCTTCAAGTAGTATAGTTTTCACAAATTGCCATAAATCAAGCAAAGCACACAGGACAGGCAATCACTCCAAGGAATCGTCGTTAGGCACATCGTCCTCGGGTACCTGTTCTTGATCTTCTTCACCTGAGATGATAAAAGAGGATGAGTCCTTATGAACTCAGCGAGGGGGAACGAGAAATAGGTTTTGAAACTCATTTTCCGGTTCAATCTTATGAAAACCCTTCTGCAAGCATGATGTGTATCACAAGCAAGTACATAACGTAATATAATAGTAAAGAACGCAATTACCAGTCTTTCCTCCCCGAGGTCCTCTAGGGACCAAGCGAGAGTACTTATACACATAGTAAAAAGGATACGGTGAGCTTTTGCTCTCAGATCAATTGTAGTATCAGTTGTTGCGGCCGGCCTCAATTCATCCCCATATCACGCTAGGTGGGTATACTCCGGATGTACCCCGTAATCCTATGACCTAACTCTCTGAGGAAGTCTAGCCCCCAAGCGAGAGAGGGAATGGCACCATGGTAGTCACAGGTGCACCGGTAAGCCCGATGCCGCCCCGTGTGCGTGATCGCTACCATGCCGAAATGAAAGGTTGCAACCTTGTATGCAATGCACATTTATGACATTTAAAATATCCCATTAGGAGGACAACAAAGTAGGTTGCCTCCGAACAGTTATAAGATTGCACATTGAAAAGTAAACAAGCGAGGCATGGATAGACAAGTAATTTCACTTGAAAAGCTCATGGAGTTATATGAACATTAAACGGACAGCCATGTAACACACATAAATCAAGTCTTATAACTCAATTCAAAGTCCACGTAATCAAATAATAAGATTATATAACATGCAACAGCTTCTACGTGGGCTCGGATGCAAGAAAAGCCCATTTGTCAACATGCAATGATCAAACTCACATTTAGGACTATAAGGGCATCTACGGGCAGCCTACTAAGCATATAATTCCACACAATATCCAAATGATCAACACTTAGCAAGACTACCTAGTTATTAGGGTTTCCATTTCTTGCTTACCCGTGTGATTAAACCTCTAGTCAACCCAAAATCATCCTCAAGCCATACATCAATTAATTCAAACATCCCCAAGTATTCAAAACAGTCCACACAACAACCCAAAGCATTTAATTCAACAAGAGAAGTTACAACAATTTTACCAAGCATATAACTAAGTGAAATCTTTACTGCAATAGGCTGTATTCTCACAATCATTAGGACAAGCAAAAAATTTCCAATTTCAGTGAATAAGATTTCAAATTAAAGCTGAATAAGTGAACTAAAATCAGAAACAAACCTTGCATCATTTGGAGTTCGGGATCATTAGTTATAGCCGAAACAATGGGATAGCACAAAACTGTCCAGATTTGCACACATTTCAATAATTGACATTTTTGAGGTCTTTAGGGTCCGTTTTAGCCTTAATCCATTTCTGACAAAAATGTTCAGAACTAAAAAATATAGCAGTACAACAAATTTAATGCATTTGGAACATCATTTACTGAGTCAAATCTGGTTCGTTCTACAAGGTCAGTGCATCTGCCAAAACCTAATTCATTTTTTCCAGATTTCCAGATTTAGACACATTTCAAAGATTTTCCATTTTGAGGACCTTAGAGTCAAAATTAGCTTTGGCCTATTTCTGTGAAAAATGTTCAAAACTGGCCAAACTAGTCATCTACTAATTTTCATGCATTTTGAACATAATATGACTAGAAAAACTCACCTCGAAACAACAGGTCAGAGAGCTGTCACATAATCCGACTTCCCCTATCATCAATTTCAAGCCAAAATCTTGCCATGCATGGTTGAAGAAGCTTATGGTCGAACATATAACTCAAGTACAGAAGCAAAGACATACATTTAAGAGCATGCATGTGGATTTTTGAAGGATTTTCAAAAGGTTTTAGCCCTCACCTTAGCAAATCAACCAAGAAGATGCTCAAAACTTGTTGAAGCACAATTTTCTTCTTCTTCTTTGCCTAGCCGAGATTCCAACTCATTTTTCTCTATTTTTCCTAGCTTAGTGACCAAGCTCTTAGTACATGCATGTTGTTAGAACAAGGAGAAAAGAGATGGAAGCTAAGAAACTCACCTAGGGCCGAAATGAAGACTCAAAGGACATGCATGTGTGATTCTTGCATCCTAGCTAGCTTGCTTGAGTTTCTTTGATTGTTGCTTGTCTTGATGCACCATGAATTGATGAAGATGAGCAAAGGCAATAGTAAACTCAGCCAGGGCCGAGAGAGAGAGAGAAAATGGAGAGGGAGAGAGAGAAGTTGAGAGGAAAATGAGAGAAATGAAGAAGAAAACAAAAGTCTTGCAATTGATGAGTATGCTCGGCCTTGGGCAGCAAAACTTCAACCTTTTTGTGTCTTCAAGGAGTATTTTGAAATTCCTAGCATGGGCAAGGAATGTTTGGTCGAGTAGGGTGAGGTTTTAAGTAGATTTTTGAGCAATTTTTTATGCATTTGTGTCATAGAATGTCATAATTTGTCTAGGAATTAAGTTGAATTTGAACAAGCAAGCACAAATGCCACATAGTGGTCGGCCAAGGCATGTAAAAATGCTGAATTTTGTCATCTTTTGTGCATTGTTTATTTGTTTGTTGAAAGTGCAAAAAGAATAAGGAATAAAGAATGAAGAATGCTTAGTATTTAGTGAAATTTTGTCTTCTAGTGAGTTGAATTAGTAATTTAATAATAGTAAGTGGATTTTGTAGGATTAATTAATGACCTAGTGCTTCGTGTAAGATGCTATCTTGTTTAGCGTTAGGGCATACTTTCCTAGGTCTAGGGCACGTACTACGGGGTAGGACATGAACTACGAGACGGATGCACGTTTTCCAAGTAAATGCACACAACCCTAAATGAATACACGTCATTCAATACATGGCACACAAAACAAACATAATTCTTAAACCTAGGTTAAGGCACGCAAATCAAGATTAGGGCACACGAAACAAGGTATCACACGCAAATTGAGGTCGGGCCTCATAGAGCAACCGATCAGGCTTGCTGCGCTCGTCGTAGAACTTTCAGAGAGCTTTCCAACGGTATGCTGTGTACCGCATAACTCCTTACGGATCAAAAGTTATGGGCACAAGAACGACGGAGACCTGGTCACAGGCCCCATGCACTCGGTTTGTGGGCCCAGCCTCTACGCGAATCGAAGTTTTCTTGCCCAAGATGCTGTGGGACTCGATAATAGAAATGTGACGGGTAAAGCATCTTGGCAAGCCTGAACGGGGCAAAAAAATAAAACAAAAAGGGGGGTACAATCTGAGGACTTCACAGGGGGTCACACGTCCAAGGACGACTCTCGTCTAAGCATGCTTAACTTCAGAGTTTTGATGGGATCTGGTGCATTAGTGCTGGTAATACCGAACCTGTCATGTTGAGAGCGCAAAGCCCTTATGTGTATTCCTTTTCGTGGCTCATGACGAACAATCCGGGATGAAGAAATTACGCAAAAAGAAGAAAAGTGGCCCAAAACTGATGAAAATGTAAGATTTTGGGCTCTGAAAATAGGCGCAACCGAGCAGACTTGTTGCCCTCATCGTAGAGCTCTCGGTGAGCTATCCAACAGTATGTTGTGCGCTGCATAACTTCTTACGGATCAAAAATTATGGGCACCGGAGCGATAGAGACCTAGTCACAGGCCCCACGCCCTCGGTTTACGGCCCCATCCTCTACGCAAAGCGAAGTTGTCTAGCCCTAGATGCCGTTAGACTCGATAATAGAAATGTGATGGATAAAGAATCTTGGCAAACCTGGACATGGCAAAAAAACAAAACGAAAAGGGGGGTACAACATGAGGACTTCCCAAGGGGTGACCCATCTTACGACTACTCTTGCCCAACCACGCTTAACTTTGGAGTTCTGATGGGATCCGGTGCATTATTGCTAGTATGATCGTACCAGTCATGTTGAGGGCACAAAGCCCTTATATGTCGTCCATTTTGTGGCTCACGACGAACGAACCGGGATGAATAAACAGCGCTAAAAGTAGAAAAGTGGCCTGAAACAAATGAAAATGATCGATTTTGGGTTCCGAATATAGGCGTAGCTAAGCAGGCTTCCTACCCCCGTTGTAGAACTCTCGGAGAGCTTTCCAACGGTATGTTGTGTGCTGCATAACTCCTTACGAAGCAAAAGTTATGGGCACCGGAGTTACGGAGACTTGGTCAATGGCCCTACGATCTCGGTTTGCAGGCCCAGCCTCTATCCGAAACGAAGTTGTCTTGCCCAAGATGCTGTGGGACTCGATAATAGAAATATGCCGGATAAAGCCTCTTGGCAAGCCTGAACGAGGCAAAAAAAGAAAACGAAAAGGGGGGTGCAACACGAGGACTTCCTAGGGGGTCACCCATCCTAATACTACTCTTGCCCAAACTTGCTTAACTTCGGAGTTTTGATGGGATCTGGTGTATTAGTGCTGGTATGATCGTACCCATCATGTTGAAGGCACAAAGGCCTTAGGTATCATCCTTTTCGCTGCTCCCGACGAACGATCCGGGACTAACAAACAGCCCAAAAAAAAGAAAAGTGGCCCGAAACTGATGAAAATGTTCAATTTTGGGCTCCGAAAATAGGCGTAGCCGAGCAGGCTTCCTACCCCGTTGTAGAACTCTTTGAGAGCTTTCCAACGGTATGCTGTGCACCGTATAACTTCTTACGGATCAAAAGGTATAGGCACCGGACCGATGGAGACCTGGTCAATGGCCCCACGCCCTCGGTTTGCGGACCCAGCCTGTACGTGAAGCGGACTAGTCTTGCCCAACATGCCGTGGGACTCGATAATAGAAATGTGTCAGGTAAAGCATCTTGGCAAGCCTGAACAGGGCAAAAAAAGAAAACTAAATGGGGGGTGCAACATGAGGACTTCCTAAAGGGTCACCCGTCCTAGTACTACTCTTGCCCAAGCATGCTTAACTTTGGAGTTCTGATGGGATCCGGTGCATTACTACTGGTATGGTCACACCCGTCACGTTAAGGGCGCAAAGCGCTTATGTGTTGTCCTTTTCGCGGCTCACATCGAACGATCAGGGATGAAGAAACTACGTAAGAATTTGAAAAATGGCCTAAAATCAATGAAACGCACGATTTTGGGCTATAAAAATAGGTGCAACTGAGTAGACTTGCTACCCTCGTCGTAGAGCTTTCGGAGAGCTTTCCAACGGTATGTTGTGCGCCGCATAACTCCTTACAAATCTAAAGTTATGGGCACCGGAGTGACAGAGACCTAGTCACAGGCCCCACGCTCTCGGTTTCTGGGCCCAACCCTTACACGAAGTGATATAGTCTTGCCCAAAATGCCGTGGGACTCTATAATAGAAATGTGGTGGATAAAGCATCTTGGCAAGCCTGAACGGGGCAAAAAAACAAAATGAAAATGGGGATTCAACATGAGGACTTCCTAAAGGGTCACCCATCCTTGTACTACTCTCGCCCAAGCACGCTTAACTTCGGAGTTCTGATGGGATTTGGTGCATTAGCGCTGGTATGATCACACCCGTCATGTTTAGGGCACAAACCCCTTATGTGTTGTCTTATTTGCAGCTCACGACGAACGATCCAGGATGATGAAACAATGCAAAAAGAAGAAAACTGGCCCGAAATTGAAAAAAATGTTCGATTTTGGGCTCCAAAAATAGGCGCAAGAGAGCAAGCTCGGTACCCTCGTCATAGAGCTCTCGGAGAGCTTTCCAACGGTATATTGTGCACTGCATAACTTCTTACGGATCAAAACTTATAGGCACCGGAGTGACAGAGACTTGGTCAATGGCCCCACGCCATCGTTTTACGGGCCCAGCCTCTACGCGAAACGAAGATGTCTTGGCCAAGATGCCGTGGGCTCAAGAGTAGAAATGTGACGGATAAAGCATCTTGGCTAGACTGAACAAGGCAAAAATAGAAAACGAAAAGGTGGGTGCAAGACGAGGACTTCCTAGGGGGTCACCCATCCTAGTACTATTCATGCCCAAGCACGCTTAACTTCAGAGTTCTGATGGGATCCGATGTATTACGGTTGGTATGATCGCACCCGTCATGTTGAGGGCACCAAGCACTTATGTGTTGTCCTTTTTGTGGCTCACGACGAACGATCCGGGATGAAGAAACTACAAAAAAAGAAGAAAAGTAGTCCAAAATTGATGAAAACGTACGGTTTTGGGATCCGAAAATAGGCGCAGCCGAGTAGACTTGTAGCCCGTGTCGTGGAGCTCTCGGAGCGCTTTCCAACGGTATGCTGTGCGCCGCATAACCCCTTACGGATCAACAATTATGGGCACCGGAGTAACGGAGACCTGGTCATAGGCCCCATGCCCTCGGTTTGCGGGCCCAACCTCTACTCGAAGCGAAGTTGTCTTGCTCAAGTTGCTGTGGGACTCGATTATAGAAATGTAATAGTAAAAGCATCTTGGCAAGCCTGAACGGGGCACAAAAACAAAACGAAAAGGGGGGTGCAACATGAAGACTTCCAAGGTGTCACCCATCCTAGTACTACTCTCGCCCAAGCACGCTTCAATTCGGAGTTTTGAGGGGATCCTGTGCATTAATGCCGATATAATCGCACCCGTCATGTTGAGGGCGCAAAGCCCTTATGTGTTGTCCTTTACGTGGCTCACAACGAACGATTTAGGAGGAAGAAACAACACAAAAATAAGAAAAGTAGCCGAAAACAGATGAAAATGTTCGATTTTGGGGTCCAAAAAAAGGCGCAGGTGGGCAAGCTCGCTACCCCCGTCGTAGAGCTCTTACGGATCAAAAGTTATGGGCACTAGAGGGACAGAGACCTGATCACTGGCCCTACACCCTCCGTTTGCTGGCCCACCCTCTACGCGAAGGGAAGTTGTCCTGTCCAAGATGCCGTCGGACTCGATAATAGAAATGTGATGGATAAAACATCTTGGCAAGCCTGAACGGGGCAAAAAAACAAAATGAAAATGGGGTGCAACTCGAGGACTTCCCAGGGGGGTCACCCATCCTAGTACTACTCTCGCAGAAGCACGCTTAACATTGGAGTTCTGATGGAATCCGGTGCATTAGTAAAGGTATGATCGCACCCGTCATGTTGAGGGCGCAAAGCCCTTTTGTGTTGTCCTTTTCGCGGCTCACGACGAATGATCCGGGACGAAGAAACTACGCAAAAAGAAGAAAAGTGGCTCAAAACTGATGAAAACATTCGATTTTAGGCCCTAAAAATAGGTAGAGCCTAGCAGGCTTGCTGCCCTTGTTGTAGAGCTCTCAGCGAGCTATCCAACTGTATGCTGTACGTCGTATAAATCCTTAGGGATCAAAAATTATGGGCACCAGAGCGATGGAGACATGGTCATAGGCCCCACGCCTCTGGTGTAACGCCCCGATCCCTCACGAGACCGGAGGCTCTAATAACCATACTATTCTCAACCCAATGCCAAACCCGGTCACAAAATTTTAGGGAAAATGGACAGAGTTTCCCCTGTATTGTGGACTTTCTGAAAACCTATAAACACTCAATAAAGCCACAACATAACAAGACATTCATTTATAACTAAAGATCTTAGCTTTAAGGTCATCCGAGCCTTAAGACATACAAACGGTTTAGATACACACAAGCATGCATTCATAACTTAACTTCTTTACAAAACCGCTTATCATGTCACTCCATGATAGCATTGAACATTCTTAGAAATTAAAGCCAACCATACACCCGTTCATTCACACCCAAGCATGCAACGTAGCTAGAAGCAGAAGCAAAAGTTATTACATGCCACAATTCCATAACACTTACTACATCCACTTAGCTTTCAAACTTGCAACTACTCAAATATATATACATAAGCCCTTAGGCTCCCAAATAAAACATAAAGTAGAACAAGTAAGGTCTTCCACAGTTTAACAGGCAATCACTCAAACCTCAAGTAATAGCACACAGCAATCAGGTCAACTCCTCCAACTGCACCGCCTGAAACATGTTTAGCGAGGTATGAGCAATCACAATTGCCCAGTGAGGGATAAGGTCTACCGGGGATGTGCAATGCAGCGGTTAGTACAAATAAAGCATTTTACAACCAAAGAACAATTGAAACAACAAGTTACCACACATTAAAAAGGATACGATACACTTTGACTTCTATAACGTCCCGGCTAAGCGAATACCCCGAAGGGCAGAGGCACACCAGCGACGCCACGAACTGAAATCACGATGTAATAATGACACTGTTATCGATAAGCCGGCATCCCCTTATAACTCCAAAATGGGTGTACTCCGGATGTACCCCGAAATCCTACGACCCAACTCTCCCTGGGCGGCATCCCAAGCGAGAGAGGGACTGGGTAACCATGGTAGCCGAGGTATACCGGCAAGCCCGATGCCGCCCGGTTTCCACGACACTACCATGCCCAAATGGTTGCGCAACCACGATGCAATGCACTCAAAATGATAACAATAGAATACATCAACAAACACATGATTAAGGGACAACAAAGTAAGTTGCCCTCACACACAATATATAGACAATAAGTGCACATAATCTAAGTACAAGTAAATAAACTATTATGCACATAAGGATGAAGTCTCCCTCACCTGGAATTAAGCCAAGCATGCTAAAAGAATAGCTCAGATTTACTTCAACTCCCCGAATTAGCTCAAGTATGCAACCCTAGGGTGTTCATATAAGTTTAGCAATTAACTATATCAATTCCAATTCAACTCTTACTTAACTCAACCTTACAACATTAGAAGCTAGATTTATAATCACTTATTCACACAAGTTCATAACCCACACACAATTAAGATACAATGTTCACCTTATCATATCATTAGAGAACATAAGATATATTAGAAGCATCAAATACCATTAAGTTAAGATCATAAGTTATAAATTCCAATTACTTTTAATTACAATAATCAATAATCATATAACTAGATGAGTTATCCTTATAGTCCTACTCACTTAGCATGCAATGTTTATTAGAGTTTGATCTTAACAAAGTACAAGAAGTATAAACATTATAACAAGATATAAGCATTAAATATGAAAATAACTATACCAACACAAAGGGATCAATGACCGATGATCACGAAACTTCACGAAATGCTCACAAATGCCATATAACAACATGTAAAGGCAAGATATACAAGCACCAAAGCTAATTCAAAGGCTAAGCTTGAAACCCCGAGTTTCCCTTTTGTTTTCCTAAGTCATTTAACTCCAAACCGAGGCTAAGGCTCAAGATTCACCAAATAATTATTCTAATCTTCTAGTTACGCATTATGGCACACTTAGAACCCTTGAAATCATTCATTAACCCGATTTAGCCACAAAAGCCCCGATTACCCCTTTGTGCGTTTGTACTACAAGTATCTTAATCAAAGCTCAACTAAGAGTTAGAAAAGCACATTTAGTCCCTACTTACCCTAAGAACACCAAATATATCAACCAAATTCACCCGGATTTATGTTTGACCCAAAACCCCTTTGTAACACAAGTCATTTTTCTTCCAAACACAAGTTAATGTTCTAGATAAGCGAGCGGGCTATTCCATACTTTTAATTATCCCTTATGGCACCCCTAGGACCCTAGAAACTACCCAATTACCCGCGTTTAGCACAAAAGCCCCATTTTCACTCTTTTGACTTTGTACTACACGTACCTCATCCGGGACTCAAATGGAGGCTAGCAAAGCTTAATTAGGTCCTAAATAGCCTAGGATTACTAAATGTGGAGGCCAATTCAACCCGGATTCGCGATAACCCCGAAACCCCTTTCTAAAAGTTGGCTATTTCATTCTTTCACTAGGTTACGGGCAATTAAACCCTACAAGGCCTTCACACTACTTTCATTAACATCTAAAGCACCTATTAGAACCATTAATTCAAGCTACAAGGTCTGATTTCGCAAATCCCTAATTTTCCCGTCACTATTCATGCCCTACGATCAACAAGCGATTTCAACCGTTTAAACTATGAAACAATAGCATAAATTAGGTCTCTACTACTTATACACAACATACATAAGCATATTTAAGCATTGCATGATCATAATATAGCAAATCAATAAATTCAAGAAAGTTGACATATATTTCAAATGCAAAAATAATATGCAAAACCCTCACCTAACGCGCGTAGGAGCTCCTAGAAGGCTTGCACACACCCTAAACTACTTGCTCCTTGCTTGGCTTGGCTTGGCTTGAAGATTTGATGAGCAAAATCCTCTCATTCTCCTCCTATGCTATTCTCGGATTTGCTACAGTAAAATCTGCATCTTCCTTTTTTTTTTTTTGCTAAGTTATGAGCTAATTGCTTTATGGTGAGTATATATGATAGGTAGGGTCAAGTTAGGTGTTTAGTGGTCCACTAAAAATGAGCGTTGGTAGCTTAAAAACGAGCCTAAAGTGTAAAGTATAAGCTAACTAATTAAAACACTAAGTTAGTTACGTAACACTATTCATTGAACCACGAAAATCATTTTCTAAACGAGTGCTCCTATCGCTCCTAGCTCAATTGCACAATTTTCACATTCCTTTAACAATTAATATGATTTAATAAAAATGCTAATTCACTAATATAATGCAGTTTAAAAATTGAATGAATAGTGTCCAAGAAAGACAACAGGTAAAGCACATAATTTAATGCACAATTAATGGATGCAACATTTAAAAATGTGTACGGTAGAATCTCGGGCGTCACATCCTCTCCCCCTTAAACAAATTGCGTCCACGCAATTCTTCTTCACAAGGGAACTCCACAACAACTGAAAGCCAACTCCGATTACTCGTCATCAATTGCTAAGCAAGAATACCATATACGAACTCTCGTGGGAGCTCATTAAGAAATCCCAGTAGTATTGCCTGCGAACCTCACGTAATAAGGCCAAATAAAGGCTCCAATAGAGATGCTACTTCGAAATCCAAATAGGAATCCCGCTAGCACGAATACCATAGAAGAATAGAATCCCAACCAACAGTGGCGAGAAAATACCAATAAGAATTTAGAGTACAAATACCGAAGATAATTCCATATAATAAGGCTGATTAGAATCCCAAACTAAGTCTTCCGAGTAATGCCAGCAAGAAAATACTAGAAGAATACTCAATAAGAAAACCGAGAGAATGGTCATATAGAAATCCCAAAGGAAGCCATTCATTTCTGACTACTAAGCATAGAAGAATGCCTTGGAAGAAATCCCAATAACTGAGCTCCGCTTACAACATTCTCATTCCCGCTAATCCACACAACTTGGAGGGCTTGTTGCTAATCACTTCTCTTCAGGGGGAGGAAGAAGTCTTTCTTACCATTTCAACGGGAAATGTATGAATGCCAAGATATCACATTTACACATATATGTTTTAAACTATTATGCAAACATGTTTATATAAGAGTTTATGAAACAGTGTAATCATCAAAGTCATTCAAGCATGACAATCAAGTCCATCATAACACAACTCAATCAAAGACTTTCAAATGCACACATTACAAGTAACAGTTCAAGCAATTAACAATTCACGAGGTCAAATTGATGCATAACCAGCCACTTTACTTCACTTAGCACACACTTAGCACGTAACACATAATTATATCACATAGGTGCACACATTCAATACAAGACACACAATCACACATGCAGGCATACACTTTCAAGACACACTCTTAACAAGCACACACGCAAGGGTTACTACCCGACAGGCCGAGGACCCTGTCCCGGCTTAGAGCTAACTAAGCTCTGATACCACCTGTAACGCCCCGATCCCTCACGAGACCGGAGGCTCTAATAACCATACTATTCTCAACCCAATGCCAAACCCGGTCACAAAATTTTAGGGAAAACGGACAGAGTTTCCCCTGTATTGTGGACTTTCTGAAAACCTATAAACACTCAATAAAGCCACAACATAACAAGACATTCATTTATAACTAAAGATCTTAGCTTTAAGGTCATCCGAGCCTTAAGACATACAAACGGTTTAGATACACACAAGCATGCATTCATAACTTAACTTCTTTACAAAACCGCTTATCATGTCACTCCATGATAGCATTGAACATTCTTAGAAATTAAAGCCAACCATACACCCGTTCATTCACACCCAAGCATGCAACGTAGCTAGAAGCAGAAGCAAAAGTTATTACATGCCACAATTCCATAACACTTACTACATCCACTTAGCTTTCAAACTTGCAACTACTCAAATATATATACATAAGCCCTTAGGCTCCCAAATAAAACATAAAGTAGAACAAGTAAGGTCTTCCACAGTTTAACAGGCAATCACTCAAACCTCAAGTAATAGCACACAGCAATCAGGTCAACTCCTCCAACTGCACCGCCTGAAACATGTTTAGCGAGGTATGAGCAATCACAATTGCCCAGTGAGGGATAAGGTCTACCGGGGATGTGCAATGCAGCGGTTAGTACAAATAAAGCATTTTACAACCAAAGAACAATTGAAACAACAAGTTACCACACATTAAAAAGGATACGATACACTTTGACTTCTATAACGTCCCGGCTAAGCGAATACCCCGAAGGGCAGAGGCACACCAGCGACGCCACGAACTGAAATCACGATGTAATAATGACACTGTTATCGATAAGCCGGCATCCCCTTATAACTCCAAAATGGGTGTACTCCGGATGTACCCCGAAATCCTACGACCCAACTCTCCCTGGGCGGCATCCCAAGCGAGAGAGGGACTGGGTAACCATGGTAGCCGAGGTATACCGGCAAGCCCGATGCCGCCCGGTTTCCACGACACTACCATGCCCAAATGGTTGCGCAACCACGATGCAATGCACTCAAAATGATAACAATAGAATACATCAACAAACACATGATTAAGGGACAACAAAGTAAGTTGCCCTCACACACAATATATAGACAATAAGTGCACATAATCTAAGTACAAGTAAATAAACTATTATGCACATAAGGATGAAGTCTCCCTCACCTGGAATTAAGCCAAGCATGCTAAAAGAATAGCTCAGATTTACTTCAACTCCCCGAATTAGCTCAAGTATGCAACCCTAGGGTGTTCATATAAGTTTAGCAATTAACTATATCAATTCCAATTCAACTCTTACTTAACTCAACCTTACAACATTAGAAGCTAGATTTATAATCACTTATTCACACAAGTTCATAACCCACACACAATTAAGATACAATGTTCACCTTATCATATCATTAGAGAACATAAGATATATTAGAAGCATCAAATACCATTAAGTTAAGATCATAAGTTATAAATTCCAATTACTTTTAATTACAATAATCAATAATCATATAACTAGATGAGTTATCCTTATAGTCCTACTCACTTAGCATGCAATGTTTATTAGAGTTTGATCTTAACAAAGTACAAGAAGTATAAACATTATAACAAGATATAAGCATTAAATATGAAAATAACTATACCAACACAAAGGGATCAATGACCGATGATCACGAAACTTCACGAAATGCTCACAAATGCCATATAACAACATGTAAAGGCAAGATATACAAGCACCAAAGCTAATTCAAAGGCTAAGCTTGAAACCCCGAGTTTCCCTTTTGTTTTCCTAAGTCATTTAACTCCAAACCGAGGCTAAGGCTCAAGATTCACCAAATAATTATTCTAATCTTCTAGTTACGCATTATGGCACACTTAGAACCCTTGAAATCATTCATTAACCCGATTTAGCCACAAAAGCCCCGATTACCCCTTTGTGCGTTTGTACTACAAGTATCTTAATCAAAGCTCAACTAAGAGTTAGAAAAGCACATTTAGTCCCTACTTACCCTAAGAACACCAAATATATCAACCAAATTCACCCGGATTTATGTTTGACCCAAAACCCCTTTGTAACACAAGTCATTTTTCTTCCAAACACAAGTTAATGTTCTAGATAAGCGAGCGGGCTATTCCATACTTTTAATTATCCCTTATGGCACCCCTAGGACCCTAGAAACTACCCAATTACCCGCGTTTAGCACAAAAGCCCCATTTTCACTCTTTTGACTTTGTACTACACGTACCTCATCCGGGACTCAAATGGAGGCTAGCAAAGCTTAATTAGGTCCTAAATAGCCTAGGATTACTAAATGTGGAGGCCAATTCAACCCGGATTCGCGATAACCCCGAAACCCCTTTCTAAAAGTTGGCTATTTCATTCTTTCACTAGGTTACGGGCAATTAAACCCTACAAGGCCTTCACACTACTTTCATTAACATCTAAAGCACCTATTAGAACCATTAATTCAAGCTACAAGGTCTGATTTCGCAAATCCCTAATTTTCCCGTCACTATTCATGCCCTACGATCAACAAGCGATTTCAACCGTTTAAACTATGAAACAATAGCATAAATTAGGTCTCTACTACTTATACACAACATACATAAGCATATTTAAGCATTGCATGATCATAATATAGCAAATCAATAAATTCAAGAAAGTTGACATATATTTCAAATGCAAAAATAATATGCAAAACCCTCACCTAACGCGCGTAGGAGCTCCTAGAAGGCTTGCACACACCCTAAACTACTTGCTCCTTGCTTGGCCTGGCTTGGCCTGAAGATTTGATGACCAAAATCCTCTCACTCTCCTGCTATGCTCTTCCCGGATTTGCTACAGTAAAATCTGCATCTTCCTTTTTTTTTTTTTGCTAAGTTATGAGCTAATTGCTTTATGGTGAGTATATATGATAGGTAGGGTCAAGTTAGGTGTTTAGTGGTCCACTAAAAATGAGCGTTGGTAGCTTAAAAACGAGCCTAAAGTGTAAAGTATAAGCTAACTAATTAAAACACTAAGTTAGTTACGTAACACTATTCATTGAACCACGAAAATCATTTTCTAAACGAGTTCTCCTATCGCTCCTAGCTCAATTGCACAATTTTCACATTCCTTTAACAATTAATATGATTTAATAAAAATGCTAATTCACTAATATAATGCAGTTTAAAAATTGAATGAATAGTGTCCAAGAAAGACAACAGGTAAAGCACATAATTTAATGCACAATTAATGGATGCAACATTTAAAAATGTGTACGGTAGAATCTCGGGCGTCACACTTGGTTTGTAGGCCCGTCCTCTACGCAAAGCGAAGTTGTCTTGCCCAAGATGCCGTGGGAGTCGATAATAGAAATGTGATGGATAAAGAATCTTGGCAAGCCTGAACGAGGCAAAAAAAGAAAACGAAAAGGCGGGTGCAACACGAGGACTTCCCAGGGGTCACCCATCCTAGTACTACTCTCCCCAAGCATGCTTAACTTCGTAGTTCTGATGGGATCTAGTGCATTACTGCTAGTATGATCGCACCCGTCATGTTGAGGGTGCAAAGCCCTTATGTGTCGTCCTTTTTGCGGCTCACGACGAACGGCACGGGATAAAAAAATAGTGCTAATAGTAGAAAAGTGGCCCAAAACTAATAAAAAAGTTCAAAACTGATAGTAGAAAGGTGCAGCAGAGAAGGTTAATTGCCCCCGTCATAGAGCTCTCGGAGAGCTTTCCGACGGTATGTTGTGCGCCACCTAACTTCTCACGGATCAAAAGTTATGGGCACCGGAGCAACGGAGACCTTGTCACAAGCCTAGCCTCTACGCGAAGAGAAGTTGTCTTGCACAAGATTTCGTGTGACTCGATAATAGAAATATGACGGATAAAGCATCTTGGCAAGCCTGAACAGGGCAAAAGAAGAAAACGAAAAGAGGAGGGGTGGCAACACGAAGACTTCCCAGGGGGTCTCCCATCCTAGTACTACTCTCGCCCAAGCACGCTTAACTTCGAAATTATGATGGTATTCGGTGCATTAGTGCTGGTATGATCGTACACGTCATGTTGAGGGTATAAAGCCCTTATTTGTTGTCCTTTTCGCGGCTCACGACGAACGATCCGGGACGAAGAGACAACGCAAAAAGAAGAAAAGTGGACAAATTTGATGAAAACATATGATTTTGGGCTTTAAAAATAGGCGCAGCCCAGAATCCTTTGCTGCCCCCATCGTAGAGCTCTCGGAGATCTTTCTAATGGTATGCTGTGCGCTGCATAACTCCTTACGGATCAAAAGTTATGGGCACCAGAGTGACGAAAACCTGGTCACAGGCCCTACGCCCTCGGTTTTTAGGCCCAGCCTCTACACGAAGCAAAGTTGTCTAGCCCAAGATGCCGTGGGACTCGATAATAGAAATGTGACAGATAAAGCATCTTGGCAAGCTTGAACAGGGCAAACAAAAAAAAAAGGGGGGGGGGGGGGAGGGGTGCAACACGAGGACTTCCCAATTTGTAACCTATCCTAGTCCTACTCTCGCCCAAGCACTCTTAACTTCTGAATTCTGATGGGATCCGGTGTATTAGTACTGAGATGATCACAGCTGTCATGTTGAGGGCGCAAAGCCCCTATGTGTCGTTCTTTATGCGGCCCACGACGAACGATCCGGGTCGATGAAACAGCGCTAATAGAAGAAAAGTTGCCAAAAATTGATGAAAACATTTGATTTTGGTCTCCGAAAATAGGCGCAGCTGAGCAGGTTTGCTGCCCCCATCATAGAGCTTTTGGAGAGCTTTTTAATGGTATGCTGTGCGCCACCTAACTACTTACGGATCAAAAGTTATGGGCACCGGAGTAACGGAGACCTTGTCACAGGCCCCACGACCTCAGTTTACGGGCCCAGCCTCTTCATGAAGCGAAGTTGTGTTGCACAAGATTCTGTGGGACTCGAGAATATAAATGTGATGGATGAAGCATCTTGGCAAGCCTGAAGGGGGCAAAAAAACAAAACAAAAAGCGGGTGCAACATGAGGACTTTCCAAGGGATCACCCATCCTAGTACTACTCTCGCCCAAGCACGCTTAACTTCAGAGTTCTGATGGGATCTGGTGCATTACTGCTGGTATGATCGATCCCATCATGTTGAGGGCGCAAAGCCCGTATGTGTCGTTCTTTTCGCGGCTCACGACGAACGATCCAGGATGAAGAAACCGTGCAAAAAGAAGAAAAGTGGCCCAAAACTGATGAAAATGTTGGATTTTGGGCTCCAAAAATAGGCACAACCGAGCAGGCTTGCTCCCCCCATCGTAGGGTTCTTGGAGAGCTTTGCAACGGTATGCCATGCGCCACATAACTCCTTATGGATCAAAAGTTATGGGCACCGGAGTGACGGAGACTTGGTCAAAAGCCCCAAGTCTTCGATTTGCGGGCCCAGCCTCTACGCGAAGTGAAGTTGTCTTGCCCAATATGCCTTGGGACTCGATAATAGAAATGTGACGGATAAAGCAACTTGGCAAGCGTGAAATGGGCAAAAAAAGAAAACGAAAAGGGGGGGCAACACGAGGACTTCCCAGGGGGTCACCTATCCTAGTACTACTCTTGCCTAAACATGCTTAACTTCGGAGTTCTTTTGGGATCCGATGCATAAGTACTGGAATGATCGAACCCGTCATGTGGAAGGCGCAAAGCCCTTATGTGTCATCCTTTTCGCGCCTCACGACGAATGATTCGGGAGGAAGAAATAGCGCAAAAAGAAGAAATGTTGCTCGAAATTGATGAAAAATTTTGATTTTTGCTCCAAAAATAGGCGCAGCCATGCAGACTTGCTGCCACCGTCGTAGAACTCTTGGAGAGCTTTTCAACGGTATGTTATGCGCCGTATAACTCCTTATGGATCAAAAATTATGGGCACCGGAGCAAAGAAGACCTGGTCACAAGTCCTACGCCCTCGGTTTGCTGGCCCAACCTCTACGTAAAGCGAAGTAGTCTTGCCCAAGATGCCGTAGGACTCGATAATAGAAATGTGACCGATAAAGCATCTTGGCAAGCCCGAACTGGGCAAAAAACAAAATGAAAATGAGGGTTCAACACGAGGACTTCCCAAGGGGTCTCCCATCCTAGTACTACTTTTGCCCTAGCACGCTTAACTTAAGAGTTCTGTTGGGATTTGGTGTATTAGTGCTGGTATGATCGCACCCGTCATGTTGAGGGCGCAAAACCCTTATGTGTTGTCATTTTCGCAGCTCACGACGAACTATTCGGGATGAAAAAATAGCGCAAAAAGAAGAAAAGTGGCCCAAAATTGAAGAAAATGTTCGATTTTGGGCTCAAAAAATAGGCGCAGGCAGGCAAGCTCGCTACCCACGTCGTAGAGCTCTTGGAGAGCTTTCCAACGATATGCTGTGCGCCGCAAAACTCTTTATGGATCAAAAGTTATGGCCAACGGAGTGACGGAGACCTGGTCACTGGCCCTAGGCCCTCGTTTTGCAGGCCTAACCTCTACGTGAAGCGAAGTTGTCTTGCCCAAGATGCCGTGGGACTCGATAATAGAAATTTGATGGATAAAGCGTCTTGGCAAGCATGAATGGGGCAAAAAACTGAATGAAAATGGGGGTGCAACACGAGGACTTCCTAGGGTGTCACCTATTCTAGTACTACTATTTCCCTTGCACACTTAACTTCGGAGTTCTGATGGGATCCGGTGCATTACTACTTCTATGATGGAACCCGTCATGTTAAGGGCGCCAAGGCCATATGTGTTGTCCTTTTTGCGGCTCACGACGAACGATCCGAGATGAAGAAACTATGCAAAAAGAAGAAAAGTGGCCCAACACTGATGAATACATATGATTTTAGGCTCCGAAAATAGGCGCAACCGAGCAGACTTGCAGCCCCCGTCGTAGAACTCGTGGAGAGCTTTCCAACGGTTTGTTGTGCGCTACATAACTTCTCGGGGGGTCACCCTTCTTAGTGCTTCTCTTGCCCAAGCACACTTACCTTCGGATTTCGGATGGGATGCAGTGCATTCGTGCTAGTATGACCGTACCCATCATGTTGAGGGCACAAAGACCTTATGTGTCGTCCTTTTCGCGGCTAACGTCGAACGATTCAGGATGAAGAAATAGCGCAAAAAGAAGAAAAGTGGCCAAAACTGATGAAAACGTTCAATTTTGGTCTCCAAAAATAGGCGCAGCCAAGCAAGCTTGCTGCTCTCGTTGTAGAACTCTAAAAGCGCTTTCCAATGGTACGTTGTGCACCGTATAACTCCTTACGGATCAAATGTTATGCGCACCAAAGCGACGGAGACCTGTTCACAGGCCCCACGCCCTCGGTTTATGGGCCCAGCCTCTACGCAAAGTGAAGTAGTCTTGTCCAAGGTGCCGGGGGACTCGATAATAGAAATATGACGGATAAAGCATCTTGGCAATCCTGAACGAGGCAGAAAAATAAAATGAAAACGGGGGTGCAACACGAGGATTTCCTAAGGGGTCTCCCATCTTAGTACTACTCTCGCCCAAGCACGCTTAACTTCGGAGTTATGATGGGATCTGGTACATTAGTTCTAGTTTGATCGCACCCGTCATGTTGAAAGGGCAAAGCCCTTATGTGTTGTCCTTTTTGCGGCTAACGACGAACGATCAGGGATGAAGAATCTGCGCAAAAAGAAGAAAAGTGGCCCGAAACTGATGAAAATGTTCAATTCTGGGCTCAGAGAATAGGCGCAGCTAAGTAGGCTTGCTGCTCTCGTTGTAGAACTCTGAAAGAGCTTTCCAATGGTACATTGTGCGTCGTATAACTCCTTACGGATCAAAAGTTATGGGCGCCGGAGCAACGAAGATCTGGTCACAGGCTCTACGCCCTCGGTTTGTGGGCCCAGCCTCTACGCGAAGTGAAGTAGTCTTGTCCAAGGTACCGTGTGACGCGATAATAGAAATGTGAATGATAAAGCATCTTGGCTATCCTGAACGAGGCAGAAAAATAAAACAAAAATGGGGGTACAACACGAGGATTTCCCAGGGGGTCTCTCATCCTAGTACTACTCTCTCCCAAGCACGCTTAACTTCGGAGTTCTGATGGGATCTAGTACAATAGTTCTGGAATGATCACACCCATCATGTTGAAGGTGCAAAGCCCTTATGTGTCGTCCTTTTTGCGGCTCACGACGAACGATATGGGAAGAAGAAACAGCGTAAAAAGAAGAAAAATGGCCCAAAATTGATGAAAACATTCAATTTTGGGCTCCAAAAACAAGTGCAGCCAAGCAGGCTTTCTGCCCTCATCGTAGAGCTTTCCAATGGTATGTTGTGCATCGTATAACTCCTTACAGATCAAAAGTTGTTGGCACTGGAGTGACGGAGGCCTGGTCACAGGCCCCAAGCCCTCGGTTTACGGGCCCAGCCTCAACGCGAAGCGAAGTTGTCTTGCCCAAGATGCCGTGGGACTTGATAATAGAAATGTGATAGATAAAGCATCTCGGCCAGCCTGAACGGCCCAAAAAAAGAAAACGAAAAGGGGGGTGCAACACGAGCACTTCCTAGGGGGTCACCCATCCAAGTACTATTCTCGCCCAAGCATGCATAACTTCGAAGTTCTGATGGGATTCGGTTAATCAGTGCTAGTATGATCGCACCCATCAAGTTGAGGGTGCAAAGCCCTTATGTGTCGTCCTTTTTGCGCCTCATGACGAATGATCCAGGACAAAGAAACATCGTAAAAAGAAGAAAAGTAGCCAGAAATAGATGAAAAAGTTTGACTTTGGGCTCTGAAAATAGGTGCAGTCAAGTAGGCTTGCTACCCCCGTCGTTGAACTCTTGAAGAGCCTTCCAATGGCATGTTGTGCGCCGTATAACTCCTTACGGATCAAAAGTTATGGGCACCATAACGACGGAGAGCTGGTCACAGGCCCTACGCCCTCGGTTTGCCAAACCAGCCTCTATGCGAAGGGAAATTGTCTTGCCCAAGATGCCGTGGGACTTGATAATAGAAATGTGACGGATAAAGTATCTTGGCAATCCGGAACGGGGCAAAAAAATAAAACAAAAAGGGGGGTGCAACATGAGGACTTCCAAGGGGGTCACCAATCCTAGTACTACTCTCGCCTATGAACGCTTAACTCCGGAGTTCTGATGGAATGCGGTGCATTAGTGCTGGTATGGTCACACCCATCATGTTGAGGGAGCAAAGCCCTTATGTGTCATCCTTTTCGTGGCTTACGACGAACGATTCGG
Organism: Ehretia macrophylla; assembly: GCA_037974665.1. Classification (NCBI taxonomy): domain Eukaryota; kingdom Viridiplantae; phylum Streptophyta; class Magnoliopsida; order Boraginales; family Ehretiaceae; genus Ehretia; species Ehretia macrophylla. The sequence goes on along the minus strand of CM075777.1, from coordinate 37,997,212 downwards.
GATGAAAAAATAGTACAAAAGGTAGGATTGTTGCCCGAAACTGATGAAAAGATTTGATTTTGAGCTCTGAAAACAGGCATAGCCGAGCAGGCTGGATGCCCCCATCGTAGAGCTCTCGAAGAGCTTTCCAATGGTACGTTGTGCGCCACATAACTCCATATGGATCAAAATTTATGGGCATCAGAATGACACAAACCTGGACACACGGCCTACGCCATCGGTTTGCTGGCCCAGCTTCCATGCGAAGCGAAGTTGTCTTGCCCAAGATGCCGTAGGACTCGATAATAGAAATCTGACTGATAAAGCATCTTGGCAAGCCTGAACGGGGGCAAAAAAATAAAATGAAAAGGGGGTGTAACACGAGGACTTCCCTGGGGGTCTCCCATCCTAGTACTACTCTTGCCCATGCACGCTTAACTTCGAAGTTCTGATGGGATCTGATGCATTAGTTCTGGAATGATCGCACTCGTCATGTTGAGGGCGCAAAGCCCTTATGTGTTGTCCTTTTCGCGGCTCATGACGAACGATCCGGGATTAAAAAATAGCATAAAAAGAGGAAAAGTAACCCTAAACAGATAAAAATGTATGATTTTGGGATCCGAAAATAGGCACAGCCGAGCAGGCTTATAGCCCCTGTTGTAGAGCTCTCAGAGAGCTTTCCAATGTTATGTTATGAGCTGTATAACTCCTTACGTTTCAAAAGTTATGGGCACCGGAGTGACGGAGACCTGGTCACAAGCCCCTCGCCCTTGGTTTGCGGGCCCAGCATCTACGCGAAGCGAAGTTGTCTTGTCCAACATGCCGTGGGACTCGATAATAGAAATGTGACGGATAAAGCATCTTGGCAAGCCTGAACGGGGAAAAAAAATAAAACGAAAAGGGCGGTGCAACACGAGGACTTCCCAAGGGGTCACCCATCCTAGTATTACTCTCGCCCAAACACGCTTAACTTCAAAGTTCCAATGGGAGCCAATGCATTAGTTCTGGTATGACCACACCCGTCATATTGAGGGCATAAGCCCTTATGTATCGTCCTTTTCGCGACACCCGACGAACAATCTGGGATGAAGAAACAGAGCGAAAAGAAGAAAAGTAGCCCGAAATAAATGAAAACATTCGATTTTGGCCTCCGAAAACAAGCACAGCCGATCAGGCTTGCTGCCCCCATTGTAGAGCTTTCGGAGAGCTTTCCAACGGTATGCTCTACGCCGCATAACTCTTTACGGATCAAAAGTTATGGCCAGCGGAGTGACAGAGACCTGGTCACAGGCCCCACGCCCTCAGTTTGTGGGGCCAGCCTCTACGCGAAGCGAAGTTGTCTTGCCCAAGATGCCGTGGGACTCGATAATAGAAATATGAAGGATAAAGCTTCTTGGCAATCCTGAACGAGGCCAAAAAACAAAACGAAAAAGAGGGTGCAACACGAGGACTTCCTAGGGGGTCTTCCATCCAAGTACTACTCTCGTCCAAACACGCTTAACTTCAGAATTTTGATGGGATCTGGTAAATTACTGCTGATGTGATCGCACCCATCATGTTGAGGGAACAAAGCCATTATGTGTTGTCCTTTTCGCGGCTCAAGACGAACGATACGAGTTGAAGAAACAGCGCAGAAAGAAGAAAAGTGGCTCGAAACGGATAAAAATGTTCGATTTTGTGCTCCAAAAATAGGCACAACTGAGTAGTCTTGCTGCCCCTGTCGTAGAGCTCTCAAAAATCTTTCCAACGGTATGTTGTGCACCGCATAACTCCTTACTGATCAAAAGTTATGGGCGCCAAAGCGACAGAGACCTAGTCACAGGCGTCGCAAACGTTATGGGCACCAGAGCGATAGAGACCTGGTCACAGGCGTCGCACCCTCGGTTTTATGGCCCAGCCTCTACGCGAAGCGAAGTAGTCTTGCCCAAGATGCCATGGGACTTGATAAGAGAAATGTGACGGATAAAACATCTTGACAAACCTGAACGGGGCAAAAAAATAAAACGAAAAGGGGGGTACAACACGAGGACTTCCAAGGGGGTCTCCCATCCAAGTACTACTCTCGCCAAGCACGCATAACTTCAGAGTTCTGAAGGGATCTGGTGCATTAGTGCTGTTATGATCACACCCGTCATGTTGAGGGCACAAAGCCCTTATATGTTGTACTTTTCGAGGCTCACGACGAATGATCCGGGATAAAAAAATAGCGCAAAAAGAAGTTAAGTGGCCTAAAACTGATGAAAAAGTATGATTTTGGGCTCTGAAAATATTCGTAGCCGAGAAAACTTTGCTGCCCCCATCGTAGAGCTCTCGGTGAGCTTTCCATCAGTATGCTATGCGCCACATAACTTCTTACGGTTCAAAAGTTATGGGCACCGAAGCAACGAAGACCTGATCACAGGCCTGACTCCCTCGGTTTACGGGCCCAGCCTCTACGCGAAGCGAAGTTGTCTTACCCAAGATGCCGTGGGACTCAATAATAGAAATGTGATGGATAAAGCATCTTGGCAAGCTTGAACGGGGCAACAAAACAAAATGAAAAGGGGTCCAACACGAGGACTTCCTAGGGGGTCACCCATCCTATTACTACTCTCGTACAAGCACACTTAACTTTAGAGTTCTGATGGGATTTGGTGCATTACTGCTGGTATGATCGCACCCGTCGGGTTGAGAGCACAAAGCCCTTATGTGTCGTCCTTTTTGCGGCTCACGACGAATGATCCGGAATGAAGAAACTGCGCTAAAAGAGGAAAAATGGCCCAAAACTGATGAAAACGTTCGATTTTGGGTGCCGAAAATAGGCCCAACCGAGTAGGTTTGCTACTGCCGTCGTTAAACTCTCGAAGAGCTTTCCAACGGTATGCTATGCGACACCTAACTCTTTACGGATCAAAAGTTATAGGCACCGAAGTGATAGAGACCTTGTCACAGGCCCTACGGCCTCGTTATGCGGGCCCATCCTCTATGAGAAGCGAGGTTGTCTTGCACAAGATTCTGTGGGACTCGGTAATAGAAATGTGATCGATAAAGCATCTTGGCAAACATGAACGGGGAAAAAAAACAAAACGAAAAGCAAGGGTGCAACGCGAGGACTTCCCAAGAAGACACCCATCCTTGTACTACTCTCGCCCAAGCATGCTTAACTTCGGAGTTCTTATGGGATCCGGTGCATTTGTGTTAGTATGGTCACACCCATCATGTTGTGGGCGCAAAGCCCTTATGTGTCGTCCTTTTCCCGGCTCCCGACGAACGATCGGGGACGAAGAAACAGCGCAAAAAGAAGAAAAGTGGCCCAAAACAGATGAAAATGGTCTATTTTGGGCCATGAAAACACGTGCAGCCGAACAGGCTTGGTGCCCACATCGTAGAGCTCTAGGAGTGCTTTTCAACGGTATACTGTTCACCGCATAAATCCTTATGGATGAACAGTTATGGGCATCGAAGCGACGGAGACTTGGTCATAGGCCCCCAGCCTTCGATTTGCGGGCCGACCCACTACACGTAGTGAAGTTGTCTTGCCCAAGATGTCGTGGGACTCGATAATAAAAATTTGATGGATAAAGCATCTTGGCAACCTTGAACGGGGGAAAAAAACAAAACGAAAAGGGGTGCAACTTCAGGACTCCCCAGGGGGTCACCCATCCTAGTACTACTCTCGCCCAAGCACACTTAACTTCGAAGTTCTGATGGGATCCAATGCATTAGTGTTGGTACGATCGCACCTGTCATGTTAAGGGCGCAAAGCCCTTATGTGTCGTCCTTTTCGCGGCTCACGACGAACGATCTGGGAAGAAGAAACTGCCCAAAAAGAAGAAATGTGGCCCTAAACTGATGAAAACGTACGATTTTGGGCTCCAAAAATAAGCGCATGTCACGCCCCAACCCAACCTGTGAAGGTTAGACTAAGGTGTGATCTAAACATTCAAGTCATGTCACGTACTTAATCGTTCAAGAGGGTTTTAACACTTAACGTTTTAGCCTAAACTCCACAAATTCTTTGGAAAACCAGCAGCATAACGGTTGTAATTGGGCTCTTTAGTTTGACCTAATTCTCTAAACGCCTCAAAATTTTCAATCTCAATTTCATTTTTAACTAACATTACTATTTATCATCAATTGAAACATCTACTAGTTAACTCGAAGTCTCGTTTGATTAATAACCTAACATGATACTATGTCTCGTTTGTTTGTTGATCCTTATTACAAAATTACCTATTGATTTTAGCTTAACGATGAGTACCTGCTTTAAATTGGATAGATTCATATTATTTAATCCTTACCTGATACTTCATAACCCTATGATAGATACTAGCCAATAACGATAGCAAAACGACCATAGTAGTGTCTATCTAGTTGTTATCAGTACAAGCCAAGATTAGACCCCAAATTACAATGAGGGTGTTTTACAATACAACAACAAGCAACATAAAAGAAAACAGTCTTCAACCAACATATCGTTTACGAAAATCGCCATAGTCAAGTAAGGCACGTAGGGCAAGCAATTATTCCAAGGAATCATCATTAGGCACATTGTCCTTGGGTACCTGTTCCTGGTCTTCTTCACCTGAGACGATAAAAGAGGGTGAGTCCTTATGAACTCAGCGAGGGGGAACGAGAAATAACTTTTGAAACTCATTTTCCAGTTCAACTTATGAAAACCCTTTTTGCAAGCATGACATGTAACACAAGCAAGTACATAATGTAATGTAAAAGTAAAAGAACACAATTACTCGTCTTTCCTCCCCGAGGTCCTCTAGGAACCAAGCAAGAGTACTTATACACATAGTGAAAAGGATACGGTGAGCTTTTGCTCTCAGTTCAATTCCAATATCAATTGTTGCTGCCGGCTTCAATTCATCCCCTTATCACGCCAAATGGGTGTACTCCAGATGTACCCCAAAATCCTACGACCCAACTCTTTGAGGAAGTCTAGCCCCCAAGCAAGAGAGGGAATTGGACAATGGTAGGCACGGTTGCACCAGCAAGCCCGATGTTGCTCGGTGTGCGTGAACGCTATCATGCCAGAATGAAAGGTTGCAACCTTGTATGCAATGCACATTTATGACATTTAATATATCACATTTGAAGGACAACAAAGTAGGTTGCCTCCGAGCAGTCATAAGATTGCACATTGACAAGTAAACACGCAAGGCACAATATGATAGGTAATTTCACTTATAAGCACATGGAATTATATGAATATTAAACGGGCAGCCATGTAACGCATGTAAATCAAGTCATATAACTCATTTCGAAGTTCACGTAATCAAATAATAAGATTATTCAACATGCAACGACATCTAAATGGGACCGGGTGCAAGAAAGGCCTACTTGTCAACATGTAATCATCGAAATCACATTTAGGGCTATGAGGGCAACTACGGGCGGGCTACTAATTACATAATCAAACAAGATATCCATAGGATCAACACTTAGTGAGTTTACCTAGTCATTAGGGTTTCATTTCGTGCTCACCCGTGCGATTAAGCCCTAAGTTGTCACGTGATTAAACTCAAGCCATGCATTGATTAATTCAAACACCATCAAGTATTCAAAGCAGTCCACACAACATCCAAATGCCACAACCCAAGCATTTAATGCAACAGGAGAAGCTACAATAATTTTTCTAAGCATATCACTAGGTAAAACCCTCACTGCAATGGACTGTTTTCTCAAATTTATTGAGACAAGCAAACAATCTCCAATTCCAGTGAACAAGATTTCAAATTAAATCTTAAGGAGTGAACTAAAATTAGAAACAAACCTCGCATCATTTAGAGTTCAGGTTCAAGAGTTATAGCCAAAACAATGAGACTACACAAAACTGTCCAGATTTGCACACATTTCAATACTTGTCGTTTTTTAGGGCCTTAGGGTCAGATCTAGCCTTAGTCCATTTCTCACAAAAATGTCCAGAACTGCAACATCTATCAGCATACCAAATTTTATGCATTGTGGATATCATTTACTAAGTCAAAACTGGTTCGTTCTACAAGGTCAGTGAATCTGCCAAAACCTGCTTCATTTTTCCAGACTTTTCAGATTTGGATATATCTTGATATTTTGCCATTTTGAGGACATTAGAGTCAAAATTAGTTTTGGCATATTTCTGCGAAAAGTGTTCATAACTGACAAAACTAGTTACTTACCAATTTTCACACATTTTAAACATCATTTATCTAGTCAAAATCACCTCGCACCAACAAGGCAGAAGACTGTCACATACCCGATTTCATCTATCATCACATTCTAGTCAAATATCTTTCCATGCATGTTTACAAAAGCTCATGAACACACATAAATCACAAGTACAGAAGTAAATATAGACATTTAAGGGCATGCATGTGGTTTTTGAAAGATTTTCAAGAAGTTTTAGCCCTCACCTTAGCAAGACAACAAAGAGATGCATAAACTCTTGATGAAGCACAATGTCGAGCCTTTTCTTTGCTTAGCCGACAGACAACTTGGGATTTCTCTAATTTCCTAGCTAAGTTACCATGTTCTTAGTAGGTGCATGTGGTTAGAACAAAAACAAAACGAAATGGAAGCCAACAAACTTACCTAAGCCAAAATGGATGTACTAAAGGCTTGCATGTGTGCTTCTTTGCTCCTAGTTTTGTTTGGTCAAGCTCCTAAGATTCTTGCATGTCTTGATGAACCATTGAGTGATAAAGTTAAGCTATGGAGTGTAGAAACTCAGCCAAGGCCGAGAGAGAGAGAGAAGAAATGAGAGAAGAATGAGAGGAAATGAGAGAAAATGAAAGAAAAATAAAAGCCTTGTAATGTTTGAAGCTTGTGTCGGCCTAGGGCCTTGCAAAAATCTGATTTTTGTCTCTTCAAGAAGCATCATTTGAAGTGTCTAGCATGGGCAAGGAGCTTGTGTCGAGATTTGGAGCTTTGAGGAGGGTTTTGAGCTAATTTTTTATCGCTTTGTGTCATAGAATTGTCTTAGAATGTTTAGGAATAGAATTTGAAATTAAAATGCATGGACAATGGCTCCTAGTGGTCGGCCAAGGGTGTGTTAAAATCTGAATTTTTTGTCTTGGTTGAGCAATAATTAATTGTGTGTTTGGGATATGCAAAGAATAAAGAATAAAGAATGTCTAGCTTTTTGTAAGATTTTGTCTTCTAGTGGGATGAATTAGCAATTTAATATTAGTTAGTGGGATTTGTAGGATTAATTAATGACCTAGTACTTCGTGTAAGATATTTTATTGATTAACGTGTGGGCACGCTTTCTTAGGTTTAGGGCACGCACTACGAGGCAAGGCATGAACTACGAGACGAATGCACGTTTATCAAGTAAATGCACGCAACCCTAAATGTACGCACGTAATTCAATGAAAGGCACACAAAACGAAACACAATTCTTAAACCTAGGTCAAGGCACGTAAATCTAGGTTAGGGCACATGAAACGAGGTATCGTACGCAAATAAAGGTCGGTCCTCACATCCTCCCTTCCTTAAAAGAATTTCGTCCCGAAATTCAATATTACATTTGAAATAATGCTGGATACTGTTGCTCCATCTGGTCTCACTTTTCCCACCTTGCTTTTTCAACTCCATGATGATCCCACAACACTCTCACCATCGGTATAGATTTGCTGGGCAACTCCCGATCTTGTTGATCTAGAATCTGAATGGGCTTCTCTTCATAAGACAAGTTCTCCCAAAGCTGCAATGGCTCTGGCTCCAAGACATGCGATGGATCAGGGTGATACTTTCGCAGCATTGAAACATGAAAGACGTCGTGAATATTGAAGAGGTTTTGGGGTAGTGCCAGGCAATACGCCAATTTGCCAACCTTCTCAATTACCTCAAATGGTCCTACAAACCTCGGGCTCAACTTTCCACCCTTGCCATGTTTAATCAGTCCTCTCCGAGTTGATATCTTCAAGAACACCTTGTCGCCGACCTCAAACTCTAGGGTCCGTCTCTGTCGGTCTGCATAACTCTTCTGCCTGCTCTGGACGGTAAGCATCCGTTTCTGGATAAGGTGGATATTATTGACAGTCTTCATAAGTTCAGGTAGAAGGGTCGGGTCAAAAGTCTTTGTCTCACCTACTTCATCCCAGTAAATTGGGGATTAACACTTTCGTCCATACAACGCCTCAAATGGGGCCATCCCGATTGTGGCCTGATAACTATTATTATAACCGAACTCTGCTAGAGACAGAAATTTCTCCCAACCTTTCCCGAAGTCTAAAACACACGCCCTCAGCATATCCTCCAGAATCTGAATAGCTCTCTCAGATTGTCCATTAGTCTGAGGGTGATAAGCCGTGCTGCAACTCAACTTCGTTCCCAAAGCTTCTTGCCATCTCTTCCAAAATCAAGAAGTAAAACGAGGGTCCCTATCCGATACAATACTCATAGGCATCCCGTGCAATCTTACAATCTCCGCCACATACATATCTCCCAGTTTCTCAGGGCTATCCTCCTTGTTCATCAGTAAGAAGTGCGCTGACTTAGTCAATCTATCCACTATGACCCAAACGGCGTCATGACCTTTTAGTGACCTGGGCATATCCATAACACAGTCCATAGTTATGTGTTCCCATTTCCATTGAGGAATCTCTAACGGCTGAAGTAAACCTGCTAGTCGTTGATGTTCTGTTTTGACTCTCTGGCAAGTCAAACATTGTGCCACAAACTCCGCAATCTCTCTCTTCATGTTATTCCACCAATAGTGTTGCTTCAAATCTCGATACATCTTTGTTCCACCGGGGTGAATAGTGTATATTGAATTATGGGCTTCTTCAAGAATCTTCTTTTTCAGCTCTGGCTCATTAGGAACACAAATCCGATTCCTAAACCTCCAAATACCATGATCATAAAACTTAAAATATGTGTTGCTTTCTTTAATCTTCTGAAACTGTTGGTCCTTCTATTGAGCCTCTCGCAATTCAGACAACAAGGTTGATTGAACTTGTGTAGTGGCAAAAAATAACCCTTTTTGAGTCAATTGTGGTTTCCACAAGAATGCTTCCTCCAACAACTCCTGCACCTTAACTTCCAATTTTGCCATGCTCGTTTTCCTACTTAAGGCATCTGCAACTACATTTGCTTTACCAGGCACATAATTGATTATGCAGTTATAGTCATCCAAAAGCTCCATCCACCATCTTTGCCTCATGTTCAACTCTTTTTGTGAGAACAAATATTTCAAGCTCTTGTGATCAGTAAATACCTCGAACTTGGTACCCCAGACACAGTACCTCCATTTCTTGAGTGCAAACACAATAGACGCTAACTCCAAATCATACGTCGGGTAGTTCAATTCATACGGCCTCAGTTTCCTAGAAGTATACGCAATCACTCTACCATTTTGCATCAACACACAACCTAATCCTTCCTTCGAAGCATCGCTATAGATTACAAAACCTTGACTCCCTTCAGGCAATGCAAGAACAGGTGCAGTAGTCAATCTTTTCTTCAATTCTTGGAAGCTATTCTCACACTTGTCATCCCACGCGAACTTTGTTTTCTTCTGAGTGAGCTTTGTAAGCGGTCCTGCAATCTTTGAGAAATCCTTCACGAACCTCCGATAATAGCCGGCTAGACCAAGAAAACTCCGAACCTCCGTAACATTTTCCGGCTTCTTCCAAGACATCACCGCTTCTATCTTTGCTAGATCGACTGCTATTCCCTCTTGGGATATGATGTGCCCCAAAAATGCAATCTGCTGCAGCCAACACTCACACTTGTTAAACTTCGCATACAATTGATGCTTCCGAAGTTTCTGCAGTACCAATCGCAGATGTTGTTCATGCTCAGCCTCAGATTTCGAGTATACCAAAATATCATCAATAAAGATCACCACAAATTGGTCCAAGTAGGGTTGAAACACCCTATGCATCAAGTCCATAAAAGCTACAGGGGCATTAGTTAGTCCAAAAGGCATCACCACATATTCATAATGCCCATATCTCGTCCTGAAAGCCATTTTAGGCACATCCTTCTTTTTGATCTGCAATTGATAGTACCCTTGCCTCAAGTCGAGCTTCGAATACACTTTGGCTCCTTGAAGTTGATCAAACAACTTGTCGATCAGTGGAAGTGGGTATTTATTCTTGACGGTCACTTGGTTCAATCCTCGGTATTCAATGCATAGCCTCAACGTTCCATCTTTCTTCTTTACAAATAGGACTGGCGCACCCCACGGTGAAGAACTTGGTTGAACAAACCCCTTCTTCAACAATCCTTGCAATTGGTCCTTCAATTCTTGTAGCTCAGTTGGTGCCATACGATAGGGAGCTTTAGATATCGGCTGGGTGCCAGGAAGTAATTCTATAATGAACTCGATCTCTCGATTTAGGGGTAAACCGGGTAATTCTTCTAGAAACACATCCATATAATCTTTAATCACTGACATCTCCTCCAACTTAGCTTTGTCCGACGGCTTGTTGATGAGGTAAACTAAGTATCCACTACACCCTTTTCTCAAGGACTTCACTGCTTTCATAGATGAAATGATGGAACTCCCGGTGAAGTCGCTTCGGTCCATGACTTCCAATATTGGTTGACCAGGTATCTGGAATGTTACAATCTTCGTCCGGCAATCTAGTTGGGCATGATGCTTTGCCAACCAGTCCATCCCTAAAATGACTTCATAGTCTCAAAAGGATAATACAATAAGATTGGCTAAGAATTCCCTATCCTTAATTTGGATTTTACATGCTTTACAAGCTGAGCTAGTAACAAGTTTAGAACCCATCGGAGTACCAACTTCTACTTTGTAAGGCAAACATACAACTCTCAGTTTCACACGTTGCACACATAAGGGAGTAATAAATGAATGAGTAGCACCTGGATCAATTAGCACCCTAACAAGTTGATTCAGTATGAAGAATGTACCTTCAACAATAGCGGTCTCCTCTAGAAGCTCCTCGCACTCAATAGCATAAGCTCGAGCCCGAACTCTAGGAACTGGAGTCTTGCCTCTACCAGCTAGTTTAACTTGATTTTGTCCTGCTTGCCATTTAGGGCAATCCTTGATCTGATGCTGATCACTGCCACACCGCACACATCGTCCTGACTTCTTCCAGCACTGGGCCTCGGTATGACCCTTCTTGTCACGGTAAGAACAGTTGATAGACTGATTAGCAGGTGAACTACCTGTGGATCCGCTGGTAGAAGAGGCTGAAGGTGCTTTAGTCGGGCCACGGTTATTAACTGGTCTGTTCTGGCTCTGGCCTTGACTGCAACTTTGGCTCTGGAATTTCCTCTGTTGACCTGAAGGCTGGTACGGTTTCTTGTTCAGCTGACTTGAACCGGCTCTATCAAGTTTTCTTTTGTCAACTTGGGAAGCAATAGCAAAGAGAGCAGAATAGGTATCGAAGTCATGCGAAGCCAACTGGTCCTAAATCTTTGGCCTCAATCCAGTCATAAATTTCCATATCTTCGCCTCAGGGGTACTGACCATGTATTAAGCATAGCGGGATAGTCGGTCAAAACGAGCCTCGTACTAGGCCACCATCATGTTACCCTGGTTCAAGTGCATGAATTCCTCAATCTGCCTCTACCTGGAAACTGCAGGTACATATTTATCCTTGAATGCCTTAACGAAATTACCCCACAAGCGAGGGGTATGATCAGTTTCCCACAGTGCCTCCACAGTGTGCCACCAATGCTCAGCATCCCCATGCAACAGAAACACTGCAAACTCCACCTTTTCTTCATTAGTATAATCAAGTGGCCTGAAAATCCTCTCGATCTCAAACAGCCAAGCCTCTGTTTTCTCATCATCAGCTTCCCCGTGGAATTTAGACGGGCAAAAGTCAAGGAACTTCCTCAATCTACTATGTCTCCCATGGTTACCATCATTCCTGTTGTTGTTGTTGTTTGCTTCACGTGCATCTTGACGTTCCATAACTCGCGATACGCAATCCATGGCATTCGCCATCATATTAAACATAGCAATGCCGGGATTAGTTTGATAAGCATCTCCGGTCTCTTGGGGCTCACCGCTCCTATTAGTAGTACGGGTACTAGGGCCAGCCATCTATAGGCATAGATTACGATGCACAATTTATTGGAATACGTCAAACAAGAATTTAATGCACAAGATATGCAACATAATATAGATACACAATTCTAGAAACAATTAAGACATGTTAATCACGTAAGAACATAGAACATAGAAGGCACAATTAACATTATCACACATTAACACATAAACAAGTCATCCTAATAATCTTAGGGCTTCTACCCATGGTCCGAGAGTTAAACCCGGCTTAAGCAATCTAAGCTCTGATACCATTCTTCTATAAGGTGTCACGCCCGAACCCGACTTGTGAAGGTTAGACTAGGGTGTGATCTAAACATTCAAGTCATATCACGTACTTAATCGTTCAAGAGGGTTTTAACACTTAACGTTTTAGCCTAAACTCCACAAATTCTCCAAAAAACCGGCAGCATAACGACTGTAATTGGGCTCTTTAGTTTGACCTAATTCTCTAAACGCCTCAAAATTTTCAATCTCAATTTTATTTCTAACTAAGATTACTATTTATAACCAATCGAAACGCCTACCAGTTATCTCAAAGTCTCGTTTGATTAATAACCTAGCATGATACTATGTCTCGTTTGTTTGTTAATCCTTATTACAAAAGTACTTGTTGATCTTAGCTTAACAATGAGTACCTGCCTAAAATTGGATAGATTCATTTTACTTAATCCTTACCTGATACTTCATAATCCTATGATAGATATTAGCCAATAACGATAGCAAAACGACCATAGTAGTGTCTATCTAGTTATTATCAGTACAAGCCAAAATTAGACCCCAAATTACAACAGGGGTCTTTTACATTACAACAACAAGCAACATAAAAGGAAGCAGTCTTCAAACAACATATCATTCATGAAAATGGCCATAGTCAAGTAAGACACGTAGGGCAAGCAATCATTCTAAGGAATCATCATTAGGCACGTTGTCCTCGGGTACATGTTCTTGGTCTTCTTCACCTGAGATGATAAAAGAGGGTAAGTCCTTATGAACTCAACGAGGGGGAACGAGAAATAAGTTTTAAAACTCATTTTCCGATTCAACTTATGAAAACCCTTTTGCAAGCATGACATGTATCACAAGCAAGTACATAATGTAATATAATAGTAAAAGAACGCAATTACCTGTCTTTCCTCCCCGAGGTCCTCTAGGAACCAAGCGAGAGTACTTATACACATAGTGAAAAGGATACGGTGAGCTTTTGCTCTCAGTTCAATTCCAGTATCAGTTGTTGCGGTCGACTTCAATGCATCACCTTATCACTCCAAATGGGTGTACTCCGGATGTACCCTGAAATCCTACGACCCAACTCTCCGAGGAAGTCTAGCCCCCAAGCGAGAGAGGGAATTGGACAATGGTAGTCACGGTTGCATCGGCAAGCTCGATGCCGCCCGGTGTGCGTGAACGCTACCACACCAGAATGAAAGGTTGCAACCTTGTATTCAATGCACATTTATGACATTTAATATATCACATTAGGAGGACAACAAAGTAGGTTGCCTCCGGATAGTCATAAGATTGCACATTGACAAGTAAACAAGCGAGGCATGATATGACAAGTAATTTTACTTGAAAAGCACATGGAGTTATATGAATATTAAACGGGTAGCCATGTAACGCATGTAAATCAAGTCATATAACTCATTTCGAAGTTCACGTAATCAAATAATAAGATTATTCAACATGTAACGACATCTACGTGGGACCGGGTGCAAGAAAGGCCTACTTGTCAACATGTAATCATCAAATTCATATTTAGGGCTATTAGGGCAACTACGGGCAGCCTACTAATTACATAATCAAACACGATATCCATAGGATCAACACTTAGTGAGTTTACCTAGTCATTAGGGTTTCATTTCGTGCTCACCCGTGCGATTAAGCCCTAAGTTGTAACGTGATTAAACTCAAGCCATTCATTGATTAATTCAAACACCCTCAAGTATTCAAAGCAGTCCACACAACATCAAAATGCCACAATCCCAAGCATTTAATGCAACAAGAGAAGCTACAATAATTTTTCTAAGCATATCACTAGGTGAAACCCTCACTGCAATGGACTGTTTTCTCAAATTCATTGAGACAAGAAAACAATCTCTAATTCTAGTGAACAAGATGACAAATTAAAGCTTAAGGAGTGAACTAAATTCAGAAACAAACCTCGCATCATTTGGAGTTCGGGTTCAAGAGTTATAGCCAAAACAGTGAGACTACACAAAACTGTCCAGATTTTCACACATTTCAATACTTGTCGTTTTTGAGGGCCTTAAGGTCCGATTTAGCCTTAGTCCATTTCTCAAAAAAATGTCCAAAACTGAAAAATATAGCAGCAGACCAAAGTTCATGCATTTTGGATATCATTTACTAAGTCAAAATGGGTTCGTTCTACAAGGTCAGTGAATCTTCCAAAACCTGCTTCATTTTTCCAGACTTTCCAGATTTGAACACATTTTGATATTTTGCCATTTTGAGGACCTTAGAGTCACAATTCGCTTTGGAATATTTCTGTGAAATGTGTTCGGAACTGGAAAAACTAGTTACCTACCAATTTTCACGCATTTTCAACATCATCTACCTAGTCAAAATCACCTTGCACCAACAAGGCAGAAGGCTGTCACATACCCGATTTCATCTATAATCACATTCTAGTCAAATATCTTACCATGCATGTTTACAAAAGCTCATGAACACACATAAATCACAAGTACAGAAGTAAAGATAGACATTTAAGGGCATGCATGTGGTTTTTGAAAGATTTTCAAGAAGTTTTAGCCCTCACCTTAGCAAGACAACAAAGAGATGCACAAACTCTTGATGAAGCATAATGTCGAGCCTTTTCTCTGCTTAGCCAAGAGACAACTTAGGATTTCTCTAATTTCCTAGCTAAGTTACCATGTTCTTAGTAGGTGCATGTGGTTAGAACAAGAAGAAAACGAAATGGAAGCCAACAAACTTACCTAAGCCAAAATGGATGTGCTAAAGGCTTGCATGTGTGCTTCTTTGCTCCTAGTTTTGTTTGGTAGAGCTCCTAAGCTTCTTGCATGTCTTGATGAACCATTGAGTGATGAAGTTAAGCTATGGAGTGTAGAAACTCAGCCAAGTCTGAGAGAGAGAGAAGAAGAAATGAGAGAAGAATGAGAGGAAATGAGAGAAATGAAAGAAAAATAAAAGCCTTGCAATGTTTGAAGCTTGTGTCGGCCTAGGGCCTTGCAAAAATCTGATTTTGTGTCTTCAAGAAGCATCATTTGAAGTGTCTAGCATGGGCAAGGAGCTTGTGTTGAGATTTGGAGCTTTGAGGAGGGTTTTGAGCTAATTTTTTATTGTTTTGTGTCATAGAATTGTCATAGAATGTTTAGGAATAGAATTTGAAATTAAAATGCATGGACAATGGCTCCTAGTGGTCGGCCAAGGGTGTGTTAAAATCTGAATTTTTTGTCTTGGTTGAGCAATAATAAATTGTGCGTTTGAGATATGCAAAGAATAAAGAATAAAGAATATCTAGCTTTTTGTGAGATTTTGTCTTCTAGTGGGTTGAATTAGCAATTTAATATTAGTTAGTGGGATTTGTAGGATTAACTAATAATCTAGTGCTTCGTGTAAGATGATTTCTTGATTAACGTGTGGGCACGCTTTCTTAGGTTTAGGGCATACACTACGAGGCAAGGCATGCACTACGAGATGAATGCACGTTTTTCAAGTAAATGCACACAACCCTAAAAGAATGCATGTAATTCAATGCAAGGCACACGAAACGAAACACATTTCTTAAACCTAGGTCAAGGCACGCAAATCTAGGTTTGGGCACACGAAATGAGGTATCGTACACAAATCGAGGTCGGGCCTTACAGCGCAGTTGAGCAAACTAGCTGCCCAATCATAGAGCTCTCGGAGAGCTATCCAATGGTATGTTTTCTGCCTCATAACTCCTTACGGATCAAAAGTTATGGGCACTAGAGCGACGAAGACTTGGTCATAGGCCCCACTCCCTCGGCTTGCAGGCCCAACCTCTGCGCAGAGCGAAGTTGTCTTGCTCAAGAAGTTGTGGGACTCGATAATAGAAATATGACGGATAAAGCATCTTGGCAAGCCTGAACGGGGCAAAAAAAGAAAATGAAAAGAGGGGTGCAACACGAGGACTTCCTAGGGGGTCACCCATCCTAGTACTACTCTTGCCCATGCACGCTTAAGTTCGGAGTTCAGATGGGATCTGGTGCATTAGTGCTAGTATAATCGCACCTGACATGTTGAGGGCGTAAAGCCCCTATGTGTCGTCCTTTTCGTAGCTCACGATGAACGATCGAGGATGAAGAAACAACACAAAAAGAAGAAAAGTGGCTCGAAACTGATGAAAACGTTCGCGTTTGGGATTCAAAAACAGTCACAGCAAGGAAAGCTTGCTGCCCTAGTCGTAGAACTCTCGGAGATCTTTCCAATGGTATATTGTGAGCTGTATAACTCCTTACGGATCAAAAATTATGGGCACCGGAGCAACTTAGACTTAGACTTAGGCCCCACGCCCTCGGTTTGCAGGCCTAGCCTCTATGCGAAGCACAGTAGTCTTGCCCAAGATGCTGTGGGACTCGATAACAGAAATGTGATGGATAAAGCATCTTGGCAATCCTGAACGGGGCAAAAAAACAAAACAAAAAGAGGGGTGCAACACGAGGACTTCCCAAGGGGTCACCCATCCTAGTACTACTCTTTCCCAAGCACACTTAACTTCGGAGTCCTAATGCGATCCGATGCATTATTGCTGGTATGATCGCAACCATCATGTTGTGGGCGCAAAGCCCTTATTTGTCGTCCTTTTGACGGCTCATGACGAACGATCCGGGATGAAGAAACTACGCAAAAAGAAGAAATGTGGCACCAAACTGATGAAAATGTAAGATTTTGGGCTCAAAAAATAAGCGCAGCCGAGCATACTTGCTGCCCCATCATAGAGCTCTCAGAGAGCTATCCAACGGCATGCTTTGCTCCTCATAACTCCTTACGGATCAAAAATTAATGGCACCGGAGTGACGAAGACTTGGTCACAGGCCCCATGCCCTCGGTTTGCGGAACCGACCTCTACGCAAAGTGTAGTTGTCTTGCCGATGATGTCGTGGGACTTGATAATAGAAATGTGATGGATAAAGCATGTTGCCAAGCCTGAACTGGGCAAAAAAAGAAAATGAAAAGGGGGGTAGAACACGAGGACTTCCTAGGGGGTCACCTATCCTAGTACTACTCTCGCCCATGCATGCTTCACTTCGGAGTTCTAATGGGATATGGTGTATTAGTGCTGATATGATCGTACCCATCATGTTGAGGGCGCAAAGCCCTTATGTGTCGTCCTTTACGCGGCTCACAACGAACGTCCGGGATGAAGAAACAGCACAAAAAGAAGAAAAATGGCCCAAAATTGATAAAAACATTTGATTTTGGGCTCTGAAAATAGGCGCCGCAAAGCAAGTTTGCTGCCCCAGTCGTAGAACTCTCGGAGAGCTTTCCAACGGTATGTTGTGCACCGTATAACTCGTTACGGATCAAAAGTTATGGGAACCAGAGCGACTAAGACCTGGTCACAGGCCCCACGCCCTCGGTTTGCGGGTCCAGCCTCTACGCGAAGCGAAGTAGTCTTGCCCAAGATGCCATGGGACTCGATAACAAAATTGTGATGGATAAAGCATCTTGGCAATCCTGAATGGGGCAAAAAAAACAAAATGAAAATGGGGGTGCAACACGAGGACATCCCAGGGGGTCTCCCATCCTTGTTCTATTCTCGCCCCGGCACGCTTAACTTCAGAGTTCTGATGGGATCCGGTGCATTAGTGCTGGTATGATCACACCCGTCATGATAAGGGCGCAATGACCTTATGTGTCGTCCTTTTCACGGCTCACGACGAACAATCCGGGATGAAGAAACTACGCAAAAAGAAGAAACGTGGCCCCAAACTAATAAAAATATATGAATTTGGGCTCCAAAAATAAGCGCAGCCGAGCTTACTTGCTGTCCCATCATAGAGCACTCAAAGAGCTATCCAACGGTATGCTTTGCGCCTCATAACTCCCTACGGATCAAAAGTTATGGGCATCGGAGCGACGGAGACTTGTTCACAGGCCCCACACCCTCGGTTTGCGGACCCAACCTCTACGTAAAGCGAATTTGTCTTGCCTAAGATGTCGTTGGACTCGATAATAGAAATGTGTCGGATAAAGCATCTTGGCAAACCTGAATAGGGAAAAAAAAAACCAAAAAGGGGCGTACAACACAAGGACTTCCTAGGGGGTCACCGATCCTAGTACTACTCTCGCCCATGCACGCTTAACTTCAGAGTTCTGAAGGGATCTAGTGTATTAGTCCTGGTTTGATTGCACCTGTCATGTTGAGGGCGCAAAGCCCTTATATGACGTGCTTTTTACGGCTCACGATGAACGATCAGGGATGAAGAAACAACGTAAAAAGAAGAAAATTGGCCCAAAATTTATGAAAAATGTTCGATTTTGGGCTCCAAAAATATGCGCAGCAAAGCAGGCTTGCTAACCCAGTCATAGAACTCTCGGAGAGCTTTCTAACAGTATGTTGTGCGCTGTATAACTCCTTATGGATCAAAAGTTATGGGCACCGGAGTGATTGAGACCGGGTGACAGGCCCTACGCCCTCAGTTTGCGGGCCCAACCTTTACGCGAAGCGAAGTAGTCTTGCCCAAGATGCCGTGGGACTTGATGATAGAAATGTGACGGATAAAGCATCTTGGCAAGCCTAAACGGGGCAAAAAAACAAAACGAAAAGAGGAGTGCAACACGACGACTTCCTAGGGGGTCACCCATCCTAGTACTACTCTAGCCCAAGCATGCTTAACTTTAGAGTTCTAATGGGATTCGGTGCATTAGTGCTGGTATGAACGCACCTGTCATGTGGAGGGCGCAAAGCCCTTATGTGTCGTCCCTTTCGCGGCTCATGACGATCGATCCAGGATGAAGAAACAGCACAAAAAGGAGAAAAGTTGCCTGAAATGAGTAAAACGTTCAATTTTGGGGTCCGAAAACAGGCACAGTTGATGAGGCTTGCTACCCCCATCGTAGAACTCTCGGAGAGCTTTTCAACGGTATGTTGTGCTCCATATAACTCCTTAAGGATCAAAAGTTATGAGCACCGAAGCGATTGAGGCGTGGTCACAAGCCTCACATCCTCGGTTTGCGGGACCGGCCTCTACGCGAAGCGAAGTAGTGTTGCCCAAGATGTCGTGGGACTCGATAACAGAAATATGACGGATAAAGTATCTTGGCAATCCTGAATGGGGCAAAAGAACAAAACGGAAAGGGGGGTGCAACACGAGGACTTCCTTGGGGGTCTCCCATCCTAGCACTACTCTCACCCAAGCACGCTTAACTTCAGAGTTCTATTGGGATCTGGGGCATTAGTGCTAGTTTGATCGCACCCGTCATGTTGAGGGCACAAATCCCTTATGTGTTGTCCTTTTCGCGGTTGAAGACGAACGATCCAAGATAAAGAAAGAACGGAAAAGGAAGAAAAGTAGCCTGAAAGTGATGAAAATGTTAGATTTTGGGCTCGAAAAATAGGCGCTGCCGAGCGATTGAGACGTCGTCACAAGCCCCACGCTATCGGTTTGCGGGCCCATCCTCTACGTGAAGCGAAGTAGTCTAGCCCAAGATGTCGTGGGACTCCATAACATAAATGTGACGAATAAAGCATCTTGGCAATCCTTAACGGGGCAAAAAAACAAAACGAAAAGGGGGGTGTAACACAAGGACTTCCCAGGGCGTCACCCATCCTAGTACTACTCTCACCCAAGCAAGCTTAACTTCGGAGTTCTGATGGGATTCGGTGTATTAGTACTGGTATGATCGCACCAATCATGTTGAGGACTCAAGGCCCTTATGTGTTGTCATTTTCGCGCCTCACGTTGAACGATCCTGTATGAAAAACAAAATAAAAAGAAGAAAAGTGGCCCGAAACTGATGAAAATGTTCGATTTTAGGCTCTCGGAGAGCTTTCCAACGGTAGGTTGTGTGCCATATAACTCCTTACGGATCAAAAGCGATGGGCACTAGAGTGATTAAGACCTAGTCACAAGCCCTATACCCTCGGTTTACGGGCCCATCCTCTACGCAAAGTGAAGTAGTCTTGTCCAAGATGCCGTGGGACTCGACAACAAAAATGTAACGGATAAAGCATCTTGGCAATCCTGAACAAGGCAAAAAAACAGAACGAAAAGGGGGGTGCAACACAAGGACTTCCCAAGGGGTCTCCCATCCTCGTACTACTCTCACCCAAGCACGCTTAACTTCAAAGTTCTGATGGGATCCGGTACATTACTGCTACTATGATCGCACCCGTCATGTTGAGGGCGCAAATCCCTTATGTGTTGTCTTTTTCGTGGCTCACAACGAACGATCTTGTATGAAGAAACAGCGCAAAAAAAGAAAAGTAGCCCGAAACTAATGAAAATGCTCAATTTTAGGCTCCAAAAATAGGCGCAGCTGAGTAGGTTTGCTGCTCCCGCCGTAAAGCTCTCTGAGAACTTTCCAACGGTATGCTGTACGCCGCATAACTCCTTACGGATCAAAATTTATGGTTACCGGAGCGATGGAGACCTGGTCATAGGCCCTGCGCCCTCAGTTTGCGGGCCCAGCCTCTACGCGAAGCGCAGTTGTCTTGCCCAAGATGCCGTGGGACTCCATAATAGAAATGTGACGGATAAAGCATCTTGGCAAGCCTGAACGGGGCAAAAACAAAAATGAAAAGGGGTGTACAACACGAGGACTTCCCAGGGGGTCACCCATCCGAGAACTACTCTTGCCCAAGCATGCTTAACTCTAGAGATCTGATGGGATCCGGTACATTAGTACTGGTATGATTGCACCCATCATGTTGAGGGCGCAAAGCCTTTATGTGTCATTCTTTTCGCTGCTTACGACGAACGATCCGGGATGAAGAAACAGGACAAAAAGGTTAAAAGTGACCCAAAACTGATGAAAACGTTCGATTTTGGGCTCTAAAAACAGGTGCAGCTGGGCAAAAATGCTACCCTTGTCGTAGAACTCTCGGAGAGCTTTCGAACGGTATGTTGTGCACCGTATAACTCCTTAAAGATCAAAAGTTATGGGCACTGGACCGACTGAGACCTGGTCACAGGCCCCACGCCCTCGGTTTTAGGGACCAACCTCTACGCGAAGCGAAGTAGCCTTGCCCAAGATGCCGTGGGACTCGATAACAGAAATATGACGATAAAGCATCTTGGCAATTCTGAACGGGGCAAAAAAACAAAATGAAAAGGGGGGTACAACACGAGGACGTCTCAGGGTTCTCCCATCCTAGTACTACTCTCACCCAAGCACGCTTAACTTCAGAGTTCTGATGGGATCCAGTGCATTAATGCTGGTTTGATCGCACCCGTCATGTTTAGGGCACAAATCCCTTATGTGTTGTCCTTTTTGCTGTTGACGACAAACGATCCTTGATGAAAAAACAACGTAAAAAAAAAAGAAAATTAGCCAAAAACTGATGAAAATGTTCAATTTTGGGCTTCGAAAATAGGCGCGGGCATGCAGGCTTGCTGCCCACTTCGTAGAGCTCTCGGAGAGCTTTCCAACGGTATGCGGTGCGCCGCGTAACTCATTACAGATCAAAAGTTATGGTCACCGGAGCAACGGAGACCTGGTCCCAAGCCCCACGCCCTCGGTTTTCGGGCCCAGCCTTTACGCTAAGGGTAGTTGTCTTGCCCAAGATATCGTGGGAATCAATAATAGAAATTTGACAGATAAAGCATCATGGGAAGTCTGAACGGGGTAAAAAAACAAAAGGAAAAGGGGGGCAACACGAGGACTTCCTAGGGGGTCTCCTATCCTAGTACTACTCTCCTCCAAGCCCGCTCAACTTTATAGTTCTAATGGCATCCACTGCATTAGTGCTAGTATGATCGAACTCATCATGTTGAGGGCGCAAAGTCCTTATGTGTTGTACTTTTCACGCTTCACGTCGAACGATCCTGAATGAAAAATAACAAACAAAGAAGAAAAACAGCCCAAAATTGATGAAAATGTTCAATTTTGGACTCCGAAAATAGGCCCAGCCGAGCAGGCCTGCTGCTTCCGTCGTAGAGCTTTCGGAGAGCTTTTCAACAGTATGTTGTGCGCCACATAACTCCTTACGGATCAAAAGTTATGGGCACCGGAGCGACGGAGACCTGGTCACAGGTCCTACGCCCTTGGTTTGCGGGCCCAACCTCTATGTGAAGCGAAGTTGTCCTGCACAAGAAGCCATGGGACTCGATAATAGAAATGTGATAGATAAAGCATCTTGGCAAGCCTGAACTGTGCAAAAAAACAAAACGAAATGAGGGGATGCAACACGAGGACTTCTTAGGGGGTCTCCCATCCTAGTACAACTCTCCTCCATGCACGCTTAAGTTCAGAGTTTGATGGGATCCGGTACATTAGTGCTGGCATGATCGCACCTGTCATGTTGAGGGTGCAAAGCCCTTATGTGTTGTCCTTTTTGCGGTTCACGACGAACGATCCTGAATGAAGAAACAACGCAAAAAGAAGAAAACTGGCCTGAAACTAATGAAAACTTTCGATTTTGGGCTCTAAAAATTGGTGGAACCGTGCAGGCTTGCTGCTCCCATCGTAGAGCTCTCGGAGAGCTTTCCAACCGTATGTTGTGTGCCGCATAAATCCTTACAAATCAAAAGTTATGGGCATCGGAGTGACAGAGAAATGGTCACAGGCCCCATACCCTCGGTTTGCGGGCCCAGCCATTGCGCAAAGTGAAGTTGTCTTGCACAGGATGCCATAGGACTCGATAATAGAAATGTGACAGATAAAGCTTCTTGGCAAGCCTCAACGGGGCAAAAAACCAAAACAAAAAGGGGGTGCAACACGAGGACTTCCTAGGGGGTCACTTTTCCTTGTACTATTTTTGCTCCAGCAAGCTTAACTTCGAATTTCTGATGGGATCCAGTGCATTAGTACGGGTATGATTGCACCCATCATGTTGAGGTCGCAAAGGCTTTCTGTGTCATCCCTTTCGCGGCTCACGACGAACGATGCGGGATGAAGAAATAGTGCAAAAAGAAGAAAAATGGCTTAAAACTGATGAAAACTTTTGATTACGGTCCCCAAAAATAGGCCCAGCTAAGTAGGCTTGCTGCCCCCGTCGTAGAACTCTCAGAGAGGTTTCCAACAGTTTGTTGTGCGTCGTATAACTCCTTACGGATCAAAAGTTATGGGCACCGGAGCGACGGGGACCTGGTCACAAGCCCCATGCCCTCGGTTTGCGGGCCCAGCCTCTACGCGAAGCAAAGTTGTCTTGCTCAAGATATCGTGGGACTCGATAATAGAAATATAACAGATAAAGCATCTTGACAAGCCTGAACAGGGGAAAAAAATAAAATGAAAAGGGGGGTGCAACACGAGGACTTCCTAAGGGGTCACCCATCCTAGTACTACTCTCACAAAAGCACACTTAACTTCGGTCATGTTGAGGGCGCAAAGCCCCTATGTATCATCCATTTCGCGGCTCCCGACAAACTATCCTAGACGAAGAAATAGCGCAAAAAGAAGAAAAGTATCCCGAAACTAATGAAACATTCGATTTTGGGATACGAAAATAGGCGCAACCGAGCAGGCTTGCTGCTCCTGCCATAGAGCTCTCGGAGAGCTTTCTAACCGTATGTTGTGTACGCTGCATAACTCTTTATGGATCAAAGCTTATGGGCACTGGAATGACGGAGACCTGGTCACAGGCCCCACGCCATCGGTTTGCTGGCCCAGCCTCTACGCAAAGGGAAGTTGTCTTGCCCAAGATACCGTCGGACTCGATAATAGAAATATGACGGATAAAGCATCTTGGGAAACCTGAACATGGCAAAAAAACAAAACGAAAAGGGGGTGCAACACGAGGACTTCTCAGGGGATCACCCATCCTAGTACTACTCTCGCCCAAGCATGCTTAACTTTGAGTTCTGATGGGATCCGGTGCTTTAGTGCAAGTATGATCGCACCCTTCATGCTGAGGGCAGAAAGCCCTTATGTGTCGTCCTTTTTGCGGCTCACGACGAACGATCCGAGATGAAAAAACAGCGCAAAAAATTGAAAAGTGGCCCAAAACTAATGAAAACGTTCAATTACGGTATCCGAAAACAGGCGTAGCATAGCAGACTTACTGCCCCTATCGTAGAACTCTCAGAGTGGTATTCAACAGTATGTTGTGCGCCGTATGACTCCTTACGGATCAAAGGTTATAGGCACCGGAGCAATTGAGACCTGGTCACAGGCCCCACGCCCTCGGTTTGCGGGCCCAACCTCTTCGCGAAGCAAAGTAGTCTTGCCCAAAATGCTCTGGGACTCGATAACAGAAATGTGACAGATAAAGCATCTAGGCAAGCCTTAACAGGGCAAAAAAACAAAATGAAAAGGGGTGTCCGACACGAGGACTTCCTAAGGGGTCACCCATCTTAGTACTACTCTCGTCCAAGCACGCTTAACTTCAGAGTTCTGATGAGCTTCGTTGCATTAGTGCTGGCAAGATCGCACCCGTCATGCTAAGGGCACAAAGCCCATATGTGTAATCCTTTTCGCGTCTAATGACGAACGATCAGGGATGAAAAAATAGCGCAAAAAGAAGAAAATTTGCCCGAAACTAATGTTAATGTTCGATTTTGGGTTCCTAAAACAGGCGTAGCTAGGCAGGCTTGCTGCCCCTATCGTAGAGCTCTTAGAGAGCTTTCCAACGGTATGCTATGCGCCACCTAACTCCTTATGGATCAAAAGTTATAGGCACCGGAGCGACGGAGACCTGGTCCCAAGCCTCAAGCCCTCGGTTTGCGGGCCCAGCCTCTACACGAAGCGAAGTTATCTTGCCCAAGATGTCGTGGGACTCGATAATAGAAATGTGACGGATAAAGCATCTTGGCAAGATTGAATGGCGCAAAAAAACTAAACAAAAGGGGGGGTGCAACACAAGGACTTCCTAGGGGGTCACCCTTCCTAGTACTACTTCACCCAAGCACATTTAACTTCGGAGTTCTGATGGGATCCGGTGCATTAGTGCTAGTATGATCGCACCCGTCAAGTTGAGGGCGCCAAGCCCTTATGTGTCCTCTTTTTCGCAGCTCACAACGAACGATTGGGGATGAAGAAACAACGCAAAAAGAAGAAAAGTAGCCAGAAACAGATAAAACGTTCGATTTTGGGTTCCGAAAATAGGAAAATCAAAGCATGCTTGCTGCCCTCGTCGTAGATCTCTCAAAAAACTTTCCAAGGGTATGTTGTGCGCGGTATAACTTCTTACGGATCTAAAGTTATGGGGACCAGAGTGACTGAGACCTGATCATAGGCTCCACACCCTCGGTTTGCCGGCCCAGCCTCTACGCGAAGCGAAGTAGTCTTGCCCAAGATGCCGTGGGACTCGATAACAAAAATGTGACGGATAAAATATCTTGGCAATCCTGAACGAGACAAAAAAAAACAAAACGAAAAGGAGGGTGTAACACGACGACTTCCCGGGGGGTCACCCATCCTATTACTACTATCCCTCAAGAACGCTTAACTTTGTTGTTCTAATTGGATCCAGTGCATTACTGATGGTGTAATCGCGCCCGTCATGTTGAGGGCGCAAAGCCCTTATTTGTCGTCATTTTCGTGGATCACAACGAACGATCCTGTATGAAGAAACAAAGCAAAAAAAGAAAAGTGGCCCAAAACTAATGAAAACGTTCAATTTTGGTCTCCGAAAATAGGCGCATTTGAGTAGGTTTGCTGCCCCCGTCGTAGAGCTCTTGAAGTGCTTTCTAACAGTATGTTGTGTGCTGCATAACTTCTTACGGATCAAAAGTCTTGGGCACCGAAGTGACGGAGACTTGGTCATTGGCCCCACGCCCACGGTGTGCGGGCCCAGCCTCTATGCGAAGCGAAGTAGTCTTGCCCAAGATGTCGTGGGACTCGATAAGAGAAATTTGATGGATAAAGCATCTTGGCAAGCCTGAACAGGGCAAAAAAAATGAAAAGGGGGGTACAACACGAGGACTTCCCTGGGGGTCACCCATCTTAGAACTACTCTCGCCCAAGCATACTTAACTCTGGAGTTCTGATGGAATTCGGTGCATTAGTGCTTGTATGATCACACCCGCCATGTTGAGGGCGCAAAGCCCTTATGTGTCGTCCTTTTCGCGGCTCACGACGAACGATCCGAGATGAAGCAATATGACAAAAAGGTGAAAAGTGGCCCAAAACTGATGAAAACATTTGATTTTGGGCATTGAAAAGAGGCTTAGCTGAGCAGAAATGCTGCCCCCGTCGTAGAACTCTCGGTGAGCTTTCGAATGGTATGTTGTGCGCCGTATAACTCCTTAAAGATCAAAAGTTATGGGTACCAGAGCAACTGAGACCTGGTCACAGGCCCCACGCCCTCGATTTATGGGCCCATTCTCTACGCGAAGCGAAGTAGTCTTGCACAAGATGCTGTGGGGCTCGGTAACAGAAATATGTCGGATAAAACATCTTGGCAATTCTGAACGGGCCAAAAAAACAAAACGAAAAAGGGGGTGCAGCACGAGGACATCCCAAGGGGTCTCCCATCCTAGTACTACTCTCACCCAAGCACGTTTAACTTCAGAGTTCTGATGGGATCCTGTGTATTAGTACTGGTTTGATCGCACCCGTCATGTTTGGGGCACAAATCCCTTATGTGTTGTCTTTTTCGCAGTTGACGACAAACGATCCTTGATGAAAAAACAACGCAAAAACAAGAAAATTAGCCCGAAAGTTATGAAAATGTTCGATTTTGGTCTCCAAAAGTAGGCGCAGCCTAGCAAGCTTCTTGCTCTTGTCATAGAGCTCTCAGAGAGCTTTCCAACGCTATGATGTGCGCCGCATAACTCCTTACAGATCAAAAGTTATGGGCATTGGAGCGACTGAGACCTGGTCACAGGCCCCACGCCATCGGTTTGCTGGCCTAGCCTCCGCGCGAAGTGATGTTGTCTTACCCAAGATGTCGTGGGACTCGAAAAAAGAAATGTGACGGATAAAGCATCTTGGCAATCCTGAACAGGGCAAAAAACCAAAACAAAAAGGGAGGGGGGGGCAACACGAGGACTTCCTAGGGGGTCTCCTATCCTAGTATTACTCTCGCCTAAGCACGCTTAACTTCAGAGTTCTGATCGGATCCGATTCATTAGTTCTGGTATGATCGCATTCGTCATGTTGAGGGCGCAAAGCCCTTATGTGTTGTGCTTTTCGCGCTTCACGACGAACGATCCTGGATGAAAAATAATAGACAAAGAAGAAAAGTGGCCTGAAATAGATGAAAACTTTTGTTTTTGGGATCCGAAAATAGACGCAGCCGAGAAAGCTTGCTACCCCTGTCGTACAGCTCTCGAAGAGCTTTCCAACGGTATATGGTGTGCCAAATAACTCCTTACGGATCAAATGTTATGGGCACTGGAGCGACGGAGACCTAGTCACAAGCCCCACGCCCTGGGTTTGTAGGCCCAGCCTCTACGTGCGAAGCAAAGTTGTCTTGCCCAAGATGTCGTGGGACTCGATAATAGAAATGTGACAGATATAGCATCTTGGCAAGCCTGAACGGGTCAAAAAAAACAAAACAAAAATGGGGTGCAACATGAGTACTTCCCAGGGGGTCTTCCTATCCTAGTACTACTCTCGCCCATGCACGCTTAACTTCAGAGTTTGATGTGATCCGGTACAATAGTGCTGGTATGATCACACCCGTCATGTTGAAGGCACAAAGCCTTTATGTGTCGTCCTTTTCGCGGCTCACGACGAAAGATCCGGGATGAAGAAACAACGCAAAAAGAAGAAAAGTGGCCTGAAACTAATGAAAACGTTCGATTTTGGGCTCCGAAAATTGGCGCAGCCGAGCAGGCTTCCTGCTATCGCCCCAACATGCTTAACTTCAGAGTTCTGATGGGATCCGATGCATTAGTGCTAGTATGATCTCGCCCGTCATGTTAAGGGCGCAAAGCCCTTATGTGTTGTCCTTTTCGCGGCACACGGTGAACGATCCTGGATGAAGAAATATCGCAGAAAGAAGAAAATTAGCCCAAAACTGATAAAAACATTCAATTACAGTTTCCAAAAATAGGCACAATCGAGAAGTCTTGCTAACTACATCGTAGAGCTCTCGGAGAGCTTTCGAACGGTATCCTATGCACCGCATAACTTCTTACGGATCAAAAGTTATAGGCATCGGGGCGACAGAGACCTGGTCAAAGGCCCCACGCCCCCGGTTTGCGGTCCCAGCCTCTACACGAAGCGAAGTTGTCTTGCCCAAGATGCCGTGGGACTCGATAATAGAAATGTGACAGATAAAGCATCTTGGTAGGCCTGAACGGGGAAAAAAAACAAAACGTAAAGGGGGTTGCAACCCGAGGACTTCGTAGGGGGTCACCCATCCTAGTACTACTCTTGCCCAAGCACGTTTAACTTTGGAGTTCTGATAGGATCCACTGCATTAGTGTTGGTATTATTGCACTCGTCACGTTGAGGGCGTAAAGCCCTTATGTGTCGTCCTTTTCGCAGCTCACGATGAACGATCCGGGATGAAGAAACAACGCAAAAAGAAAAAAAGTGGCCCAAAATTGATAAAACGTTCAATTATGGTCTACAAAAATAGGCATAGCCGAGCAGGCTTTCTATACCCGTCGTAGAACTCTCAGAGAGCTTTGCAACTGTATGTTGTGTGCCGTATAAGTCTATACGGATCAAAAGTTATGGGCACTGGAGCGACTGAGACCTGGTCACAGGCCCTACGCCCTTGGTTTGCGAGCCCAGCCTCTACGCGAAGCGAAGTAGTCTTGCCCAAGATGCCATAGGGCTCGATAACAGAAATGTGACGGATAAAGCATCTTGGCAATCCTGAACTGGGCAAAAAAATAAAACGAAAAGGGGGTACAACACGAGTACCTCCCAAGGGGTCTCCCATCCTAGTACTACTCTCGCCCAACCACGCTTAACTTCAGAGTTTGAGGGGATCCAGAGGATTAGTGCTGGTATGATCACACCCATCATGTTGAGGGCGTAAAAACCTTGATGTGTTGTCCATTTTGCGGCTCACGAAGAACGATCCTGGATGATGAAACAACACAAAAAGAAGAAAAGTGGCCAAAAACCGATGAAAATGTTCAATTTTAGGCTCCAAAAATAGGCGCAGATGAGCAGCCTTGCTGCCCCAATCGTAAAACTCTCGGAGAGGTTTCCAACGGCATACTGTGCGCTGTATAACTCGTTACAGATCAAAAGTTATGGGCAAGGGAATGACGGAGACCTGGTCCAAGGTCCTACGCCCTTGGTTTGCGGGCCCAGCCTCTTCACGAAGTTAATTGTCTTGCCCAAGATACCGTGGGACTCGATAATAGATATGTGATGGATAAAGCATCTAGGCAAGCCTGGACGGGGCAAAAAAACAAAACAAAAAGGGGGGTCCAACACGAGGACTTTCGAAGGGGTCACCCATCTTAGTAAAATTCTCGCCCAAGCATGCTTAACATCGCAGTTCTGATGGGATCCGTCACATTAGTGCTGGCATGATTGCACCTGTCATGTTGAGGGCACAAATCCATTATGTGTCATCCTTTCGTAGCTCACGACGACCGACCAGGGATGAAAAAATAGCGCAAAAAGAAAAAAACTCGCCAGAAACTGATTAAAATGTTCAATTTTGGGAATCAAAAATAGGCGTAGTAGAGCAGGCTAGCTGCCCCCATCGTAGAGCTCTCAGGGAGCTTTCCAAAGATATGCTGTGCGGCACATAACTCCTTATGGATCAAAAGTTATGGGCACCAGAGCGGCAGAGACATGGTCACAGGCCCTACGCCCTCGATTTGCAGGCCCAGCCTCTATGCGAAGTGAAATTGTCTTGCCCAAGATACCGTGGTACTAGATAAAAGAAATCTGACGAATAAAGCATCTTGGCAAGCCTGAACGAGGTAAAAAATAATTAGAGAAGGGGGGTGCAACACGAGGACTTCCCAGGATGTCACTCATCCTTGTACTACTCTCAACCAAGCATGCTTAACTTCAGAGTTCTGATAGGATCCAGTGCATCAATGCTGGTATGATTGCACTCGTCATGTTGAGGGCGCAAAGCCCTTATATGTCGTCCTTTTCGCGACTCACGACGGACGATCCAGGATGAAGAAACTACACAAAAAGAAGAAAAATGGCCCCAAATTGATGAAAACGTACAATTGTAGGCTCAGAAAATAGGCTCAGCCAAGCAAACTTGCTGCCCCATCATAGAGCTCTCGGAGAGCTATCCAATGATATGTTGTGTGCCTCATAACTCCTTACAGATTAAAAGTTATGGGCACCGCAGCGACAGAGATCTGGTCACTGGCCCCACGCACTCGGTTTGCTGGCCCAACCTCTACGCAAAGCGAAGTTGTCTTACCCAATATGTCGTGGGACTCGATAATAGAAATATGACGGATAAAGCATCTTGGCAAGCCTGTACAGGGCAAAAAAAAATGAAAATGGGGGTACGACACGAGGACTTCCCAGGGGGTCACCTATCCTAGTACTACCCTCGCCCAAGCACGCTTAACTTCGGAGTTATGATGGTATCAGTGCATAAGTGCTGGAATGATCGCACCCGTCATGTTGAGGGTGCAAAGCTCTTACGTGTCATCTTTTTTGCGGCTCACGACAAACGATCCGTCAAGAAGAAATACCACAAAAATAAGAAAAGTGGCCCAAAACTTATGAAAATATTCAATTATGGTCTTCAAATAAAGGCAAACCCAAGAAGGCTTGCTGCCCTAGTCGTAGAGCTCTCGGAGAGCTTTCCAATGGTATGTTGTGCGTCGCATAACTCCTGACGGATCAAAAGTTATAGGCACCGGAGTGACGGAGACCTGGTCACAGTCCCCATGGCCTCAGTTTGCGGGCCCAGCTCCATGCGAAGCGAAGTTTTCTAGCCCAATATGCTGTGGGACTCGATAATAGAAATGTGACTGATGAAGCATCTAGGCAAGCTTAAACGGGGCAAAAAAAAAAAAGAAACGAAAAGGGGGGTCTAACACGAGGACTTCCCAGGGGGTTGCCCGTCTTAGTACTACACTCGCCCAAGCATGCCTAACTTCGGAGTTCTGATGGAGTCCGTTGCATTAGTGCTGGCATGATCGCACCTGTCATGTTGAGGGCATAAAGCCCTTATGTGTCATCCTTTTCGCGGCTCACGACGAACGATCCGGGATGAAAAAATAGCGCAAAAAGAAGAAAATTTACCCGAAGCGGAAGAAAATGTTCGATTTTAGGCTACAAAAATAGGCGCAGCCGAGCAGGCTTGCTACCACTATCGTAGAGGTCTCAGAGAGCTTTCCAACAGTATGCTGTGCGCTACATAACTCCTTATGGATCAAAAGTTATGTGCACCGGAGCGACGGAGACTTGGTCACAGGACCCACGCCCTCGGTTTGCAGGCCCAGCCTCTACGCGAAGTGAAATAGTCTTGCCCGAGATACCGTGGGACTTGAGAATAGAAATGTGATCGATAAAGCATCTTGGCAAGGCTAAACGGGGAAAAAAAGAAAAAGGGGGTGTAACACAAGGACTTTCCTAGTACTACTCTCGCCCAAGCACGCTTAACTTGGGAGTTCTGATGGGATCCGGTGCATTAGTGCTGGTATCATCGTACCCTCCATGTTGAGGGCGCAAAGCCCTTATGTGTTTTCCTTTTCGCGGCTCATGACGAACGATCTGGGAGGAAGAAACCGCACGAAAAGAAGAAAAGTGGCCTGAAATGAATGAAAACGTACGATTTTGGTCTCTAAAAATTGGCGCAACCCAAAAAATTTGCTGCCCCCGTCGTAGAGCTCTTGGAGAGCTTTCCAAGGGTATGATGTGCGCCGCATGACTCCTTGCGGATCAAAACTTATGGGCACCAGAGCGACGAAGACTTGGTCACAGGCCCCATGCCCTCGGTTTGCGGGCCTAGTATCTACGCGAAGCGAAGTTCTCTTGCCCAAGATGCCATGGGACTTGATAATAGAAATGTGACGGATAAAGCATCTTGGCAAGCCTGAACTGGGCAAAAAAACAAAACGAAAGGGGGTGCAACACGAGGACTTCCCAGGGGGTCTCCTAGCCTAGTAATACTCTCGCCCAAGCACGCTTAACTTCAGAGTTTTGATGGGATCTGGTGCATTAGTGCTGGTATGATCGCACCCTTTATGTTGAGGGTGAAAAGCCCTTATGTTTTGTCCATTTCGCGGCTCACGACAAACGATCCGAGATTGTGAAACAGTGCAAAAAGAAGAAAAGTGGCCGAAAATTGATGAAAACGTTCAATTTTGGTCTCTGAAAATAGATGCAGGCAAGCAGGCTTATAGCCCTCATCGTAGAGCTCTCAAAAAGCTTTCCAAAGGTATGCTGTGCACTACATAACTCCTTACGGATCAAAAGTTATGGGCACTAAAGTGACGAAGACCTGGTCACAGGCCCCACGCCCTAGGTTTGCGTGCCCAGCCTCTACGCAATGTGAAGTTGTCTTGCCCAAGATGCTTTGGGACTCGATAATAAAAATGTGAAGGATAAAGCATCTTGACAATCTGGAACGGGGCAAAAAAACAAAACGAAAAGGGGGGTGCAACACAAGGACTTCCATAGGGGTCATCCATCCTAGTACTACTCTCGCCCAAGCACGCTTAACTTTGAAGTTCTAATGGGATCCAGTGCATTACTGCTGGTATGATCGCACCCATCATGTTGAGGGCGCAAAGCCATTATGTGTTGTCCTTTTCACGATGCACGACGAACGATCCGGGATGAGGAAACTATGCAAAAAGAAAAAAAAATGGCTCAAAATGGATGAAACTGTACGATTTTGGGTCCCGAAATTAGGTGCAACCGAGCAGACATACTGCCCCCGTCGTAGAGCTCTTGGAGAGCTTTCCAACGGTATGTTGTGTGCTGTATAACTCCTTACGGATCAAACGTTATGGGCACTGGAGTGACGGAGACCTAGTCACAGGCCCCCCGCCCTCGATTTGCGGGCCCGGCCTTTACGCGAAGTGAAGTTGCCTTGCCCAAGATGCTGTAGGACTCGATAATAGAAATGTGACTGATAATGCATCTTGGCAAGTCTGAATGGGGCAAAAAAACAAAACAAAAAGGGGGGTGCAACAAGAGGACTTCTTAGGGGATTAGCCATCCTAGTACAACTCTCGCCCAAGCACGCTTAACATCAAAGTTCTGATGGGATGCGGTGCATTAGTGCTGGTATGATAGTACCCGGCATGTTGAGGGCGCAAAGTCCTTATGTATCGGCCTTTTTGCGGCTCACGACGAACGATCCGGGATGAAGAAACTAAGCAAAAAGAAGAAAAGTTGCCCGAAACTGATGAAAACGTTCGATTACAGGCTCCAAAAAGAGACGCAGCCGAGCAGGCTT
The DNA here is from genome assembly GCA_037974665.1 of Ehretia macrophylla. NCBI lineage: Eukaryota > Viridiplantae > Streptophyta > Magnoliopsida > Boraginales > Ehretiaceae > Ehretia > Ehretia macrophylla. Next base: position 37,963,805 of record CM075777.1, on the reverse strand, counting down.
GCTGCCCCAATCGTAGAACTCCTAGAGAGCTTTCCAACGGTATATTGTGTGCCGTATAACTCTTTACATATCAAAAGTTCTGGGCACCGGAGCGACTGAGACCTGGTCACATGCCCTACGCCCTTGGTTTGTTGGCCCAGCCTCTACATGAAACGAAGTAGTCTTGCCCAAGATGTCGTGGGACTCGATAACAGAAATGTGAAGGATAAAGCATCTTGGCAATCCTGAACGTGGCAAAAAAACAAAACGAAAAGGGGGTGCAACAAAAGTACTTCCCAGGGGGTCTCCCATCCTAGTACTACTCTCGCCCAAGCACGCTTAACTTTGGAGTTCTGATGGGATCCGGTGCATTAGATATGATCGTACCCGTCCGGTTGAGGGTGAAAAGCCCTTATGTGTCATCCTTTTTGCAGCTCACAACGAACGATCTAGGATGAAGAAACAGCACAAAAAGAAGAAAAATGGCCCGAAACTAATGAAAACGTTCGATTTTGGGGTCCAAAAATAGGCGCAGCCGAGCAGCTTGCTACTCCCATTGTAGAGTTCTCGGAGAGATTTCCAACGGTATGATGTGCACCACATAACACCTTACGGATCAAAAGTTATGGGCTCTGGAGTGACGGAGACCTGGTCACAAGTCCCACGCCCTTGGTTTGCGGGCCCAGCCTCTACGTGAAGCGTAGTTGTCTTGCCCAAGATGTTGTGGGAATCGATAATAGAAATGTGACGGATAAAGCATCTAGGCAAGCCTGAACGGGGCAAAAAAACAAAACGAATAGGGGGTCCAGAACGAGGACTTCCCGGGGGATCACCCATCTTAGTACTACTCTCGCCTAAGCACGATTAACTGCGGAGTTTTGATGAGATCTGTTGCATTAGTGCTGGCATGATCGCACCCGTCATGTTAAGGGCCCAAAGCCCTTATGTGTCGTCCTTTTCGCGTCTCACTACGAACGATCCGGGATGAAAAAAAAGAGCAAAAAAAAAGGCCTAAAACTGATGAAAATGTTTGATTTGGGGCTCCGAAAACAGGTGCAACCGAGCAGTCTTGCTGCCCCCATTGTAGAGCTCTCGGAGAGATATCTAATAGTATGTTGTGCGCCACATAACTCCTTATGGATCAAAATTTATGGGCACTAGAGTGACGGAGACCAGGTTACAAGCCCCACGCCCTCAGTTTGTGGGCCCAGCCTCTATAGGAAGCGAAGTAGTCTTGCCCAAGATGCCGTGGGGCTCAATAATAAAGATGTGATAGAGAAAGAATCTTGGCAAGCCTGAACAGGGCAAAAAAACAAAACGAAAAGTGAAGTGCAACACGAGTACTTCCCAGGGGGTCACCCATCCTAGTACTACTCTGGTACAAGAACAATAAACTTCGGAGTTCTGATGGGATCCGGTTCATTAGTGTTGGTATGATCGCACCCGTCATGTTGAGGGAACAAAACAATCCGGGATGAAAAAATAGTGCAAAAATAAGAAAAGTGGCCCAAAACTGATGAAAATGTTCTATTTTGGTCTCCGAAAATATACATAGACGAGAAGACTTGCTGCCCCCGTCGTAGAGCTCCCGGAAAGCTTTCCAATAGCATGTTGTGAGCCGCATAACTCCCTACAGATCAAAAGTTATGGGCATTGGAGTGACGAAGACCTAGTCATAGGCCCTACGCCCTTGGTTTGCGTGCCCAGCCTCTAGGCGATGCGAAGTTGTCTTTCCTAAGATGCTGTGGGACTCGATAATAGAAATGTTACCAATAAAGCATCTTGGCAGGCCTGAACGGGGCAAAAAAAAAGAAAACAAAAAGGGGGTTCAACACGAGGACTTCCTAGGGGGTCACCCATCCTAGTACTACTCTCGCCCAAGTACGCTTAACTTCAATGTTCTGGTGGGATCTAGTGCATTACTGCTAGTATGATCGTACCCATCATGTTGAGGGCGTAAAGCCATTATGTGTTGTCCTTTTCGCAGCTCACGACAAACGATCCGGGATGAAGAAACTATGTGAAAAGAAGAAAAGTGGCCCAAAATGGATGAAAACGTAAGATTTTAGGCTTCGAAAATAGGCGCAGTTGAGCAGACTTTCTTCCCCCGTCGAAGAGTTCTCGGATAACTTTCCAACTGTATGTTATGCGCCTTATAAGTCCTTTCGGATCAAAAGTTATAGGAATTGGAGTGATAGAGAACTGGTCACAAGCCCCACGCCCTCGGTTTGCGGGCCTGGCCTCTACGCGAAGGGAAGTTATCTTGCCCAAGAAGCCGTAGGACTCGATATTAGAAATGTGACGGATAAACCATCTTGGAAAGCCTAAACGGGGCAAAAAAACAAAACGAAAAGGGGGTGCAACACGAGTACTCCCCAGGGGGTCTCCCATCCTAGTACTACTCTCGCCCAAGCATCCTTAACTTCAGAGGTTGATGGGATCCGGTGCATTAGTGCCGGTATGATTGCACCCGTCATATTGAGGGCGCAAAGCCCTTATGTGTTGTACTTTTCGCGGCTCACTACGCATGATTTTGGATGAAGAAACAACACAAAAAGAAGAAAAGTGGCCAAAAATTGATGAAAACGATCCATTTTAGGGTCCAAAAATAGGCGCAACCGAGCAGGCTGGCTACTCCCGTCGTAGAGCTCTTAGAGAGCTTTTCAACGATATGATGTACGCCGCATATCTCCTTACGGATCAAAAGTTATGGGCACCGGAGCAACGGAGACCTAGTCACAGTCCCCACGCCCTCGGTTTGCGGGCCCTGCCTCTACGCGAAGTGAAATTGGCTTGCCCAAGATGCCTTGGGACTCGATAATAGAAATGTGACGGATAAAGCATCGTGGCAAGCCTGAACGGAGCAAAAAATAGAACGAAAAGGGGGATGCAGCACGAGGACTTCCCAAAGGGTCACCCATCCTAGTACTACTCTCGCCCAAACAAGCTTAAATTTAGAGTTCGGATGGGATCCAGTGCATTAGCGCTGGTATGATTGCACCCATCATGTTCAGGGCGCAAAGCCCATATGTGTTGTACTTTTCGCGACTCACTACGAACGATTTTGGATGAAGAAACAACGCAAAAAGAAGAAAAGTGGCCTGAAACTGATGAAAAAGTTCGATTTTGGTCTTCAAAAATAGGTGCAGCCAAGCATGCTTGTTGCCCCCATTGTAGAGCTCTCGGAGAGCTTTCCAACGATATGCTGTGCGCCACATAACTCCCTACAGATCAAAAGTTATGGGGATCGGAGCGACTGAGACCTGGTCAAAAGCTCCACGCCCTCAGTTTGCAGGCCTAGCCTCCACGCGAAACGAAGTAGTCTTGCCCAAGATGCCGTGGGACTGGATAACAGAAATGTGACGGATAAAGCATCTTGGCAATCCTGAACGGGGCAAAAAAACAAAACGAAAAGGGGGTGCAACACGAGTACTTCCCTGGGGGTCTCCCATGCTAGTACTACTCTCGCCCAAGCACACTTAACTTCAGAGATTGATGGGATCCGGTGCATTAGTGCTAGTATGATCGTACCTGCCATGTTGAGGGCGCAAAGCCCTTATGTGTTGTCCTCTTCACAGCTCACGACAAACGATCCTAGATGAAGAAACAACGTAAAAAGAAGAAAAGTGGCCCGAAACTGATGAAAATGTAGAGTCCTCGTAGAGCTTTCCAACGTTATGATGTACGCCGCATAACACCTTACGGATCAAAAGTGATGGGCACTAGAGTGACGAAGACCTAGTCACAGGTCCCACGCCCTCAGTTTGCGGGCCCCACCTCTACACGAAGCGTAGTTGTCTTGCCCAAGATGCCATGGGAATCGATAATAGAAATGTGACGGATAAAGTATCTAGGCAAGCCTGAACGGGGCAAAAAAACAAAATGAAGAGGGGGGGTCTAAAACGAGGACTTCCCAGGGGGTCACCCATCTTAGTATTACTCTCGCCCAAGCGTGCTTAACTTCGGAGTTCTGATGGGATCCATTCCATTAGTGCTGGCATGATCGCACCCGTCATGTTGAGGGCACAAAGCCCTTATGTGTCGTCCTTTTTGCGTCCCACGACGAACGATCCGGGATGAAAAAAAGGAGCAAAAAAAAAAAGAAATTTGGCCCAAAACTAATGAAAATGTTCGATTTGGGGCTCCGAAAATAGATGTAGTCGAGCAGTCTTGCTGCCCCCATTGTAGAGCTCTCAGAGAGATTTCCAACAGTATGTTGTGCACCACATAACTACATATGGATGAAAAGTTATGGGCACCGGAGTGACGGAGACCTGGTCAGAGGCCCCACGCCCTCGGTTTGCGGGCCTAGCCTCTGTAGGAGGCTAAGTAGTCTTGCCCAAGATGCCGTAGGACTCGATAATAGAAATGTGACGGATAAAGCATCTTGGCAAGCCTGAACAGGCCAAAAAAACAAAACGAAAAGTGGGGTGCAACACGAGGACTTCCCAGGGGGTCACCCATCCTGATACTACTCTGGCCCAAGCGCAATTAACTTCGAAGTTCTGATGGGATCCGGTTCATTAGTGTTGGTATGATCGCACCCGTCATGTTGAGGGAGCAAAACAATCCGGGATGAAGAAACAGCGCAAAAAGAAGAAAAGTGGCCCGAAACTAATGAAAATGTTCTATTTTGGTCTCCGAAAATATGCGTAGCCAGAAAGGCTTATTGCTTCCGACATAGAGCTCTCGGAAAGCTTTCCAACGATATGCTGTGCGCCGCATAACTCCTTACGGATCACAAGGTATGGGCACCGGACTGACGAAGACCTAGTCACAAGCCCCACACCCTCGGTTTGAGTGCCCAGCCTCTACGCGATGTAAAGTTGTCTTTCCCAAGATGCTGTGGGACTCGATAATAGAAATTTGACGGATAAAGCATCTCGGCAAGTCTGAACGGGGCAAAACGAGGACTTCCTAGGGGGTCAACCGTCTTAGTACTACTCTCGCCCAAGCACGCTTAACTTCGGAGTTCTGATGGGATCCAGTGCATTACTACTGGTATGATGGCACCCGCCATGTTGAGGGCGCCAAGCCATTATGTGTTGTCCTTTTCGCGGCTCACGACGAACGGTCAGGGATGAAGAAACTACGCAAAAAGAAGAAAAATGGCCCAAAATGGATGAAATCGTAAGATTTTGGGCTCTGAAAATAGGTGCAACCGAGAAGACTAGCTTCCCTCGTCGTAGAGCTCTCGAAGAGCTTTCCAATGGTATGTTCTGCACCGCATAACTCCATTCGGATAAAAAGTTATGGGCACTAGAGTGACGGAGACCTAGTCATAGGCCCCACGCCCTCGGTTTGCGTGCCCGGCCTCTATTCGAAGCGAAGTTGTCTTGCCCCAGATGCTGTGGGACTCAAAATTAGAAATATGACAGATAAAGCATCTTGGCAAGCCTGAACGGGGCAAAAAAACAAAACAAAAATGGGGTGCAACACGAGTACTTCCCAGGGGGTCTCCCATCCTAGTAGTACTCTCACCCAAGCATGCTTAACTTCAGAGTTTGATGGGATCCAGTGCATTAGTGCTGGTATGAATGCACCCGTCATATTGAAGGCGCAAAACCCTTATGTGTTGTATTTTTTGCGGCTCACTACGAACAATTTTGGATGAAGAAACAACGCAGAAAAAAGAAAAGTGGGCCGAAACGATGAAAACATTCGACTTTGGTCTCTGAAAATAGGTGCAGCCAAGCAAACTGGTTGCCCCAATTGTAGAGCTCTCGGAGAGCTTTCCAACGGTATGCTGTGTGCCGCGTAACTCCTTACGGATCAAAAGTTATGGGTGTGACGCCCGAGAATTAGCCATGCATTTAATTACTGTTGCATCCTTTGTCTGCGCATCTCTTTCTATGCCTTACTAACTGTCTTCTTAAGTTACTATTCACTCCATTTTTAAACTGCATTCTATTAGTTAATTAGCATTTTTATTAAATCATATTAATTGTTAAAGTAGTGGGAAAAATGTGCAATTGAGCTAGAGACGATAGGAGAGCTCGTTTAGAAAATGATTTTTGTAGTTGAATGAATAGTATTACGTAACTAACTTAGAGATTTAATCAACTAACACACATGTTTCACCTTAGGCTCGTTTCTAAGCTTTCAACGCACATTTTAGAAGCCACTTAAACACCCAAACTAGACCCCACCTTTTATAAAGCCAACACAACACATATTAGCTCATAATAGCAAACAAAAAAAAATAGAAGCTGAAAACACTGTGCATGGGCCGAGAGCAGCAAGAAGGAAGAAAAAAATGATTTTTGATCATCAACTCCTCAATCCAAGCCAAGCCAAGCCTTGACCAACTAGTGTAGGGTGTTTGCAAGCTTCCTAGGTGCTCCTACGCGCATTGGTAAGGGATTTCACGACCTATTTTTGCATTTCTAAATAGTTGTCAATTTCTTGATTTGTTGAAAATGTGATCAAATGCTATAGTATTAATCATCTATGCTATTATACCATGTATATGAATACTAGAGAACATATTTGAGCCATCGTTTCGCAATTTAAACGGTTGGAATCGTTAGTTTAATTCATGAGGTGAATAGTGACGTTTTTTCTAGGGTTTTGTGTAATTGCTCGAATTAGCTTGATTCAATACTCCTAATAGAAGCCTTAGGTGCTAATGAAGGTAGTCTAATAGCCCCATGCACTTACATTGCTTTAGAATCGCATAAAATGAAAAGTAGTCGACTTTAACAAAGGGCTTTCGGGGTTAATGTGAATCCGGGTGAAATCGGACTTCACTTCTAGTATTCTTAGGCTACCTAGGTGCTATAGAAGCTTTGACATCCCTTGTTTGAAGTCCGTACAATGTATGTATAGTTTAAAGCCATAAGAGGGAATTTGGGGCTTTTAGGGTAATCGCGGGCGTTTGAATGATTTAGAGGGTTGAGAGGGTACCTTGAGGGTTAGTTAGAAGCTTGGGAGAGTTTCCCTTGAAAATGGAATCATTAACCTTGGTTTGGAAGAGAAATTGTTTGAAAAACAAAGGGGTTTAGGTGCAATTTCGGTTGACTCACACTTCTAAACCCATGGCATGACTTCTTGAGTGTTTATATATGGTTTCAAGTTGATTTGGAACTTTGGGTATGATTCTATGCTTATTTTGTATATGTTCCTTTGTAAACTGCTTATTAGCTTATATAATTGTTCTATTCTAATTGCATCAAGGTCAACCTACTTTGTTGATCCTCCTATGTGTTAAGTCTTATATTATTGCTATTAACTTGCTATTGTTAAGTGCATTGCATAGTGGTTGCGCAACCATAGTGTCAGGGGCGGATGTGTTGAATATCGGTTGGGCGGCAGAGGGCTTGTCGGTGGATATTCAAACTCCGTGCCCTAGTCCCTCATTCGCCTGGTCCGAAGATTGCCAGGGGATGTTGGCTCGTAGGATTATCGGGGTACATCCGGAGTACACCCACTGGAGTGTTTGGGGATTATGCCGGCTTATCGTGATCATGCTCGTGGTTCGTGGATCATGAATGAAGACCAATGAAGATTGGTGTATAGGGGTTTTGTGAAATGTATCCTTTAAATGTGTGGTTATTTAAGCTATCATTGTTTCTTTAATTGTTTAAGTGTTATTGTTGTATAATTGTGTTATGTGTTGCATTGCACGCCCCGGGACTATATCCCTCACTGGGCATCAGTGGTTGCTCATACCTCGATATATGTTTCAGGAGACGCTGAGGGTGATCCCCAGCTTGTTGAGTTAGTTGAGGAAGAGGAAGTTCAGACTGATCCTTTTCCTTAGTTGTTGTGCCTGATAGCTTGAGGTGGTTTAAATTCATGCTGCTATGTGGAAGGCTCAACTGTTTATCTTATGTCCTATTTTGTGGCCTAAGGGCTATGTATATGCTTGTTGTGTAAAGTTGAAGGATAGTAGATTGTGGTGTAGAATTGGAAACCCATGTCGTGTAATAAATTTTATTCCTGCTTTTATTTCCTTGCATGCTTGGGAGTGAATGGCTTATGGTAGAAATGTTTTATCTTTTAATTGTGTTTTATTGATATCCTAGAATGTCATGGCTACTAGACTACGTTGTAAACAAAGTTCTTGCATGCTTGTGTGGTTTTGGAATTGTTGTTTACTTCAAGGCTCGGATCGCCTTGAATCTTTATATATAGCCATGAAAAGTTTGTTTACTTTGTAGTTACCTTATTTGCAAGTTTACAAGTTTTCAAAATGTCCACGGTACAGGGGAGACTATATCCGTGTGTCGGGTCCGACTTAACCTTTAGTTGGGGGTTGGGTCGGGGCGTGACATTTAAGTGGTATCTGAGCTATAGATTGCATGCAGCCGGGTTAAATTTCTCGGTCTGTGGGTAGAGATTTGTTATGTGACTTTGTGATTGTATGAGTCTTTGATTTTGATTTGCCTAAGTGAAATTTGAATTAGGAATGAACATGCTAGCATGGAAATAGAATATCAAGAGTCTAGAATGTCAAGTATGATCTAGTGATTTATGTGTACTTCAAGAATGTGGAATATTTATTTGAACTTCTATGTACTTGACTTTATGTGAATCTATTTGGACTTTTCTTTATGTGTTTACTTATAAATTTCATATATACATATGTATACCAGTCATAACACTTTGCATTCTAGCTATTCGAGATGGGGCCCCGCCATCGTACTGAAAATCAGAATGTTGGTAGAGAACCAGAGGGGGTTCACGGGCAGGAAGCTGAGGTGGCAGAAAATGCACCGCAGGTTCAAGAACCGAGCACTACACAGATCTTGGCCACGATGGCCACTGCTATGAACACCATCGCCCAGTTTGTGACACAGCAGGGTCAGACAGGGGTCGTTGGAGGTAATCAGGCTGCGAGAGCCGGAGGTAGTGGCCCTACCGGGGGTAATCTGTATGACCGGTTTATTCATCATGGGGCCTATACTTTCTTTGGAGAACCGGACGATATGAAGGCTGAGATGTGGCTGAGGAAGTTTGAAAGAGTGGCAGCAATACTCGAGTGCCATGATGACAGGAAGATTACTTATGCCACTTTCCTTCTAGAGGGTGATGCTGAAGATTGGTGGCGTACCGTCAGTGAGAAATGGGAAGCCGAGGGGGTTCATCATTCGTGGGCCGACTTTGTCCGAGAATTCCGAGACAAGTACATATCGGTGGTTGCCCGCGAGAGGCGTCAATCAGAGTTCATAAACTTGAAACAGGGGAGTATGACAGTAGATCAATATGAGGCTACTTTTACCCGGCTTTCCCGTTATGCGCCAGCTTTGATACAGCCGGAGGACATGAAGATCCAGAGGTTCATCCTGGGTTTGAGGAGGGATATTATGCTGAATTTGTTAGCAAATGATTTTCCTAATTATGCTGCAATAGTCCGAGCGGCCTCAAGATATGAGAAACGCAAGGCCGATGTGTTAGCTGAGACCAGTCAATCGAGTAAACGGTTTCAGTCTCAGAGTCAATGGTACCAAGGGCAGGCTTTATCAGTTGGGCAGAGTACACAGCCTAGGCAGACTCAGAGTTATACAGGGCCTACTCAGACTCAGACACGACCAGTTCAGAGTCAGACTCAAAGTCAATTCCGTCCAGCAGTTTCCCATTCGCAGCAGGGTAGTTCAGCTACCTCTACTTACAAAGCTCCTTTGGGAGGCACTGTTGCAAGGCGTCACCAGCAGTGCAGCTTCTGTCCGCGCCAGGGCCACACTGAGGATGTTTGTTGGAAGAAACATAACAAATGTACAGGTTGCGGTAGTGATCAGCACATGGTTAAAGACTGTCAGAAATTTAAGAACCTTAGGGGTCAGACGTCAGCTCAGAACTCTCAGACCAGGGCACCAGCTGCAGCACCACTACCACGAGGTCAGGCCCATGTATTTGCTTTGGATCCTGAGGAGCTTCCGGATACTACCGCTGTGGTAGAAGGTATTTTTATTCTTAATGATCAATCAGTTAAGGTTTTAATTGATTCCGGGGCTTCGCATTCTTTTATTACTCCTACTTGTGCACAAAATGCTAAACTGAAAAACATGATAAACTGTTGCATGAGATTGTGGTTTATACCCCTATGGGTCCGAAGTTTGTTACTAGATCTATTTGCAGAGCATGTAGTATATTTATTGGGGGTCGTGTTTTCCCTGCTGATTTGATTATCCTACCCTTCAATGACTTTGAAATTATTTTGGGGATGGACTAGTTAAGTAAATATTATGCCCAGCTTGATTGTAGAAAGAAGATTGTGTATCTAGAAATGCCTTACTAGCCTGTACTTAAAATAGTTGGTAGTAGAAAATCTACGGGAACTCCTATTATTTCTTCTATTAGGGCATCTAAATTATTGAGCAAGGGTTGTGAGGCTTATCTTGCATATTTGATTAATCAACCTGGGGATCAATTGAAATTGAATGATGTACCTATCGTGAGGGAGTTTCCGGGGGTCTTTCCGGATGAATTACCTGGGTTACCGCCTGATAGAGAGATAGAGTTCATGATTGATTTATTGCCGGGGACTTCACCCATCTCTAGGACTCCATATAGAATGGCTCCACCCGAATTGCAGGAATTGAAAGTTCAATTGCAGGGCTTGCTTGAGAAGGGATTCATTCAGCCAAGTTCTTCGCCTTGGGGTGCGCCAGTCCTATTTGTTAAAAAGAAAGACGGATCTCTTCGCCTATGCATTGATTATCGGGATCTTAATCAGGTAACCATCAAAAATAAATATCATTTGCCTTTAATTGAAGAGTTATTTGATCAGTTGCAAGGCGCTAGGGTATTCTCTAAATTCGATCTGAGGCAGGGCTATTATCAGCTGAGGATTAAGAAAGATGATGTTCCTAAAACTGCTTTCAAAACTCGATATGGCCATTATGAGTTTGTTGTCTTGCCGATTGGTCTTACTAATGCTCCCGCCGCATTCATGGACTTAATGCAGAGGGTATTCCGTCCTTATCTGGACCAATTTGTGGTCATATTCATTGATGATATTCTTGTGTATTCTAAATCTGAGGCGGAACATGAACAGCATCTCAGAATTGTGTTGCAGACTCTCCAGGAGCATCAGTTATTTGCAAAGTTTAGCAAATGTGAATTCTGGCTTAAGCAAGTTGCTTTTCTTGGCCATATTATCTCGCAGGATGGTATTTCTGTTGATCCAGCGAAGATTGAAGTGGTGTTATCTTGGAAACGACCTGAAACTGTAACAGAGATTCGTAGCTTCCTTGGTTTAGCTGGGTATTATCGGAGGTTTGTCAAGGATTTCTCTAAGATTGCAGGGCCTTTAACTCAACTTACTCAGAAGAAAACAGTATTTGACTGGAATGATAAATGCGAGGCCAGCTTCCAGGAATTGAAGAAGAGATTGACTACAGCTCCTATTCTTGCTTTACCTGAGGGTTATGATAATCTGGTGATCTATAGTGATACTTCGAAGGAAGGTCTGGGTTGTGTATTGATGCAGAATGGCAGGGTTATTGCTTATGCTTCCAGGAAACTGAAGCCTTATGAACTCAACTATCTGACTCATGATCTTGAGCTTGCAGCTATCATTCTTGCATTAAAGAAAAGGCGTCATTATCTATGGGGCAACAAATTTGAAATCTTTACAGATCATAAGAGTTTGAAATATCTATTTTCACAGAAAGAGTTGAACATGAGGCAGAGGCATTGGCTGGAATTACTTGAGGACTATAACTGCACTATTAACTATCTTCCGGGTAAGGCTAATATTGTTGCTGATGCTTTGAGCCGAAAGGCTACTATTGCTAGCTTGATTATCAAGAATTGGGAATTCATGGAAGAATTATGCTTATGGAAGCCTATTACTTCAAATTATGGTATTCAATTCGCCAGTTTGCAGATTCAATCTCTATTATTATCCAGGATTCGGGAAGCTCAACAGACTGATCTTCAATTGTTGAAAGTCTTAGAGAATTCGAAAGAGGGAGAGTCGGATTTCAAACTGCACGACGATGGTATTCTTAAATTCAAAGGCAGAATCTGTATTCCGAGTGATCCAACTCTGAAGAAGGATATTCTTGCTGAGGCACACATTTCTATATATACTATCTATCCAGGCAGTACTAAAATGTATAAAGATTTGAAGCAGAATTTCTAGTGGAATAATATGAAGAGAGAAATTGCTGACTATGTTGCTCGATGTCTTACTTGTCAGAAAGTTAAAGCAGAACATCAGAGACCTGCAGGGTTGTTGCAGCCTTTGGCTATTCCTGTTTGGAAATGGGATCATATTACCATGGATTTCGTATCAGATTTACCGAGGTCTTCGAAGGGTAATGACTCAGTTTGGGTTATTGTGGATAGACTGACCAAGACTTCTCACTTTATTGCTAAAAAGAAGTTTGATTCTCTTGATAAGCTAGTAGAGTTGTATATTGAGAATGTTGTCCGACTTCATTGAATTCCAAAGAGTATTGTGTCAGATAGAGATCCCAGATTCACATCTCAGTTCTGGCAGAAGATTCAGAAAGCTTTAGGCACGACTTTGAGTTTCAATACAGCTTATCATCCTCAAACAGATGGTCAATCCGAGAGAACTATCTTAATCCTCGAGGATATATTACGGGATTGTATTCTGGACTTCGGTAAGAGTTGGGAAAAGTATTTTCCACTCGTAGAGTTCGCCTATAACAATAGTTATCAAGCTACTATTGGTATGGCACCTTATGAGGCACTTTATGGGCGTAAATACCGGTCTCCTCTCTACTGGGATGATGTTGGGGAAATGAAGATGGTCGACCCTACTCTCTTACCTGAAATGAACAAAATGATTGATCATGTGCAACTTATCAGGAAAAGAATGCTTACAGCACAGAGCCGGCAAAAAGAGTTATGCAGATAGACGCTGTCGTGATCTGAAATTTGCTGTAGGGGATTGAGTATTTCTGAAAATCTCTTCTCGCGAGGGTTTGATTCGGCATGGTAAAGGAGGTAAACTCAGTCCTCGATATGTGGGACCATTTAAGATAACTGAAACTGTTGGTGAATTGGCTTACCGTCTAGCTTTACCTTCCAGTCTGGGCAGAATTCATTATGTATTCCATGTTTCTATGCTTCGGAAGTATCAGCCAGATCCATCTCACATACTTGAGCCGGAACCGCTAGAGATCAGTGAAACTTTGACCTACACAGAGAAACCTCTTCGAATTGTTGATCAGAAAGTTCAGGAGCTGAGGACTAAAAGCATTCCGATGGTTAAAGTTCTGTGGGATCATCACGGAGTAGAGGATGCGACGTGGGAAAGAGAGGATCAGATGCGGGAACGGTATCCAGAATTATTCGCCGAATCATGTAAGAATTGCGTGGACGCAATTAGTCTAAGGGGGAGAGGATGTGACGCCCGAGATTTAGCCATGCATTTAATTAATGTTGCATCCTTTGTTTGCGCATCTCTTTCTATGCCTTATTAACTGTCTTCTTAGGTTACTATTCATTCCGTTTTTAAACTGCCTTCTATTAGTTAATTAGCATTTTTTTTAAATGATATTAATTGTTAAAGTAATGGGAAAAATGTGCAATTGAGCTAGGGACGATAGGAGAGCTCGTTTAGAAAATGATTTTTGTAGTTGAATGAATAGTGTTACGTAACTAACTTAGAGATTTAATCAACTAACACACATGTTTCACCTTAGGCTCATTTCTAAGCTTTCAACGCGCATTTTAGAAGCCACTTAAACACCCAAACTAGACCCCACCTTTTATAAAGCCAACATAACACACATATTAGCTCATAATAGCAAACAAAAAAAAAATAGAAGCTGAAAACACTGTGCATGGGCCGAGAGCAGCAAGAAGGAAGAAAAAAATGATTTTTGCTCATCAACTCCTCAATCCAAGCCAAGCCAAGCTTTAAGCAACTAGTGTAGGGTGTTTGCAAGCTTCTTAGGTGCTCCTACGCGCATTGGTGAGGGATAAATAGTTGTCAATTTCTTGATTTGTTGAAAATGTGATCAAATGCTATTGTATTAATCATCTATGCTATTATACCATGTATATGAATGCTAGAGAACATATTTGAGCCATCGTTTTGCAATTTAAACGGTTGGAATCGTTAGTTTAATTCATCAGGTGAATAGTGATATTTTTTCTAGGGTTTTGTGTAATTGCTCGAATTAGCTTGATTCAATACTCCCAATAGAAGCCTTAGGTGCTAATGAAGGTAGTCTAATAGCCCCGTGCACTTATATTGCTCTAGAATCGCTTAAAACGTAAAATAGTCGACTTTAACAAAGGGCTTTCGGGGTTAATGTGAATCCGAGTGAATTCGAGCTTCACTTCTAGTATTCTTAGGCTACCTAGGTGCTATAGAAGCTTTGATATCCCTTGTTTGAAGCCCGGATAATGTATGTATAGTTTAAAGCCATAAGAGGGAATTTGGGGCTTTCGGGGTAATCGCGGGCGTTTGAATGAGTTAGAGGGTTGAGAGAGTACCTTGGGGGTTAGTTAAAAGCTTGGGAGAGTTTCCTTTGAAAATGGAATCATTAACCTTGGTTTGGAAGAGAAATAGTTTGAAAAACAAAGGGGTTTAGGCGCAATTTCGGTTGTCTCACACTTCTAAACCCATGGCATGACTCCTTAAGTGTTTATATGTGGTTTCAATTTATTTGGAGCTTTGGGTATGATTCTATGCTTATTTTGTATATGTTCCTTTGTAAACTGCTTATTAGCTTATATAATTGTTCTATTCTAATTGCATCGAGGTCAACCTACATTGTTGATCCTCCTATGTGTTAATTCTTATATTATTGCTATTAACTTGCTATTGTTAAGTGCATTGCATAGTGGTTGCACAACCATAGTGTCAGGGGCGGATGTGTTGAATATCGGCTGGGCGGCAGAGGGCTTGCCGGTGGATATTCAAACTCCGTGCCTTAGTCCCTCATTCGCCTAGTCCGGAGATTGCCAGGGGATGTTGGGTCGTAGGATTATCGGGGTACATCCGGAGTACACCCACTGGAGTGTTTGGGGATTATGCCGGCTTATCGTGATCGTGCTCGTGGTTCGTGGATCGTGAATGAAGACCAGTGAAGATTGGTGTATAGGGGTTTTGTGAAATGTATCCTTTAAATGTGTGGTTATTTAAGCTATCATTGTTTCTTTAATTGTCTAAGTGTTATTGTTGTATAATTGTGTTATCTGTTGCATTGCACGCCCCGGGACTATATCCCTCACTGGGCAACAGTGGTTGCTCATACCTCGATATATGTTTCAGGAGACGCTGAGGGTGATCCCCAGCTTGTTGAGTTAGTTGAGGAAGAGGAAGTTCAGACTGATCCTTTACCTTAGTTGCTGTGCCTGATAGCTTGAGGTGGTTTAAATTCTTGCTGCTATGTGGAAGGCTCAACTGTTTATCTTATGTCCTATTTTGTGGCCTAAGGGCTATGTATATGCTTGTTGTGTAAAGTTGAAGGATAGTAGATTGTGGTGTAGAATTGGAAACCCATGTCTTGTAATAACTTTTATTCCTGCTTTTATTTCCTTGCATGCTTGGGAGTGAATGGCTTATGGTAGAAATGTTTTATCTTTTAATTATGTTTTATTGATATCCTAGAATGTCATGGCTACTAGACTATGTTGTAAACAAAGTTCTTGCATGCTTGTGTGGTTTTGGAATTGTTGTTTACTTCAAGGCTCGGATGGCCTTGAATCTTTATATATAGTCATGAAAAGTTTGTTTACTTTGTAGTTACCTTATTTGCAAGTTTACAGGTTTTCAAATGTCCACGGTACAGGGGAGACTCTGTCCGTATGTCGGGTTCGGACTTAACCTTTAGTTTGGGGGTTGGGTTGGGGCGTGTCAATGGGCACCAGAGTGACAGAGACCTTGTCACAGGCCCCACGCCCTCGGTTTGCGATCCCAGCCTCTACACAAAGCGAAGTTGTCTTGCCCAAGATGCCGTGGGACTCGATAATAGAAATGTGACGGATAAAGCATCTTGGCAAGCCTGAACGGGGCAAAAAAACAAAATGAAAAGGGGGTGCAACAAGATGACTTCTGTCACGCCCGGACCCGACCCTGCAAAAGGCCAAGTCCAGACCCGACACACAGACGGAGTCTCCTCTGTACCGCGAACGATCCGAAAACCCTAAAATCAACATAATACTTGCGAAAACCATAAAACAATTAAAACAAGCCGACTTTCTTTTAAAAACATACATCCTCTTATTAACCAACTTTCCAAACCAAAATGCCATGCATACTACACAAGTATTTATGCCACTAAACAGTTAGCTATTAGCATGCATTTCTTTACTAGTCATAAGAGTATACTTTTACAGCTTTACATTCTTTCAACTTATACAACATAAGACCATAGAGGCCTTAAACTAGGAAATACATACAAGGCTACAAGCCTCAAAATAAAGCGTCATCCAAGCAATATACATATCAAGCAAGGCTCGAACAAAATCTGGTAGCCAACCACCAGCAAAGCAAAGAAGTGCTATCACGGAAACACCTCCACCCGCTCCTCCTCCTCCTCTATTACCTCAATAGGGTCTGCTTCAACTACTCCTGTAAAAAAATATAGTATAGAGAGGAATGAGCAAAAACTATTGCTCAGCGAGGGCAATTGGTCTCAAGGACGGAGATGAGAGGAGTATGCAATGCAATTAGTCAAGCAATACATACAAGTATCATATAGAGATACAAATAAAGCCATCAATAAAGCAAGGCAAGTATTTAAAGCTGTAAACACTCATTCAAAGGATACGATACTATTTTCACGAGCAACTTTCAAACACGAATTCGATGACGACGGGCCGGCCCAAACAACCTTATAACACCAGTTTGGAATACCCCGGAAGTATCCATCAACCTACGATCCAAATCTCCCTGGGAGACAACCCAAGCGAGAAAAGGGAATAGCAGCGGAGCTAGAGCAACCAACACTGGCAACCCGAGGCTACCCAGAGAGGCCCATCACTCACGCACGAGACACTATGCAATGCAAGACTTGATACAAGGCGATAAACGAGCAATTAAGCCACACGTGGGAGAATAACAAAGTAGGTTACTCTCGCACGCAATAGCAACAGTTGATATGCATTTCAATCAAGATCAATTCAAACAAGTATATCAAGCAACCCTAAGCATTCTATAGGCATAATATCAAGAAAACAAGCAAAAACACAAATCGGCCCCAACTATCAAAACACTACCATTTTCAAACGATCCACGAGTTCTGGAAACCGACTTCGCCAATCCTCCTAGGTCACCATAAAGCACGTCTAAAGACCCCGAAACCCTACCTAACCCTAGAATTCACGCAATCTCTCACCCTATGGTCACCGCTTCCACAACCTGTGCATTTACCACTCTTCCTCCAGCAATTAGCCTCAATATGCCCTGATCGATTACAATAGTTACACAGCTGATTTTGCCTTACAACAGTGTTTCCTGTAGGTGCCGGGGCTCTGGCAGGGGTAGGAACTGTACCTCCCTGCTGGGGTCTAGTCACAGCTGGCCTAGCCTGAATCTGCTGCTGTGGCTGATACGGACGTTGTTGAGGAACCTGTGCAGAAGTCTGATACTGCCTCGGCTGACTCTGGCTGCTCTGGCCCAAATACTACTTCTTACTGGGCTGACTGCTC
Source organism: Ehretia macrophylla (assembly GCA_037974665.1). NCBI lineage: Eukaryota > Viridiplantae > Streptophyta > Magnoliopsida > Boraginales > Ehretiaceae > Ehretia > Ehretia macrophylla. The sequence continues at coordinate 37,946,240 of CM075777.1, read as the reverse complement.
TCAGCTAACATCTCAGCCTTCCGTTTCTCAAACTTCGAGGCTGCCTGAAATGCCTCGGGAAAAGTAGTGTAGGTCTGCCCAGTCAATTGCAACTGTATGTCCATTCTCAGCCCACGGACAAACCTATGAATCATCCTCCTAGCCGGCCGTACCAACTCGGGCATATACCTCGACAAGCTAACAAACCTAGCCTCGTACTGTGCAACAGTCATATTTCCCTGCTTCAGGGCCACAAACTCGTCTTCCCTCCTTTCCATGGCCATCTCGGGAATATAGTTGTCGCGAAACTCACTTACAAAATCATCCCATAAATGTGGAACATCCTCAGAATCCCACCTCAATCTGACAGTATTCCACCACTGCTCTGCGTCGCCCTCAAACAGGAATGACGCATAATCTATTCTTGCCTCATCAGTGTACCTCAAAGCGGTGAAAATTTTCTCAACACGATTAATCCATCTCTCGGCCGCCTCATCATCCGGCTCTCCGAAGAACTTTCCCGGCTCGTGCCTCAGAAATTTCTCCAACTGGTTATTCTCAACTCTATACCCCTGTCCACCAGGATTAGCTTGATTTCCCTGGGGATTATTCATGTCCTGCCTCTGCTCATGCAGCACCTGTGTAATCCGGTCAACCGCTGTAGTCATGGTAGCCATAAACTGCTCAGGCAACGGTTGCTGACCCTGTTCTGCTGCCTCCTCATCTGACCCTATACCTTGAGTACCACGACGTGGCGGCATAGTAGCAATTCACAATAGCTGGCAACATTTAAAAGCAGTTTATAGACAGAAATATAGCACATAAGATTAGATAACACTCAAGTCAATAACAATCAAACATTCTAATACGCAATTCACATAACACAAGATTGACATGCCAAACTAATTCACTTTAAACACATAAGCACTCCAAGTTCACAAAGTCATGCTATAACATTTTCTTTCCACTTAACAATTATACAATAACACTCTAGCATTTTGGACCTTTACCCCACAGACCGAGAAACATATCCCAGCTCATGCAAGACTAACATGCTCTAATACCACCTAAAGATGTCACGCCCCGACCCGACCCCGCAAAAGGCCAAGCCCGGACCCGACGGACGGACGGTGTCTCCTCTTACCACGGATGATCCGAAAACCCTAAAATCAACATAATACTTGCGAAAGCCATAAAACAATTAAAACAAGCCGACTTTTTTTAAAAAACATACATCCTCTTATTAACCAACTTTCCAAACCAAAATGCCATGCATACTACACAAGTATTTATGCCACTAAACAGTTAGCTATTAGAATGCATTTCTTTACTAGTCATAAGAGTATACTTTTACAGCTTTACATTCTTCCAACTTATACAACATAAGACCATAGAGGCCTTAAACTAGGAGATACATACAAGGCTACAAGCCTCAAAATAAAGCGTCATCCAAGCAATATACATATCAAGCAAGGCTCGCACAAAATCTGGTAACCAACCACCAGCAAAGCAAAGAAGTACTATCACAGAAACACCTCCACCTGCTCCTCCTCCTCTATTACCTCAATAGGGTTTGCTTCAACTATTCCTGTAAAAAAAAATAGTATAGAGAGGAATAAGCAAAAACTATTGCTCAGCGAGGGCAATTGGTCTCAAGGACGGAGATGAGAGGAGTATGCAATGCAATTAGTCAAGCAATACATACAAGTATCATATAGAGATACCAATAAAGCCATCAATAAAGCAAGGCAAGTATTTAAAGCTGTAAACACTCATTCAAAGGATACGATACTCTTTTCACGAGCAACTTTCAAACATGAATTTGATGACGACGCGCCGGTCCAAACACCTTATAACACCAGTTTGGAATACCCCGAAAGTATCCATCAACCTACGACCCAAATCTCCTTGGGAGGCAACCCAAGCGAGAAAAAGAAATAGCAGCGGAGCTAGAGCAACCAACACTGGCAACCCGAGGCTACCCAGAAAGGCCCATCACTCACGCGCGAGACACTATGCAATGCAAGACTCGATACAAGGCGATAAACGAGCACTTAAGCCACACGTGGGAGAATAACAAAGTAGGTTATTCTCACACGCAATAGCAACAGTTGATATGCATTTCAATCAAGATCAATTCAAACAAGTATATCAAGCAACCCTAAGCATTCTATAAGCATAATATCAAGAAAACAAGCAAAAATACAAATCGGCCCCAACTATCAAAACACTACCATTTCCAAACGAGCCACGAGTTCTGGAAACCGACTTCCCCAATCCTCCTAGGTCACCATAAGGCACGTCTAAAGACCCCGAAACCCTACCTAACCCTAGAATTCACGCAAAGTCTCGTTTTCCGCCTTTGCTCGTTTGAACTACAACTATATCAACCAAACACCCAACCAACGCCATAATCACTCCAAAAGTGCTTCCATGGCCTCCTGAAACAATGCCAACACGCAAAACGAGAAAACACAAAACTCGACCTAAACGACCCCGACTTTTACCAAAGCTTAATTCCCATTTTTTTCATTATGCAACCCAAACAAACCATGCATTTAGGCATTCTAGTACACCTAGCACATTTATACATCAACGGACAGCATAACTGAGCAACTTCATCGTTTCAAGGGTTTACTATTCATAAAATACTATTCAACAACTAATTTAAATTGCAATCTCAACATTTAACCACAGAAAATATTAAAAAGCTATAAATACACGTTCTACAATTGCCAAGGAACATTCTAGAAGCATCAAAACGCTTTAAACAACAATCTACGGATAAAATCTAAAAATCACAAAGTTGATACACTTGACATTTAAATGCGCAAATAACATGCTTACCTCACCTTAGGCACTCCTTGTCGCTAGGAAAACAGCGCTGGTCACCTCGGAAACCACCCCGTACAAGCTTACGCGAAGATTGAACGATTGGAAGTTGAAAGGTTTTTTTTTTTTTTTTTTCTCTTGAAGCTCACGGCCTGCTCACTGCTGTTTCAGCTTCTATTTTTTTTTTTTTGCTTGTTTTAGCTTATTAACAGGTCAACTTGGTCAAAGGGTCAAAGCCCTTGGTCAAATGACTTAATATTTGGTCAATTAGACTATTTTTGTGCACTTTAAAGCCATTTTAACTAAGGAAAGATTAATTATAGCTAGCAACAATTAAAATATACAATTTAAGTCATCTAAATACTAGTTTCACTATTTGCTGAGGACTATAAACCGTTCTCTAGCTATCGCTCCCTAAATGCAATGCACGTTGCGACGGCAAGGAAGTAACAATTTGAATTCTAAATACTTAAGAAAATATAATTTTCAAAATAATAAACAAGGAAATTTCATATTCCGGGCTCGGGTATTACACCCTTTCCCCCTTAAAACAATTGCGCCCACACAATTCTTACCTGGTCAACAAACAACTCCGGATACTGATTCAGAACCTGGTCCTCTCATTCCCAAGTTGCTTCCTCAAACCCATGATGATTCCACAAAACCTTTACTAACGGAATACTCTTCCTGCGAAGCTCCTGAATTTTTCAATCCACAATTCGAATCGGTTTCTCTTCATAAGACAGCTTTTCTTCAATCTGCAAAGGCTCTGGTTCAAGTACATGTGAAGGGTCTGGATGGTATTTCTTTAACATAGACATGTGGAACACATCGTGCAGTCTCGACAAGCTCGGAGGCAAAGCTAACCGATAAGCCAAAGGACCTACCTTTTCAGTGATCTCATACGGACCCACATACCTGGGACTAAGTTTCCCGCTCTTACTGTGCCGAATCAATCCCTTACGAGGAGAAATCTTAAGAAACACCTAATCTCCCAAATCAAACTCAAGATCTCGACGGTGCTTATCCGCATAACTCTTCTGACGACTCTGAGCTGTAAGCATACGCTGGCGAATAAGGTGAACATTATCTACCATCTTAATCATCTCAGGTAACACAGTCGGATCAACTGTTCTCATCTCCCCAACCTCTTCCCAATATAATGGAGATCTGCATTTACGACCATACAACGCCTCGTAGGGAGCCATACCTATAGTAGATTGATAACTATTGCTGTAGGCAAACTCCGCTAAAGGAAAAAACTTCTCCCAATTCTTCCCAAAGTCTAGTACATATGCCCGAAGCATGTCTTCCAAGATCCTGATAGTTCTCTCAGACTGGCCATCGGTTTGTGGATGATATGTAGTACTAAAGCTCAACTTAGTTCCCAAGGCCTCTTGCAACTTCTGCCAAAAACGAGATCTGAATCTGGGATCTTTATCTAACACTATACTCTGTGGCATACCATGCAATTTCACAATATTAGCAACATAAAGCTCAGCTAGCTTATCAAGGCTATCATGTTTGTTCACGGGAATAAAATGTGTAACTTTAGTCAAGCGGTCCACAACAACCCAAACAGAATCACATCTTCTCGGAGATCTAGGAAGATCGGTCACAAGGTCCATTGTTATATGTACCCACTTCCATTGCGGAATCGACAACGGCTGTAGAAGTCCGACTGGCCTCTGATGCTCAACTTTAACCCTCTGACAAATCAAACATCTGGATACAGACCCAGCAATCTGCCTCTCCATATTGTTCCCCCAGAACTGTTGTTTCAAATCTCTATACATTTTTGTACTGCCCGGGTGAATCGTATACCTCGAATTATGTGCCTCAAATACAATCTCATTCTTCAAAGTCGGATCACTAGGAACACACACCCTGTCCTTGAATCTGAAGATACCATTTGCATGTAATTTAAACTTCGACTCTCCCCCTTTAGCTTTTTCTTGGATTTTCAAGATGTGAGGATCAGTCTTCTGAGCCTCTCTGATCTGTGCTAGCAACCCTGGCTGAATCTGTAAACTAGCAAATCGAATCCCTACCTCAGTAGCTTCTGGCTTCCATGAACAAATTTCTTCCAAAGTCTCCTAATCCTTGATAATTAAGCTTGCAACAGTAGCCTTTCGGCTCAAAGCATCAGCAACAACATTTGCCATACCTGGCACGTAGTTAATAGAACAGTTGTAACCACTCAAAAGCTCTAGCCATCTTCGTTGCCTCATATTCAGATACTTCTGTGAAAACAAATACTTGAGACTCTTGTGGTCAGTAAAAATTTCAAATCTGCTACCCCACAAGTAGTGACGCCACTTCTTCAAAGCAAACACAACTGCAGCTAACTCAAGATCATGTGTAGGGTAATTGACCTCATAAGGTTTCAACTTCCTAGAAGCATAGGCAATCACCTTACCATTCTGCATTAAAACACAGCCCAAACCTTCTTTAGATGCATCACTGTAGACAACAAAGTTCTCTGTTCCTTCAGGTAAAGCTAGTATAGGAGCTGTAGTTAGTCTCTTATTCAATTCTTGGAAACTGGATTCACATTTAGCATCCCAGTTGTAAGCAACTTTCTTACGAGTCAACTGGCTTAAAGGCCCAGAAATTTTGGAAAAGTCTTTAACAAACCTCCGGTAGTAACCTGCCAATCCAAGAAAACTCTGAATCTCTGACACCGACTCAGGTCTCTTCCAAGATGAAACAACCTCAATTATAGCTGGGTCCACTGAAATTCCTCAAACTGAAATGATATGGCCTAGAAAAGATATATGATTCAACCAGAACTCGCACTTGCTGAATTTAGCAAAAAGCTTGTTTTCCTGCAAAGTCTGTAGCACAATCCTCAAGTGTTGTTCATGCTCAGCCTCATTCTTCGAATACACTAAAATGTCGTCAATAAAGATTACGACAAACTGATCAAGATAAGGTCGGAAAACTCTATGCATCAAGTCCATGAATGCGGCTGGAGCATTCGTCAATCCAAACGGCAACACAACAAACTCATAGTGGCCATATATAGTCCTAAATGCCGTCTTTGGTATATCGTCACTCCGAATCCTAAGTTGATAGTAACCCTGCCTCAAATCAAATTTGGAGTAAACACTCGCACCCTGCAACTGGTCAAACAATTCTTCAATCAACAGCAAGGGGTATTTGTTCTTAATCATGACTTGATTAAGTCCCCTGTAATCGATACATAATTGTAGCGTGCCATCTTTCTTTCTCACAAACAACACAGGCACACCCCACGGCGAAGAACTAGGTTGTATAAACCCTTTCTCAAGCAAGTTCTAAAGCTGAATTTTTAACTCCTGAAGTTCAGCCGATGCCATTCTATAAGGACTCCTAGAAATTGGCGCGGTGCTTGGCACAAGATCAATCACGAACTCAATCTCCCTATTCTGTGGTAAACCAGGTAATTCCTCGGGAAATACACCAGGGAAGTCTCTAACAATCGGAACCTCATTCAAACTCAACTTATCAGTAGGCTGATTGATGAAATAAGTTAAGTAAGCTTCACAACCCTTATTGAATAACTTAGAAGTCATGATCGCTGATAACAGAGGAATTCGGGTAGCCCTACAGTTCCCAACAATCTCCAGTACCGGTAGGTTAGGAACCTGAAGATAAACAATCTTTGTTCTACAATCCAACTGAGCATAGTACTTCCCCAACCAGTCTATTCCCAAAATGATTTCAAAGTCACGGAATGGCAATATAATTAAATCAGCAGGAAATTTACGGTTCTCAATGCATATATCACAAGATTTACAAATAGACTCAGTAACAAATTTTGCACCCAAAGGCGTACTAACTTCAACTTCATGCGGCAATTTATCAATGCAAGCATTCATAGATCGTGCACTTGCAGGAGTTATAAACGAATGTGTAGCTCCGGGATCAATCAAAACTTTAACTGGCTGAGTATTGAGAAGAAATGTACCTTCCACAATAGCTGTAGTATCGGGCAGCTCCTCCGTATCTAGTGCAAAGACCCTAGCCTGAACCTTCTGCGCTGGACGTGCACCTACAACCCTATTCTGAACACCCTGGCCTCTAGTACGGCCCTGAACATTGTTATACTTAGGGCAATCTCTCACCCTATGGTCATCGCTTCCACAACCTGTGCATTTACCACTCTTCCTCCAGCAATTAGCCTCAATATGCCCCGATCAATTACAATAGTTACATTGCTGATTTTGCCTTACAACAGTGTTTCCCGTAGGTGCTGGGGCTCTGGCAGTAGTAGGAACTGTACCTCGCTGCTGGGGTCTAGTCACAGCTGGCCTAGCCTAAATCTGCTACTGTGGCTGATACGGACGTTGCTGAGGAACCTGTGCAGAAGTCTGATACTGCCTCGGCTGACTCTGGTTGCTCTGGCCCCAAATACTGCTTCTTACTCGGCTGACTGCTCTCAGCTAACATCTCAGCCTTCCGTTTCTCAAACTTCGAGGCTGCCTGAAATGCCTCGGGAAAAGTAGTGTAGGTCTGCCCAGTCAAATGCAACTGTATGTCCATTCTCAGCCCACGGACAAACCTATGAATCATCCTCCTAGCCGGCCGTACCAACTCGGGCATATACCTCGACAGGCTAACAAACCTAGCCTCATACTGTGCAACAGTCATATTTCCCTGCTTTAGGGCCACAAACTCGTCTTCCCTCATTTCCATAGCCATCTCGGGAATATACTTGTCCCGAAACTCACTTACAAAATCATCCCATAAATGTGGAACATCCTCACAATCCCACCTCATCCTGACAGTATTACACCACTACTCTGCGTCGCCCTCAAACACGAATGACGCATAATCTATTCTTGCCTCATCAGTGTACCTCAAAGCGGTGAAAATTTTCTCAACACGATTAATCCATCTCTCGACCGCCTCATCATCCGACTCTCCGAAGAACTTTCCCAGCTCATGCCTCATAAATTTCTCCAACTGGTTATTCTCAACTCTATACCCCTGTCCACCAGGATTAGCTTGATTTCCCTGGGGATTATTCATGTCCTACCTCTGCTCATGCAGCACCAGTGTAATCCGGTCAACCGTTGTAGTCATGGTAGCCATAAACTGCTCAGGCAACGGTTGCGGACCCTGTTCTGCTGCCTCATCATCTGACCCTATACCTTGAGTACCACGACGTGGCGGCATAGTAGCAATTCACAATAGCTAGCAACATTTAAAAGCAGTATATAGATAGAAATATAGCACATAAGATTAGATAACATTCAAGTCAATAACAATCAAACATTCTAATACGCAATTCACATAACACAAGATTGACATGCCAAAAGTAATTCACTTTAAACACATAAGCACTCCAAGTTCACAAAGTCATGCTATAACATTTTCTTTCCACTTAACAATTATACAATAACACTCTAGCATTTTGGACCTTTACCCCACAGACCGAGAAACATATCCCGGCTCATACAAGACTAACATGCTCTGATACCACCTAAAGATGTCACGCCCCGACCCGACCCCGCAAAAGGCCAAGCCCAGACCCGACACACGGCCGAAGTCTTCTCTGTACCGCGGAGGATCCAAAAACTTTAAAATCAACATAATACTTGCGAAAGCCATAAAACAATTAAAACAAACCGACTTTCTTTTAAAAAACATACATTCTCTTATTAACCAAGTTTCCAAACCAAAATGCAATGCATACTACACAAGTATTTATGCCACTAAATAGTTAGCTATTAGCATGCATTTCTTTACTAGTCATAAGAGTATACTTTTACAACTTTACATTCTTCCAACTCGTACAACATAAGACCAAAGAGGCCTTAAACTAGGAAATACATACAAGGCTACAAGCCTCAAAATAAAGCGTCATCCAAGCAATATACATATCAAGCAAGGCTCGCACAAAATCTGGTAACCAACCACCAGCAAAGCAAAGAAGTGCTACCACGGAAACACCTCCACCTGCTCCTCATCCTCTATTACCTCAATAGGGTCTGCTTCAACTACTCCTGTAAAAAATATAGTATAGAGAGGAATGAGCAAAAACTATTGCTCAGCGAGGGCAATTGGTCTCAAGGACGAAGATGAGAGGAGTATGCAATGCAATTAGTCAAGCAATACATACAAGTATCATATAGAGATACTAATAAAGCCATCAATAAAGCAAGGCAAATATTTAAAGCTGTAAACACTCATTCAAAGGATATGATACTCTTTTCACGAGCAACTTTCAAACACGAATTCGATGACGACGTGCCGGCCCAAACCACCTTATAACACCAGTTTGGAATACCCCGGAAGTATCCATCAATCTACGACCCAAATCTCCCTGGGAGGCAACCCAAGTGAGAAAAGGGAATAGCAGCGGAGCTAGAGCAACCAACACTGGCAACCCGAGGCTACCCAAAGAGGCCCAGCACTCACGCGCGAGACACTATGCAATGCAAGACTCGATACAAGGCGATAAACGAGCAATTAAACCACACGTGGGAGAATAACAAAGTAGGTTACTCTCGCACGCAATAGCAACAGTTGATATGCATTTCAATCAAGATCAATTCAAACAAGTATATCAAGCAACCCTAAGTATTCTATAGGCATAATATCAAGAAAACAAGCAAAAACACAAATCGGCCCCAACTCTCAAAACACTACCATTTGCAAACGAGCCACGAGTTCTGGAAACCGACTTCGCCAATCCTCCTAGGTCATCATAAGGCACATCTAAAGACCCCGAAACCCTACCTAACCCTAGAATTCACGCAAAGTCCCGTTTTCCTCCTTTGCTCGTTGGAATTACAACTATATCAACCAAACACCCAACCAACGCCATAATTGCACCAAAAGTGCTTCCATGGCCTCCCGAAACAATGCCAACACGCAAAACGAAAAAACGCCAAACTCGACCTAAACGACCCCGACTTTCACCAAGGCTTAATTCCCATTTTTTCCATTATGCAACCCAAACAAACAATGCATTTAGACATTCTAGCACACCTAGCACAATTCTACATCAATGGACAGCATAACGGAGCAACTTCATCATTTCAAGTGTTTACTATTCATAAAATACTATTCAACATCTAATTTAAATTGCAATCTCAACATTTAACCACAGAAAATGTTAAAAAGCTATAAATACACATTCTACAATTGCCAAGGAACATTCTAGAAGCATCAAAATGCTTTAAACAACAATCTACGGATAAAATCTAAAAATCACAAAGTTGATATACTTGACATTTAAATGCGCAAATAACATGCTTCCCTCACCTTAGGCACTCCTAGTCGCTAGGAAAACAACGCTGGTCACCTCGAAAACCACCCCGCACGAGCTCACGCGAAGATTGAACGATTGGAAGTTGAAAGGTTTTTTTTTTCTTTGACGGTAATGGCCTGCTCATTGCTGTTCGCGCTTGTATTTTTGTTTTGTTTTGTTTTAGCTTTTAAGAGGTCTACTTGGTCAAAGGGTCAAAGCCCTTGGTCAAATGACATAATATTTGGTCAATTTGACTATTTTTGTGTACTTTAAAGCCATTTTAACTAAGGTAAGATTAATTATAGCTAACAACACTTAAAACATAAAATTAAATTCATCTAAATACTAGTTTCACTATTTACTGAGGACTAAAAACCGTTCTCTAGCTATCGCTCCCTAAATGCAATGCACGTTGCGACGGCAAGGAAGGAACAATTTGAATTCTAAATACTTAAGAAAATATAATTTTCAAAATAATAAACAAGGAAATTTCACATTCCGGGCTCGGGTATTACAACTTCCCAGGGGGTCACCCATACTAGTACTACTCTAGCCCAAGCACACTTAACTTCAGAGTTCTGATAGGATCCGATGATTTAGTGCTGGTATGATCGCACCCATCTTGTTGAGGGCACAAAGCCCATATGTGTTGTCTTTTTCACGGCTCACTATGAACGATCCGAGATGAAGAAACAGCGCCAAAAGGATAAAAGTGGCCCGAAACAAATGAAAACGTTCAATTTTGGACTCCACAAATACGCACAACCGAGCAGGCTTGTGTTCCCTATCGTAGATCTCTCAGAAAGCTTTCCAACGGTATGCTGTGCGCCGCATAACTCCTTACGGATCAAAAGTTATGGTCACTGGAGAGACGAAGACCTGGTCACAAGCCCCACACCCTCGGTTTACGTACCCAGCCTCTATGCGATGTGAAGTTGTCTTTCCCGTGATGCTGTGGGACTCGATAATAGAAATGTGACGGATAAAGCACCTTGGCAAGCCTGAACGGGGCAACAAAATGAAATAAACAAGGGGGTGCGACACGAGGACTTCCCAGGGGGTCACCCATCCTAGTACAAGTCTCGCCCAAGCATGCTTAACTTCAGAGTTTGATGGGATCCAGTGCATTAGTGTTGGTATGATCGCACCCTCCATGTTAAGGGCGCAAAGCCCTTATGTGTCGTCCTTTTCGCGGCTCATGACGAACTATCCGGGAAGAAGAAACAATGTAAAAAGAAGAAAAGTGTCCAGAAATTGATGAAAATGTTCGATTTTGGGCTCCAAAAATAGGTACAGCAGGTCAGGCTTGTTGCCCTCGTCGTAGAGCTCTCGGAGAGCTTTCCAATGGTATACTGTGCGCCGTGTAACTCCTTACGAATCAAAAGTTATGGGCACTGGTGTGTCGGAGACCTGGTCACAAGTCCCACATCCTTGGTTTGCGGGCCCAGCCTCTACGCGAATTGTTGTCGTCTTGCCCAAGATACCGTGGGAATCGATAATAGAAATGTGACGGATAAACCATCTAGGCGAGCCTGAACGGGGCAAAAAAGCAAAACGAAGAGGGGGGTCCAAATCGGGGACTTCCCGGGAGGCCACCCATCTTAGTACTACTATTGCCCAACTGCGCTTAACTACTGATGCGATCCGTTGTATTAGTGCTAGCATGATCGCACCCGTCATGTTGATGGCACAAAGCCCTTATGTGTCTTCCTTTTCACGTTTCACGACGAACGATCCGGGATAAAAAAATAGCAAAAAAAAAGAAAATTGTCCCGAAACTAATTAAAATGTTCGATTTGGGGCTCTGAAAACTGGTGCAGCCGAGCAGTCTTGATGCCCCCATCGTAGAGCTCTCGGAGAGATTTCCAATGGTATGTTGGGCGCCACATAACTCCTTATGGATCAAAAGTTATGGGCACCGGCGTGACGGAGACTTGGTCACAAGCCCCACGCCCTCGGTTTGTGAGCCCAGCCTCTGCGGGAAGCGAAGTATTCTTGCCCAAGATGCCGTGGGACTCAATAATAGAAATATGATGGATAAAGCATCTTGGCAAGCCTGAACAAGGCAAAAAAACAAAATGAAAAGTAGGGTGCAACACGAGAACTTCGCAGGGGGTCACCCATCCTAGTACTATTTTGGCCCAAGCACAATTAACTTCAGACTTCTAATGGGATCCGGTTCATTAAAGTTGGTATGATCGCACCCGTCATGTTGAGGGAGCAAAACGATCTGGGATGAAGAAACAACGAAAAAAGAAGAAAAGCGGCCCAAAACTAATAAAAATGTTCTATTTTGGTCTCCGAAAATATGTGCAGCTCAGGGTGCTTGTTACCCCCATCGTAGAGCTTTCGGAAAGCTTTCCAATGGTATGCTGTGCGTTGCATAACTCCTTACGGATCAAAAGTTATGGGCATCGGATCGACAGAGACCTGGTCATAAGCCCCACGCCCTCAGTTTGCGAGCCCAACCTCTACGCGATGCGAACTTGTCTTTCCCAAGTTGTTATGGGACTCGATAATCGAAATGTGACGGATAAAGCATCTTGTAAGCCTTTACCGGGCAAAAAAACAAAACAAAAAAGGTGCTGCAACACGAGGACTTCCCAGGGGGTCACCCGTCCTATTACTACTGTCGCCCAAGCACGCTTAACTTCAGAGTTCTGATGGTATCTGGTGCATTAGTGCTGGTATGATCGCACCCGTCATGTTGAGGGCGCAAAGCCTTTATTTGTCATACTTTACACGGCATACGACGAACGATCCGGGATGAAGAAACTACATAAAAAGAAGAAAAGTGGCCCGAAATGGATGAAAACGTAAGATTTTGGGCTCCGAAAATAGGTGCAGCCAAGCAGACTTGCTTCCCCCATCGTAGAGCTCTCGGAGAGCTTTCCAACAGTCTGTTATACGCCGCATAACTCCTTTCAGATCAAAAGTTATGGGCACTAGAGTGCTGGAGACCTGGTCAGAGGCCCCATGCCCTAGGTTCGCGGGCCCGGCCTTTACGCGAAGCGAAGTTGTCTTGCCCAAGATGCCGTGGGACTCTATATTAGAAATGTGACGGATAAAGCATCTTGGCAAGCCTTAACGGGGAAAAAAACCAAACGAAAAGTGGGTGCAACACGAGTACTTCCCAGGGGGTTTCCCATCCTAGTACTACTCTCACCCAAGTATGCTCAACTTCAGAGTTTGATGGGATCCAGTGCATTCGTCCTGGTATGAGTGCACCCGTCATATTGAGGGCCCAAAGCCCTTATGTGTTGTACTTTTCGCGGCTCACTACGAATGATTTTGGATGAAGAAACAACGCAAAAAGAAGAAAAGTGGCCCAAAATTGATGAAAAAGTTCAATTTTAGGCTCGAAAAATAGGCGCAGCCAAACAAGCTGGCTGCCCCTTTCGTAGAGCTACCGGAGAGCTTTCCAACGGTATGCTGTATATCGCATAACTCCTTACGGATCAAAAGTTATGGGCACCAGATTGACGGAGTCCTGGTCACAGGCCCTACGCCCTCGGTTTGCGGGCCCAGGCTCTACGCGATGCGAAGTTGTCTTGCCCAAGATGCCGTGGGACTTGATAATAGAAATATGACGGATAAAGTATCTTGGCAAGCCTGAACGGGGCAAAAAACAAAACGAAAAGAGGGGTGCAACAAGAGGACTTCCCAAGGAGTCACCCATCCTAGTACTACTCTCACTCAAGCACGGTTAACTTCAGAGTTCTAATGGGATCTGGTGCATTAGTGCTGGTATGATTAGACCCGTCATGTTGAGGGTGCAGAGCCCTTATGTGTTGTCTTTTTTGCCGATCACGACAAAAGATCCAGAATGAAGAAACTGGGCAAAAAGAAGAAAGGTGGCCCGAAATTGATGAAAACGTTCAATTACGGGCTCCAAAAACAGGCACATCACTAATGTACCGGAAAGCTTTCCAACAGCATTTTGGGCGCCGTATAACTCCTTATGGATCAAAAGTTATAGGCACCGGAGTGACTGAGACCTGGTCACAAGCCCCACGCCCTTAGTTTCCGGGCCCAGCCTCTACGCGAAACGAAGTAGTCTTGCCCAAGATGCCGTGGGACTCAATAACGGAAATGTGACGGATAAAGCATCTTGGAAATCCAGAACAGGGCAAAAAAACAAAATGAAAAGGGGGTGCAACACGAGTACTTCCTTGGGGGTCTCCCATCCTAGTACTACTCTTGCCCAAGCACGCATAACTTCAGAGTTTAATAGGATCCGGTACATTAGTGCTAGTATGATCGCACCAGTCATATTGATGGCGCAAAGCCGTTACATGTTGTCCTTTTCAAGGCTCACGACAAACGATTCTGAATGAAGAAACAACGCAAAAAGAAGAAAAGTGGCCCAAAACTAATGAAAACGTTCAATTTTAGGCTCCGAAAATAGGCACAGCCGAGCAAGCTAGCTTCCCTCGTCGTAGAATTCTCAAAGAGATTTCCAACGGTATGCTGTACGCTGCATAACTCATTACGGATCAAAAGTGATAGGCACCGGAGTGACGGAGACCAGGTCACAAGTCCCACGCCCTCGGTTTGCGGGTCCAGCCTATACACGAAGCGTAGTTGTCTTGCCCAAGATGCCGTGGGAATCGGTAATAGAAATATGACGGATAGAGCATATAGGCAAGCCTGAACGGGGCAAAAAAATAAAATGAAAAGGGGGGTCCAAAACGAGGACTTCCCTGGGGGTCACCCATCTTAGTACTACTCTCGCCCAAGCGCGCTAAACTTTAGAGTTCTGATGGGATCTGTTACATTAGTGATGGCATGATCGCACCCGTCATGTTGAGGGCACAAAGCCCTTATGTGTCGTCCTTTTCAAGGCTCACGACGAACGATCCAAGATGAAAAAACAGCGCAAAAAAAAAAGAAAATTGGCCCGAAACTGATGAAAATGTTCGATTTTGGGCTCCGAAAACAAGTACAACCGAGCAGTCTTGCTGCCCCCATCGAAGAGCTCTCGGAGATGTTTTCAACGGTATGTTGTGCGCCACATAACTCCTTATGGATCAAAAGTTATGGGCATCGAAGTTACGTAGACCTGGTCACAGTCCCTATGCCCTCGGTTTGCGGGCCCAACCTTTGCGGGAAGCGAAGTAGACTTGCCCAAGATGCCGTGGGACTCGATAATAGAAATGTGACGGATGAAGCATCTTGGCAAGCGCGAACGGGGCAAAAAAACAAAACGAAAAGTGGGGTGCAACACGAGGACTTCCCAGGGGGTCACCTATCCTAGTATTACTCTGGCCCAAGCACAATTAACTTCAGAGTTCTGATTGGATCCGGTTCATTAGTGTTGGTATGATCGCACCCGTCATGTTGAGGGCGCAAAACGATCAGGGATGAAGAAATAGCGTAAAAAGAAGAAAAGTGGCGCGAAACTGATGAAAATGTTTTATTTTGGTCTCTGAAAATATGCGCAGCCGAGCAGGCTTTCCATCCCCATCGTAGAGCTCTCAAAAATATTTCCAACGGTATGCTGTGCGCCGTATAACTCCTTACGGATCAAAAGTTATGGGCACCGGAGTGACAAAGACTAGGTCACAGGCCCCACGCCCTCGATTTGTGTGTCCAGCCTTTACGCGATGTGAAGTTGTCTTTCCCAAGATGCTGTGGGACTCGATAATAGAAACGTGACAGATAAAGTATCTAGGCAAGCCTGAACGGGGCAAAAAAAGAAGATGAAAAGGGGGGTGCAACACGAGGACTTCCCAGGGGGTAACCCATATGAGTACTACTCTCACCGGAGCATGCTTAACTTCAGAGTTTTGATGGGATCCGGTGTATTACTGCTGGTATGATCGCACTCGTCATGTTGAGGGCGCAAAGCCATTATGTGATGTCCATTTCGCGGCTCATGACGAACGATCCGGGATGAAGAAACAACGCTAGAAGAAGAAAAGTGACCCGAAATGGATGAAAATGTACGATTTTGGGCTCTGAAATTAGGCGCAGCCGAGCAGACTTGCTTCCCCTGTCGTAGAGCTCTCGGAGAGTTTTCCAAAGGTATGTTTTGCGTCGCATAACTCCTTTCGGATCAAAAGTTATGGGCACTAGAGTGATTGAGACCTGGTCACAAGCCCCACGCCCTCGGTTTGCAGGCCAGGCCTCTATGCGAACCGAAGTTGTCTTGCCCAAGATGCCGTGGGACTCAATATTAGAAATGTGACAGATAAATGATCTTAGCAAGCCTGAACGGGGAAAAAATACAAAACGAAAAGAGGGTGCAACACGAGTACTTCCCATGGGGACTCCCATCCTAGTACTACTCTCGCCCAAGCACGCTCAACTTCAGAGTTTGATGGGATCCGATGCATTACTGCTGGTATGATCGCACCCGTCATATTGAGGGCCCAAAGCCCTTATGTGTTGTCCTTTTCGCGGCTCACGACGAACGATCCTGGATGAAGAAACATCGCAAAAAGAAGAAAAGTGGCCCAGAACTGATGAAAATGTTCAATTTTGGGCTGCGAAAATAGGCACAACCGAGCAAGCTTGCTGCCCCCGTCATAGAGTTCTTTGAGAACTTTCCAACGGTATGTTGTGTGCTGCATAACTTCTTACGGATCAAAAGTAATGGTCACCAGAGTGACGTAGACCTGGTCACAGGTCCCAACGCCCTTGGATTGCAGGCCCAGCCTCTACGCGAAGCGTAGTTATCTTGCCAAAGATGCCGTGGGAATCGATAATAGAAATGTGACAGATAAAGCATATAGGCAAGCCTGAACGGGGCAAAAAAACAAAACGAAAAGGGGGGTCCAAAACGAGGACTTCCCGGGGGGTCACCCATCTTAGTATTACTCTCGCCCAAGCGCGTTAAACTTCAGAGTCCTGATGGGATCCATTGCATTAGTGCTGGCACGATCACACCCGTCATGTTGAGGGCACAAAGCCCTTATGTGTCGTCCTTTTTGCGGCTCACGACGAAGGATCCGGGATGAAAAAATAGCGTAAAAAAAACAAAATTGGCCGAAAACTGATGAAAATTTTTGATTTTGGGCTCCGAAAATAGGTGCACCCGAACAGTCCTGCAGCCCTCATCGTAGAGCTCTCAGAGAGATTTCCAAAGGTATGCTGTGGCTACATAACTCCTTATGGATCAAAATTTATGGGCACCGGATTGACGGAGACCTAGTCACAGGCCCCACGCCATCAGTTTGCAGGCCCAGCCTCTGCGGGAAGCGAAGTAGTCTTGCCCAAGATATCGTGGGACTCAATAATAGAAATGTAACGGATAAAACATCTTGGCAAGCTTGAACGGGGCAAAAAAACAAAATGAAAAGTGGGGTGCAACACGAGGACTTCCCAGGGGGTTACCCATCCTAGTACTACTTTGGCCCGAGCACAATTAACTTCGGAGTTTTGATGGGATCCAGTTCATTAGTGTTGGTATGATCGCACCAGTCATGTTGAGGGTGCAAAATGATCTGGGATGAAGAAACAACGCAAACAGAAGAAAAGTGGCCCGAAACTAATGAAAATGTTCGATTTTTGTCTCCAAAACCTTTCCAACGGTATGCTGTGCACAGCATAACTCCTTACGGATCAAAAGTTATTGGCAACGGAACGACATTGACCTGGTCACAGGCCCCACGCCCTCGGTTTACGGGCCATGCCTCTACGCGAATCGAAGTTGTCTTGCCCAAGATGCCGTGGGACTCGATATTAGAAATATGACGGATAAAGCATCTTGGCAAGCCTGAACGTGGCAAAAAAACAAAACTAAAAGGGGTGCAAAACGAGTACTTCCCAGCGGGTCTCCTATCCTAGTACTACTCTCATCCAAGCACGCTTAACTTCAGAGTTTGATGGGATCCGATGCATTAGTACTGGTATAATCGTACTCGTCATATTGAGGGCGCAAAGCCCTTATGTGTTGTCCTTTTCGCGGCTCACGACGAAAGATCCTGGATGAAAAAATAGCGCAAAAAGAAGAAAAGTGGCCCGAAACTGATGAAAACGTACAATTTTGGGCTCCGAAAATAGGTGCAGCCAAGCAAGCTGGCTGCCCCCGTTGTAGAGCTCTCGGAAAGCTTTCCAACGGTATGTTGTGTGCTGCATAACTCCTTATGGATCAAAAGTTATTGGCACTGGAGTGAAGGAGACCTTGTCATAGGCCCCATGCCCTCGGTTTTCGGGCCTAGCCTCTACGTGAAGAGAAGTTTTCTTGCCCAAGATACTATGGGACTCGATAATAGAAATATAACGGATAAAGCATCTTGGCAAGCCTGAACGGGGCAAAAAAACAAAATGAAAAGAGGGGTGCAACACGAGGACATCCCAGTGGGTCACCCTTCCTAGCACTACTCTCGCCCAAGCACGCTTAACTTCAGAGTTTGATGGGATCCGGTGCATTAGTGCTGGTATAATTGCACTCATCATATTGAAGGCGCAAAGCCCTTATGTGTTGTCCTTTTCGCAACTTACGACGAATGATCATGGATGAAAAAAGAAGGCAAAAAGTAGAAAAGTGACCTAAAACTGATAAAAACGTTCAATTTTGGGCTCTAAAAATAAGCACAGCCGAGCAGGTATGCTTTTCCCGTCGTAGAGTTCTCGGAGAGCTTTCCAACGGTATGCTATGCGCCGCATAACTCCTTACGGATCAAAAGTGATGTTCACCAGAGTGACGGAGACCTAATCACACGCCCTCGGTCTGCGAGCCCACCCTCTACGCAAAGCATAGTTGTCTTGCCCAAGATGCCTTGGGAATCAATAATAGAAATGAGATGGATAAAGCATCTTGGCAAGCCTAAACGGGGCAAAAAAATAGAACGAAAAGGCGGGTGCAACACGAGGACTTCCCAGGGGGTCACCCATCCTAGTACTACTCTGGCCCAAGCACAATTAACTTCGGAGTTATGATAGGATCCGGTTCATTAGAGCTGGTACGATCGCACCTGTCATGTTGATGGCGTAAAACGATCCGAGATGAAGAAACAGCGTAAAAAGAAGAAAAGTGGCTCGAAACTGATGAAAACGTTCAATTTTGGGCTCCAAAAATTGGTGCAGCCACACAAGCTTGCTACCCCCGTCGTAGAGCACTCGGAGGGCTTTCCAACGGTATGTTGTGTGCCATGTAACTACTCATGGATCAAAAGTTATGGGCACCGGAGTGACGGAGACCTGGTCATTGGCCCCACACCCTCGGTTTATGGGCCCAGCCTCTACGAGAAGCGAAGTAGTATTGCCCAAGATACCGTGGGACTAGATAACAAAAAGGTGACGGATAAAGCTTCTTGGTAATCCTGAACGGGCAAAAAAACAAAACGAAAAAGTGGTGCAACACGAGGACTTCCCAAGGGGTCTCCCATCCTATTATTGCTCTTGCCAAAGCACGCTTAACTTTGGAGTTCTGATGGGATCCAGTGAATTAGTACTGGTATGATCGAACCCGTCATGTTGAGGGAGCAAAGCCCTTATGTGTCGTCCTTTTTACGGCTCACAACGAACGATCCGGGATGAAGAAACAGTGCAAAACGAAGAAAAATGGCCCAAAACTAATGAACAAGTTCAATTTTGGGCTCCAAAAATAGTCGCAGCTGAGCAGCCTTGCTGCCCCTGTCGTAGAACTCTCGGAGAGCTTTCCAACGGTATGTTGTGCGCCGTATAACTCCTTACGGATCAAAAGTTATGGTCACCGGAGCAACAGAGACCTGGTCACATGCCCCATGCCCTCGGTTTGCTGGCCCAGCCTCTACGGGAAGTGAAGTAGTCTTGCCCAAGATGCCGTGGGACTTGATAATAGAAATGTGACGGATAAAGCATCTTGGCAATCCTGAACGGGGCAAAAAAACAAGTCGAAAAGGGGGGGTACAACACGAGGACTTCCCAGGGGGTCACCAATCATAGTACTACTCTCGCCCAAGCACTCTTAACATCGGAATTCTGATTGGATCTGGTACATTAGTGCTGATATAATCGCACCCATAATATTGAGGGCGCAAAGCACTTATGTGTCGTCCTTTTTTTGGATCACGGCGATCGATCCGGGACTAAGAAACAGTGCAAAAAATAGAAAAGTAGCTCGAAACTGATGAAAACGTTTTGTTTCTTATCACCAAAATCAGCCTCAGCCGAGAAGGCTTGCTGCCTTCATCGTAGAGCCCTCAGAGAGCTTTCCAACGGGATGTTGTGCGCTGCATAACTCCTTACGGATCAAAAGTTATGGGCTTCGGAGCTACATATACCTAGTCACACGCCCCACGCCCTCGGTTTACCGGCCCAGCCTCTCCGCGAAGTAAAGTTGTCTTTGCCAAAGATGTCGTGGGACTCGATAATAGAGATGTGACAGATAAAACATCTTGGCAAGCATGAACGAGGCAAAAAAATAAATCAAAAAGGGGGTGCAACACGAGGACTTCCCAAGCACGAAACTTCGGAATTCGTATGGGATATGGTGCATTAATGCTGGTATAATCGCATCCTTCATGTTGAGGGCGCAAAGCCCTTATTTGTAAAGTTGTCTCCTATCCTAGTACTATTCCCACCCAAGCACGAAACTTTGGAATTCGTATGGGATATGGTGCATTAATGCTGGTATAATCACACCCTTCATGTTGAGGGCACAAAGCCCTTATTTGTTTACCTTTTCGTGGCCCACGACGAACGATTCGGGATGCATAAACAACACAAAAAAAGAAAAGTGGCCCAAAACTAATGAAAACGTATGATTTTGGGCTCTGAAAATAGGAGCAGCGCTGAAAACTTTGCTATCCCCATAGTAGAGCTCTCGGAGAGCTTTCCAACAGTATGTTGTGCGCCGCATAACTCATTACGGATCAAAAGTTATAGGTACCGGAGCGACGGAGACCTGGTCACAGGCCCCACACCCTCGATTTACGAGCCCAGCTTCTACCTGAAGTGAAGTAGTCTTGCCCAAGATGCCGTGGGACTCCATAATAGAAATGTGAGGGATAAAGCATCTTGGCAAGCCTAAACGGGACAAAAAAACAGAACGGAAAGGAAATGCAACACAAGGAATTCCGAAGGGGTCTTCCATCCTGGTACTACTCTCGCCCAAGCACGCTTAACTTCGGAGTTTTGATGGGATCTGGTGCATTAGTATTTCTATAATCGCACTCGTCAAGTTGAGGCCGCAAAAGCCCTTATGTGTTGGTACTTTCGCGGCTCACGACGAACGATCCGTGATGAAGAAACAGTGTAAAAGAAGAAAAGTGGCCCAAAATTGATCAAAATGTTCTATTTTGGGCTCCGAAAACAGGCGCTGCCGAGCAGGCTTGTTGCCTCCGTGGTAGAGCTCCCGGCGAGCTTTCTAATGGTATGTTGTGCGTAACATAACTCCTTACGGATCAAAAGTTATGGGCAACGGAGCGACGGAGACAAGGTCACAGGCCCCATGCCCTCGGTTTGCGTGCCCAGCCTCTACGCTATGCGAAGTTATCTTGCCCAAGATGCCGTAGGACTCGAGAATATAAATCAGATGGATAAAGCATCTTGGCAAGGCTAAACTGGGCAAAAAAAATGAAAAAGGGGGTGCAACACGATGACTTCCTAGGGGGACACCCATCCTAATACTACTCTCGCCCAAGCAGGCTTAACTTCAGAGTTCTGATGGGATTCGGTGCATTAGTGCTGCTATGATAGCACCCGTCATGTTGAGGGCACAAAGCCCTTATTTGTCGTCCTTTTCACGATTCCAGACGAACGATCCGTGATGAAGAAACAGTACAAAAAGAAGAAAAGTAGCCCGAAACTGATGAAAATGTTTTTTTTGGGGTCCAAAAACAGGCGCAGCCTAGCAGGCTTACTGCCTCCGCCGTAAAACTCTCAAAGACCTTTCCAATGGTATGTTGTGCGCCGTAAAACTCCTTACGGATCAAAAGTTATGGGCACCTGAGAGACAGAGAGCTGGTCACAGGCCCCACGCCCACGGTTTGTGGGCCCAACCTCTACGCGAAGCGAAGTAGACTTGCCCAAGATGTCGTAGGACTTGATAATATAAATGTGACAGATAAAGTATCTTGGCAATCCTGAACGAGGCAAAAAAACAAAACGAAAAGGGGGGTTGCAACACGAGGACTTCCTAGGGGGTCACCTTTCCTACTACTACTCTTGCCTAAGCACGCATAACTTCAGAGTTCTGATGGGATCCGGTGCATTAGTGCTGGTACGATCGCACCCGTCATGTTGAGGGTGCAAAATGATCATGGATGAAGAAACTGCGTAAAAAGAAGAAAAGTTGCCCGAAACTGATGAAAACGTTCAAATTTGTGTTCCGAAAACAGGCGCAACTGAGCAAGCTTGCTACCCCCATCGTAGAGCACTCGGAGAGCTTTCCAATGGTATGTTGTGCGGCCCATAACTCCTTATGGATCAAAAGTTTTGGGTACCGGAGTGACGGAGACCTGGTCACAGGCCCCACGCCCTCTGTTTGCTGGCCCAGCCTCTACGCGAAGCGAAGTAGTATTGCCAAATTTGTCGTGGGACTCGATAACAAAAATGTGATGGATAAAGCATCTTGGCAATCCTAAACGGGGCTAAAAAACAAAACGAAAAGCGGGTGCAACACTAGTACTTCCAAGGGGGTTTCCCATCCTAGTACTACTCTCGCCCATGCACACTTAACATCAGAGTTTGATGGGATCCGGTGCATTAGTGCTGGTATGATTGCACCCATTATGTTGAGGGCGCAAAGCCCTTATTTGTTGTCCTTTTCGCGGCTCACAACGAATGATCTTGTATGAGGAAACAATGCAAAAAAAAGGAAAGTAGCCTGAAATTGATGAAAACGTTCAATTTTGGGCTCCGAATATAGGCGTAGCCAAGTAGGCTGGTTGTCCCTGTCGTAAAGCTCTCGGAAAGCTTTCCAACGGTATGTTGTGCGCCCCATAACTCCTTACAGATCAAAAGTGATGGGCATCGGAGTGACGGAGACCTGGTCACAGGTCCCACGCCCTCGGTTTGTGACGGATAAAGTATCTTGGCAAGCCTGAACGGGGCAAAAAAAGAAAATGAAAAGGCGGATGCAAAGCCCTTATTTGTCGCCCTTTTTGTAGCTCTTGACGAACGATCAAGGACGATGAAACAACGTAAAAATAAGAAAAGTCGCCCGAAACTTATGAAAATGTTCAATTTTGGGCGTCAAAAATAGGCGCAGCCAAGCAGGCTTACTGTCCCCGTCGAAGAAGTCTCGGAGAGCATTCCAACGGTATGTTGCGTGCCGTATAACTCCTTACAGATCAAAAGTTATTGGCACCGGAGCAACAGAGACCTGATCACTGGCCCCACGCCTATGGTTTGCGGGCCCAGCCTCTACGCGAAGCAAAGTAGTCTTGCCCAAGATGCCGTGGGACTCAATAATAGAAATGTGACGGATAAAGTATTTTGGCAATCCTGAACGGGGCAAAAAAAATAAAACGAAAAGGGGGGTGCAACACGAGGACTTCCCAGGGGGTCTCCCATCCTAGTACTACTCTGGCCCAAGCACAATTAACTTTGGAGTTCTAGTAGGATCCGGTTCAGTAGTGCTTGTATCATCACACCTGTCATGTTGAGGGTACAAAATGATCCGAGATGAAGAAACAACGCAAAAAGAAGAAAAGTTACCCAAAATTGATGAAAACATTCAATATTGAGCTCTGAAAACTGGCGCAGCCGAGCAAGCTTGCAACCTATGTCGTAGAGCACTCGGAGAGCTTTCCAATGGAATATTGTGCGCCACATAACTCCTTATGGATCAAAAGTTATGGGTACCGGAGTGACAGAGACCTAGTCACAGGCCCCACGCCCTCGGTTTGCGGACCCAGCCTCTACCCGAAATAAAGTAGTCTTGCCCAAGATGCTGTAGGACTCAATAACAGAAATGTGACAGATAAAGCATCTTGGCAATCCTGAACGGGGCAAAAAAACAAAACGAAAAGGGGGTGCAACATGAGTACTTCCCAAGGGGTCTCCCATCCTAGTACTACTCTCCCCAAGCACACTTAACTTCATAGTTTGATGGGATTCAGTGCATTTGTGCTGGTATGATTGCACCCGTCATGTTGAAGGCGTAAAGCCCTTATGTGTTGTCCTTTTCGTGGCTCACGACGAACGATCCTAGATGAAGAAACAATGCGAAAAAAAAAAAGAAAAGTGGCCAAAAACTAATGGAAACGTTCGATTTTGGGCTCCAAAAATAAGCGCAGCCGAGCAGGCTTGTTGCCCCCGTCGTAGAACTCTCGGAGAGCATTCCAACGGTATACTGTGTGCCGCATAACTCCATACGGATCAAAAGTGATGGGCACCGAAGTGACGAAGACCTAGTCATAGGTCCCACGCCATCAGTTTGCGGGCCCAGTCTCTACGCGAAGTGAAGTTGTCTTGCCCAAGATGTCGTAGGACTCGATAATAGAAATGTGACGGATAAAGCATCTAGGCAAACTTGAATGGGGCAAAAAAAACAAAACGAAAAGCGGGGTCCAACACGAGGACTTCCCAGGGGGTCACCCATCTTAGTACAACTCTCGCCCAAGCGCGCTTAACTTCAGAGTTCTGATGGGATCCGTTGCATTAGTGCTAGCTGTGATGCCCGACCCCGAATAACGAGTCTTACCTCGATTTGCGTGCCTTAGAGCCAAAACTGTATGACCGACCTTGGATTACATGCCCTGTCTTGGTTTTCATGCATGTCTCGTCATACGTGCCTTGACCTAGAATTGTGTGCCCTAATCCTTGACTTACGTGCCCTAACTTTGATTTACGTGCGATATCTCGTTTCGTGCGCCCTGACCTTGAATTGCTTGCCTTGACCTAGGTTTAGAGTCGTGTTTCGTTTTGTATGCCTTGTATTGAATTAAGTGCATACATTTAGGGTTGCGTGCATTTACTTGGAAAATGTGTATTCGTCTCGTAGTTCGTGCCTTACCTCGTAGTGCTTGCCCAAAACCTAGTAAAGCGTGCCCGCACGCTAATCAAGAAAGAATCTTACACGAAGCACTAGATCATTAATTAACCCTACAAACTCCACTAACTAATATTAAATTGCTAATTCAACCCACTAGAAGACGAAATAACACCAAAAGCTAGACATTCTTTATTCTTTATTCCTTATTCTTTTGCACATCCCAAACACACAATATTATATTGCTCAACCAAGACAAAAATTCAGATTCTTGCACAAGCTTGGCCGACCATCTCTTGCATTTGTGGATGCATTTCAATTTCAAAATCTATTCCTAGACATTCTATGACAAGTTTTGACACAAAGCCATAAAAAATGACTCAAAACTCTACTCAAAGCTCTACTAATCTCGACATATAGAAGTGCCCATGCTAGGTGATTCAAAATTATGCTCCTTGAAGACACAAAAATCTGAATTTGCAAGCCCTAGGCCGACACATGCCTAAAATCCTTTAATGCTTTTCATTTTTCTTTCATTCTTCTTTCTTTCCCTCATTTTTCTCTCACTCTCTCTCAATTCTTCTCTCTCTCTCTCGGCCCTAGCTGAAATCCTACTCTCCATAGCTTAAGTTCATCACTCAATGGTTCATCAACACATGCAAGAAACTAGGAAGCTCGACCAAGCAAGCTAGAATGCAAAAATCGCACATGCAAGCTCATAGCACATTCATTTCGGCTTAGGTAAGTTTGTTAGCTTCCATTTCATTTTCTTTTTGTTCTAGCCACTTGCACATACTAAGAACATGGTTACTAAGCTAGGAGTTAGAGAAATCTCAAGTTGTCTCTCGGCTAAGCAAGGAAAAAGGTCGACATTTTGCTTCATCAAGAGTTTGTGCATCTTCCTTGTTATCTTGCTAAGGTGAGGGCTAAAACTTCTTTGAAAAGCTTTTAAAAACCACATGCATGCCTTTGAATGTCTATTTCTACCTCTGTAATTGTGATATATGTGTGTACATGAGCTTTTGTAAACATGCATGGCAAGATATTTGGCTAGAATGTGAAGATAGGTGAAATCGCGTATTTGACAGCTTTCTGTTCTGTTGGAACGAAGTGATTTTGACCAGGTACATGATGTGAGGCCCGACCCCGAATTGCGTGCGATACCTCGTTTTGCGTGCCCTAAACTAGATTTGCGTGCCATGACCTAGGTTTGAGAATTGTATTTAGTTTGTGTGCCTTGCATTGAATTTCGTGCATTCATATAGGGTTACGTGCGTTTACTTGAAAAACGTGTGTTCGTCTTGTAGTTCGTGTCCCACCTCGAAGTGTGTGCCCTAAACCTAGGAAAGCGTATCTTTACGCTAATCAAGAAAGCATCTTACACGAAGCACTAGGCTATTAAACAATCCTACAAAATCCACTAACAATATAATAATCCAAATTCCTTTCACTAGAAGACAAAAATGCACCAAAAACAAAACATTCTTTATTCTTTTTGCATTATTCTTTTTTTTTTGCACTTCCAAGATACAATTAAATAATGCTTAAGTTGACAAAATTCAGCATTCTTTAATGCCTTGGCCGACCATATCAAGCTTTTTGCACAAGCTTTGAACAACATAAATTAAATTTGCATGCAAGGACAAAAAAAATGACATAAGGCATTAAAATAATTGCTCAATTCCTCTCATTTCCTCACCATACCCGACCAGCCTTTGCATGCCCATCCTAGCAATTTGAAAATAGCATATTGAAGACAAGAATGCAGATTTTGGACTGCCCAAGGACCGACCACAACCTCAAAAAAATTGCAAGGCCTTCATTTGTTGTCTTTCTTCATTTCTCTTTCGGTTCTCTCTCTCTTCCTCTCATTTCTCTCTTCTCTCGGCTTTAGCTGCACATTACCACTTCCATAGCTTCTCTTCATTATATCATAGTGAGCCAAGCAAGCCACAAGCAAAAGAAATTCGGCCAAGCAACTAGAAGCAAGAAGAACTCATACAAGCTCACAAATCTGTCCATTTCGGTCTTAGGTATGCTTTGCTAAGATTTCTTCCATTTCTTTTGGTTACAACCACATGCACACCCTCCTCACTAGCTAACTCAGTTGGGAATTAAAGGAAAACAAGCTATCTCTCTCGGCCAAAGCAAGAAAGAAGCTTCATTGGTGCATTTTCAAGAACATTCTGCATCTACCTGGTTGTTTTGATAAGGTGAGGGTTCAAAACTTTTGGAAAACTCTTTAAAACTTCACATGCATGACCATGAATGTGTGTATTTGCTTCTGTGCTTGAGCTATGTGGTCGTTCATGAGTTTAAACAACCATGCATGGCAATAACTTGGCTTGAAAATGATACTAGACAAAGTCGAAATTTGAGACTGCTTCTGACCCGTCTGTTCGAGGCAATTTTTGGTTAAGCAAATGATGTTGAAATTGCGTGAAAATCACTAAGTGACTAGTTTGGCCAATTTTGAACATTTTTCGCACAAATAAGCAAAGTCAAATTTTGGCTCTAAGGCCCTCAAAATGGCAAAATCACGTAATATAGCTAAATCTGGAAAGTTTTGAGAAAAAGGAAGCAGTTTGACAGATTTACTTCCCGTGTGGAACGAGATGATTTTGACATAACAAACGACATCCAAAATGCGTGAAAATTTTTTTACTGCTAGATTTTTGAGTTGTGGACATTTTTGCCAGAAATAGGCTTAGGCTAAAAATGAACCTAAGGACCTCCAAATCATGCAATATCGAAAGATAGGCAAATCTGGACAGTTTTGAGCAGTTCCACCATTTTGGCTATAACTAACGATCCAGAACTCCAATTGATGCAAGGTTTGTTTATGATTTTATTTAAATTCTTAAGCTTTAATTTGATATATTATTCACTGAATTTGGAGTTCATTTGCCTGCCCAGTTGATTGTGAGAAAACAGCTTATTGCAGTTAGGGTTTCAATTGACTATGTGCTTGGGAAAACTTGTTGAACCTCTTTTGTGGTACTAATTGCTTGGAATGGTAGTATTGGAATATTGTGTGGACTGTATTGAATGTTGAGGATGTTGAATGAGACGATGCATGACTTTGGAATGATGATTGAGTTGATTTAGGGTTTTGATCGCACGATTTTGCATGAAAAGCGAACCCTAATGACTAGGAATTCTTGTTAAGTGTTAACCGGGGGTTATTGTGTGGAAAATGTACGTTGCGTGGGCTGCCCGTAAAATGTTTTATAGTTCCAAATGTGAGTAGGCCATTGCATGTTGACAAATAAGCTTTTCTTGCACCCAAACCCCTTTGATATCCTCGCCTGTTGCATAAACTTATCACTTGATCCCGTGAGCTTCTTAATGTGTTATATGGCCTGTTTTATATGTGTTACATGGCTGCCCGATTAATGTTCATATGACTCTATTTTCCTTCATGTGAAATTACTTGCCTTATCGTGCTTCGTTTGACTACTTGTCAACATACGATCTTATAACTGCTCGGAGGCAACCTACTTTGTTGTCCTCCTAATGTGATATGATAAATGTTATAAATGTGCATTGCATACGAGGTTGCAACCTTTCGTGTGGTGTGGTAGTGTTTCACGCACGCCGGGCGGCATCGGGCTTGCCGGTGTTACCGTGACTACCATGGTCCAATTCCCTCTCTCGCTTGGCATTTCACCCTCGGAGAGTTGGGTCGTAGGTTTCGGGGTACATCCGGAGTACACCCATTTGGGAGTGATAAGTGGATTATTGAAGTCGGCCGCACCAAATAATTCGAAATTGAAATTGAGAGTAAATGCTCACCGTATCCTTGAAATGATTGGTAATTGTATCCGTTTCTCGATTTGTTTCTTATAACTGCTTACCATATTATTTGTAATATGTGACATGTTTTAAAAAAGGGGTTTTCATAAAGTGAACCGGAAAGTGAGTTTCAAAATTTATTTCTCGTTCCCTCTCGCTGAGTTCAGAAGGACTCACCCTCTTTTATCATTTCAGGTGAAGAAGAACAGGTACAGGAACATGAGGATAATGTGCCTAATGATGAACCCCTGGAGTGATTGCCTGTTATTGTTGTTTTGCATGAACGTGATTACTTGTGTATTTTGTGCTACTTGAAGACCATTTATCTTATGTTGCTTGCTGTTGCTAATGTATAAGACCCCCGTTGTAATTTGGGTCTAATTTTGATTTGTACGTATTTTAGGTAGACCGCTACTAGACATGACACTACTTTGATCGTTTTGCTTTTACTACCGCTAGTATCTATCGCAGGTTATGATGCTTGGTTAAGGAATAGGTAAATGAACTTATCCAATCTCAACAGGTACTCGCTAATAAGCTACGATAAACAGGCATATTTTGAAACGAGAATAAATGGACTAACGAGGCATAGTATTATGCTAGGTTATAAATCAAACGGGACGTCGAAATAACCAATAGGCAATTCAATTGATGATTAAGTAGTAAATTCTAGTCGAGAATGAACTTGAATTGAAAGTTTTGAGGCTGTTAGAAAATTTAGGTCAAAACAAATAGCCCAATTACAGCCGTTATGCTGCCGGATTTCTGAAAAAATTTTGAAGTCTAAAATAAAACGTTAAGTGTTAAACCTCCTAAAATGATTAAGAATGTGAAAGGACTTGAATGTTTAGATCACACCGTAGTCTAACCTTTATAGGCCGGGTTGGTGCGTGACACATGATGTTGCAAATGCATGAAAATTGGTCTTTGCCAGTTCTGAGAAGTTTTTGTAGAAATAGGCCAAAGCTAATTTTGACTCTAAGGTCCTCAAAATGGAAAAATATCAAAATATGTCAAAATTAGGAAAATCTGGGAAAATGAAGCAGGTTTTGGCAGATTCACTGTCTTTGTAGAATGAAACAGTTTTTACTTAGTAAATGATATCCAAAATGCATTCAATTTGGTGTGCTTCTAGATTTTTCAGTTCTGGACATTTTTTTCAGAAATAGACTAAGGCTAAATCTGACCATAAGGTCCTAAAAAATGACAAGTATTGAAATGTATACAAATCTGGACAGTTTTGCGTAGTCTCATGGTTTTGGCTATAACTCTTGAACCAGAACTCCAAATGATGTGAGGTCTGTTTCTGGATTTAGTTCACTCCTTAAGATTTAATTTGACTTTTTGTTCACTGGAATTGGACATTTTTTGCTTGTCTCAATGCTTGTGAGAAAACAGACCATTGCAGTGAGGTTTTCATCTAGTTATATGCTTAGAAAAATTATTGTAGCTTCTCTTGTTGTATTAAATGCTTGGGATTGTGGCATTTGGATGTTTTGTGGACTGTTTTGAATGCTTAAGGGTGTTTGAATTAATCAATGGATGGCTTGAGTTTAATTATGTGACAACTTAGGGCTCAATCGCACGGGTGAGCATGAAATGAAACCCTAAGGGCTAGGAAAACCTCGCTAAGTGTTGATCCTATGGATGTCGTGTTTAATTATGTGATTAGTAGGCTTCCCGTAGTTTCCCTTGTAGCCCTAAACATGATTTCGATGATTACATGTTGACAAGTAGGCCTTTCTTACACCCGGTCCCACGTAGATGTTGTTGCATGTTGAATAATCTTATTATTTGATTACGTGAACTTCAAAATGAGTTATATGACTTGATTTACATGCGTTACATGGTTGCCCATTTAATATTCATATAACACCATGTGCTTTTCAAGTGAAATTACTTGTCATATCGTGCCTCGCGTGTTTACTTGTCAATGTGCAATCTTATGACTGCTCGGAGGCAACCTACTTTGTTGTTCTCCTAATGTGATATATTAAATGTCATAAATGTGCATTGCATACAAGGTTGCAACCTTTCATTCTGGCGTGGTAGCGTTCACGCACACCGGGGGGCATCGAGCTTGCCGGTGCAACCGTGACTACCATTGTCCAATTCCCTCTCTCGCTTGGGGGCTAGACTTCCTCAGAGAGTTGGGTCGTAGGATTTTGGGGTACATCCGGAGTATACCCATTTGGCGTGATAAGGGGATGATTTGAAGTCGGCTACAACAATTGATACTGGAAATGAACTGAGAGCAAAAGCTCACCTATCCTTTTCACTATGTGTTTAAGTACTCTCGCTTGGTTCCTAGAGGACCTCGGGGAGGAAAGACGGGTAATTGAGTTCTTTTACTGTTATATTACATTATGTACTTACTTGTGATACATGTCATGCTTGCAAAAGGGTTTTCATAAGTTGAACCGAAAAATGAGTTTCAAAACTTATTTCTCATTCCCCCTCGCTGAGTTCATGAGGACTCACCCTCTTTTATCATCTCAGGTGAAGAAGATCAGGAACAGGTACCCGAGGACAACGTGCCTAATGATGATTCTTTGGAATGATTGCTTGCCCTACGTGCCTTACGTGACTATGGCCATTTTGTGAACGATATGTTGCTTGAAGACTATTTCGTATGTTGCTTGTTATTGTATTGGAAATGACCCCTGTTGTAATTTGGGGTCTAATTTTGGCTTGTACTGATCATAACTAGATAGACACTCTTATGGTCGTTTTTGCTATCGCTACTAGCTAGTATCTATCACAGGCATATGAAGTATCAGGTAAAAGATTAAGTAAAATGAATCTATCCAATCTTAAGCAGGCACTCATTGTTAGGCTAAGATCAACAGGTACTTTTGTAACAAGGATTAACCAACAAACGAGACATAGTTATCATGTTAGGTTGTTAATCAAACGAGATTTTGAGATAACTAGTAGGCGTTTTGACGGGTGATAAATAGTAATCTTAGTTGGAAATGAATTTGAGATTGAAAGATTGGAGGCATTTAGAGAATTAGGTCAAACTAAATAGCCTAATTACAACCGTTATGCTGTCAATTTTCCGGAGAATTTGTAAAGTTTAGGCAAAACGTTAAGTGTTAAACTTTCATGAACGATTAAGCATATGATATGACTTGAATGTTTAGATCACACCCTAGTCTAACCTTATAGGTCAGGTTGGGGCGTGACACCTTATCTAAATGGTATCAGAGCCTAGTTTACTAACTAGGCATTAGTCGGGTTCAACTCTCGGACCATGGGTAGAAGCCCTAAGGTAATTATGATTTCTTGTTTATATGTGTTAATATGTGCTAATGTGCTTTAATTGATTTAAGTATTGAATATTATGTGTCTTTGTGGACCATATGTATTCTGTATCATGCACACCGATACTTCCTCAATGATGCATGCATACTTTTATACTCCTTCCTTGATACATGTGCATGTTATATAACCGTGAATGTCTGTTTATACACATAGATAGTTAGGATTAGGACTTTCAGGGAAGTGAATTTGTGCAGGATGAACGAAAGGCTCGGTTAGAGATTTCTCGCATCTTCACAGGTACTCGATGGATCGTATGTATTATTGGATATGCATATATAAAATGTGTTGCATAGGTATAAATGTTGAGGTAAAATTATCCCCTTATCTTTGGAATACCCATACCTATGATTAAGTTATCAATTTTATGGCTATGAAGTTTTGATCCCGTTAAACCGTTCTTCTCATTGTGGTTCAAGTATAAAGGTTAAAGACATACTACTTTCCTTAGATATAAGGGTATACTATTAAATATGTAGAGTAGTATATATTCTTATGTTCTGATAGTGGAAGTTGACTTGGAGGTTTCTTTGAATCCATTTCTCACATCTTAAAATTGGCTTGAATGGCTATCTAAGAAGTTAGCAATATACTCGTACGATTGAATCCTTACTTGATTGGAATTAAGCATTGATAAATCTGATATGGTGTATACTAGCGAGTTTCAAGTTCACAAAGTGTTGAGATCATGACCTAGAAATTAAGAGGTGAATTCGTGGAAGTTGACAATAGTTTACTTTTAGGGGTTAGATTATTAAGACATGGATAATGTATTTGAGTGACTTAACAATGGATAACCTCAAGACATGTAGGCAACTCTGGAGACCAAATTTAACAAGGTTAATGATTCTTTAGTATAACAAGATATAAGGATGCTGGAATCGAGGAATTCATGTAGCTAGAACTCGTGTTCGGAAGACTACACCTAAATGTTAGGTCGAATGGAAGTGTAAGGTATTGAATTATGCATTAAATGACTAACGTTGCTAAAGGTCCTAAGTTGGATATTGATGATATTAAGAAACATGATATTAGTTTGGTGCCCCTCGGATTTAGCTGTAACTATGCAAAGTAAGTCATTCTACACCCTCGTTATTCGAATACCCTAAAGGATATTAGGAAGCATATATCCCTAAGTAATACCGATGGACCTATTATATAAACCATGGAAATGATATTAAGCATCTGGTTGCCAAGTGGAGTCGTTAGGGTACGATTTGAAATCCTAAATAGCTAATAGTGAGTATGCATGATGATTCATGGTAAACCCTAGGACCTAAGGTCGATGAGTCTTGATGCTCTTAGCTAGTTGAACATGTAAATAAGAAGAGTAAGATTTCATATAGTTAAGATAGAGAGGAATTAGAGTCATAATGACCCAAGAGGCTATTGTTATACCACCGTATCTATGTGTACCGTTTCACGTCTAGAAACTAGCGATTGGTAGACTTTGAATTGTGGTTGTTGAATAGAGGGGGGAATCTTGTAATAATAGTTAAATGAGGGGGTGATTACTTTTGAAGTTTTATTAGGTTATGTTGAAGGATGCCTCGCGGTCATAATTCTTATGTTGATACAACCTTGAAGTTATATCACGTAAATATCTTATGAGCTCGATCATTTCGGTACCCATTTATAGTCCTAGGATTGTTGTTGTACGGCCGGTAACCTAGTAGAGCATTGATATCACTTACATGGCTATGAACCCAGCTTAGTAACATTAATGTTGAAGATATATTGGCGGGCATTAAGTGTTCGAAGGAATGACTAGGTCGCTAAGTGAGTAGGACCATTGTCTTCTTAAGTATGACGTAACATTGGATTGAGATGAGTGAAATTTATTTAAGGTTGAAACAATCCGTCTTAGGAGTTTTGGATAAGATTAAAAGAAATTCTAAAGCCTCGTGACTTGAAGATAGAGATTAGAATAAGGAAATAAATTGTGGATCACAAGCTAATAAAACTTACTTGTAAGAGTTGAACTAGTGCAACATGATTAGTTTACCCATGCAATTTTGATGACAGTTTGTTGGTGGTACTTAATAAACCTTAGAGTTTGAGTTTAACGAATCTCAACGGTCTTTCTTCTTGATTACAAGCGTGAAGGTTAACGAAGCTGGGAAAGAATGTTAGTGAATATGAGCCTGTAACCGAGAGACTTGTCAATAGAAGATTTGCTAATCTAATGTACCTACGAGATAGGGACTATGATACTATCGATAGATGATGACTTGAGATGGATTAGTTTGTTTGGTGAGTTCTTCCTGAAAATAGGGTCGTATTGTGGAAATAATCCATAACATGTGTATGACCTATGTGATAACAGTTTTGAAGCTAGTAGATAGGATATATAAATCGGATATAGACCTATTATCTTGAAATTAGCGTATGTCACGATAGGATCATGGAATTATTGTGAAATTCCTTTTGAGGTATGAATGCAAGATTGACACGGCATAAGTCATGATTTTGGAGTTATAGTTATATTGTTAGAATACCGATGCAGCTTTGATGAATATGTTTGGAGATTCTAACCTTAGTTAACGAACTCGACCTCAAAGATCAATTAGAGAAAATAGAGTCGTTTGAAGGAACGAACTGTAAATGTAGGAGTCACACCGAATTAAATGATTGGAGAAACGTAGGAACTGAATTGGTTGTGGTAAGAGAGATCACAGAATACGAGATAAACCGGAGTGAGAAAAATAACAAAGGTCATAATCCGTCTAAATGACCCCAACAAGTAAGAATGAATTTCGGGACGAAATTCTTTTAAGGAGGGGAGGATGTGAGGCCCGACCACGAATAACGTGTCTTACCTCAATTTGTGTGCCTTAGACCCAGAGCTGTATGACTGACCTTGGATTACATGCCCTGTCTTGGTTTTCGTGCATGACTCATCATACGTGCCTTGACCTAGAATTATGTGCCCTAATCCTTGACTTATGTGCCCTGACCTCAATTTATGTGTGATACCTCGTTTCGTGTGCCCTAACCAAGATTTGCGTGCCTTGACCTAGGTTTAAGAGTCATGTTTCATTTTGTGTGCCTTGCATTGAATTACGTGCATACAATTAGGATTGCGTGCATTTACTTGGGAAACATACATTTGTCTCGTAGTTCGTGTTTTACCTCGTAGTGCGTGCCCAACACCTAGGAAAGCATGCCTGCACGCTAATCAAGAAAACATCTTACACGAAGCACTAGATCATTAATTAATCCTACAAACTCTAATAACTAATATGAAATTGTTAATTCAACCCACTAGAAGACGAAATTTCACAAAAAGCTAGACATTCTTTATTCTTTATTCCTTATTCTTTTGCACATCCCAAACACACAATATTATATTGCTCAACCAAGACAAAAATTCAGATTCTTGCACAAGCTTGGCCGACCATCTCTTGCATTTGTGCATGCATTTCAATTTCAAAATCTATTCCTAGACATTCTATGACAAGTTATGACACAAAGCCTTAAAAATGACTCAAAACTCTACCCAAAGCTCCACCAATCTCGACATATGCAAGTGCCCATGCTAGGTGATTCAAAATTATGCTCCTTGAAGACACAAAAATCTGAATTTGCAAGCCCTAGGCCAACACATGCCTCAAATCCTTCAATGCTTTTCATTTTTCTTTCATTCTTCTTTATTTCCCTCATTTTTCTCTCACTCTCTCTCAATTCTTCTCTCTCTCTCTCGGCCCTAGCTGAAATCCTACTCTCCATAGCTTAAGTTCATCACTCAATGGTTCATCAACACATGCAAGAAACTAGGAAGCTCGACCAAGCAAGCTAGAATGCAAAAATCGCACATGCAAGCTCATAGCACATTCATTTCGGCTTAGGTAAGTTTGTTAGCTTCCATTTCATTTTCTTTTTGTTCTAGCCACTTGCACATACTAAGAACATGGTTACTAAGCTAGGAGTTAGAGAAATCTCAAGTTGTCTCTCGGCTAAGCAAGGAAAAAGGTTGACATTTTGCTTCATCAAGAGTTTGTGCATCTTCCTTGTTCTCTTGCTAAGGTGAGGGTTAAAACTTCTTTGAAAAGCTTTTAAAAACCACATGCATGCCTTTGAATGTCTATTTCTACCTCTGTAATTGCGATATATGTGTGTACATGAGCTTTTGTAAACATGCATGGCAAGATATTTGGCTAGAATGTGAAGATAGGTGAAATCGCGTATTTGACAGCTTTCTGTTCTGTTGGAACGAAGTGATTTTGACCAGGTAAATGATGTTGAAAACGCGTGAAAATTGGTAGATAACTCGTTTTGCCAATTTTGAGCATTTTTCGTAGAAATAGGCCAAAGCTAATTTTGAATCTAAGGTCCTCAAAATGACAAAATATCAAAATGTGTCCAAATCTGGAAAATCTGGGAAAATGAAGCAGGTTTTGGCAGATTCACTGTCCTTGTAGAACGAAACGGTTTTGACTTAGTAAATGATATCCAAAATGCATGAAATTGGGTGTGCTCCTAGATTTTTCAGTTCTGGACATTTGTTTTAGAAATAGAGTAAGGCTAAATCTGACCCTACAGTCCTAAAAAACGATAAGTATTCAAATGTGTGCAAATCTGGACAGTTTTGCGTAGTCTCACGGTTTTGGCTATAACTCTTGAACCCGAACTCCAAATGATGCGAGGTTTGTTTTTGGATTTAGTTCACTCCTTAAGCTTTAATTTGAAATTTTGTTCACTGGAATTGGAGATTGTTTGCTTGTCTCAATGCTTGTGAGAAAACAGACCATTGCAGTGAGGTTTTCCTCTAGTGATATGCTTAGAAAAATTATTCTAACTTCTCTTGTTGTATTAAATGCTTGGGATTGTGGCACTTGGATGTTGTGTGGACTGTTTTGAATGCTTGAGGGTGTTTGAATTAATCAATGCATGGCTTGAGTTTAATTACGTGACAACTTAGGGCTTAATCGCCCGGGTGAGCATGAAATGAAACCCTAATGACTAGGAAAAACTCGCTAAGTGTTGATCCTATGGATATCGTATTTAATTATGTAATTAGTAGGCTGCCCGTAGTTGCCCTCATAGCCCTAAACATGATTTCGATGATTACATGTTGACAAGTAGGCCTTACTTGCACCCGGTCCCACGTAGATGTTTTTGCATGTTGAATAATCTTATTATTTGATTACGTGAACTTCGAAATGAGTTATATGACTTGATTTACATGCGTTACATGGCAGCCCATTAATATTCATATAACTCCATGTGCTTTACAAGTGAAATTACTTGTCATATCGTGCCTCGCGTGTTTACTTATCAATGTGCAATCTTATGACTACTCGGAGGCAACCTACTTTGTTGTCCTCCTAATGTGATAAATGTCATAAATGTGCATTGAATACAAGGTTGCAACCTTTCATTCTGGCGTGGTAGCGTTCACGCACACCGAACGACATCGGGCTTGCCGGTGCACCTGTGCCTCCCATTGTCCAATTCCCTCTCTTGCTTGGGGGCTAGACTTCCTCGGAGAGTTGGATCGTAGGATTTCGGGGTACATCCGTAGTACACCCATTTGGCGTGATAAGGGGATGATTTGAAGTCGGCCGCAACAATTGCTACTGGAAATGAACTGAAAGAAAAAAGCTCATTGTATCCTTTTCACTATGTGTATAAATACTCTCGCTTGTTTCCTAGAGGACCTCAGGGAGGAAAGACGGATAATTGAGTTCTTTTACTATTATATTACATTATGTACTTACTTGTGATACATGTCATGCTTGCAAAAGGGTTTTCATAAGTTGAACCGGAAAATGAGTTTCAAAACTTATTTCTCGTTCCCCCTCGCTGAGTTCATGAGGACTCACCCTCTTTTATCATCTCAGTTGAAGAAGATCAGGAACAGGTACCCGAGGACAACGTGCCTAATGATAATTCCTTGGAATGATTGCTTGCCCTACGTGCCTTACGTGACTATGGCCATTTTGTGAACGATATGTTACTTGAAGACTATTTCTTATGTTGCTTGTTATTGTATTGTAAATGTCCCCCGTTGTAATTTGAGGTCAAATTTTGGCTTGTACTGATGATAACTAGTTAGACACTTTTATGGTCGTTTTTGCTATTGCTACTAGCTAGTATCTATCACAGGTATATGAAGTATCAGGTAAAGGATTAAGTAAAATGAATCTATCCAATCTTAAGCAGGTACTCATTGATAGGCAAAGATCAACAGGTACTTTTGTAACAAGGATTAACAAACAAACGAGACATAGTATCATGCAAGGTTGTTAATCAAACAAGATTTCGAGATAACTAGTAGGCGTTTCAACGGGTGATAAAAAGTAATCTTAGTTGGAAATGAATTTGAGATTGAAAGTTTGGAGGCATTTAGAGAATTAGGTCAAAATAAAGAGCCTAATTATAGCCGTTATCCTGTCAGTTTTCCAGAGAATTTGTAGAGTTTAGGCTAAACGTTGAGTGTTAAACTTTCATTAATGATTAAGTATGCGATATGACTTGAATGTTTAGATCACACCCTAGTCTAACCTTATAGGTCGGGTTAGGGCGTGACACTGGTATGATCGTACCCGTCATATTGAGGGCACAAAGCTCTTTTGTGTCGTCCTTTTCGCGACTCACGATGAACGATCCGGGACGAAAAAACATCACAAAAAAAAAGAAAATTATCCTGAAACTAATGAAAATGTTCTATTTTGAGCTCCGAAAATCGGCGCAGCAGAGCAGGCTTGCTGACCCCATCATAGAGCTCTCGGAGAGCTTTCCAATGATATGTTGTGCACCGCATAACTCCTTATGGATCAAAAGTTATGGGCACCGAAACGACGGAGACCTGGTCACAGGCCCCACGCTCTCGGTTTGCAGGCCCAAAGTCTACAGGAAACGAAGTAGCCTTGTCTAAGATGTCGTGGGACTCGATAATAGAAATATGACGGATAAAGCATCTTGGAAATCCTAAACAGGGCAAAAAAACAAAATGAAAAAGGGGTGCAACACGAGGACTTCCCAGGGGGTCACCCATCCTAGTACTACTCTGGCCCAAGCACAATTAACTTCAGAGTTCTGATGGGATCCGATTTATTAATGCTGGTATGATCGCAGCCGTCATGTTGAGGGTGCAAAATTATCCGGGATTAAGAAACAACACAAAAAGAAGAAAAGTGGGCTGAAACGGATATTAACGTTCAATTTTAGGCTCCAAAAATAGGCGCAACCGAGCGAGCTTGGTACCCCTGTCGTGGAGCACTCGGAGAGCTTTTCAACGGCATGTTGTGCGCCACATTACTCCTTATGGATCAAAAGTTATGGGCACCTAAGTGACGGAGACCTAGTCACATGCCCTACACCCTCGGTTGCCGGTCCAGCCCCTACGTGAAGCGAAGTAGTCTTGCCCAAGATGTCGTGGGACTCGATAACAGAAAGGTGACAGATAAAGCATCTTGGCAAGCCTGAACGGGGCACAAAAACAAAACGAAAAGAGGGGTGCAACACGAGGACTTTCCAGGGGGTCACCCATCCTAGTATTAGTCTCCCCCAAGCACGCTTCACTTTGGAGTTATGATGGGATCTGGTGCATTAGTGCGGGTATGATCGCAACCGTCATGTTGAGGGCGGAAAGCCCTTATGTGTTGTCCTTTACGCGGCTCACGACGAACGATCCGGGATGAAGAACCAGTGCAAAAAGAAGAAAAGTGGCCCGAAACTGATGAACACATTTGATTTTAGGCTCCGAAAATAGGCGCAACCGAGAAGGCTTGTTGTCCCCGTCATAGAAGTCTCGGAGAGTTTTCCAACTGTATGTTGTGCGCCGTATAACTCCTTACAAATCAAAAGGTAAAGGCACCAGAGCGACGGAGACCTCGTCATACGCCCGACGCCCTCCGTTTACTGGCCCAGGCTCTACACGAACCGAAGTATTCTTGCCCAAGATGCTGTGGGACTCGATAATACAAATGTGACGAATAAGGCATCTTGGCAATCCTGAACGGGGCTAAAAAACGAAAAGAAAAAGGGGTTTCAACACGAGGACTTCCCAGGGGGTCAGCCATCATAGTACTACTCTCGCCCAAGCACACTCAACTTCAGAATTCTGATGGGATCTGGTGCATTAGTGCTGACATGATTGCACCCGTGATGTTGAAGGCGCAAAGCACTTATTTGTCGTCCTTTTTGCGGCTCACGACAATCGATCTGAGATGAAGAAACAATGCAAAAAGAAGAAAAATAGCCCAAAACTGATGAAAACGTTCTGTTTTTTGTCACCGAAATCAGCTGCAGCCGAGAAGGCTTGCTGCCTTTGTCGTAGACTTCTCGGAGAGCTTTCTAACGGGATATTGTGCGCCACATAACTCCTTACGGATCAAAAGTTATGGGCTTCGGAGATATGGATACCTGCTCAGAGGCCCCACTACCTCGGTTTGCTAGTCCAACCTCTACGCGAAGCAAAGTTGTCTTTGCCCAAGATGCCGTGGTACTCGATAATAGAGATGTGACGGATAAAGTATCTTGGCAAGCTGAACGGAGCAAAAAAACAAAACAAAAAGGGGGTGCAACACGAGGACTTCCTAAGGGGTCACCCATCCTAGTACTATTCTTGCCCAAGCGCGTTTAACTTCAGAGTTATTATGGGATTTGGAGCATTAGTGCTAGTATGATTCCACCTGTCATGTTGAGGGTACAAAGCACTTATGTAGGTACATTTTCGCAGCTCAGGACGAACGATCCGTGACGAAGAAATAGCTCAAAAAGAAGAAAAGTGGCCAGAAACTGATGAAAACGTACGATTTTGGGCTCCGAAAATAGGCGCAGCCTAGAAAAGTTTGCTGCCCCCATCGTAGAGCTCTTGAAGAGCTTTTAAACAATATGTTGTGCACTGTATAACTCCTTATGGATTAAAAGTTATGGGTACCGTAGCGACAGAGACTTTGTCACAGGCCCCAC
The DNA here is from genome assembly GCA_037974665.1 of Ehretia macrophylla. NCBI lineage: Eukaryota > Viridiplantae > Streptophyta > Magnoliopsida > Boraginales > Ehretiaceae > Ehretia > Ehretia macrophylla. The sequence continues at coordinate 37,905,282 of CM075777.1, read as the reverse complement.
GCATTTGGTTTGCGAGCCCAACCTCTACGCGAAGCGAAATAGTCTTGCCCAAGATGCCGTGGGACTTGATAATAGAAATGTGACGGATCAAGTATCTTGGCAAGCCTGAACGGGGCAAAAAAAAAAAACAAAAAGGGGGATGCAACACAAGGAATTCCCAGGGGGTATCCCATCCTAGTACTACTCTCACCCAAGCACACTTAACTTCGGTGTTCTAATGGGATATGGTGCATTAGTGTTGGTGTGATCGCACCCGTCATTTTGAGGGCGCAAAGCCCTTATGTGTTGTCATTTTTGTGGCTCACGACGAATGATCCGAGATGAAGAAACAACACAAGAAGAAGAAAAGTTTCCATAATAGATGAAAATGTTCATTTTCAGGCTCCAAAAATAGGTGCAACCTAGCAGACTTGCTACCCCCATCATAGAACACTCGAAGAGCTTTCCAACGGCATGCTGTGCGCTGCATAATTCCTTACGGATCAAAAGTTATGGGCACCGGAGTGACGGAGACCTGGTCACTGGCCCCACGCCCTTGGTTTGCGGACCCTGCCTCTACGCGAAGTGAAGTAGTCTTGCCCAAGATGTTGTGTGACTCGATAATAGAAATATGACGGACAAAGCATCTTGTCAATCCTGAACGGGGCAAAAAGACAAAATGAAAAGGGGGTGCAACACGAGTACTTCCCAGGGGGTCTCCCATCCTAGAATCACTCTCGCCTAAGCACGTTTAACTTCAGAGTTTGATGGGATCCGGTGCATTAATGCTGGTATGATCGTACCCATCATGTTGAGGGCGCAAAGCCCTTATTTGTTGTCTTTTTCGCAACTCACGACGAATGATCCTAGATGAAGAAACAACACAAAAAGAAGAAAAATGTCCCAAAACTGATGAAAATGTTTGATTTTGGGCTCCGAAAATAGGCGTAGCCAAGTAGGCTTGCTGCCCCCGATGTAGAGCTCTGAGAAAGCTTTACAACGGTATGCTTGGCCCCGCATAAGTCCTTACGGATCAAAAGTTATGGGCACTGGAGTGACGGACTCCGGGTTACAGGCTCCACGCACTTGGTTTGCGGGCCCAGCCTCTACATGAAGCGGAGTTGTCTTGCCCAAGATGCCAAGGGACTCGATAATAGAAATGTGATAGATAAAGCATCTTGGAAAGCCTGAACGGGGCAAAAAAACAAAACAAAAAGGGGGGTGCAACATAAGGACTTCCCAGGGGGTCACCTATCCTAGTACTATTGTCGTCCAAGCACGCTTGACTTTAGTGTTTTGATGGGATCCAATCCATTAGTGCTGGTATGATCGCACCCGTCATGCTGATAGTGCAAAGACCTTATGTGCCGTCCTTTTCGCGGCTCACGACAAATGATCTGGAATGAAGAAATAGCGCAAAAAGAAGAAAAGTGACCCGAAACTGATAAAAACATTCAATTACAGGCTCCAAAAGTAGGCTCAGCTGCATAGGCTTATTGCCCCCATCGTAGAACTCTCAGAGAGAGTTCAAACAATATGTTGTGCGCTATATAACTCTTTACGGATCAAAAGTTATGGGCACCGGAGCGATTGAGACCTGGTCACAGGCCCCACGCCCTCAGTTTGCCTGCCCAGCCTCTACACAAAGCAAAGTAGTCTTGCCCAAGATGCCGTGGGACTCGATAACAGAAATGTGATAGATAAAGTATCTTGGCAATCCTGAATGTAGCAAAAAAACAAAACGAAAAGGGGGTGCAACACGAGTACTTCCCAAGGGGTATCCCATCCTAGTACTACTCTTTCCCAAGCACACTTAGCTTTAGAGTTTGATGTTATCTAGTGAATTAATGCTGGTATGATCGTACTCGTCATGTTGAGGGTGCAAAGCCCTTATGTGTTGTCCTTTTCGCAGCTCACGAAGAACGATCCTAGATGAAGAAACAACGCAAAAAGAAGAAAAGTGGCCCAAAATTGATGAAAATATTCAATTTTGGGCTCCGAAAATAGGCAGAACTGAGCAGGCTGGCTGCCCCCATCGTAGAGCTCTCGGAGAGCTTTCCAACGGTTTGTCGTGCGCCACATAACTCCTTATGGATCAAAAGTTATGGGCACCGGAGCGACGGAGACCTTGTCACAGGCTTTATGCCCTCGGTTTGTAGGCCCAGCCTCTACAGAAGCGAAGTACTTTTGCCCAAGATGCCGTGGGACTCAATAATAGAAATGTGACGGATAAAGCATCTTGGCAACCCTGAACGAGGAAAAAAAATTAAACGAAAAAAGGGGTGCAATACGAGGACTTCTCATGGGGTCACCCTTCCTAGTACTACTCTGGCCCAAGCATAATTAACTTCGGAGTTTTGATGGGATCCGGTTCATTAGTGCTGGTATGATCGCAGCCGTCATTTTGAGGGTGCAAAACGATCCGGGATGAACAAATAGCGCAAAAAGAAGAAATGTGGACCGAAACTGATAAAAACGTTCAATTTTGGACTCCAAAAATAGGCACAGCCAAGCAAGCTTTTTACCTCCGTCGTAGAGAACTCGAAGAGCTTTCCAACGGTATGTTGTGCGCCATATAACTCCTTATGGATCAAAAGTTATAGGCACCTGAGTGACGGAGACCTAGTCACAGGCCCCACGCCCTCGGTTTGCGGGCCCAGCCTCTATGCGAAGCGAAGTAGTCTTGCCCAAGTTGCCATGGGACTCGATAACAGAAAGGTGACGGATAAAGCTTCTTGGCAATCCTTAACGGTGCAAAAAAACAAAACGAAGAGGGGGGTGTAACACTAGGACTTCCCAAGGGTTCTCCTATCCTAGTACTACTCTTGCCCAAGCATGTTTAACATTGGAGTTCTGATTGGAACCGGTGCATTAGTGCGGGTATGATCAAACCCGTCATGTTGATGGTGCAAAGCCTTTATGTGTCATCCTTTTTGCGGCTCACGACGAGCGATTCGTGATGAAGAAACAATGCAAAAAGAAAAAAAGTGGTCCAAAAATGATGAACACGTTCTATTTTGGGCTCCGAAAATAGGCGCAGCCGAGCAGGCTTGTTGTTCCTGTCGTAGCAGTCTCAGAGAGCTTTCCAACGGTATGTTGTATGTCGTATAACTCCTTACGAATCAAAAGTTATGGGCACCGGAGAAACGGAGACCTCGTCACACTCCCCACGCCCTCAGTTTGCGAGCCCAGCCTACACGCGAAGCGAAGTTGTCTTGCCCAAGATGCTGTGGGACTCAATAATAGAAATGTGATGGATAAAGCATCTAGGCAAGCCTGAACGGGGCAAAAAAATAAAACGAAAAGGGGGGTCCAACCTGAGGACTTCCCAGGGTGTCGCCCATCTTAGTACTACTCTCGCCCAAGCGCGCTTAACTTCGGAGTTTTGATGAGATCCATTGCATTAGAGCTGGCATGATCGCACTCGTCATATTGATGGTAAAAAGCACTTATGTGTGATCCTTTTTGCGGCTCACGACGAACGATTCGACATGAAAAAACAACATAAAAAAAAAAGAAAATTGGCCCAAAACTGATGAAAATGTTTGATTTTGGGTTTCGAAAATAGGTGCAGCCGAGCAGGCTTGCTGCCACCATAACACCTTATGGATCAAAAGTTATAGGCATCGGAGCGATGGATACCTGGTCACAGACCCCACGACATTGGTTTGCGGGCCCAGCCTCTACGCGAAGCGAAGTTGTCTTACCCAAGATGCTATGGGACTCGATAAGAGAAATGTGTCGGATAAAACATCTTCGCAAGCCTGAACGGGGCAAAAAAACAAAATGAAAAAGGGTGTGCAACATGAGGACTTCCCAGGGGGTCCCTCATCCTAGTACTACTCTCGCCCAAGCACAATTAACTTTGTTGTTCTGATAGGATCTAGTTCATTAGTGCCAGTATGATCGCACCCGTCATGTTGAGGGCGCAAAATGATCCGGGATGAAGAAACAACGCAAAAAAAAGAAAAGTGGCCCGAACTGATAAAAACATTCAATTTTGGGCTCTGAAAACATGCACATCCGAGCAAGCTTGCTACCCCCATCGTAGAGCACTCGAAGAGCTTTCTAACTGCATGTTGTGCGCCACATAACTCCCTATAGATCAAAAGTTATGGGCACCGGAGTGACGGATACCTGCTCACAGGCCCTACGCCCTCGGTTTACGGTCCCAGCCTCTACACGAAGCGAAGTAGTCTTGCCCAAGATGCCGTAGGACTCGATAACAGAAAGGTGACGGATAAAGCTACTTGGCAATCCTGGATGGGGTAAAAAAACAAAACGAAAATGGGGGTCCAACCCGAGGACTTCCCAGGGTGTCACCCATCTTAGTGCTGCTCTCTCCTAAGCGCGCTTAACTTCGGAGTTCTGATGGGATCCATTGCATTAGTACTGGCATGATAGCACCCGTCATGTTGAGGGCACAAGCCCTCTTGTGTCATCCTTTTTGCCGCTCACGACGAACGATTCGGGAAGAAAAAACAACACAAAAAAAGAAAATTATCCCAAAACTGATGAAAATGTTCAATTTTGGACTCTAAAAACATGTGCAGTAGAGCAGGCTTGCTGCCCCCATCGTAGAGCTCTCGGAGAGCTTTCCAACTGTATGTTGTGCGTCACATAACTTCTTATGTATCAAAAGTTATGGGCACTGGAGCGACAGAGACCTGGTCATAGGCCCCATGCCATCGGTTTGCGAGCCCAGCCTCTACGGGAAGCAAAGTAGTCTAGCCCAAGATGTCATGGGACTCAATAATAGAAATGTGATGGATAAAACTTCTTGGCAATCATGAATGAGGCAAAAAAACAAAACGAAAAGGGGGGTGCAACACGAGGACTTACCAGAGGGTCTTCCATCCTAGTTCTACTCTCGCCCAAGCACGCTTAACTTTGGAGTTCTTATGGAATTCGGTGCATTGGAGCTGGTATGAACGAACCCGTCATGTTGAGGGAGCAAAGCCCTTATGTGTCGTCCTTTTCGCGGCTCACGACGAACGATCCGGGATGAAGAAATAGTGAAAAAAGAAGAAAAGTGGACCGAAATTGATGAACACGTTCGATTTTAGGATCCAAAAACAGGCACAACCGAGCTGGCTTGCTGTCCCTGTCATAGAACTCTCGGAGAGCTTTCCAACAGTATGTTGTGCGCCTTATAACTCCTTACGGATCAAAAGTTATGGGCACCAGAGCGACGTAGACCTGATCACACGCACCACGTCCCACGCCCTCGATTTGCTGGCTTAGCCTCTACGCGAAGCGAAGTAGTCTTGCCCAAGATGCCGTGGGACTCGATAATAGTAATGTTACGGATAAAGCATCTTGGCAATCATGAACGAGGCAAAAAAAACAAAACTAAAATGGGGGTATAACACGAGAACTTCCTAGGGGGTCACCCATCATAGTACTTCTCTTGTCCAAGCACACTTAACTTCGGATTTTTGATGGGATCCGGTGCATTAGTTCTGATATGATCGCACCCGTGATGTTGAGGTCGCAAAGCACTTATGTTTCGTCCTTTTTGCGGCTCACGATGATCGATCCAGGATGAAGAAACCGTGCAAAAAGAAGAAAAGTGGCTCGAAACTAATGAAAACGTTCTGTTTTTTATCACTGAAATCTGCTGCAGCCGAGAAGGCTTGCTACTTTCGTCGTAGAGCTCTCGAAGAACTTTCCAACGGGATGTTGTGTGCCACATAACTCCTTACGGATCAAAAGTTATGGGCTCCGGAGCTACGGATACCTGGTCCCAGGCCCCACGCCCTCAGTTTACTGGCCTAGCCTCTACGCGAAGCAAATTTGTCTTTGCCCAAGATACCGTGGGAGTCGATAATAGAGATGTGATAGATAAAGCATATTGGCAAGCCAGAACGGGGCAAAAAAACAAAACGAAATGGGGGTGCAACATGAGGACTTCCCAGGGGGTCTCCCATCTTAGTACTACACTTGTCCAAGCACGCTTAACTTCATAATTCTTATGGGATCTGGTGCATTAGTGTTGGTATGTTTGCACCGGTCATGTTGAGGGCACAAAGCCCTTATGTGCTGTCCTTTTGGCGGCTCACGACGAATGATCTAGGACAAAGAAACAGCCCCAAAAAAAAAAGAAAAGTAGCCCAAAATAGATGAAAACGTATGATTTTGGACTCTGAAATAGGCATAGCCCATAAAAATTTGTTGCCCAATCGTAGAGCTCTCGGAGAGCTTTCCAACGGTATGCTATGCGCTACATAATTCCTTACGGATCAAAAGTTATGGGCACCGGAGCGACGGAGACCTGGTCACAGGACCACGCCCTCGATTTTGCAGACCCAGCCTCTATGCGAAGCGAAGTAGTCTTGCCTAAGAAGCCATGGGACTCGATAATAGAAATGTGATAGATAAAGCATCTTGGCAAGCCTGAACTGTGCAAAAAAACAAAACGAAATGAGGGGATGCAACACGAGGACTTCTTAGGGGGTCTCCCATCCTTCAACTACTCTCGCCCAAACAAGCTTTACTTTGGAGTTCAGATGAGATATGGTGCATTAGTGTTGGTATGATCGCACCCGTCATGTTGAGCTCGCAAAGCCCTTATGTGTTGTCATTTTCGCGCCTCACGATGAACGATATGGGATAAAGAAATAGCACAAGAAGAAAAAAAGTAGCCTGAAACTGATGAAAACGTTCAATTTTGGGCTCCAAAAATAGGTGCTGCTGAGTAGGCTTGCAGCCCCCGTTGTAGAGCTCTCGGAGAGCATTCCTACGGTATGTTGTGCGCCGCATAACTCCTTACGGATCAACAGTTGTGGGCACTAGAGTGACGGAAACCTGGTCACAGGCCCCACGCCCTCACTTTGCGGGCCTAGCATCTACGTGAAAAGAAGTTGTCTTGCCCAAGATGCCGTGGGACTTGATAATAGAAATTTGACAGATAAAGCATCTTGGCAAGCCTGAACGGGGCAAAAAAAGAAAACGAAAAAGGGGCTGCAACACGAGGACTTCTAAGGAGGTCACCCATCCTAGTACTACTATCGCCCAAGCACGCTTAATTTCTATGTTCTGATAGGATTCGGTTCATTAGTGCTGGTATAATAGCACCCATCATGTTGAGGGCGCCTAGCCCTTATGTGTCGTCCTTTTTGCGGCTCCCGACGAACGATCTGGATGAAGAAACAACACAAAAAGAAGAAAAGTGGCACGAAACAGATGAAAATGTTTGATTTTGGGCACCGGAAACAATCGCAGCCAAGCTGGATTGCTTCCCCCATCGTAGAGCTCTCGAAGTGCATTCCAAGGGTATGTTGTGCACTGTATAACTCCTTACAGATCAAAAGTTATAGGCACCAAAGCGACGGAGACCTGGTCACAGCCCCCACGCACTCGATTTGCGGGCCTAGCCTCTACGCGAAGTGAAGTTGTCTTGGCCAATATGTCGTGGGACTCGATAATAGAAATGTGACATAAAATACAACTTGACAACCCGGAATGGGGCAAAAAAAAAAAACGAAAAGGGGGGTGCAACACGAAGACTTTCCAAGAGGTCACCCATCCTAGTACTACTATCGCACAAGCACGCTTAACTTCGGAGTTCTTACGGGATTCTGTACATTAGTGCTGGTATGATAGCACCCATCATGTTGAGGGCGCCTAGCCCTTATGTGTCGTCCTTTACACGGCTCACGACGAACGATCCGGGATGAAGAAACATCACAAAAAGAAGAAAAGTGGCCCGAAATTGATGAAAACATTCGATTTTTGGGTTCGAAAATAGGCGCTGCAAAGCAAGATTGATGCCCCCATTGTAGAACTCTCAGAGAGTTTTCCAACGGTATGTTGTGCGCCGTATAACTCCTTACGGATCAAAAGTTATGGGCACCAGAGCGACGGATACCTGGTTGCAGGCTCCACGCCCATAGTTTGCGGGCCTAGCCTCTACGCAAAGCGAAGTAGTCGTGCCCAAGATGTCGTGGGACTCATTAATAGAAATGTGACATATAATTCAACTTGACAATCCGGAACGGGGCAGAAAAATAAAATGAAAAGGTGGGTGCAACACGAGGACTTCCCAAGGGGTCTCCCATCCTAGTACTACTCTCGCCCAAGCATGCTTAACTTCAGAGTTCTGATGGGATCCGCTGCATTAGTGCTCGTTTGATCTCACCTATCATGTTGAGGGCACAAAGGCCTTATGTGTTGTCCTTTTCGCGGCTCATGACGAATGATCGTGGATGAAAAAACAACGGAAAAGGATGAAAAGTGGCCCGAAACTAATAAAAACTTTCGATTTTGGGCTCTGAAAATAGGCGCAGCCGAGTAGGCTTGCTATCCCCATTGTGGAGCTCTCGGAGAACTTTCCAACAGTATCAGTGTGCCACATAACTCCTCACAGATCAAAAGTTTTGGGCACTAGCGCGATAGTGACCTTGTGACAAGCCCCACCCCCTCGGCTTGCGGGCCTAGCCTGTACACGAAGCAAAATTTTCTTGCCTAAGATGTCGTAGGACTCGATATTTGAAATGTGATGGATAAAGCATCTTGGCAAGCTTGAACGGGGCAAAAAAACATAACGAAAAGGGGGTGCAACACGAGTACTTCTCAAGGGGTCTCCTATCCTACTACTACTCTCGCCATAGCAAGCTCAACTTCAGAGTTTGATGAGATTTGGTGCATTAGTGCTGATATGATCACACTTGTCATATTGAGGGCGCAAAACCATTATGTGTCGTCCTTTACGCAGTTACGACGAATGATCCGGATGAAGAAACAATGCAAAAAGAAGAAAAGTGGCCCAAAACTGAAGAAAACGTTCGATTTTGGGCTCCAAAAATAAGGGCAGACGAGTAGACTTGCTGCCCCCGTCATAGAGATCTCAGAGAACTTTCCAACGGTATACTATGCACTATATAACTCCTTACGGATCAAAAGTTATGAGCACCGGAGTGACGGAGACCTGGTCATAATTCCCAGCCCTCGGTTTGCGGGCCTAGCGTCTACGTGAAGCGATGTTCTCTTACCCAACGTACCATGGCATTCGGTAATATAAATGTGGTGGATAAAGCATCTTGGCAAGCCTGAATGGGGTAAAAATACAAAACGAAAAGGGGGGTCGATCCCGAGGACTTCCCAGGGGGTCACCAATCTTAGTACTACTCTTGCCCAAGCGCGCTTAACTTCGGAGTTCTGATGGGATCCGTTGTATTAGTACTGGCATGGTCACACCCGTCATATTGAGGGCACAAAGCCCTTATGTGTTATCCTTTTCGCGGCTCACGACGATCAATCCCGGATGAAAAAATAGTGCAAAAAAAAAGAAGATCGAAACTGATAAAAATGTTCAATTTTGGCCTCCAAAAACAGGTGCAGGCGAGCAGGCTTACTGCCCCCATCGTAGAGCTCTCAGATAGCCTCTCAACGGTATGGTGTTTGCCACATAACTCCTTATGGATCAAAAGTTATGGGCACCGGAGCAACGGAGACCTGGTCACAGGCCCCATGCCCTCGGTTTGTGGGCCCAGCCTCTACGTGAAGCGAAGTTGTCTTGTCCAAGATGCCGTGGGACTCGATGATAGAAATGTGATGGATAAAGCATCTTGGCAAGCCTGAACGGGGCAAAAAAACCAAATGAAATGGGGGGTGCAACACGATGACTTCCTTGGGTGTTACCCACCCTATTACTACTTTCGCCCTAGCATAATTAACTTCGGAGTTCTGATGGGATCCGGTTCATTAGTGCTGGTATGATCTCACCCATTATGTTGAGGGCGCAAAACGATTCGGGATGAAAAAATAGCGCAAAAAGAAGAAAAGTGGCCTAAAACAGATAAAAATGTTCAATTTTATGCTCCGAAAATAGGTGCAACAAAGCAAGCTTGCTACCCTCTTCGTAGAGCACTCGGAGAGCTTTCTAACGGTATGTTGTGCGCCACATAACGCCATATGGATCAAAAGTTATGGGCACCAGATTGACGGTGATCTGGTCACAGGCCCCACGCCCTCGGTTTGCGGGCCCTGCCTCTTCGCGAAATGAAGTAGTCTTGCCCAAGATGTCGAGGGACTCAATAATAGAAAGGAGACAGATAAAGCTTCTTGGCAATCCTGAACGGGGCTAAAAAACAAAACAAAAAGGGGGGCGCAACACGAGGACTTCCCAGGGGATCTCCCATCCAAGTACTACTCTCACCCAAGCACGCTTAACTTCGAAGTTCTGATGGAATCTGGTGCATTAGTGCTGGTATGATCAAACCCGTCATGTTGAGGGAGCAAAGCCCTTATGTATCTTCCTTTTCGCAGCTCACGACGAACGCTCCATGATGAAGAAATAGTGCAAAAAGAAGAAAAGTGGCCCGAAATTGATGAACACGTTCGATTTTGGGCTCCGAAAATAGGCACAGCCGGGCAGGCTTACTTCCCTCGTCGTAGAACTCTCAGAGAGCTTTCCAACGGTATGTTGTGCACTGTATAACTCCTTACGCATCAAAAGTTATGGGCACTGGAGCGACGGAGACCTGGTCACATGCCCCACGCCCTCGGTTTGCTGGCTCGGCCTCTACGCGAAGCGAAGTAGTCTTGCCCAAGTTGCGGTGGGACTCGATAATAGAAATATGACGAATAAAGCATCTTGGCAATCCTAAACGGGGCAAAAAAATAAAACGAATAGGGGGGGTACAACACGAGGACTTTTCAGGGGGTTACCCATCATAGTATTACTCTCACCCAAGCACGTTTAACTTCGGAGTTCTGATTTGATCTGGTGCATTAGTGTTGATATGATCACACCCGTGATGTTGAGGGCACAAAGCACTTATGTGTCATCTTTTTCGCAGCTCACGATGATCGATCCGGGATGAAAAAACAGTGCAAAAAGTGGAAATGTGGCCCAAAACTGATGAAAATGTTCTGTTTTTTATCACTAAAATCAGCCGCAGCTGAGAAGGCTTGCTGCCTTCATCGTAGAGCTCTCGAAGATCTTTCCAACGGGATGTTGTGCGCCGCATAACTCCTTATTGATCAGAAGTTATGGGTTCCGGAGCTACGGATACCTGGTCACAAGCCCCATGCCCTCGGTTTGCTGGCCCAGCCTCTACGCGAAGCAAAGTTGTTTTTGCCCAAGATGCTGTGGGACTCGATAACAGAAAGATGACGGATAAGGCTTCTCGGCAATCCTAAACTGGGCAAAAAAACAAAACGAAAAGGGGGGTACAACACGAGGACTTCCCAAGGGGTCTCTCATTATAGTACTACGATCGCCCAAGCACACTTAACTTCAGAGTTCTTGTGGGATCCGGTGTATTAGTGCTGGTATGATTGCACCCGTCATGTTAAGGGCGCAAAGCCCTTATGTGACATCCTTTTCACGGCTCACGACGAATGATCCGGGACGAAGAAACAGCGTAAAAAGAAGAAAAGTAGACCGAACAGATGAAAACGTAAGATTTTGGGTTCCGAAAATAGGCACAACACAGAAAACTTTGTTGCCCCATCGTAGAGCTCTCGTAGAGCTTTCCAACTGTATGTTGTGCGCCGCATAACTCCTTACAGATCAAAAGTTATGGGCACTGGAGAGACGGAGACCTAGTCACAGCCCCTACGCCCTCGGTTTGTAGGCCCAGCCTCTACGCGAAGTGAAGTAGTCTTGCCCACAATGTCGTGGAACTCGATAAAAGAAATGTGACGGATAAAGTATCTTGGCAAGCCTAAACGGGGCAAAAAAAAATGAAAAGGGGGATGCAACACGAGGACTTCGCAGGGGGCTCCCATCCTAGTACTACTCTCACCCAAGCACGCTTAACTTCGAATTTCTATTGGGATCCGGTGCATTAGTGCTGGTATGATCGAACCCGTCATGTTGAGAGAGCAAAGCCCTTATGTATCGTCCTTTTCGCAGCTCACGGCGAACACTCCGAGATGAAAAAACAGTGCACAAAAGAAGAAAAGTGTCCTGAAATTGATGAAAACGTTCGATTTTGGGCTTCAAAAAAGGCACAGCAAAGCAAGCTTTTGCCTTCGCCGTAGAGCTCTCAGAGAGCTTTCCAACGGTATGTTGTGCGCCGCATAACTCCTTACGGATCAAAAGTTATAGGCACTGGAGTGACGGAGACCTGGTCACACGCCCCAGGCGCTTGGTTTGCTGGCCCAGCCTCTACGCAAAGCGAAGTAGTCTTGCCTAAGTTGCAGTGGGACTCGATAATAGAAATGTGATGGATAAAGCATCTTGGAAATCTTGAACGGGGCAAAAAAATAAAACGAATAGGGGGTACAACACGAGGACTGCCCAGGGGGTCATCCATCATCGTATTACTCTCGCCCAAGCACGCTTAACTTCGGAGTTCTAATTCGATCCGGTGCATTATTGCTGATATGATAGCACCCGTGATGTTGAGGGTGCAAAGCACTTATGTGTCATCCTTTTCGCAGCTCACGACGATCGATCCGGGACTAAAAAATAGTGCAAAAAAAAGAAAAGTGGCCCGAAACTGATGAAAACGTTCTGTTTTTTATCACTGAAATCAGCCGCAGCTGAGAAGGCTTGTTGCCTTCGTCGTAGAGCTCTCAGAGATATTTCCAACGGGATGTTGTGCGCCGCATAACTGCTTACGGATCACAAGTTATGGGCTCCGGAGCTATGGATACCCGGTCACAAGCCCCACGCCCTCAGTTTGCTGGCCCAGCCTCTACGCGAAGCAAAGTTGTCTTTGCCCAAGATGCTGTGGGACTCGATAACAGAAAGGTGACAGATAAAGCTTCTTGGCAATCCTAAACTGGGCAAAAAAACAAAACGAAAAGGGGGGTGCAACATGAGGACTTCCCAAGGGGTCTCTCATCATAGTACTACTCTCACCCAAGCACGCTTATCTACGGAGTTCTTATGGGATCCGGTGCATTACAGCTGGTATGATCGTACCCAACATGTTGAGGGTGTAAAGCCCTTACGTGTTGTCCTTTTTGCTGCTCACGACGAATGCTCCGGGAAGAAGAAAATACACAAAAAGAAGAAAAGTGGCCCAAAACTGATGAAAACATACAATTTTGGGCTGTGAAAATAGGTGCATCCGAGCAAGCTTGTTGCCCCCGTCGTAGTTCTCTCAGAGAACTTTCTAATGGTATGTTGTGCGCTGCATAACTCCTTACAGATCAAAAGTTATGGGCTGCGTAGCGACGGAGACATGGTCACAGGCCCCACACAGTTGGTTTGCTGGCCCAGCCTCTATGCAAATCGAAGTTGTCTTGCCCAAGATCCTGTGGGATTCGATAATAGAAATGTGACGTATAAAGCATCTTGGCAAATTTGAATAGGGCAAAAAACAAAACGAAAAGTGGGGTGCAACACGGGGACTTCCGAATGGGTCACCCATACTAGAACTACTCTCACCTAAGCACACTTAACTTGGGAGTTCTGATTTGATCCGGTGCATTACTGCTGGTATGATCGCACTTGTCATGTTGAAGGCGCAAATCCCTTTTTTGTCGTCCTTTTCGCGGCTCAAGAAGAACGATCCGGGATGAAGAAACTGTGCAAAAAGAAGAAAAATGGCCCAAAACTGATGAAAACGTTCGATTTTAGGCTCCGAAAAAAGGCGCAGCCGAGCAGGTCTGCTGCCACCGTCGTAGAGTAGCTTTTAAACGGTACGCTGTGCGCCGTATAACTCCTTACTGATCAAAAGTTATGGGTGCCAGAATAACGGAGACCTGGTCACAGGCTCCACGCCCTCGGTTTATATGCCCAGCCTCTACATGAAGTGAAGTTGTCTTATCCAAGATGCTGTGGGTCTCGATAATAGAAATGTGACGGATAAAGCATCTTGGCATGCCTGAACAGGGCAAAAAAAGAAAACGAAAAGTGGGAGGCAACACGTGGACTTCCTAAGGGGTCACAGATCCTAGTACTACTCTCGCCCATGGACGCTTAAGTTCGGAGTTCTAATGGGATTCGGTGCATTACTGATGGTATGATCGCACCCGTCATGTTGAGGGCGCAAAGCCCTTATGTGTTGTCCGTTTCGCGGCTCACGACAAACGATCTGTGATGAAGAAACTACGCAAAAAGAAGAAAAGTGGCCCAAAATTGATGAGAATGTTCAATTTTGGGCTCCAAAATTACGCACAGCCAAGCAGGCTTGCTGCCCCCGTCGTTGAGCTCTCGGAGAGCTTTCCAACAGTATGCTGTACGCTGCATAACTCCTTACAGATCAAAAGTTAGAGGCATTGGAATGACGGAGACCTGGTCATAGGCCCTACACCTTCGGTTTGCGGGCCCAGCCTCTATGCGAAGCGAAATTATCTAGCCCAAGATACCGTGGGACTCGATAATAGAAATGTGACGGATAAAACATCTTGGCAAGCCTGAACAGGGCAAAAAATAAAAATGAAAAGGGGGGTGCAATAAGAGGACTTCCTAAGGGATCACTAATCCTAGTACTACTCTCGCCCAAGCACGCTTAACTTCAGAGTTCTTATGGGATACGGTGCATTAGTGCTGGTATGATTGCAACTGTCATGTTGAGGGTGCAAAGCCCTTATGTTCTGTCCTTTTTGCGGCTCACGATAAATGATCCGGGATGATGAAACAGAGCAAAAAGAAGACAAATTGCCCGAAACAGATGAAACCGTTCGATTACGGGCACTGAAAATAGGTGCAGCCAAGTAGGCTGGCTGCCTTCGTCGTAGAACTCTCGGAGAGCTTTCTAACTGTATGTTGTTCGCCGTATAACTCCTTACGGTTAAAAAGTTATGGGCACCAGAGCGACTGACACCTGGTCACAGGCCCTAAGCCCTCGGTTTGTGGGCCCAGCCTTTACCCGAAGCGAAGTAGTCTTGCCCAAGATACCATGGGACTCGATAACAGAAATGTGACGGTTAAAGCATCTTGGCAATCTTGAACGGGGCAAAAAAACAAAACGAAAATAGGGTGCAACACGAGTAATTCCCAAGGGGTCACCTATCCTAGTACTACTCTCGCCCAAGCATGCTTAACTTCGGAGTTCTAATGGGATCCGGTGCATTAGTGCTGATATGATAGCACCCGTCATGTTGAGGGCGCAAAGCCCTTATGTGTTGCCCTTTATGCGGCTCACGACGAACGGTCCGGGATGAAGAAACATTGTAAAAAGAAGAAAAGTTGCCGAAACTGATGAAAACGTTCGATTTTTGGCCCCAAAACTGGGCGTAGCCAAGCAGGCTAGCTACCCCGTCGTAGAGCTCTCGGAGAGCTTTCCAACGGTATGCTGTACACTACATAACTTCTTACGGATCAAAAGTGTAGGGCACTGGAGTGACGGAGACCTGGTCACAGGTCCCACGCCCTTGGTTTGCGGGCCCAGCCTCTACGCGAAGCGATGTTGTCTTACCCAAGATGCCGTGAGATTCAATAATAGAAATGTGATGGATAAAGTATCTAGGCAAGCCTGAACGGGCCAAAAAAACAAAACGAATATAGGGGGCCAACACGAGGACTTCCCCGGGGGTCTCCCATCCTAGTACTACTCTAGCCCAAGCATGATTAACTTCAGAGTTTGATGGGATCCAGTGCAATATTGCTGGTATGATCGCATCTGTCATTTTGAGGACAAAAAGCCCTTTTGTGTCGTCCTTTTCTTGGCTCACGACGAACAATCCAGGATGAACAAACAGCACAAAAAAAAAAAAAATTGGCCTGAAACTGATAAAAATGTTTGATTTTGAGCTCCAAAAATGTGTGCAGCCGAGCAGGCTCGCTGGCCCATTGTAGGGTTCTCGGAGAGCTTTCGAACGATATACTGTGCACCACAAAATACCTTATAAATCAAAAGTTTTAGGCATCGTAGCGACGAAGACCTGGTCACTAGCCCCACGCCCTCAATTTGCAAGCCCAGCCTCTACGGGAAGCGAAGTAGTCTTGCCCAAGATGCTGTGGGACACAATAATAGAAATGTGACGGATAAAGCATATTGGCAAGCCAGAACGGGGCAAAAAAACAAAACGAAAAGGGAGGTGCAACACGTGGACTTCCTAGGGGGCTACCCATCCTAGTACTACTCTCGCCTAAGCACGGTTCACTTCGGAGTTCTGATGGGATCTGGTACATTAGTAATAATATGATCACACCCGTCATGTTGAGGGCTTAAATTCCTTTTGTGTCGTCCTTTACGCGGCTCACGACGAACGATCTGGGACGAAGAAATAGCACAAAAAGAAGAATAGTGGCCCGAAACTAATGAAAACTTTTGATTTTGGGCTCTAAAAATAGGCACAGCACAGAAAACTTTGTTGCCCCCGTCGTAGAGCTCTAGGAGAGCTTTCCAACGGTATGCTGTGCTGCCACATAAATCCTTATGGATCAAAAGTTATAGGCACCAGAGCGACGGAGACCTTGTCACAGGGCCCACGCCCTCGGTTTACGGACCCAGCCTCTACGCGAAGCGAAGTAGTCTTGCCCAAGATGTCGTGGGACTCGATAATAGAAATGTGTCGGATAAAGCATCTTGGCAATCCTGAACGGGCCAGAAAAATTACACGTAAAGTTGGGTGCAACACGAGGACTTCGTAGGGGGTTTCCCATTCTAGTACTACTCTCGCCCAAGCACGCTTAACTTCGGAATTCTTATGGGATCTGGTGCATTAGTGCTGGTATTATGGCACTTGTCATGTTGAGGGCGCAAAGCCTTTATGTGTTGTCATTTTCGCAGCTTACGACGAACGATCCGGGATGATAAAACATCACAAAAAGAAGAAAAGTGGCCCAAAATTGATGAAAACGTACGATTTTAGGCACCAAAAAAAGGCACAACCCAAAAAACGTTACTGCAGACATCGTAGAGCTCTCGGAGAGCTTTCCAACGGTATGCTGTGTGCTGCATAACTCGTTACGGATCAAAAGTTTTGGGCACCGGAGCGATGGAGACCATGTAACATGCCCTACGCCCTCGGTTTGCTGGCCCAGCCTCTACGCGAAGTGAAGTTGCCTTGGCCAAGATGCTGTGGGACTCGAGAATAGACATGTGATGGTAAAAACATCTTGGCAAGCCTGAACAATGCACAAAAACAAAATGAAAAGGGGTGGTGCAACACGAGGACTTCCCAATGGGTCTCCCATCCTAGTACTACTCTCGCCCAACCACGCTTAACTTAGGAGTTCTGATGGGATCTGGTGCATTAGTGCTAGTATGATCGCACCTATCATGCTGAGTGCATAAATCCCTAATATGTTGTCCTTTTCGCGACTCACGACGAACGATCCAGGATGAAAAAACAACACAAAAATAATAAAAGTGGCCTAAAACTGATGAAAATATTTGATTTTGGGCTCCGAAAATAGGCACAGCCAAGCAGGCTTATTACACCCGTGTAGAGCTCTCGGAGAGCTTTTCAACAATATGTTGTGCGCCACATAACTCGTTACGGATCAAAATATATGGGCACCAGATTGACGGGGAGTTAGTCACAAGCCCCACGCCCTCGGTTTGCGTGCCCAGCATCTACGCGATGCGAAGTTGTCTAGCCTAAGATGCTGTGGGACTCGATAATAGAAATGTGACGGATAAAGCATCTTGGCAAGCCTGAACGGGGCAAAAAAAAATGAAAAGGGGGTATAACACGTTGACTTCCTAGGGGTCACCCATCCTAGTACTACTCTCACCCAAGCACGCTTAACTTTGGAGTTCTGATAGGATCCGGTGAATTAGTGTTGGTATGATAGCACCCATGATGTTGAGGGCGCAAAGCCCTTATGTGTCATCATTTTCGCGGCTCATGAAGAACGATCCGAGATGAAAAAATAGTGCAGAAAGAAGAAAAGTAACCCGAAACAGATGAAAACGTTCAATGTTGGGTTCCGAAAATAGGCACAGCTCAGTAGGCTTGCTGCCCCCATCGTAGAGCTCTTAGAGAGCTTTCTAACGGTTTACGGTGTGCTGTATAACTCCTTACGGATCAAAAGTTATGGGCACTGGAGTGACGCAGACCAGGTCACAGGCCCCACATCGTCGGTTTGCGGGCCCAGCCTCTACGCTAAGTGAAGTTGTCTTGCCCAAGATGCCATGGGACTCGATAATAGAAATATGACGGATAAAGCATCTTGGCAAGCCTAAACGGGGGAAAAAAACAAAACAAAAAAGGGGGTGCAACACGTGGACTTCCCAGGGGGTCACCCATCCTAGTACTACTCTCACCCAAACATGCATAACTTCGGAGTTCTGATTTGATCTGGAGCATTACTGTTGTATGATCGCACCCGACATGTTGAGGGCGCAAAGCCCTTATGTGTTGTCCTTTTCGCAGCTCACGACGAAAGATCCGGGATGAAGAAACTACGCAAAAAAAAGAAAAGTGGCCCAAAACTGATAAAAATGTACGATTTTGGGCTCCAAAAATAGGCGCAGTCGAGCAGACTTGTAGCCCCTATCGTAGAGCTCTCGGAGAGCTTTCCAACGGTATGCTTCACGCTGTATAACTCCTTACTGGTCAAAAATTATGTGTACTGGAGCAACGGTGACCTGGTCACATGCCCCACGATGTTGGTTTGCGGGCCCAGCCTCTATGCAAAGCGAAGTTGTCTTGCTCTAGATGCCGTGGTACTCGATAATAGAAATGTGACGGATAAACCATCTTGGCAAACCTGAACTAGGCAAAAAAACAAAACGAAAAGTGGGGTGCAAACGAGGACTTCCAAGGGGGTCACCCATCTTAGTACTACTCTCGCCCAAGCATGCTTAACTTCGGAATTCTGATTGGATCCGGTGCATTACTGCTGGTATGATGGCAAACGTCATGTTGACGACGCCAAGCCCTTTTGTGTAGTCATTTTTGTGGCTCACGACGAAGGATACGGGATGAAAAAATAGCACAAAAAGAAGAAAAGTGGCCCGATACTAAAGAAAATGTTTGATTTTGGGCTCTGAAAATTGGCGTAGGTGAACAGGCTTGTTGTCCCAGTCATAGAGCTTTTGGAGAGCTTTCCAATGGTATGTTGTGCGTCGCAAAACTCATTATGGATCAAACGTTATGGGCACTGTAGTGACGGAGACCTGGTCACAAGCCCCATGCCCTCGGTTTACGTGCCCAGCCTATTCGCGAATCGGAGTTGTCTTACCCAAGATGTTGTAGGACTCGATAATAGAAATGTGACAGATAAAGCATCTTGGCAAGCCTAAACGGGACAAAAAAAGAAAACAAAAAGTGGGATGCAGCACGTGGACTTCCTAGGGAGTCACCCATCTTGGTACTACTCTCGCCCAAGCACGCTTAACTTCGGAGTTCTGATGGGATCCGGTGCATTATTGCTGGTATGATCGCACCTGTCATGAAGAAAGCGTAACGCCCTTACGTGTTGTCCTTTTCGCAGCTCACGACGAATGATCCGGGATAAAAAAACTATGCAAAAAGAAGAAAAGTGGCCCAAAATGATAAAGATGTACGATTTTGGGCTCTGAAAATAGGAGCAGCTGAGTAGACTTGACTGCCTTTATCGTAGAGCTCTCGGAGAGCTTTCTAATGGTATACTGTGTGCCGCATAACTCCTTACCGATCAAAAGTTATGGGCACTAGAGTAACGGAGACCTGGTCACAGGCCCCACTCTCTCGGTTTGCAAGCGTAGCCTCTACGCGAAGAGAAGCTGTCTTGTCGAAGATAACGAGGGACTCGATAATAGAAATGTGACGGATAAAGGATCTTGGCAAGATAGAAAATGGCAGAAAAATAAAACGAAAAGGGGGGTGCAACACGAGGACTTCCCAGAGGGTCTCAATTCCTAGTACTACTCTCGCCAAAGCACGCTTAACTTCAGAGTTTGGATGGGATCCGATGCACTAGTGCTGGTATGATCGCACCCGTTATGTTGAGGGCGCTAAGCCCGTATGTGTTGACCTTTTCGCAGCGCACGATGAACGATCTGGGATGAAGAAACATCGCAAAAGGAGGAAAAGTGGGCCAAAACTGAGGAAAACGTACTATTTTTGCCTCCTAAAATAGACACCGACGAGCAAACTTGCTGCCCCCGTCATAGGGCTCTCAGAGAGCTTTCCAACGGTATGTTGTGCCCCGCCTAACTCCTTACCCATCCAAAGTTATGGGCACTGGAGCGACGGAGACTTGGTCAAAGGCCCCACGCCTTGGGTTTGTGGGTCCAGCCTCTACGCGAAGCGAACTTGTCTTGTCCAAGATGCCGTTGGACTTGACATTAAAAATGTGATGGATAAAGCATCTTGGCAAGCCTGAATGTGGCAAAACCACAAAACGAAAAGAGGGGTACAACACGAGGACTTCCCTGGGGTCACCTATCCTTGTACTACTCCCTCCTAAGCATTCGTAGTTCTAATGGGATCCAGTGCATTAGTGCTTGTATGATCACACTCGTCATGTTGAGGGCGCAAAGCCCTTATGTGTCGTACTTTTCGCGACTCATGACGAACGATCCGGGATGAAGAATCAGAGAAAAAAGAAAAAAAGTAGCCCGAAACTGCTAAAAACATTTGATTTTGGGCTCCTTAAATAGGCGTGGAAGAGCAAGCTTGTTGCCCCGTCGTAGAACTCTCGGAGAGCTTTCGAACGGTATGTTGTCAGCCATATAACTCCTTGTGGATCAAAAGTTGAAGGCACCAGAGCGACGGAGACCTGGTCACAGGCCTTACGCCCTCGATTTGCGAGCGCTGCCTCTACGTGAAGCGAAGTAGTCTTGCCAAAGATACTGTGGGACTCAATAATAGAAATATGATGGATAAAACATCTAGGCAATCCCGAACAGGGCAAAAAAATAAAACGAAAAGGGGGGTGTAGCACGAGGACTTCCCTTGGGGTCTCCCATCCTAGTACTACTCTCGTCCAAGCACGCTTAACTTTGAAGTTATGAAGGGATCCGGTGCATCAGTGTTGGTATGATCGCACCTATCATTTTGAGGGCACAAAGCCCTTATGTGTTGTCCTTTTCATGGCTCACGACAAATGATCTGGGACAAAGAAGCAGCACAAAAAGAAGAAAAATAGCCCGGAACTGATGGAAACATACGATTTTGGGCTACGAAAATAGGCGCAGCCCACAAAACATTGATGCTCCCATCGTAGAGTTCTTAGAGAGCTTTCTAACGGTATGCTGCGCGCCGCATAACTCCTTACGGATCAAAAGTTATGTGCACCGGAGCGACAGAGACTTGATCACAGGCCCCACGCCCTCGGTTTATGGGCCCAGCCTCTACGCGAAGCGAAGTTGTCTTGTCTAAGATGCCATAGGACTAGATAATAGAAATGTGAGGGATAAAGTATCTTGGCAAGCCTGAACAGGGCAAGAAAACAAAACAAAAAGGGCGGTGCAACATGAGGACTTCCAAGGGTGTCACCCATGCTAGTACAACTTTCGCCCACCTCTCTTAGCTTCAGAGTTGAGATGGGATCCGGTGCATTGGTGTTGATATGATCTCACCCGTCATGTTGAGGGCGTCATGCACTTATGTGTCGACCTTTTCGCGACTCACGATGAACGATTCGAGATGAAGAAACAGAGCAAAAAGAAGAAAACTGGCCCGAAACTGTTGAAATTGTTCAATTTTGGACTCCGAAATTAGGCGTGGCAGAGCAGGCTTGCTGCCCCTATCGGAGAGCTTTCCAACGATATGTTGTGCACCGCATAACTCCTTATGGATCAAAAGTTATAGGCATCGGAGCGACGGAGACTTGATCACAGGCCCTACGCCCTCAGTTTACGGGGCCAGCCTCAACGCGAAGTGAAGTAGTCTTGCCCAAGATGCCGTTGGACTTGATAATAGAAATGTGAAGGATAAAGCATCGTGGCAATGTTGAACGGGGCAGAAAAATAAAACGAAAATGGGGGTGCGACACGAGGACTTCCCAGAGGGTCTCCTATCCTAGTACTAATCTCACCCAAGCACGCTTAACTTCGGAGTTCTGATGGGATCCGATGCAAAAGTGCTAGTATGATTGCACCCGTCATGTTAAGGGCACAAAGCCCTTATGTGTTGTCCTTTTTGCGGCTCACGACGAACGATCCGGGACGAAGAAACAACGCAAAAAGAAGAAACGCGGCCCAAAACTGATGAAAAGGTAACGATTTTGGGCTCCGAAAATAGGCGCAGCCCAGAAAACTTTGCTGCTCCCGTTGTAGGGTTCTCGGAGAGCTTTTCAACGGTATGCTGTGCGCCATATAACTCCTTACGGATCAAAATTTGTGGGCCTTGGAGTGATGGAGACCTGGCCATAGGCCCCATGCCCTAGGTTTGCGGACCCAGCCTCTGCACGAAGCGAAGTGTCTAGCCCAAAATGCCATAGGACTCGATAATAAAAATGTGACGGATAAAGCATGTTGGCAAGTCTGAACGAGGCAAAAAAAACAAAACGAAAAGGGGGGTGCAACATGAGGACTTCCCAAGGGGTCACCCATCCTAGTACTACTCTGGCCAAAGCACGTTTAACTTTGGAGTTCTGATGGGATCCGGTGCATTAGTGCTGGTATGATCGCACCCATCATGTTGAAGGCACAAAGACTTTATGTGTTGTGCTTTTTGTGGCTCATGACGAATGATCCGGGATGAAGAAACTACACAACAAAAAGAAAAGTGGCTCGAAACTGAAAAAAATGTACGATTTTTGGCTAGGAAAATAGGCGTAGCCTAGAAAACATTGTTGCCGCCGTCATAGAGCTCTTTGAGAGCTTTCCAACGATATGTTGTGCGATGCATAACTCCTTACGGATCAAATGTTATCGGTACTTGAGCGACGGAGACCCAGTCATAGGCCTCACGCCCTCAGTTTGCGAGCCCAGCTTCTACGCAAAGTGAAGTAGTCTTGCCCAAGATACTGTGAAACCCCACTTTCCTGCTTATCTCGTTTTACGTGTTATACCTCGTTTTGCGTGCATATATTCTGTTTATGTGCTATAGGACCTAGAAAGTTATAATTTTAATGTCAATACTCCTAATACGTGCTAATTGTGCATTCATGAAATTTTTATCAAAAACGGAGTCAGAAATTTTATCGTCGATTTTCAGTGAATAGTATTTTCGAAACACGTCCGCTAAAATTTTGAAACTGGTCTTTTTAACCCTTCTAGACCTAGTCCACGGACTTTAATAGACCTGTGTTTGATGAAAACGGTTTTAAAATCGGCTTAAGAATTTATTAGGGTTTTTACACCGACTTTTGCGAAAATCGAGTTTTAAGCCGACTCGGGTGAAATTGTTGGATTGTAAAACTTCTTGTCACCTAAAAATAATCCACTTGAGATATCTTGGGGGTTGCATAATTATTTTTAACTTGGTGAGCAATAAAATGCAATTAAAGTCATTAAAAACACAAAAATACTAATTAAAACTAACTTTGACTTTGCATTTTTTTAATTGACCAAGCTTTTAAATACTTCTTGTCATCAACACACACTCACACAACACAAAACACACTCCACAAACACACACAAGGCCGAGAGGTTGAGGGAGAAAAAGAAAGAGAAAAACTCAACCTTTTCAATCAATTTTTCAAAGAAAAACTTGGTTTTTGTCCGTGAAACTTCGCACCGACTTGGATTCTGCTTGTTGGGCACGTATAGCACGCATTCCTAGGCTTGTATCGCATCAAAGGTGAGAGAAAAATTCTAGATCTCAAAATGTCATTTTTATGTTTTTGCTCATAAATGAAAATTTAACCGTTAGAATTGAAATCTGAAGATAGATTATTGCTCCTTGCATGCTAGGGATCGTTATATACTAATACTACGAATTTCTGTCGGATGTAGCATAATTTTTATTTTTCGGGTATTTAATTTTGATTAAAATGTTCAAAGTTGAATTAAATGAGTTGTGTTGATCAAAATCGATTGCCGTCAATTTCTAAATACTTGATAATTACGTGTTAGCGCTGTTGTAATGCCGAATTTTTGATTACATTGTTCGTGTGAAATCCAAAAAATCCAGCCATGATATCTTAGGGTTTTAGGGTCATCGGGCATGATTTGGAGGTGTTATGGTGGATTTCCGAGAGGGCTAATGTAGTAGGTTGAATGGGTGAGTGATAGGAACTGATTTGGCAATGTTTGGATTAGTAGATTGTAAGTTATGAATTTTAGAAGTTTAGGTTGTCATTCTTTAATTTCTTGAACGATGCCTTTAGATGGTTGGGTAGTGTTCGAGTGATGAATGGTGAGTTGTTGATGAGTAATTTAGAGTTTAATTATGTATATTATGCATGTCCAGTTAGATGGCCTACTTTGTCATCTAACTACGTTGTTTGTTGTTTAATTTAATATTGATGTTATATTGATGTTATTGATTGATTATTATTGAGTTCGGGAATCGGGCACTTTCGTTGCTGATCTCCCAATTGATTGATTGATGATTGATTGATGATTGATGATTATGGAGTCTTGGTATGTATGTGCCACATCTCAGGCAGCGTCGGGCTGTCGGGTTGATAACGGCATGACTACCAGAGGCTACCCGCAGCTCGCATGACGGAGGTGTCATGGAGGGAGAGGCTAGTGAGGTACCTCGGGTGCGTGGGTAATGGGGAGTTATAAGAAGAACGGTTGAGATCATCATGGCGTTTGGAGCTACACCAAATAGAGTATCCTTTAATGAATGGTTATATAGTTATGTGATGATAATGTTATTATTGTTGTTGTGTGTTTACTTGCTCAAAGGACTAAATCCAAGGAGCGTAGTGAATACTGTCGAGATCTATCGGATCCTCACTAGGCTTATGTATATAAGCTCACTCTCTATTATTGCATGCTTACAGGTGTTGCAGAGCCGGATTACGGGTACGTGCCTCCTGAGGAGGAAAATGTGCCTTACGTGGACGAGTCATATGTTCCCGAGTCTTATCCATGATTATATGTTGTTTAATGTCATGTATATTAGCTTAATAGACTTTTATATGCTTTGTGGTTCTTATTGTAATAGATGTTGAAAGATGATGATCCAAACGATGTTAACTTAGTGGCTTTCTTTTGTCTATGGTTAAGTTGTAGTTGTGTCTCAACTTATTTTTGAAATGTATGATAAGGTTGAGGTATTGTATGTCATGTTGGAACGGAGGCGTATAACGAGGATGGTTTATTGTATAATATGGTTGTGTTGTATGTTGTTGTTTGTATTGAGGAATTGCTGGATGTATGATGTTTTATGAGGTTGGTTTAGAACCTCGGAAATCTATTTACTGTCGTTATGCCGCCGAAATTCCGTTGCATCCTGACTGATTGTAGGTGGGGTCGAGTTGGGGCGTGACATTTAAGTGGTATCAGAGCGCATGCTTAGTTGTCAACGGGGGTATTCTCGGAATGTGGGTAATGGTCTTAGCATGAAATATGTGTGAAAAGAAAGAAAAGTGAATTATGTATTGATATGACTAAATGATTAAGTGATTATGTGATTTAAGTGCTTATGTGATTATGTGAACAATTTGCTTATGTGATTGAAACTTATGTGATTTATGTGCTTTATATGAGTTTGTTGTTTATGTGTTAAAAGTTGTATATAATCTGTTTATGTGCTATAATCTGTGCTAACTCTTTGATTAGTACGATGGCCGGTAGACCAAGGACTCGTGGTAGGCCCGAGATTGTAGATGAGGTTCCTGGTAATGTGGCACAGAGCAGTGATAGGGGTGATGGCAGGTTAGGGGCAGCAATGGATCGGATTGCAGATTTGATGGCTGGGCAGGCCCAGTTGTTCGCAGGTCAGCCTGTTCAGACTCAGGCGTTGCAGGCTCAGATACAGAATATACAGGGTGGTAATCACGGTCGAGGTACTATGAAGGAGTTTCTGGGGTACTATCCTCCTAGATTTCAGGGAGAGCCTGATGATAGGAAGGCCGAGTCGTGGATTAGTAAGTTAGAGAAAATTTTTGATTCTCTCGGGTACACTGATGAGAGAAAGGTGACTTGTGCTGTCTATTTGCTTAATGATGAGGCAGAGGAATGGTGGCGCACTGTGAGAGCCAGTTGGGAGACCCGGGGTGTTCCGTATGTTTGGGATACCTTTCTGACTGCTTTTAGGGATAAGTATGTCCCGAGGGTTGCACGGGAGAGGAGAGAGGCTGAGTTCTTGTCCTTGGTACAGGGGGATTCTACTGTGGCTCAGTATGAGGCTACATTCACTAGGTTGTCCCGGTATGCACCGGAGTTTGTAGCTGTGGAGGAGAGGAAGACCCGTAGATTTATGTTGGGATTGAGGCCCGAGATTCAGGATGCAATGGCTCTGAATCGTTATGATATCTTCACTGAGGCTTTTGATGTAGCTTCTAGGTTAGAGAAGAGGAAAGGGGATCAGATTGTCTCCAGTCAGCCTAGTAAGAGGCCGTATCAGCCACAGGGCTAGCAGGTTATATATAGGCCTCCAGTACAGCAGGTTGTCTACAGGCCACCAACCCAGCAAGGTTCTTATAGGCCACAGGGTCAGCAGAGTTACTATCGGCCTCGGTTTCAGCAGAGGCCATATCAGGTTCAGACTCAGTATAGGCCAGCGCAGTCTCAGGGTCAGTACAGGCCTAGCGTGGTGAGACCTCAGCAGCAGGCTGTATCAGCTGCTTCTTCAGCTTCTGGTTCTTCTAGGGGCAGTTTAGTGTCACATCATCGCAGTGTAATTACTGCAAGCGCCCAGGGCATGTGGAGTCCGACTGCAGGGTAAAGGCAGGGACATGTTTGGGTTGTGGTAGCATCGAGCATAGGGCGAAGGATTGCCCTAGATATGCGAGGACTGAGGGTCGGGCAGCGACTCAGGGTTACCAGGGTAGGCCTACAGGCAGTGTACCACAGCAGCAGCGGGTTCAGGCTCGGGCTTACGCAGTTGATATGGAGGAGATGCCTGAGGAGACTGCAGTTGTGGAAGGTAACTTCCTTATACTTGATCAACTTGTTAAAGTGTTGATTGATTCTGGTGCTACGCATTCTTTCATTACTCCTGCTTGTGTGCAACGTGTTAAATTGCAACCTGAAAGATTGCCTTATGTGGTTGAGATTAGTACCTCTTTGACTGATAAGTATATTACTGGCTTAGTATGTAAGGATTGTATAATACATGTTAAGGGGCATAATTTTCCTTCGGACCTTATTTTATTTCCTATCCGGGGGTATGATGTTATTCTGGGTATGGATTGGCTTTCTAAGTATGATGCCCAGTTGAACTGTAGAACCAAGGTAGTATAGTTTCGTTTGCCAGATCAGCCAGTAGTAGAAGTAGCGGGTAACCGGGGTACTAAGACGAGTTTTCTTATTTTACCAACTAAGGCGGTTAAGTTGGTGAGTAAGGGGTGTTCGGGTTATCTAGCTTATTTGATCAACAAGCCATCTGATAAGCTACAGCTAGAGGAAGTCCCTATTATCCGGGAATATCCTAATGTATTTCCCGAGGAGTTGCCAGGATTGCCGCCAGAGAGGGATATAGAGTTTGTGATTAATCTTGTTCCCGGTACTCAACCTATTTCTAAATCGGCGTACCGGATGGCACCAGCTGAGTTGAAGGAGTTGAAGACTCAGTTACAGGAGTTATTGAAGAAAGGATTCATTCAGCAGAGTTGTTCAGCTTGGGGAGCTCCAGTCTTATTTGTGAAGAAGAAGGATGGTACTTTGAGATTGTGTATTGATTACTGTGGTTTGAATCAGGTGACCATCAAGAATAAATATCCTTTGCCACTGATTGATGAGTTGTTTGATCAACTTCAGGGAGCCAAAGTCTATTCTAAATTTGATTTGAGGCAGGGGTATTATCAGCTTTGGATTCGCACGGAGGATGTTCCGAAGTCTGCCTTCAGGACTCGGTACGGGCATTATGAGTTTGTTGTTATGCCCTTTGGTTTGACTAATGCACCGGCAGCATTCATGGATCTTATGCATCGAGTCTTTCAGCCGTACTTGGACCAGTTCGTGGTGATTTTTATTGATGATATCTTGGTCTATTCTAAATCTGAATCGGAGCACGAGCAACATCTACGGCTTGTATTAGAGAAGTTGCAGGAGCATCAGTTGTTTGCCAAGTTCAGCAAATGTGAATTTTGGCTGCAACGGATTTCTTTTCTTGGCCATGTTATTACACAGAGCGGTATTTCCGTAGATCCCACTAAGATTGAATCGGTGATGTCTTGGAAGCCGCCAGAGAGTGTTACTGATGTCCGTATTTTTCTTGGCATGGCGGGTTATTACCGTAGGTTTGTCAAGGACTTCTCAAAGATTGCGGGGCCACTATCTAAGTTGACTCAGAAACGGACTATCTTTAATTGGGACGAGAAGTGTGAGAGTGGATTTCAGGAGTTGAAAAAGAGGTTAACTACCGCTCCAGTACTTGCTCTACCAGAGGGGATCGATAATATGGTCATTTACAGCGATGCATCCAAGGAGGGCTTGGGATGTGTTCTTATGCAGGATGGCCGAGTTATTGCCTATGCTTCTCGAAAGTTGAAGCCTTATGAAGAAAATTATCCGACTCATGATCTTGAGTTGGCAACAGTTGTCTTTGCACTCAAGAAGTGGCGTCATTATCTGTGGGGAAGTAAGTTTGAAATTTTCACTGATCATAAGAGTCTTAAGTACTTATTCTCACAGAAGGAGTTGAATATGCGCCAGCGGAGGTGGATGGAGCTTCTTGGAGATTATAATTGTTCTATCAATTATCTGCCTGGAAAGGCAAATGTTGTGGCAGATGCTCTCAGCCGGAAGGCTAGTATTTCTTGTTTGGCTGTCAAGAAGTGGGAGGTTCTTGAGGAGTTTAGTTATTGGAGACCAGAGTTCACTCAGGTTGGGGTGATGTGTTCACATCTCCGTATTCAGCCTTTATTATTGTCTCAGATCAGGGAAGCTCAGCAACTTGATGTTAAACTTCAGAAGATCAAGGATCAGATCACGGATGATCAGTCTGACTTCAAACTGCATGAGGACGGTATTCTTCGCTTTCAGAACAGGGTTTGTGTTCCCGATGAACCGGGCTTGAGGTGAGGTATTCTGGAGGAAGCTCATAATTCTAAATATACTATTCATCCCGGTGGAACCAAGATGTATTGGGATTTGAAGCAACATTACTGGTGGAACAACATGAAGAGAGAGGTTGCTCAGTTTGTATCTAGATGTTTGACTTGTCAAAGAGTGAAAGCCGAGCACCACCGACCAGCAGGTTTGCTTCAGCCGTTGGCTATACCAGAGTGGAAATGGGAGCATATTACGATGGACTTCGTCACTGGTTTGCCTAGATCACCGAGGGGTAATGATGCAGTTTGGGTTGTCGTGGATCGTTTGACGAAGACAGCTCATTTTATTGCAATGAGGATGGGAGATGAGGTTACAAAGTTGACGGACCTCTATCTGGATCAGATTGTTAGACTTCACGGTATTCCATCTAGTATTGTCTCTGATCGAGATCCTCGATTTACTTCTCGTTTGTGGGAGAAACTTCAGGAGACCTTAGGTACTCAGTTAACTTCAGCAC
Source organism: Ehretia macrophylla (assembly GCA_037974665.1). Lineage (NCBI taxonomy): Eukaryota > Viridiplantae > Streptophyta > Magnoliopsida > Boraginales > Ehretiaceae > Ehretia > Ehretia macrophylla. The sequence goes on along the minus strand of CM075777.1, from coordinate 37,875,939 downwards.
AGCGTATCATCCACAGACCGACGGTCAGTCTGAGCGGACTATTCAGATTCTGGAAGATATGCTTAGGGCTTGTGTTCTGGACTTTGGGAAGAACTGGGAGAAACATCTACCACTTGCCGAGTTTGCCTATAACAATAGTTATCAAGCTACTATTGGAATGGCACCTTTTCCAACTCTTTACGGTCGTAAGTGTCGTTCACCTTTGTATTGGGACGAGGTAGGAGAGATGAAGACTGTTGATCCGACTATTATGCCAGAATTTCTTGAGAAGATTGAAAATGTTCAGTTGATCAGGCAGAGAATGCTTACGGCGCAGAGTAGATTCAAGAGTTATGCTGACAAGCGTCGTCGGGACTTGGAGTTTGCAGTTGGAGATCGGGTTTTCTTGAGATTGTCTCCTCAAAAGGGGTTTGCTCGTTATGGTAAAGGTGGAAAGCTGAGTCCGAGATTTGTTGGACCGTTTGAGATTACTGGCAGGGTTGGTAAGTTGGCATATCGGTTGGCTTTACCGGAAAAATTCTCTAATGTCCACGATGTATTTCACGTGTCTAATTTGCGGAAATATAATCCAGATCCTTCTTATATTCTTGAGCCAGAGCCGTTACAGCTTCGAGAGAATTTGACTTATGATGAGCGTCCAATTCGTATTCTAGATCAGATGGACCGAGAGTTGAGGTCGAAGAGGATTCCGATGGTTAAGGTGTTGTGGAAGCATCACGGCATTGAGGAAGCTACGTGGGAGAGACAAGATCAGATGCAGCAGCAATACCCAGATCTATTGCGTACATCAAGTAAGAATTTCGAGGATGAAATTTCTATAAGGAGGAAAGAATGTGAAGCCCCACTTTCCTGCTTATCTCGTTTTACGTGCTATACCTCGTTTTGCGTGCATATGTTCTGTTTATGTGCTATAGGACCTAGAAAGTTATAATTTTGATGTCAATACTCTTAATACGTGCTAAATGTGCATTCATGAAATTTTCATAAAAAACGGAGTCAGAAATTTTATCGTCAATTTTTAGTGAATAGTGTTTTCGAAACACGTCTGCTAAAATTTTGAAACTGGTCTTTTTAACCCTTCTAGACCTAGTCCACGGACTTTAATAGACCTGTGTTTGATGAAAACGGTTTTAAAATCGGCTTAAGAATTTATTAGGGTTTTTGCACCGACTTTTGCGAAAATCGAGTTTTAAGCCGACTCGGGTGAAATTGTTGGATTGTAAAACTTCTTGTCACCTAAAAATAATCCACTTGAGATATCTTGGGGGTTGCATAATTATTTTTAACTTGGTGAGCAATAAAATGCAATTAAAGTCATTAAAAACACAAAAATACTAATTAAAACTAACTTTGACTTTGCATTTTTTTAATTGACCAAGCTTTTAAATACTTCTTGTCATCAACACACACTCACACAACACAAAACACACACAAGGCCGAGAGGTTGAGGGAGAAAAAGAAAGAGAAAAACTCAAGCTTTTCAATCAATTTTTCAAAGAAAAACTTGGTTTTTGTCCGTGAAACTTCGCACCGACTTGGATTCTGCTTGTTGGGCACGCATAGCACGCATTCCTAGGCTTGTATCGCATCAAAGGTGAGAGAAAAATTCTAGATCTCAAAATGTCATTTTTATGTTTTTGCTCATAAATGAAAATTTAACCGTTAGAATTGAAATCTGAAGATAGATTATTGCTCCTTGCATGCTAGGGATCGTTATATACTAATACTACGAATTTCTGTCAGATGTAGCATAATTTTTATTTTCCGGGTATTTAATTTTGATTAAAATGTTCAAAGTTGAATTAAATGAGTTGTGTTGATCGAAATCGATTGCCGTCGATTTCTAAATACTTGATAATTACGTGTTAGCGCTGTTGTAATGCCGAATTTTTGATTACATTGTTCGTGTGAAAATCCGGAAAATCCAGCCATGACATCTTAGGGTTTTAGGGTTATCGGGAATGATTTGGAGGTGTTATGGTGGATTTCCGAGAGGGCTAATGTAGTAGGTTGAATGGGTGAGTGAAAGGAATTGATTTGGCAATGTTTGGATTAGTAGCTTGTACGTTATCAATTTTTGAAGTTTAGGTTGTCATTCTTTAATTTCTTGAACGATGCCTTTAGATGGTTGGGTAGTGTTCGAGTGATGAATGGTGAGTTGTTGATGAGTAATTTAGAGTTTAATTATGTATATTATGCATGTCCGGTTAGATGGCCTACTTTGTCATCTAACTACGTTGTTTGTTGTTTAATTTAATATTGATGTTATATTGATGTTATTGATTGATTATTATTGAGTTCGGGAATCGGGCACTTTCGTTGCTGATCTCCCAATTGATTGATTGATGATTGATTGATGATTGATGATTATGGAGTCTTGGTATGTGTGTGCCACCTCTCGGGCAGCGTCGGGCTGTCGGGTTGATAACGGCATGACTGCCATAGGCTACCCCCAGCTCGCATGACGGAGGTGTCATGGAGGGAGGGGCTAGTGAGGTACCTCGGGTGCGTGAGTAATGGGGAGTTATAAGAAGAACGGTTGAGATCATCATGGCGTTTGGAGCTACACCAAATAGAGTATCCTTTAATGAATGGTTATATAGTTATGTGATAATAATGTTATTATTGTTGTTGTGTATTTACTTGCTCAAAGGACTAAATCCAAGGAGCGTAGTGAATACTGTCGAGATCTATCGGATCCTCCCTGGGCTTATGTATATAAGCTCACTCTCTATTATTGCATGCTTATAGGTGTTGCAGAGCCGGATTACGGGTACGTGCCTCCTGAGGAGGAAAATGTGCCTTACGTGGACGAGTCATATGTTCCCGAGTCTTATCCATGATTATATGTTGTTTAATGTCATGTATATTAGCTTAATAGACTTTTATATGCTTTGTGGTTCTTATTGTAATAGATGTTGAAAGATGATGATCCAAACGATGTTAACTTAGTGGCTTTCTTTTGTCTATGGTTAAGTTGTAGTTGTGTCTCAACTTATTTTTGAAATGTATGATAAGGTTGAGGTATTGTATGTCATGTTGGAACGGAGGCGTATAACGAGGATGGTTTATTGTATAATATGGTTGTGTTGTATGTTGTTGTTTGTATTGAGGAATTGCTGGATGTATGATGTTTTATGAGGTTGGTTTAGAACCTCAGAAATCTAGTTACTATTGTTATGCCGCCGAAATTACGTTGCGTCCTGACTGATTGTAGGTGGGGTCGAGTTGGGGCGTGACAGATACCGTGGGACTCGATAATAGAAATGTGACGGATAAAGCATCTTGGAAATCCTGAACGGGGCAAAAAATGAAACAAAAAGGGGGGTGCAATGCGAGGACATCCCCGAAGGTCTCCCATCCTAGTACTACTCTCGCCCAAGCACGCTTTACTTCGGAGTTTTGATGGGATCCGGTACATTAGTGATGGTATGATCGCACCCGTCATGTTAAGATCGCAAAGCCCTAATGTGTTGTCCTTTTCGCTACTCACGACGACCGATCCGAAAGAAGAAATAGCGCAAAAAGAAAAAAAGTGGCCCAAAATGGATGAAAACATACGATTTTGGGCTCCAAAAATATGCGCATCCTAGAAAAATTTGCTGCCGCTATTGTAGAGCTCTCGGAGAGCTTTCCAATGGTATGCTGAGCGCGACATAACTCCTTACAGATCAAAAGTTGTGGGCACCAAAGTGACGGAGACTTGGCCACAGGCCCCACGCCCTAGGTTTGTTGGCCCAGCCTCAACGCGAAGCGAAGTTGTCTTGCCCAATAAGTCGTGCGACTCGATAATAGAAATTTGATGGATAAAGCAACTTGGCAAGCCTGAACAGGGCAAAACAAGAAAACGAAAAGGGGGGTGCAACACGAGGACATCCGAGGGGTTCACTCATCCTAGTAGTACTCTCGCCCAAGAAAGCTTAACTTCGGAGTCCTGATGGGATCCGGTGCATTAGTGCTGGTATGTTCGTACCGGTCATGTTGAGGGCGCAAGGCCCATATGTGTTTTCCTTTTCGCGGCTCACGACGAACGATCTAGGATGAAGAAACAGCGTAAAAAGAAGAAAAGTGGCCCGAAACTAAAAAAATGTACAATATTAGGCTAGGAAAATAGGTACAGCCTAGAAAACATTGTTGCCGCCGTCGTAGATCTCTCAGAGAACTTTCCAACGGTATGTTGTGTGCCGCATAACTCCATAAGAATCAAATGTTATGGGCACAGGAGCAATGAAGACCTGGTCACAGGCCCCACGCCCTCGGTTTGCGGGCCAAGCCTCTACGCGAACCGAAGTAGTCTTGGCCAAGATGCCATGAGACTCAATTATAGAATTGTGACAGATAAAACATTTTTGCAATCCTGAACCAGGCAAACATACAAAAAGAAAAGGGGGTGCAACACGAGGACATCCTAAGGGGTCACCTATCCTAGTACTACTCTCGCCCAAGCACGCTTAACTTCAGAGTTCTGATGGGATTCGGTGCATTAGTACTAGTATGATCGCATCCGTCATGTTGAAGGTGCAAAGCGCTTATGTGTCATCCTTTTCGCGCCTCACGACGAACAATCAAGGATGAAAAAACAGCGCAAAAACTAGAAAATTGGCCAAAAATAGTTTGATTTTGGGCTCAGAAAATAGGCGCAATCGAGGAGGCTGGCTGCCCCCATCGTAGAACTCTCGGAGAGCTTTCCAACGGTATATTGTGCGCCGTATAACTCCTTACGGATCAAAAGTTATGGGCACTAGAGCGACGGAGACCTAGTCATAGGCTCAATGCCCTCGGTTTGCAGGCCCAGCCTCTACGTGAAGTAAAGTTGTCTTACCCAAGATGCAGTGGGACTCGATAATAGAAATGTGATGGATGAAGCATCTTGGCAATTGGCAATCACGATCGTGGCAAAAAAAACAAAACGAAAAGGGAGGTGCAACACTAGGACTTCCTAGGGGGTCACCCATCCGAGTACTACTCTTGCCCAAGCACGCTTCACTTCAGAGTTCTGATGGGATGCGGTGTATTAGTGCTGGTATGATCGCACCCGTCATGGTGAGGGCGCAAATTCCTTATATGTCCTTTTCGCGGCTCACGACGAACGATCCGGGATGAAGAAACAGCGCTAAAAGAAGAAAGGTAGAACAAACTTGATGAAAACGTTCGATTTTGTGCTACGAAAATACTCACAGACGAGCAGGCTTGGTACCCCCGTTGTAGAGCTTTTAGAGAGCTTTCCAACTATTTGATGTACGTCGAATAACACTTTACGAATCAAAAGTTATGGGCACTAGAGTGATAGAGACCTGGTCACTAGCCCCACGCCTTAGGTTTGCAGGCCCAGCCTCTATACGAAGCGAATTTGTCTTGCCCAAGATGACGTGGGACTCGATAATAGAAATGTGATGGATAAAGCAACTTGGCAAGCCTAAACGAGGCAAAAAAAGAAAACGAAAAAGAGGGTGCAACACGAGGATTTCCCAAGGGGTCACCCATCCTAGTACTACTCTCACCCAAGCACACTTAACTTCGGAGTTCTGATGGGATCCAGTGTGAAACCCCACTTATCTGCTTTAACTTGATTTACGTGCTTTGTCTCGTTTTACGTGCATATGACCAGTTTATGTGCTATATGGCCTAGAATGTTATAATTTTGATATCAATACTCCTAATACGTTCTAAATGTGCATTCATGAAATTTTCATCAAAAACGGAGTAAGAAATTTTATCGTCGAGTTTCAGTGAATAGTATTTTCGAAACACGTCCGCTAAAATTTTGAAACTGGTATTTTTAACCCTTCTAGAACTAGACCACGGACTTTAATAGACATGTGTTTGATGAAAACAGTTTTAAAATCAGCTTAAGAATTTATTAGGATTTTTACACCGACTTTTGCGAAAATCGAGTTTTAAGCCGACTCGGGTGAAATTGTTTGATTGTAAAACTTATTGTCACCTAAAAAAAATCTACTTGAGCTATTTTGGGTGTTGAATAAATGTTTTGAACTTTGGTGATCAAGAAAATGCATTTAAAGTCAAGAAAACACAAAAATACTAATTTAAACTAACTTTGACTTTATTTAATTGTTGACCAAATAAGCTTATATCACCAACACACACTCACAAAACACAAAAACACCCACAATTATACATACCTTTCCGTGAGGAAGATGAGAGAAAAAGAGAAAGAGTTTTCAAGGTTTTCAAAGCAAAAATTCAAAGAAAACCTAGTTTTTGTCCATAGAACTTCGTGCCGACTTGGATTTCGCTTGTTGGGCACGCATTACACGCATTCCTAGGCATATATCGCATCAAAGGTGAGAGAAAAATTTTGGATCTCAAAACTTAACTTTTGTGTTTTCGCGTAGAATTGAAAATTGAACTGTTATAATTCTAATATAATGTTAGATTATTGCTCCTTGCATGCTAGGGATCATTTAGCTGTAATACTACGAGTTTTTATCGGTTGTAGCATAATTTTTATTTTTCGGGTATTTAAATTTGATTAAATTGTTCAATGTTGATTAAATTGAGTTCTGTTGATTGGAATCGATTGCCGTCGATTTCTAAATATTTGATAATTACGTGGTAGCGCCGTTGTAATGCCGAATTTTCGATTATGATGTTTGGGTAAAAATCCAGAAAATTCAGCCTTGACACCTTAGGGTTTTAGGGTTATCGGGCATGATTTGGAGGTGTTATGGTGGTTTTCCGAGGGGGCTAATGTAGTTGGTTGAATGGGTGGGTGTTTGAAACTGATTTGGAGTTGTTTGGATTAGTAGAATGTAAGATATGATTAATTGAAGTTTAGGTTGTCTTTCTTTAAAATGTTAGATTGAGCCTTAGTTGATTGGGTGTGGGTTGAGTGATTGAATTGTGAGTTGTTGATGCATAAATTAGAGTTTGAATGTGTGTTTAATGCATGTTCGGTTAGATGGCCTACTTTGTCATCTAACTTAGTTATTTGTTGTCTAATTGATTATTGATGCTAGTATTGATGATTGATTGATTATTGATGATTGTTTTGGAGTCTTGGTATGTGTGTGCCACCTCTCGAGCAGCGTTGGGCTGTCGGGTTGAAAATGGCATGACTGCCAGAGACTACCCCAGCTCGCATGACGGAGGTGTCATGGAGGGAGGGGCTAGTGAGGTACCTCGGGTGTGTGAGTAATGGGGAATTATAAGAATAATGGTTGAGATTGTGATGGCGTTTAGAGCTACACCAACTTGAGTATCCTTTATTGAATGGTTATATAGTTAAGTGATGATAATATTATTGATGTTGTGTGTTTACTTGCTCAAAGGATTAAACCCAAGGAGCATAGTGAATACTATAGAGATCTATCGGATCCTCGCTGGGCTTATTTTATATAAGGTCACTCTCTATTATTGCATGCTTACATGTGTACTTTCGCAAGATTACGGGTACGTGCCTCATGAACAGGAGAATGTGGAAAACGTGCCTTACGAGGATGAGTCCTATGTTCCAGAGTCTTACCCTTGATGTCGTACATGTTTTATTATCTTGTAAATTAACTTAGTAGAGTTTTATCTGCTTTGTAGTTTATAATGTATAATATGTTGATAAGTTAATGAATTAGTTGATGTTGTCTTAGTAGCCTTTCTTTTGTTTATGATTAGGTTGCTAGATTGGCTCAATATGTTTTTGATTTGTATATTAAGGTTTATATATTATGTTGGAATGGAGGCATATAATGAGGAATGATTATTGTATAATATAGTTATGATGTATGTTGTATTTATTGAGGAGTTATTTGTTGTATGGTTGTGGAGTTAATGTAAGTTGTTCTATTGAGATTGGTTTAGGACTTCGGTATCCTATTTACTGTCGTTATACTGCTGAAATTCCGTTGCGTCCTGATTGATTATAGGAGGGGTCGAGTTGGGGCGTGACATTTAAGTGGTATCAGAGCTCATGTTAGTTGTCAGCCGGGGTATTCTCGGAATGTGGGTAATGGTCTTAGCATGAAAGTATGTATGAAAAGAAAGAAAAGTGAAAAATGTGTTAACATGATTAAGTGATAAGTGATTATGTGATTAAAGTGCTTATGTGATTATGTGAACAATTTGTTTATATGTTTTATATGAGTTTGTTGTTTAGGTGTTAATAATTGTTTATAATCTGTTTACGTGCTATAACTGTGCTAACTCTTTGATTAGTAGAATGGCCGGTTGACTGAGAACCAGAGGTAGGCCTGAGATGACTGAGGAGACTCCGGGTAATGCAGCACCGGACCGTGGTAGGGATGATGACCGATTAGGGGCAGCTATGGAGAAGATTGCAGAGCTAGTGGCTAGTCAGGCACAGTTATTAGCAGGGCAGACTGCCTAGAATCAGGCTATGCAGGCTCAGCTACTAAATATTCAGGGTGGTAACCACGAGCGTGGTACCCTGAAGGAGTTTTTAGGATATCACCCACGGAGATTTCAGGGGTAGACGGATGATAGGAAGGCGGAGGCATGGATTAGCAAGTTGGAGAAGATTTATGATCCACTTGGCTATACTGATGAGCAGAGGGTCTCTTTTGCCGTGTACTTGTTAGATGACGAGACAGAGAAGTGGTGGCGCATAGTAAGGACTAGCTGGGCGACACAGGGTATTCCTTATGTTTGGGGTACCATTCTGATGGCTTTCCGAGCAGAGTATGTCCCGAGGATTGCGAGAGAACGGAGAGAGGCAGAGTTTCTAGCCTTGGTCCAGGGAGATGCTATAGTGGCTCAATATGAGGCCACATTTACTCGATTGTCCCGGTATGCACCGGAGTATGTGGCAGACGAGGAGCGGAGGACTCGCAGATTTATTTTTGGGTTGAGGCCTAAGATTCAGGAAGTGATGGCACTGAATCGGTATGATATTTTCACCGAGGCTTTTGAGGCAGCTTCCAGACTAGAGAAGAGAAAAGGGGATCAGCTTGTTTCTAGTCAGCCTAGTAAGAGGCCGTATCAGCCGCAATATCAGCAGGGTACGTATAGGCCTCCCGTACAGCAGGTTGGGTTCAGGCCACCAGTGCAGCAGGGTTCTTTTAGGCCACGGGGTCAGCAGAGTTACTATCGGCCTCAGTTTCAGCAGGGGCCATATCAGGTTCAGACTCAGTATAGGCCAGCCCAGTCACAGGGTCAGTACAGGCCTAGAATGGTGAGACCTCAGCAACAGGCTGTTTCAGCTGCTTCTTCAGCTTCTGGTTCTTCCAGGGGCAGTGTTAGTGCCACATCACCACAGTGTAATTACTGCAAGCGCCCAGGGCATGTGGAGTCCGACTGTAGGGTAAAGGCAGGGACATGTTTGGGTTGTGGTAGCAGCCAGCATAGGGTGAAAGATTGCCCCAGATATTTGAGGACTGAGGGTCAGACAGCGACTCAGGGTTACCAGGGTAGACCTGCGGGCAGTGTACCTCAGCAGCAGCGGGTTCAGGCTCGGGCCTACGCAGTTGACTTAGAGGAGATGCCTGAGGAGACTGCAGTTGTGGAAGGTAACTTCCTTATACTTGATCAACTTGTTAAAGTGTTGATTAATTCTGGTGCTACGCATTCTTTCATTACTCCTACTTGTGTGCAACGTGTTAATTTGCAACCTGAAAGATTGCCTTATATGGTTGAGATTAGTACCTCTTTGACTGATAAGTATGTTACTGGCTTAGTATGTAAGGATTGTATAATACATGTTAAGGGGCATAATTTTCCTTCGGACCTTATCTTATTTCCTATCCGGGGGTATGATATTATCTTGGGTATGGATTGGCTTTCTAAGTATGATGCCCAGTTGAACTGTAGAACCAAGGTAGTACAGTTTCGTTTGCCAGATCAACCAGTAGTTGAGGTAGTAGGGAATCGGGGTACAAAGATGAGTTTTGTTATCTCAGCAACTAAAGCCGTTAAGTTGGTGAGTAAGGGGTGTTCGGGTTATCTAGCTTATTTGATCAACAAGCCATCTGATAAGCTACAGCTAGAGGAAGTCCCTATTATTCGGGAATATCCCAATGTATTTCCCGAGGAGTTGCCAGGGTTACTTCCAAAGAGAGATGTGGAGTTTATGATCAATCTTATTCCCGGTACCCAACCTATTTCTAAATCAGCGTACCGGATGGCGCCAGCTGAGTTGAAGGAGTTGAAGACTCAGTTGCAGGAGTTATTGGAGAAGGGATTCATTCAGCAGAGTTCTTCACCTTGGGGAGCTCCAGTCTTATTTGTGAAGAAGAAGGATGGTACCTTGAGATTGTGTATTGATTACCGTGGTTTGAATCAGGTGACCATCAAGAATAAGTATCCTTTGCCACTGATTGACGAGTTATTTGATCAACTTCAGGGAGCCAAAGTCTATTCTAAATTTGATTTGAGGCAGGGGTATTATCAGCTTCGGATTCGCACGGAGGATGTTCCGAAGTCTGCCTTCAGGACTCGGTACGGGCATTATGAGTTCGTAGTTATGCCCTTTGGTTTAACTAATGCACCGGCAGCATTCATGGATCTTATGCATTGGGTTTTCCAGCCGTATTTAGACCAGTTCGTGGTAATCTTTATTGATGATATCTTGGTCTATTCTAAATCTGAATCGGAGCACAAGCAACATCTACAGCTTGTCTTACAGAACCTGCAGAAGCATCAGTTGTTTGCCAAGTTCAGCAAATGTGAATTTTGGCTGCAATGCATATCTTTTCTTGGCCATGTTATTACACAGAGCGGTATCTCTATAGATCCCACTAAGATTGAGGTGGTGATGTCTTGGAAACGGCCAGAGAATGTTTCTGAGGTTCGTAGCTTTCTTGGCTTGGCAGGTTATTATCGTAGGTTTGTCAAGGACTTCTCGAAGATTGCTGGGCCATTTTCTAAGTTGACTCAGAAACGGACTATCTTTAATTGGGATGAGAAGTGTGAGAGTGGGTTTCAGGAGTTGAAAAAGAGGTTGACTACTGCTCCAGTACTTGCTCTACCAGAGGGGACCGATAATATGGTTGTTTACAGTAATGCATCCAAGGAGGGCTTGGGATGTGTTCTTATGCAGGATGGCCGAGTTATTGCCTATGCTTCCCGGAAGTTGAAGCCTTATGAGGTGAATTATCCGACTCATGATCTTGAGTTGGCAGCAGTTGTCTTCGCACTGAAGAAGTGGCGTCATTATCTGTGGGGCAGTAAGTTCGAGATTTTCACTGATCATAAGAGTCTGAAATATTTATTCTCACAGAAAGAGTTGAATATGCGCCAGCAGATATGGATGGAGCTTCTTGGAGATTATAATTGTTCTATCAATTATCTACCTGGCAAGGCAAATGTTGTAGCAGATGCTCTCAGTCGGAAGGCGAGTATCTCTTGTTTAGCTGTCAAGAAATGGGAGGTTCTTGAGGAATTCACTTATTGGAGACCAGAGTTGACTCAGGTTGGGGTGATGTGTTCACATCTCCGTATTCAGCTTTTATTGTTGTCTCAGATCAGAGAAGCTCAGCAACTTGATGTTAAACTTCAGAAGATCAAGGATCAGATCACGGATGATCAGTCTGACTTTAAACTGCATGAGGATGGTATTCTTCGGTTTCGGAACAGGGTTTGTGTTCCCGATGAACCGGGCTTGAGGCGAGGTATTCTGGAGGAAGCTCACAATTCTAAGTACACTATTCATCCCGGTGGAACCAAGATGTATCGGGATTTGAAGCAACATTATTGGTGGAATAACATGAAGAGGGAGGTTGCTCAGTTCGTGTCTAGATGTTTGACTTGTCAGAGGGTGAAAGCCGAGCATCAACGACCAGCAGGTTTGCTTCAGCCGTTAACTATACCACAGTGGAAATGGAAGCATATTACGATGGACTTCGTCACTGGTTTGCCTAGAACACCGAGGGGTAATGATGCAGTTTGGGTTGTGATAGATCGTTTTACAAAGACAGCTCATTTTATTTCGATGAAGATGGGAGATGAGGTTACAAAGTTGACGGATCTTTATTTGGATCAGATTGTTAGACTTCACGGGATTCCATCTAGTATTGTCTCAGATCGAGATCCTCGATTTACTTCTCGTTTGTGGGAGAAACTTCAGGAGACCTTAGGTACTCAATTGAACTTCAGTACCGCGTATCATCCACAGACCGACGGTCAGTCTGAGCGGACTATTCAGATTCTAAAGGATATGCTTAGGGCTTGTGTTTTGGACTTCGGGAAGAACTAGGAGAAACATCTACCACTTGCCGAGTTAGCCTATAACAATAGTTATCAAGCTACTATCGGGATGGCACCTTTCGCAACTCTTTACGGTCGTAAGTGCCGTTCACCTTTATATTGGGACGAGGTAGGGGAGATGAAGACTATTGATCCGACTATCATGTCAGAGCTTCTAGAGAAGATTGAGAATGTTCAGTTGATCAAGCAAAGAATGCTTACGGCGCAGAGTAGATTAAAGAGTTATGCTGATAAGCGTCATCGGGACTTAGAGTTTGTAGTAGGAGATCGGGTTTTCTTGAGATTGTCTCCTCGTAAGGGGTTTGCTTGTTATGGTAAAGGTGGAAAGCTGAGTCTGAGATTTGTTGGACCGTTTGAGATTACCGGCAGGGTTGGTAAGTTAGCATATCGGTTGGCTTTACCGGAGAACTTCTCTAATGTCCACGATATATTTCACGTGTCTAATTTAGGGAAATATAATCCGGATCCTTCTCATATTATTGAGCCAGAGCCGTTACAGCTTCATGAGAATCTGACTTATGACGAGCGTGCGATTCGTATTCTTGATCATATGGAACGAGAGTTGAGATCGAAAAAGAGTCCGATGGTTAAGGTATTGTGGAAGTATCACGGCATTGAGGAAGCTACTTGGGAGAGATGGGATCAGATGCAGCAGCAGTACCCAGATTTGTTCAGTACATCAAGTAAGAATTTCGAGGGCAAAATTTCTTTAAGGGGGGAGAATGTGAAACCCCACTTATCTGCTTTAACTTGATTTACGTTCTTTGTCTTGTTTTGCATGCATATGACATGTTTATGTGCTATAGGGACTAGAATGTTATAATTTTGATATCAATACTTCTAATACGTGCTAAATGTGCATTCATGAAATTTTCATAAAAAACGGGTCAGAAATTTTATCGTCGATTTTTAGTGAATAGTATTTTCGAAACACGTCCGCTAAAATTTTGAAACTAGTCTTTTTAACCCTTCTAGACCTAGACCACGGACTTTAATAGACCTGTGTTTGATGAAAATGGTTTTAAAATCGGCTTAAGAATTTATTAAGGCTTTTACACCGACTTTTGCAAAAATCGAGTTTTAAGCAGACTCGGGTGAAATTGTTTGATTGTAAAACTTCTTGTCACCTAAAAATAATCTACTTGAGCTATTTTGGGTGTTGAATAAATGTTTTGAACTTTGGTGATCAAGAAAATGCATTTAAAGTCAAGAAAACACAAAAATACTAATTTAAACTAACTTTGACTTTATTTAATTGTTGACCAAATAAGCTTATATCACCAACACACACTCACAAAGCACAAAAACACCCACAATTACACACACCTTACCGTGAGGAAGAGGAGAGAAAAAGAGAAAGAGTTTTCAAGGTTTTCAAAGCAAAAATTCAAAGAAAAACCTAGTTTTTGTCCGTAGAACTTCGTGCCGACTTGGATTCTGCTTGTTGGGCACGCATTGCCCGTATTCCTAGGCATATATCACATCAAAGGTGAGAGAAAAATTCTGGATCTCAAAACTCAACTTTTGTGTTTTTGCGTAGAATTGAAAATCGAACCGTTAGAATTCTAATCTGATGTTAGATTATTGCTCCTTGCATGCTAGGGATCATTGAGCTGTAATACTACGAGTTTTTATCAATTGTAGCATAATTTTTATTTTTCAGGTATTTAAATTTGATTAATTTGTTCAATGTTGATTAAATTGAGTTGTGTTGATCGGAATCGATTGCCGCCGATTTCTAAATGTTTGATAATTATGTGGTAGCGCCGTTGTAATGCCGAATTTTCGATTATGATGTTTCGGTGAAAATTCAAAAAATTCAGCCTTGACACCTTAGGGTTTTAGGGTTATTGGGTATGTCTTGGAGGTGTTATGGTGGTTTTCGGAGGGGGCTAATGTAGTTGGTTGAATGGGTGGGTGTTTGAAACTGATTTTGAGTTGTTTGGATTAGTAGAATGTAAGATATGATTAATTGAAGTTTAGGTTGTCTTTCTTTAAAATGTTAGATTGAGCCTTAGTTGATTGGGTGTGGGTTGAGTGATTGAATTGTGAGTTGTTGATGGGTAAATTAGAGTTTGAATGTGTGTTTAATGCCTGTTCGGTTAGATGGCCTACTTTGTCATCTAACTTAGTTATTTGTTGTCTAATTGATTATTGATGCTAGTATTGATGATTGATTGATTATTGATGATTGTTATGGAGTCTTGGTATGTGTGTGCCACCTCTCGGGCAGCGTTGGGCTGTCAGGTTGAAAACGGCATGACTGCCAGAGACTACTCCCAGCTCGCATGACGGAGGTGTCATGGAGGGAGGGGCTAGTGAGGTACCTCGGGTGCGTTTGTAATGGGGAGTTACAAGAAGAATGGTTGAGATCATGATGGCGTTTGGAGCTACACCAACTAGAGTATCCTTTATTGAATGGTTATATAGTTAAAATGATAATATTATTGATGTTGTAAACACTTGCTCAAAGGATTAAATCCAAGGAGCTTAGTGAATACTGTAGAGATCTATCGGATCCTCGCTGAGCTTATTTTATATAAGCTCACTCTCTATTATTGCATGCTTACAGGTGTACTTTCGCAAGATTACGGGTACGTGCCTCCTAAAGAGGAGAATGTGGAAAACGTGCCTTACGTGGATGAGTCCTATGTTCCAGAGTATTATCCATGATGTCGTACATGTTTTATTATCTTGTAAATTAACTTAGTAGACTTTTATCTGTTTTGTAGTTTATAATGTATAAGATGTTGATAAGTTAATGAATTAGTTGATGTTGTCTTAGTAGCCTTTCTTTTGTTTATGATTAGGTTGCTAGATTGGCTCAATATGTTTTTGTATGGTATATTAAAGGTTTATATATTATGTTGGAACGGAGGCGTATAATGAGGAATGATTATTGTATAATATAGTTATGATGTATGTTGTATTTATTGAGGAGTTATTTATTGTATGGTTGTGGAGTTAATGTATGTTGTTCTATTAAGGTTGGTTTAGGACATTGGTATCCTATTTACTATCGTTATACTGCCGAAATTCCGTTGCGTCCTGACTGATTATAGGAGGGGTCGAGTTGGGGTGTGACATCCAGTGCATTAGTGCTGGTATGATTGTACCCGTCATGTTGAGGGCGCAAAGCCCGTATTGGTCGTCCTTTTTGCGGCTCACGACGAATGATCTAGGATGAAGAAACAGTGCAAAAAGAAGAAAAGTAGCCCAAAACTGATGAAAATATTCCATTTTGGGCTCTGAAAATAGGCGTAGCTGAGAAGGCTTGCTGTACTCGTCGTAGAACTCTTGGAGAGCTTTCCAACGGTATGTTGTGCGCTGCATAACTCCTTATGGATCAAAAGTTATGGGCACCGAAGCAACGGATACATGGTCATAGGCCCCATGCACTCGGTTTACGGGCCCAGCCTCTACACGAATCGAAGTAGACTTTCCCAAAATGCCGTGGGACTCGAAAATAGAAATATGACGGATAAAGTATCTTGGCAAGCTTGAACGGGGCAAAAAAATAAAACGAAAAGGGGGATGCAACACAAGGACTACCCAGGGGTATTCTATCCTTGTACTATTCTCGCACAAGCACACTTAACTTCGGATTTCTGATAGGATCCGGTGCATTAGGGTTGGTATGATCGCACCCATCATGTTAAGGGCGTAAATCCCTTATGTGTCGTCCTTTTCGCAGATCACGACGAATGATCCGGGATAAAGAAACAACGTAAAAAGAAGAAAAGTGGCCCAAAACTAATGAAATCATTCAATAATGTGCTTCGAAAATAGGCATAGCCGGTAGGCTTACTGACCCATCGTAGAGCTCTCAAAAAGCATTCCAACGCTATGCTGTGCGCCGTATAACTCCTTACAGATTAAAAGTTATAGGCACCATAGTGACGGAGACCAGGTCACAGGCCCCGCGCCCTTGGTTTTCTGACCCAGCCTCTACGCGAAGCGAAGTTGTCTTGCCCAAGATGTCGTGGGACTCGATAATATAAATGTGACGGATAAAGTATCTTGGCAAGCCTGAACAGGCCAAAAAAAGAAAACGAAAAGGGGCGTGCAAAACGAAGACTTCCCAAGGGGTTACCCATCCAAGTACTACTCTCACCCAAGCACACTTAACTTCGGATTTATGATGGGATTCGGTGCATTAGTGCTAGTATGATCGTACCTGTCATGTTGAGGTCACAAAGCCCTTATGTGTCGTCCTTTTCGTGACTCACGATGAACGTTCTGGGATGAAGAAACAATGAAAAAATAAGTTAAGTAGCCCGAAACATATGAAAAAGTTCAATTTTGGGATGCGAAAATTTGTGCAATCGAGCATGCTTGTTGCCCCCGTCGTAGAACTCTCGGAGAGCTTTCCAACGGTATGTTGTGCGCCGTATAAGTCCTTACGGATCAAAGTTATGGGCATTGAAGCGACGGAGACCTAGTCACAGGCTCTATACCCTCGATTAGTGGCCCCAGCCTTTACGCAAAGCGAATTAGTCTTGCCCAAGATACCGTGGGACTCGATAATAGAAATGTGACGAATAAAGCATCTTGGCAATCCTTAACGGGGTAGAAAAATAAAACAAAAAAGGGGGGCCAACACGAGGACTTCTGAGGGGGTCTCCCATCCTAGTACTACTCTCGCCCATGCATGCTTAACTTCGGAGTTCTTATGGGATCCAGGGCATTACTGTTGGTATGATCATACCCGTCATGTTGAGGGAGCAAAGCCCTTATGTGTCGTCCTTTTTGCAGCTCACGATGAACGATCCGGGATGAATAAACAGCGTAAAAATAAGAAAAATGGCCCGAAACAGAAAAAAATATTCAATTTTGAGCTCTAAAAATAAGCGCAATTGAGCAGGCTTGCTGCCTCCGTCGTAGAACTCCCAGAGAGCTTCCCAACGGTATGTTGTACGCTATATAACTCTTTGCGGATCAAAAGTTATGGGCAACATATGAGCGGAGACCAGGTCATAGGCCCCACGCACTCGGTTTACAGGCACAGCCTCTACGCAAAGCGAAGTCGTCTTGCCCAAGATGCGGTGGGACTCAAGAATAGAAATGTTATGGATAAAGCATCTTGGCAAGCCTGAATAGGGCAAAAAAACAAAACAAAAAGGCAGGTGCAACACAAGGACTTCCTAGGGGGTCACCTATCCTAGTACTACTCTCGCCCAAGCATGCTTAACTTTGGAGTTCTAATGCGATCTGGTGCCTTACTGCTGGTATGATCGCACCCGTCATGTTGATGGCGTATAGCCCTTTTGTGTCGTCCTTTTCGCAGCTCACGACGAACGATAAAGGATGAAGAAACAGCGCTAAAGGAAGAAAAGTGGGCCAAAACTAATGAAAACTTTTGATTTTGGGCTCCGAAAATAGTGGTAGCGAAGCAGGCTTGCTATCCTTATCGTAGAGCTCTCAGAGAGCTTTCCAACTGTAAGATGTGCGCCGCATAACTCCTTACGGATCAAAAGTTATTGGTACTAGAATGATGGAGACCTGATCACAAGCTCCACGCCCTAGGTTTGCGGGCCCAGCCTATACGCGAAACGAAATTGTCTTGCCCAAGATGTCGTAGGACTCGATAATAGAAATGTGACGAATAAAGCAACTTGGCAAGCTTGAACGGGGCAAAAAAAGAAAATGAAAAAGGGGGTGCAACACGAGGAGTTCCCCGGGCGTCACCCATCCTAGTACTATTCTCGCCCAAGCACGCTTAACTTCGGAGTTCTTATGGGATTTGGTGCATTAGTGCTTATGTGATCACACCCGTCACGTTAAGGGTGCAAAGCCCTTATGTGTCGTCCTTTTCGCACCTCACGATGAAGGATACGGGATGAAGAAACAGCGCAAAAAGAAGAAAATTTGCCCAAAACAAATGAAAAAGTTCAATTTTGAGCTCCGAAAATTGTTGCAATAGGGCAGACTTGCTGCCTTCGACATAGAACTCTCGGAGAGCTTTCCAACGGTTTGTTGTGCGCCGTATAACTCCTTGCGGATCAAAAGCTATGGGAACCGGAGCGACGGAGACCTGGTCACTGGCCCCATGCCATCGGTTTGCGGGCCCAGCCTCTACGTGAAGCGAAGTAGTCTTGCCCAAGATGCCGTGGGACTCAATAATAGAAATTTGATTGATAGAGCAACTTGGCAAGCCTGAACGGGGCAAAAAAAACAAACAAAAATGGGGGTGTAACACGAGGACTTCCCAATGGGTCACCCATCCTAGAACTACTCTCACCCAAGCACGATGAAGGAGTTATATGATGCACAACATACCGTTGGAAACCTCTTCGAGAGTTCTACGATGAAGGCAGCAATCCTGCTCGATTGCGCCTATTTTCAGAGCTCCAAATTGAACTTTTTCATTTGTTTCGGGTTAATTTTCTTCTTTTTGCGCTGTTTCTTCATCCCAGATCCTTCGTCGTGAGGCGCAAAAAGGACGACACACAAGGGCTTTGCACCTTCAACATGACGGGTACGATCAAACCAGCACTAATGCACCGAATCCCATCAGAACTCTGAAGTTAATGGTGCTTGGGCGTGAGTAGTACTAGGATAGGTGACCCCCTTGGAAGTCCTCGTGTTGCACCCCCTTTTTTGTTTTCTTTTTTTCCCCGTTCAGACTTGCCAAGTTACTTTATCCGTCATATTTCAATTATTGAGTCCCACGGCATCTTGGGCAAGACAACTTCGCTTCGCGTACAGGCTGGGCCCGTAAACCTAGGGCGTGGGGCCTCTAACCAGGTCTCCGTCATTCCAGTGCCAATAACTTTTGATCCGTAAGGAATTATGCGGCGCACATCATATAGTTGGAAACCTCTCCAAATACTCTATGATGGGGGCAGCAAGCCTGTATGGCTGCAACTATTTTTGGAGCCCAAAATTGAACGTTTTCATCAATTTTGGCACACTTTTCTTCTTTTAACGTTGTTTCTTCATCCCTGATCATTCGTTGTGAGCCACGAAAAGGACGCCACATAAGGGCTTTATGCCCTCAATATGACAAGTGTGATCATGCCAGCACTAATGCACCGGATCCCATCAGAACTCTAAAGGTAAGCGTGCTTGGGCGAGAGTAGTACTAGGACAGGTGACCCCCTGGGAATTCCTTGGGGTACACCTCCATTTTGTTTTGTTTTTTGCCCCGTTCACGCTTGCCAAGATGCTTTATCCGCCACGTTTCTATTATTGTGTCCCAAGGCATCTTGGGCAAGATAACTTCGCTTCGTATAGAGGCTGGGCCCACAAACCCAGGGCGTGGGGCCTGGGACTAGGTCTCTGACGTTTCGGTGCCCATAACTTTTGATCCGTAAAGAGTTATACAGCGTACAACATACTGTTGGGATGCTCTCCGAGAGTTCTACAACAGGAAAAGCAAGCCTGCTCAATTGTGCCTATTTTCGGAGCTCAAAATTGGACTTTTTCATCTGTTTCTGGCCACTTTACTTATTTTTATGTTGTTTCTTCATCCCGGATCGTTCGTCGTGAGCCGCGAAAAGAAAGACACATAAGGGCTTTGCGCCCTCAATATGACGGGTGTGATCATACCAGCAGTAATGCACCAGATCCCATCAAAACTCTGAAGTTAAGCATGCTTGGTCGAGAGTAGTACTAGGATAGGAGACCCCCTCGTGTTGTACCCCCTTTTTCATTTTATTTTTCTGCCCCGTTAAGGATTGTCAAGATGCTTTTTCCGTCACATTTCAATTATCGAGTCCTATGGCATCTTGGGCAAGACTAATTCACTTCGCGTAGAGGCTGGGCCCGCAAACCGAGGGCGTGGGGCCTGTGACCATGTCTCCGTCGCTCCGGAGCCTATAACTTTTGATCCGTAAGGAGTTATGCAGCGCACAGCATACCGTTGGAAAGCTCTGTAAGAGCTCTACGACGGTGGCAACAAGCCTGCTCGACTACACCTATTTTGTAGAGCCCAAAATTGAACTATTTCATCAGTTTCGGGCCACTTTTCTTCTTTTTGCGTTGTTTCTTCATCCTAGATCGTTTGTCGTGACCGGCAAAAAAGATGAAAAATAAGGGCTTTGCGCCCTCAAAATGACGAGTGCGATCATATCAGTACTAATGCACCGAATCCCATCAGAACTCCGAAGTTAAGCGTGCTTGGGCGAGCATAGTACTAGGATGGGTGACCCCCTAGGAAGTCCTCGTGTTGCACCCTCCTTTTCGTTTCCTTTTTTTGCCACGTTAAGGCTTACCAGGTTGCTTTATCAGTCACATTTCTATTATTGAGTCCCACAGCATCTTGGGCAAGACAACTTCACTTCGCGTAGAGGCTGGGCCCGCAAACATAAGGCGTGGGGCTTGTGACCAGGGCTCCGTCACTATAGTGCCCATAACTTTTGATCCGTAAGGAGTTATGCGGCGCACAACATACCGTTGGAAAGATCTCCAAGAGCTCTACAACGAAGGCAGCAAGGTTGCTCAGATGTGCCAATTTTCAGAGCCCAAAATCGAACGTTTTCATCAGTATTGGGCCACTTATCTTCTCTTAGCGTTGTTTCTTCATCCTGGATCGTTCGTCGTGAGTTGCGAAAAGGACGACACATAAGGGCTTTGCACCCTTAACATGACGGGTACGATAATACCATTAGTAATGCACCGGATCCAAACAGAACTCCAAAGTTAAGCATGCTTGGGCGAGAGTAGTACTAGGATGGGTAACCCCTTGGGAAGTCCTCATGTTGCACCCCTTTTCGTTTTGTTTTTTTACCCCGTTCAGACTTGCCAAGATGCTTTATCCATCACATTTCTATTATCGAGTCCCACGGCATCTTGGGCAAGACTACTTCGCTTCGCCTAGAGGCTCAGCCTGCAAACCAAGGGCGTGGGGCATGTGACCAGGTCTCCGTCGCTCCGGTGCCCATAACTTTTGATCCGTAAGGAGTTATACGGCGCATAACATATCGTTGGAAAGCTCTCCGAAAGTTCTATGACGGGGGAAGCGAGCCTGCTCGATTGCGCCTATTTTCGGAGCTCAAAATTGAACTTTTGCATTTGTGTCGGGCTAATTTTCTTCTTTGTGGTCTTTTTCTTCATCCCAGATCGTTCGTCGTGAGGCGCGAAAAGGACGACACATAAAGGCTTTGCACCCTCAACATGAAGGGTGTGATCATACTAGCACTAATGCACCAAATCCAATCAGAACTCTGAAGTTAAGCATGCTTGGGCGAGAATAGTACCAGGATGGGTGACCTCCTGGGAAGTCCTCGTGTTGCACCCCCCTTTTTCGTTTTGTTTTTTTGCCCCGTTCAGACTTGCCAAGATGATTTATCCGTCACATTTCTATTATGGAGTCCTATGGCATCTTGGGCAAGACTACTTCGCTTCGCATAGAGGCTGGGCCCTTAAAACGAGGGCATGGGGCCTATAACCAGGTCTCTGTCGCTCTGGTGCCCATAACTTTTGATTCATAAGTAGTTATACGGCGCACAGCATACCGTTGGAAAGCTTTCTGAGAGCCCTACAACGAGAGCAGCAAAGTTTTCTGGGCTGCGCCTATTTTTGAAGCCCAAAATCGTTACCTTTTCGTTAGTTTTGGGCTACTTTTCTTATTTTTGCGTTGTTTCTTCAACCCGAATCATTCGTTATTAGCTGCAAAAAGGACAACACATAAGAGCTTTGCATCTTCAACATGACGGGTGCAATCATACCAGAACTAATGCACTAGATCCCATCATAACACCGAAGTTAAGCGTGCTTGGGCGAGATTAGTACTAGGTTGGGAGACCCTCTGGGAAGTCCTCGTGTTGCACCCCCATTTTCGTTTTATTTTTCTACCCCGTTCAATATTGCCACGATGCTTTATCCTTCACATTTCTATTATCGAGTCCAACGGCATCTTGGGCAAGACTACTTCACTTCGCGTCGAGGCAAGCCTCGTAAACCGAGAGCGTGTAGGGCCTGTGATCAAGTTTCCAATGCTCCGGTACCCATAACTTTTGATTCGTAAGGAGTTCTGCGGCGCACAACATACCGTTGGAAAGCTCTCCGATTGGGGCAGCAAGCCTGCATTGCCACGCCTAATTTCGGAGCCCAAAATCGAATGTTTTCAACAGTTTAGTGCCAGTTTTCTTCTTTTTGCTCTGTTTCTTCATCCCGGATCGTTCATGATGAGTCGTGAAATGGACAACACATAAGGGCATTGCACCCTCAACATGACAGGTGCGATCATACCAACACTAATGCCCCGAATCCTATCAGAACTCTAATATTAAGAGTGTTGGGCGAGAGTTGTACTAGGATGGTTGACTCCCTGGGAAGTCCACGGGTTGCACCGCCCTTTTCGTTTTGTTTTTTTGCCCCGTTTAGCCTTGCCAAGATGCTTTATCCATCATATTTCTATTCTCGAGTCCCACGGTATCTTGGGCAAGACAACGTCGCTTCGCATAGAGGATGGGCCCGCAAACCGAGGATATGGGGCCTATGACCTAGTCTCCGTCTCTCCGGTGCCTATATCTTTTGATCCGTAAGGAGTTATGCGGGTCACAACATACCGTTGGAAAGCTCTCCGTGAGCTCTACGATGGGAGCTTCAATGTTTTGTGGGCTGCACCTATTTTCGTAGCCCAAAATCGTACGTTTCCATAGTTCTGAGCTACTTTTCTTCCTTTTGCGCTATTTCTTTATCCCAGATCGTTTGTCGTGAGCCGTGAAAAGGACAACATATAAGGGCTTTGCGCCCTCAAAATGATGGGTGCTGTAACGCCCCGATCCCTCATGAGACCGGAGACTCTAATAACCAAGCTATTCTCAACCCAATTCCAACCCAGTCTCAAAATTTTAAGGAAAAACGGACAGAGTTTCCCCTGTACTAAGGACATTCTGAAAACCTGTAAACTCTCAAATAAGGTAACTACAAGGTAAACAAACTTTTCATGGCTAAATATTTAAAGATTCAAGGCCATCCGAGCCTTGAAGCGAACAACAGTTCCAAAACCACACAAGCATGCAAGTAACTTGTTTATAATATAGTCTAATAACCATGCCATTCTAGGATAACATTAAAACATACTTAGAGATAAAACATTCTACACTAAGCCATTCACCCCCAAGCATGCAAAGCAACTAGAAATAGAAATATAAGTTATTACAAGCCATAGAGTTACCACCGCTACTACATTATCAGACTTCCAGCTTACATATTACTTAAATATATACATCAGGTTTAAGGCCCCAAACTAGATTATACATAGAACAACAAATTCTTCACATAGCAACTAGAAAGCACATCTACCTCAGACAAATATCACACAGCAGCTAAGGCAACTCCACCAATTGTGCCACCTGAAACATGTTAGCGAGGTATGAGCAACCACTGTTGCCCAGTGAGGGATATAGTCCCGGGGCGTGCAATGCAACAGATAATACAGTTATACAACAATATCACTTAGACAATTTAAGAAGCAATGATAACATAAGTAACCACACATTTAAAAGGATACATTTCACACAATCCCCTATACACCAATCTTCACTGGTCTTCATTCACGATCCACGAACCACGAACCACGAGCACGATCACGATAAGCCGGCATAATCCCCAAACACTCCAGTGGGTGTACTCCGGATGTACCCCGATAATCCTACGACCCAACATCCCCTAGCAATTTCCGGACCAGGCGAATGAGGGAATAGGGCACGGAGTTTGAATATCCACCGGCAAGCCCTCTGCCGCCCAGCCGATATTCAACACATCCGCCCCTGACACTATGGTTGCGCAACCACTATGCAATGCACTTAACGATGACAAGTTAATAGCAATAATATAAGCATTAACACATATGAGGATCAACAAAGTAGGTTGACCTCGATGCAATTAGAATAGAACAATTATATAAGCAAATATACAGTTTTGTAAAGAGACATTACAAAATAACCATAGAATTATACCAAAAGCTCCAAATCAACTTAATATCACATATAAACACTTAAGGGGACATGCCGTGGGTTTAGAAATGGGAGACAACCGAAATTGCACTTAAACCCCTTTATTTTACAAACTATTTCTCTTCCAAACCAAAGTTAATGATTTCATTTTCAAAGGGAACTCTCCCAACCTTCTAACTAACCCTCAAGGTAACCTCTCAACCCTCTAACTCATTCAAATGCCCGCGATTACCCCGAAAGCCCCAAATTCCCTCTTATGGCTTTAAACTACACATACAATGTCCGGGCTTCAACCAAGGGATATCAAGGCTTCTATAGCACCTAGGTAGCCTAAGGATACTAGAATTGAAGCCCGGATACACCCGGATTTGCATTGACCCCGAAAGCCACAAATTAAAGTCGGCAATTTTCCATTTTTAAGCGATTTAAGGACATTGCAAGTGCACGGGGCTATTAGGTTACCTTCACTAGCACCTAAGGCATCTACTAGAAGCATTAAATCAAGCTAATTCGAGCAATTACGCAAAACCCTAGAAAAACGTCACTATTCACCCTAAAAATCAAACTAACGATTCTAACCGTTTAAATTACGAAACGATGGCTCAAATATGTTCTCTAGCATTCATATACATGGTATAATAGCATAGATAACAATTACAATGGCATTTGATCACATTTTCAACAAATCAAGAAATTGACAACTATTTAGAAATGCAAAAACAAGCCGTGAAATCCCTCACCAATGCGCGTAAGAGCTCTCGGGAGACTTGCAAACACCCTAAACTATGTGCACCTAGCTTGGCTTGGCTTGAATTGAAGATTTGATGGCAAAAATCTCCTCCTTCCTCTCCTTTCTTGCTGTCGGGTTTCCTGCCCATTTTTCAGCTTTTTCTTCTTTTTTTTTTTTTGTTATGAGTTATAGTGTGTTATGTTGGGTATAAAAGGGGTGGGGTCAAGTTGAGAGTGTTTAATGTGTACTAAAATGAGTCTAGTTGGCATTAAAATGAGTCTAATGGTGTAATAATTAAGTTAGCTAACTAAAACATAAAGTTTCATACGTAACACTATTCACTAGTTTTAACAAATCATTTTCTAAACGGAGGCTCCTATCACTCCTAGCTCGAGAGCACATTTTTCTCACTCCTTTAACAATTAATGTGATTTAATAAAAATGATAATTCATGGTAATTAAGTAGTTGAAAAACGGAATGAATAGTGATTAAAGAAGACAATAAGCAAAGCACAAAATAAATGCACAAATAGTGGATGCAATAGTAAGCTAGAAGTACGGTTAAATCTCGGGCGTCACATCTTCTCCCCCTTAAACAAATTGCGTCCGCGCAATTCTTCTTCACAAGAGAACTCTGCATCAACTGGAAACCAACTCCGATTATTCGTCATCAGTTGCTAAGCAAGAATACCATATACGAATTCTCGTGGAAGCTCATTAAGAAATCCCAGTAGTATTGTCTGCGAACCTCACTTAATAAGGCCAAATAAAGGCTCCAATAGAGATGCTACTTCGAAATCCAAATAAGAATCCCGCTGGCACGAAGACCATAGAAGAATAGAAGCTCAACTAAGAGCGGAGAGGAAATACCAATAAAAGTTCCGAGCAGGAGTATTGTAAATAATACCAGATAATAAGGCTAAAAAGAATCCCATATACCAATTCTTCTGAGAGATGCCGGCAAAAGAATACCAAAAGAATAGCTGATAAGAAAATACCAAGAATATACTCCAGAGAACTGTCATATAGAAACCCAAAAGAAGCTACTCATTTATGACCGCTAAGCACTGAAGAAGGCCTTAGAAGAATCCCAATAACTGAGCTCCAACTATATCCACCAATTCCCAAATAAAGGCTGATTAATTGCCTCTCATTTCTGCAAATCAACATAATTTGGAAGGCCTGCCACTAATCACCTCTCTTCAGGGGAGGAAGAAGTTTTTCTTACCATTCGACGGCTATGTATGCATGCCAAACAATTGCATATGTATAATCATTCTTTAAACTATTAAGCAAACATGTTAATAAAAGAGTTTGTGAAACAGTGTAATCATCAAAGTCATTCAAGCACGATAATCAAGTCAAGCATAACACAACTCAATCAAAGACATTCAAATACACACATTACAAGCAACAGTTCAAGCAATTAATAATTCACGAAGTCAATTTGATGCATAACTAGCCACTTTACTTCACTTAGCACACATTTAGTGCGTAACACACAATTATATCACATAGGTGCACACATTCAATACAAGATACACAATCAAACATGCAGGCATACACTTTTAAGACACACACTTAATCAAGCACACACGTAAGGGTTACTACCTGACAGGCCGAGGACCCTGTCCCGGCTTAGAGCTAACTAAGCTCTGATACCACCTGTAACGCCCCGATCCCTCACGAGACCGGAGGCTCTAATAACCAAGCTATTCTCAACCCAATTCCAACCCAGTCTCAAAATTTTAGGGAAAAACGGACAGAGTTTCCCCTGTACTAAGGACATTCTGAAAACCTGTAAACTCTCAAATAAGGTAACTACAAGGTAAACAAACTTTTCATGGCTAAATATTTAAAGATTCAAGGCCATCCGAGCCTTGAAGCGAACAACAGTTCCAAAACCACACAAGCATGCAAGTAACTTGTTTATAATATAGTCTAATAACCATGCCATTCTAGGATAACATTAAAACATACTTAGAGATAAAACATTCTACACTAAGCCATTCACCCCCAAGCATGCAAAGCAACTAGAAATAGAAATATAAGTTATTACAAGCCATAGAATTACCACCGCTACTACATTATCAGACTTCCAGCTTACATATTACTCAAATATATACATGAGCTTTAAGGCCCCAAAATAGATTATACATAGAACAACAAATTCTTCACATAGCAACTAGAAAGCACATCTACCTCAGACAAATATCACACAGCAGCTAAGGCAACTCCACCAATTGTGCCACCTGAAACATGTTAGCGAGGTATGAGCAACCACTGTTGCCCAGTGAGGGATATAGTCCCGGGGCGTGCAATGCAACAGATAATACAGTTATACAACAATATCACTTAGACAATTTAAGAAGCAATGATAACATAAGTAACCACACATTTAAAAGGATACATTTCACACAATCCCCTATACACCAATCTTCACTGGTCTTCATTCACGATCCACGAACCACGAACCACGAGCACGATCACGATAAGCGGGCATACTCCCCACCTACTCCAGTCGGTGTACTGCGGATGTCCCCCGATAGTCCTACGACCCAACATCCCCTGGCAATCTCCGGACCAGGCGAATGAGGGAATAGGGCACGGAGTTTGAATATCCACCGGCAAGCCCTCTGCCGCCCAGCCGATATTCAACACATCCGCCCCTGACACTATGGTTGCGCAACCACTATGCAATGCACTTAACGATGACAAGTTAATAGCAATAATATAAGCATTAACACATATGAGGATCAACAAAGTAGGTTGACCTCGATGCAATTAGAATAGAACAATTATATAAGCAAATATACAGTTTTGTAAAGAGACATTACAAAATAACCATAGAATTATACCAAAAGCTCCAAATCAACTTAATATCACATATAAACACTCAAGAGGACATGCCGTGGGTTTAGAAATGGGAGACAACCGAAATTGCACTTAAACCCCTTTATTTCACAAACTATTTCTCTTCCAAAACAAAGTTAATGATTTCATTTTCAAAGGGAACTCTCCCAACCTTCTAACTAACCCTCAAGGTAACCTCTCAACCCTCTAACTCATTCAAATGCCCGCGATTACCCCGAAAGCCCCAAATTCCCTCTTATGGCTTTAAACTACACATACAATGTCCGGGCTTCAACCAAGGGATATCAAGGCTTCTATAGCACCTAGGTAGCCTAAGGATACTAGAATTGAAGCCCGGATACACCCGGATTCGCATTAACCCCGAAAGCCCCAAATTAAAGTCGGCTATTTTCCATTTTTAAGCGATTTAAGGACATTGCAAGTGCACGGGGCTATTAGGTTACCTTCACTAGCACCTAAGGCATCTACTAGAAGCATTAAATCAAGCTAATTCGAGCAATTACGCAAAACCCTAGAAAAATGTCACTATTCACCCTAAAAATCAAACTAACGATTCTAACCGTTTAAATTGCGAAACGATGGCTCAAATATGTTCTCTAGCATTCATATACATGGTATAATAGCATAGATAACAATTACAATGGCATTTGATCACATTTTCAACAAATCAAGAAATTGACAACTATTTAGAAATGCAAAAACAAGCCGTGAAATCCCTCACCAATGCGCGTAAGAGCTCTCGGGAGACTTGCAAACACCCTAAACTATGTGCTCCTAGCTTGGCTTGGCTTGAATTGAAGATTTGATGGCAAAAATCTCCTCCTTCCTCTCCTTTCTTGCTGTCGGGTTTCCTGCCCATTTTTCAGCTTTTTCTTCTTTTTTTTTTTGTTATGAGTTATAGTGTGTTATGTTGGGTATAAAAGGGGTGGGGTCAAGTTGAGAGTGTTTAATGTGTACTAAAATGAGTCTAGTTGGCATTAAAACGAGTCTAATGGTGTAATAATTATGTTAGTTAACTAAAACATAAAGTTTCATACGTAACACTATTCACTAGTTTTAACAAATCATTTTCTAAACGGAGGCTCCTATCACTCCTAGCTCGAAAGCACATTTTTCTCACTCCTTTAACAAATAATGTGATTTATTAAAAATGCTAATTCATGGTAATTAAGTAGTTGAAAAACGTAATGAATAGTGATTAAAGAAGACAACAAGCAAAGCACAAAAAAAATGCGCAAATAGTGGATGCAATAGTAAGCTAGAACTACAGTTAAATCTCGGGCGTCACATCCTCTCTCCATTAAACAAATTGTGTCCACGCAATTCTTCTTCCAAAAGAACTCTGCATCAACTGAAAACCAACTTCAATTACTCTTCATCAGTTGCTGAGCAAGAATACCGTATACGAATTCTCGTGGAAGCTCATTAAGAAATCCCTGTAGTATTGTCTGCGAACCTCACTTAATAAGGCCAAATAAAGGCTCCAATAGAGATGCTACTTCGAAATCCAAATAAGAATCCCGCTGGCACGAATACCATAGAAGAATAGAAGCCCAACTAAGAGCGGAGAGAAAATACCAATAAAAGTTCCGAGCAGGAGTATTGTAAATAATACCAGATAATAAGGCTAAAAAGAATCCCATATACCAATTCTTCTGAGAGATGCCGGCAAAAGAATACCAAAAGAATAGCTGATAAGAAAATACCAAGAATATACTCCAGAGAACTGTCATATAGAAACCCAAAAGAAGCTACTCATTTATGACCGCTAAGCACTGAAGAAGGCCTTAGAAGAATCCCAATAACTGAGCTCCAACTATATCCACCAATTCCCAAATAAAGGCTGATTAATTGCCTCTCATTTCTGCAAATCACATAATTTGGAAGGCCTGCCACTAATCACCTCTCTTCAGGGGAGGAAGAAGTTTTTCTTACCATTCGACGGCTATGTATGCATGCCAAACAATTGCATATGTATAATCATTCTTTAAACTATTAAGCAAACATGTTAATAAAAGAGTTTGTGAAATAGTGTAATCATCAAAGTCATTCAAGCACGATAATCAAGTCAAGCATAACACAACTCAATCAAAGACATTCAAATACACACATTACAAGCAACAGTTCAAGCAATTAATAATTCACGAAGTCAATTTGATGCATAACTAGCCACTTTACTTCACTTAGCACACATTTAGTGCGTAACACACAATTATATCACATAGGTGCACACATTCAATACAAGATACACAATCAAACATGCAGGCATACACTTTTAAGACACACACTTAATCAAGCACACACGTAAGGGTTACTACCTGACAAGCCGAGGACCCTGTCCCGGCTTAGAGCTAACTAAGCTCTGATACCACCTGTAACGCCCCGATCCCTCACGAGACCGGAGGCTCTAATAACCAAGCTATTCTCAACCCAATTCCAACCCAGTCTCAAAATTTTAGGGAAAAACGGACAGAGTTTCCCCTGTACTAAGGACATTCTGAAAACCTGTAAACTCTCAAATAAGGTAACTACAAGGTAAACAAACTTTTCATGGCTAAATATTTAAAGATTCAAGGCCATCCGAGCCTTGAAGCGAACAACAGTTCCAAAACCACACAAGCATGCAAGTAACTTGTTTATAATATAGTCTAATAACCATGCCATTCTAGGATAACATTAAAACATACTTAGAGATAAAACATTCTACACTAAGCCATTCACCCCCAAGCATGCAAAGCAACTAGAAATAGAAATATAAGTTATTACAAGCCATAGAATTACCACCGCTACTACATTATCAGACTTCCAGCTTACATATTACTCAAATATATACATGAGCTTTAAGGCCCCAAAATAGATTATACATAGAACAACAAATTCTTCACATAGCAACTAGAAAGCACATCTACCTCAGACAAATATCACACAGCAGCTAAGGCAACTCCACCAATTGTGCCACCTGAAACATGTTAGCGAGGTATGAGCAACCACTGTTGCCCAGTGAGGGATATAGTCCTGGGGCATGCAATGCAACAGATAATACAGTTATACAACAATATCACTTAGACAATTTAAGAAGCAATGATAACATAAGTAACCACACATTTAAAAGGATACATTTCACACAATCCCCTATACACCAATCTTCACTGGTCTTCATTCACGATCCACGAACCACGAACCACGAGCACGATCACGATAAGCCGGCATAATCCCCAAACACTCCAGTGGGTGTACTCCGGATGTACCCCGATAATCCTACGACCCAACATCCCCTGGCAATCTCCGGACCAGGCGAATGAGGGAATAGGGCACGGAGTTTGAATATCCACCGGCAAGCCCTCTGCCGCCCACCCGATATTCAACACATCCGCCCCTGACACTATGGTTGCGCAACCATGATGCAATGCACTTAACGATGACAAGTTAATAGCAATAACATAAGAATTAACACATATGAGGATCAACAAAGTAGGTTGACCTCGATGCAATTAGAATAGAACAATTATATAAGCAAATATACAGTTTTGTAAAGAGACATTACAAAATAACCATAGAATTATACCAAAAGCTCCAAATCAACTTAATATCACATATAAACACTCAAGAGGACATGCCGTGGGTTTAGAAATGGGAGACAACCGAAATTGCACTTAAACCCCTTTATTTTACAAACTATTTCTCTTCCAAACCAAAGTTAATGATTTCATTTTCAAAGGGAACTCTCCCAACCTTCTAACTAACCCTCAAGGTAACCTCTCAACCCTCTAACTCATTTAAATGCCCGCGATTACCCCGAAAGCCCCAAATTCCCTCTTATGGCTTTAAACTACACATACAATGTCCGGGCTTCAACCAAGGGGAATCAAGGCTTCTATAGCACCTAGGGTGCCTTAGGATACTAGAATGGAAGCCGGGATCCTCCCGGATTCGCATTAACCCCGAAAGCCCCAAATTAAAGTCGGCTATTTTCCATTTTTAAGCGATTTAAGGACATTGCAAGTGCACGGGGCTATTAGGTTACCTTCACTAGCACCTAAGGCATCTACTAGAAGCATTAAATCAAGCTAATTCGAGCAATTATGCAAAACCCTAGAAAAATGTCACTATTCACCCTAAAAATCAAACTAACGATTCTAACCGTTTAAATTGCGAAACGATGGCTCAAATATGTTCTCTAGCATTCATATACATGGTATAATAGCATAGATAACAATTACAATGGCATTTGATCACATTTTCAACAAATCAAGAAATTGACAACTATTTAGAAATGCAAAAACAAGCCGTGAAATCCCTCACCAATGCGCGTAAGAGCTCTCGGGAGACTTGCAAACACCCTAAACTATGTGCTCCTAGCTTGGCTTGGCTTGAATTGAAGATTTGATGGAAAAAATCTCCTCCTTCCTCTCCTTTCTTGCTGTCGGGTTTCCTGCCCATTTTTCAGCTTTTTCTTCTTTTTTTTTTTTTTGTTATGAGTTATAGTGTGTTATGTTGGGTATAAAAGGGGTGGGGTCAAGTTGAGAGTGTTTAATGTGTACTAAAATGAGTCTAGTTGGCATTAAAACGAGTCTAATGGTGTAATAATTAAGTTAGCTAACTAAAACATAAAGTTTCATACGTAATACTATTCACTAGTTTCAACAAATTATTTTCTAAACGGAGGCTCCTATCACTCCTAGCTCGAGAGCACATTTTTCTCACTCCTTTAACAATTAATGTGATTTAATAAAAATGATAATTCATGGTAATTAAGTAGTTGAAAAACGGAATGAATAGTGATTAAAGAAGACAATAAGCAAAGCACAAAATAAATGCACAAATAGTGGATGCAATAGTAAGCTAGAAGTACGGTTAAATCTCGGGCGTCACAGGTGCGATCATACCAGCACTAATGCACTGGATCGCTTCAGAACTACGAAGTTAAGCGTGCTTTGACGAGAGTAGTACTAGGATAGGAGACCTCTTAGGAAGTCCTCGTGTTGCACCCCCCTTTTAGTTTTATTTTTTTGCCATGTTCGGGATTGCCTAGATAATTTATCCGTCACATTTCTATTATCGAGTCCCACGGTATCTTTGGCAAGACTACTTCGCTTAGCGTAGAGGCAGGGCCCGCAAACTGAGGGTGTGGGGCCTGTACCCAAGTCTCCGTCGCTCCAGTGCCCATAACTTTTGATCCGTAAAGAGTTATACGGCGCACAACATACCGTTTGAAAGCTCTGCGAGAGGTCTACAACGGGGGCAGCGAGCCTGCTTTGCCACGCCTATTTTAGGAGCCCAAAATTGAACGTTTTCAACAATTTTGGGCTACTTTTCTTCTTTTTGCTCTGTTTCTTCATCCCGGATTGTTCGTCATAAGTCGCGAAAAGGACGACACATAAGAGCTTTGTGCCCTCAACATGACAGGTGCGATCATACAAGCACTAATGCACCGGATCCTATCAGAATTATGAATGCTTGGGATAGAGTAGTACTAGGATAGGTGACCCCCTGAGAAGTCCTCGTGTTGTACCCCCCTTTTTTGTTTTCTTTTTTTGACTCGTTCAGGCTTGCCAAGAAGCTTTATCTGTCATATTTCTATTATCGAGTCCAACGACATCTTGGGCAAGACAACTTCGCTTCGCGTAGAGGTTGAGCGCGCAAACCAAGGGAGTGGGGACTGTGACTAGGTGAAGCGAAGCAGTTTTAACCAAGATGTCGTGGTAGTCAATAATAGAAATGTGACGGATAAAGCTTCTTGGCAAGTTTGAACGGGGGCAAAAAAAGAAAAAAAAAAGGGAGCAAAAAGAGGACTTCCTTGGGAGTCACCCATCCTAGTACTACTCTCGCCTAAGCACGGTTCACTTCGGAGTTCTGATGGGATCCGGTGCATTACTGTTGGTATGATCAAAACCATCATGTTGAGGGTGCAAAGCCCTTATGTGTCATTCTTTTTGCAGCTCACAACGAATTATCCGAGATGAAGAAACCACACTAAAAGAAGAAAAGTGTCCCAAAACTGATGAAAACGTTTGATTTTGGACTTTGAAAATAGGCGCAACTGAGCAGGCTTGTTTCTCTCGTCGTAGAGCTCTTGGAGAACTTTCCAACGGTATGCTGTGCGCCATATAACTCCTTACGGTTCAAAATTTATGCTCATCGGAGTGACGGAGACCTAGTCACAGGCCCCACGCCCTCGGTTTGCGGGCCCAGCCTTTACGCGAAGGGAAGTTGTCTTGCCCAAGATGCCGTGGGACTCGATAATAGAAATGACACGGATAAAGCATCTTGGCTAGCTTTAATGGGGCAAAAAAAATGAAAAATATGATACAACACGAGGATTTCCCAGGGGTCACCCATCCTTGTACTACTCTCGCCCAAGCACGCTTAACTTCAGAGTTCTGATGGGATCCGGTGAATTAGTGCTGATGCGATATCGCCCAACATGTTGAGGGCGCAAAGCCCTTATTTGTCGTCCTTTACGCAGCCCACGACGAACGATTCAGGATGAAGAAATAGTGCTAAAATAAAAAAAGTGGCCCAAAATTAATGAAAATATTCGATTTTGGGCTCCGAAAATAGGCGTATCCGAGCAGGCATGTTGCCCTCATCGTAGAGCTCTCGGAGAGCTTTCCAACGGTATGCTGTGTGCCGGATAACTCCTTACGGATCAAAATTTGTAGGCACCAGAGTGACGGAGACCTGGTCACCAGCCCCACACCCTAGGTTTGCGGACCCAGCCTCTACGCGAAGCGAAGTGTCTTGCCCAAGATGCCATAGGACTCGATAATAGAAATGTGACGGATAAAGCATGTTGGCAAGTCTGAACGGGGCAAAAAAACAAACCGAAAAGGGGGGTGCAACATGAGTACTTCCCAAGGGGTCACCTATCCTAGTACTACTCTCACCCAAGCACGTTTAACTTTGGAGTTCTAATGGGATCTGGTGCATTAGTGCTGGTATGATCGCACCCATCATGTTGAGGGCACAAAGATCTTATGTGTTGTGTTTTTCGCGGCTCACAACGAATGTTTCGGGATGAAGAAACAGCGTAACAACAAGAAAAGTAGCCCAAAACTGAAAAAAAAACGTACGATTTTGGGCTAGGAAAATAGGCGCAACCCAAAAAACATTGTTGTCGCCGTCGTGGAGCTCTTGGAGAGCTTTCCAACGGTATGCTATGCGATGCATAACTCCTTACGGATCAAATGTTATCGGCACCAGAGTGACGAAAACCTGGTCATAGGCCCCACGCCCTCGGTTTGCGGGCCCAGCCTCTACACGAAGCGAATTAGTCTTGCCCAAGATTCCATGGGACTCGATATTAGAAATGTGATGGATAAAGCATCTTGGAAAGCCTGAACGGGGCAAAAAAAACGAAACGAAAAGGGGGGTGCAACACGAGGACATCCTAGAAGGTCTCCCATCCTAGTACTACTTTCGCCCAAGCACGCTTTACTTCGGAGTTCTAATGGGATCCGATGCATTAGTGATGGTATGATCGCACCCGTCATGTTAAGATCGCAAAGCCCTAATGTGTTGTCCTTTTCGCAGCTCACGACGAACGATCCGGACGAAGAAATAGCGCAAAAAGAAGAAAGTGGCCCAAAACGGATGAAAACGTATGATTTTGGGCTCTGAAAATAGGCATAGCCTAGAAAACTTTGCTACCCCCGTCGTAGAGCTCTCGGAGAGCTTTCCAATGGTATGCTGAGCGCCGCATAACTCCTTACGGATCAAAAGTTGTGGGCACCAGAGTGACGGAGACTTGGTCACAGGCCCCACGCCTTAGGTTTACTGGCCCAGCCTCTACGCAAAGCGAAGTTGTCTTGCCCAAGATGCCGTGGGACTCGATAATAGAAATATGACAGATAAAGCAACTTGGGAAGCATAAACGGGGCAAAACAAGAAAACGAAAATGGGGTGCAACATGAGGACTTCCCAAGGGGTCACCCATCCTAGTACTACTATCGCCCAAATATGCTTAACTTCGGAGTTCTGATAGGATCCGGTGCATTAATGCTGGTATGATCGCACCCATCATGTTAAGGGCACAAAGCCCTTATGTGTTGTCCTTTTCACAGCTCACGACGAACAATCTAGAATGAAGAAACAGCGCAAAAAGAAGAAAAGTGGCCCAAAACTAATGAAAACGTACAATTTTGGACTACGAATATAGGCGCAGCCCAGAAAACATTGTTGCCGCCGTCGTAGAGCTCTTAGAGAGATTTCCAACGGAATGTTGTGCGCCGCATAACTCCATAAGGATCAAATGTTATGGGCACGGGACCGATGGAGACCTGGTCACAGGCCCCACGCCTTCAGTTTCTAGGCCTAGCCTCTACGCGAAGCGAAGTTGTCTTGCCTAAGATTCCATAGGACTCAATAATAGAATTGTGACAGATAAAGCATTTTTACAATCCTGACCGAGGCAAAAATACAAAAAGAAAAGGGGGGTGCAACACGAGGACATCCCAAGGGGTTACCTATCCTAGTACTACTCTCGCCCAAGCACGCTTAACTTCGGTGTTATGATGGGATTTGGTGCATTAGTGCTGGTATGATCACATCCGTCATGTTGAAGGAGCAAAGCGCTTATGTGTCATCCTTTTCGCAACTCACGACGAACGATCCAGGATGAAAAAACATCACAAAAATAAGAAAATTGGCCCAAAATAGTTCAATTTTGGGCTCCAAAAATAGGCGCAATCGAGCAGGCTGGCTGCCCTCGTCGGAGAACTCTCGGAGAGGTCTCCAACGGTATGTTGTGCACTATATAACTCCTTACGGATCAAAAGTTATGGACACCAGAGCGACGGAGACCTGGTCAAAGGCCCCATGCCCTCGGTTTGCTGGCCCTGCCTCTACACGAAGCGAAGTAGTCTTGCGCAAGATGTCGTGGGACTTGATAATAGAAATGTAATGGATAAAGCATCTTGGCAAGCCTGAACGGGGCAAAAAAAACAAAACGAAAAGGGGGGTGCAACACGAGGACTTCCTTGGGGGTCACCCATCTTAGTACTACTATCGCCCAAGCACGCTTAACTTCGGAGTTCTGATGGGATGCAGTGCATTACTACTGGTATGATTACACCAGCCATGTTAACGGTGCAAAGCCCTTATGTGTCCTTTTCGCGGCTCACGACGAACGATCCGGGATGAAAAAACAGCGCAAAAAGAAGAAAGGTGGAACAAACCTGATGAAAACGTTCAATTTTGGGATCCGAAAATAGTCGCAGATGAGCAGGCTTGCTGCCCCCGTCGTAGAGCTTTCGGAGAGCTTTCCAACTGTATGATGTACGCTGCATAACACTTTACGGATCAAAAGTTATGGGCACTAGAGTGACGGAGACCTGGTCACTAGCCCCACGCCTTAGGTTTGCGGGCCCAGCCTCTATGCAAAGCGAATTGGTCTTGCCCAAGAGGCCGTGGGACTTGATAATAGAAATGTGACAGATAAAGCAACTTGGCAAGCATGAATGGGGCAAAAAAACAAAACGAAAATAAGGGCGCAACACGAGGACTTCCCAGAGGGTCACCCAACCTATTACTACTCTCGCCCAAGCACCCTTAACTTCGGAGTTCTGATGCGATCCGGTGCATTTTTTCTGGTATGATTGTACCCATCATGTTGAGGGCGCAAAGCCCATATTGGTCGTCCTTTTTGCGGCTCACGGCGAATGATTCGGGATGAAGAAACAGCGCAAAAAAGAAGAAAAATGGCCCGAAACTGTTGAAAATATTCTATTTTGGGCTCCGAAAATAGGCGCAGCTGAGAAGGCTTACTACACTCGCCGTAGAACTATCGGAGAGCTTTCCAACGGTATGCTGTGCGCCACATAACTCCTTGCGGATCAAAAGTGATGGGTTCCGGAGCGACGGAGACCTGGTCACAGGCCCCACGCACTCGGTTTACGGGCCCAGCCTCTACACGAATCGAAGTAGACTTGCCCAAGATGCCATGGGACTTTATAATCGAAATATGACGGATAAAGTATATTGGCCAGCTTGAACGGAGCAAAAAAATAAAATGAAAAGGGGAGTGCAAGACGAGGACTACCCAGGGGGTGTCCTATCCTTGTACTACTCTCGCCCAAGCACGCTTAAATTCGGAGTTCTGATGGGATCTAGTGCATTAAGGTTGGTATGATCGCACCCATCATGTTGAGGGCATAAGGCCTTTATGTGTTGTCCTTTTCGCGGCTCACGACGAATGATCCGAGATGAAGAAACAAAGCAAAAAGAATAAAAGTGGCCCAAAACTAATGAAATCATTCGATTTTGTGCTTCGAAAATAGGCGCAGCCGACAGGCTTACTGATCCGTCGTAGAGCTCTCAGAGAGCTTTCCAACGGTGTACTCTGCACCATATAACTCCTTACGGATCAAAAGTTATGGGCACCGTAGTGACGGAGACCTGGTCACATGCCCCATGCCCTCGGTTTGCCGGCCCAACCTCTACACGAAACGATGCTGTCTTGCCCAAGATTCCATGGGACTCAATAATAGAAATGTGACGGATAAAGCATCTTGTCAAGCCTGAACGGGGCAAAAAAATAAAACGAAAATGGGGGTGTAACACGAAGACTTCCCAGGGGGTCATCCATCCAAGTACTACTCTCTCCCAAGCACGCTTAACTTTGGATTTATAATAGGATTCGGTGCATTAATGCTGGTATGATCACACCTGTCATGTTGAGGTCACAAAGCCCTTATGTGTCGTCCTTTTCGCGCCTCACGACGAACGTTTCAGGATGAAGAAACAACGAAAAAAGAAGTAAAGTAGACCGAAAAATATGAAAAAGTTCAATTTTGGGCTCCAAAAATTTGTGCAATCGAGCATGCTTGCTGCCCCTGTCGTAGAACTCTCAGAGAGCTTTCCAACGGTATGTTGTGCGTCGTATAGTCCTTACGGATCAAAGTTATGGGCAATGGAGCGACGGAGACCTGGTCACAAGTCCCACGCCCTCGATTTGCGGGCCCAGTCTTTACGCGAAGCGAATAAGTCTTGCCCAAGATGCTGTAGGACTCGATAATAGAAATGTGATGAATAAAGCATCTTGGCAATCCTTAACGGGGCAGAAAATTAAAACGAAAAAGGGGGGGCAACACGAGGACTCCGGAGGGGGTCTCCCATCCTAGTACTACTTTCGCCCATGCACGCTTATCTTCGGAGTTCTTATGTGATCCGGTGCATTACTCCTTGTATGATCACACCCGTCATATTGAGGGAGCAAAGCCCTTATGTGTCATCTTTTTCGCGGCTCATGACGAACGATCCGGGATGAAGAAACAGCGTAAAAATAAAAAAAGTGGCCCGAAACAAATGAAAATGTTCAATTTTGGGCTTCAAAAATAGGCGCTACAAAGCAGGCTTATTGCCCACATCGTAGAACTCTCGGAGAGCTTTCCAACGGTATATTGTACACCGTTTAACTCCTTACGAATCAAAAGTTATGGGCACTGAAATGACGGAGAGCTGGTCACAGGCCCCACGCCCTCGGTTTGCCGGCCCAGCCTCTACGCGAAGCGAAGTTGTCTTGCCCAAGTTGCTGTAGGACTCAATAATAGAAATGTGACGGATAAAGCATCTTGGCAAGCCTGAACAGGGCAAAAAAACAAAACAAAAGGGGGGGGGGTGACACACGAGGACTTCCCAGGGGATCACCCATCCTAGTACTACTTCGCCCAAACTCGTTTAACTTCGGAGTTCTGATGGGATCCGGTGCATTAGTGCTGGTATGATCGCACCCGTCATGTTGAGGGCATATAGCCCTTCTTTGTCGTCCTTTTCACGGCTCACGAGCAACGATAAAGGATGAAGAAACAGCACTAAAGGAAGAAAAGTGGCCCAAAATAGATGAAAACGTTCGATTTTGGGCTCTAAAAATAGTGGCAGCGAAGCAGGCTTGCTGTCCCGTCGTAGAGCTCTCGGAGAGCTTTCAAACTGTATGATATGCGCCGTATAACTCTTTACGGATCAAAAGTTATTGGCACTAGAATGATAGGGACCTGGCCACAAGCCCCACGCCCTAGGTCTGCGGGCCCAGCCTATACGAGAAACGAAGTTGTTTTGCCCAAGATGCTGTGGGACTCGATAATAGAAATGTGACGGATAAAGCAACTTGGCACGGCTGAACGGGCCAAAAAATGAAAACGAAAAAAGGGGTGCAACACGAGGAGTTCCCAAGGGGTCACCCATCCTAGTACTACTCTCACCCAAGCATGCTTAACTTCGGAGTTCTTATGGGATTTGGTGCATTAGTGCTTGTGTGATCACACCCGTCAGGTTGAGGGTGCAAAGCCCTTATGTGTCGTCCTTTTCACGTATCACGACGAAGGATCCGGGATGAAGAAACAGTGCAAAAAGAAGAAAATTTGCCCAAAACAAATAAAAAAGTTCAATTTTGAGCTATGAAAATTGTCGCAATCGAGCAGACTTGCTACCTTCGTCGTAGAACTCTCAGAGAGCTTTCCAACGGTATGTTGTGCGCCGTATAACTCCGTGCGGATCAAAAGCTATGGGAACCGGAGCGACGGAGACCTGGCCACTAGCCCCAGGCCCTCGGTTTGCGGGCCCAGCCTCTACTTGAAGTGAAATAGTGTTGCCCAAGATGCCGTGGGACTCGATAATAGAAATCTGATTGATAAAGCAACTTGGCAAGCCTAAACGGGGCAAAAAAACAAAACGAAAATGGGGGTGCAACACGAGGACTTCCCAGGAGGCTACCCATCCTAGTACTACTCTCATCCAAGAACGCTTAACTTCGGAGTTCTATTGGGATCTGGTGCATTACTGTTGGTATGATCGAAACCGTCATATTGAAGATGCAAAACCCTTTTGTGTAGTTCTTTTTGCGGCTCACGACGAACGATCCGGGATGAAGAAACAACGGTAAAAGAAGAAAAGTGGCCCAAAACTGATGAAAACATTCAATTTTGGGCTAAGAAAATAGGCGCATCCGAGCAGGCTTGCTGCCCTTGTCGTATAGCTCTCGGAGAGCTTTCCAACGGTATGCTGTGCGCCGCATAACTCCCTGCGGATCAAAATTTGTGGGCACCGAAATGACGGAGACCTGGTCACAAGCCCCACGCCCTAGGTATGCGGACCCAGCCTTTACGAAAAGTGAAGTTGTCTTGCCCAAGATACCGTGGGACTCAATAATAGAAATGTGATGGATAAAGCATCATGGCAAGCCTGAACGGGGCAAAAAAAATGAAAAGGGGGGTGCAACACGAGGACTTTCCATTGGGTAACCCATCCTAGTACTACTCTCGCCCAAGCACGCTTAACTTCAGAGTTCTGATGGGATGCGGTGTATTAGTGCTTGTATGATCGCACCAGTCATGTTGATGGCGCAAAGCCCATATGTGTCATCCTTTTCGCGGCTCACGACGAAAGATCCGGGATGAAGAAAAAGCGCAAAAAGAAGAAAATTGGCCTGAACTAAATGAAAAAGTTCAATTTTGAGCTCCGAAAATAGGTGCAATCGAGCAGGCTTGCCGCCTCTGTCGTAGAACTCTTAGAGAGCTTTCCAACGGTATGTTGTTCGCCGCATAACTCCATACGGATCAAAAGTTATAGGCACCGGAGCAAATGAGACCTGGTCACAGGACCCACGCCCTCGGTTTGCGGGCCTAGCCTCTACGCGAAGTGAAGTTGTCTTGCCCAAGAAGCCATGGGACTCGATAATATAAATGTGACGGATAAAGCATCTTGGCAAGCCTGAACGGGGCAAAGAAAAAAACGAAAAGGGGCGGTACAACACGAGGGCTTCCAAAGGGATCACCCATCCTAATGTTACTCTCGCCCAAGCATGCTTAACTTTGTAGTTCTGATCGAATCCGGTGTATTACTGCTGGTATGATCGCACCCGTAATGATGAGGGCGCAAGGCCATTATGTGTCGTCCTTTTCGCGGCTCACAACGAACGATCCTAGATGAAGAAACAGCGCTAAAAGAAGAAAAATGGCCAAAAACTGACGAAAATGTTAGATTTTGGGGCTCCAAAAATAGGCGCAACCGAGCAGGCTTGTTACACCCATCGTAGAACTCTCGAAGATGTTTCCAACTGTATGTTGTGCGCCGCATAACTCCTTACGGATCAAAAGTTATGGGCACCGAAGTGACGGAGACCTGGTCATAGGCCCTACGCCTTAGGTTTGCGGGCCCAGCCTCTACGCGAACCGCAGTTGTCTTGCCTAAGATGCCATGGGACTCGATAATAGAAATGTGACGGATAAAGCAACTTGGCAAGCCTGAACGGGGCAAAGAAAGAAAACAAAAAGGGTGGTGCAAGACGAGGACTTCCCACTGGGTTTCTCATAATAGTACTACTCTCGCCCAAGCACGCTTAACTTCGGAGTTTTGATGGGATCTGGTGCATTAGTACTAGTATGATCGCACCAGTCATGTTGTGGGCACAAAGCCCATATGTGTTGTCCTTTTCGCGGCTCATGACGAATGATCCGGGATGAAGAAACAGCCCAAAAATTAGAAAATTGGCCCGAAAATGATGAAAGCGTAAGATTTTGGGCTTAAAAAATAGGCGCAACCCAAAAAAGATTGATGCCCCTGTCGTAGAACTCTCAGAGAGCTTTCCAACCGTATGTTGTGCGCCGTATAACTCCTTATGGATCAAAAGTTATGGGCACCGAAGTAACGGAGACCTGGTCACAGGTCCCAGCCTTTGCGCGATGCGAAGTAGTCTTGCCCAAGATACCGTGGGACTCGATAATAGAAATGTGACGTATAAAACAACTTGGCAATACTGAACGGGGCAGAAAAATAAAACGAAAAGGGGGGTGCAACACGAGGACTTCCCAGGGAGTCTCCCATCCTAGTACTACTCTCGCCCAAGCACGCTTAACTTCGGAGTTCTAATGTGTCGTCCTTTTCGCTGCTCACAACGAACGATCCAAAATGAAGAAACAGTGCTAAAAGAAGAAAAGTAGCCCAAAACTGATGAAAATATTTGATTTTGGCCTCTAAAAATAGGCGCATCTGAGCAGGCTTGCTGCCCTCCTCGTGGAGCTCTCGGAGAGCTTTCCAACGGTATGCTGTGTGCCATAAAACTACCTACAGTTGAAAACTTGTGGGCACCGCAATGACGAAGACCTAGTCACAGGCCCCACAGCCTAGGTTTGCGGACCTAGCCTCTACGCAAAGCGAAGTTGTCTTGCCCAAGATGCCGTGGGACTCGATAATTGAAATGTGCAGGATAAATCAACTTGGCAAGCCTGAATGGGGCAAAAAAAAAATGTAAACGGGGCTGCAACACGAGGACGTCCCAAGGGGTCACCCATCTGAGTACTACTCTCGCCCAAGCATGCTTAACTTCAGAGTTCTGATGGGATCCCGTACATTAGTGCTGGTATGATCGCACCCATCATGTTGAGGGCGCAAAGCCCTTTTGTGTCGTCCTTTTTGCTGCTCACGACAAATGATCCGGGATGAAGAAAAAGCACAAAAAGAAGAAAACTGGACTAAACCAAATGAAAAAGTTCAATTTTGAGCTGCGAAAATAGGCGTAATCGAGTAGGCTTGCTGCCCCTGTCGTAGAACTCTCGAAGAGCTTTCTAACGGTATGCTATGCGCCGCATAACTCCTTACGGATCAAAAGTTATGGGCACTAGAGCGACAGAGATCTGGTCAAAGGCCCCACGCCCTCAGTTTGCGGGCCTAGCCTCTACGCGAAACGAAGTTGTCTTTCCTAAGATGCCGTTGGACTCGATAATAGAAATGTGATGGATAAAGCATCTTGGTAAGCCTTTGCAGTGCAAAAAAACAAAACAAAAACGGGGGTGCAACATGAGGACTTCCCAGGGGGTCACCCGTCCTAGTACTACTTTCGCCCAAGCAAGCTTAACTTCAAAGTACTGATGGGATTCGATGCATTAGTGCTGGCATGATCGCACCTGTCATGTTGAAGGCGCAAAGCCCTTAAGTATCGTCCTTTTCGCGCCTCACGACGAACAATGCGGGATGAAGAACAAGCGCAAAAAGAAGAAAATTTTCCCAAAACAAATGAAAAAGTTCAATTTTGTGCTCCAAAAATCTGCGCAATCGAGAAGGCTTGCTGCCCCCATCGTAGAACTCTCCAAGGGCTTTCCAACGGTATGCTGTTCGCCTCATAACTCCTTACGGATCAAAAGTTATGGGCACCGGAGCGACGGTGACTAGGTCATAGGCCCCACGCCCCCGATTTGCTGGCCTAGCCTCTACACGAAGCGAAGTTGTCTTGGCCAAGATGCCGTGGGACTCGATAATATAAATGTGACGGATAAAGTATCTTTGCAAGCCTGAACGGGGCAAAAAAGCATAACGAAAAGGAGGGTGCAACACGAGGACTTCCCAGGGGGTCACCCATCCAAGTACTACTGTCGCCCAAGTACGCTTAACTTCGTAGTTCTGATGGGATCCGGTGCATAACTGCTGGTATGATCGCACCCGTCATGTTGAGGGTGTAAAGTTCTTATGTGTCGTCTTTTTCGCGGCTCGCGACGAACGATCCTGGATGAAGAAACAGCGCTAAAAGAAGAAAAATGGCCATAAACTGATGAAAACGTTCGATTTTGGGCTCCGAAAATAGGCGCAGCCGACAAGCTTGCTACCCCCATTGTAAAGCTCTCGGAGATGTTTCCAACTGTATGCTGTGCGCCGCATAACTCCTTACGGATCAAAGGTTATGGGCACCGGAGTGACGGAGACCTGGACACAGGCCCCACTCCTTAGGTTTGTGGGCCCAGCCTCTACGCGAAACGAAGTTGTCTTGCCCAAGATGTCATGGGACTCAATAATAGAAATGTTACGGATAAAGCATCTTGGCAAGCCTGAACGGGGCAAAAAGAAAAATAAGAAAGGGGTGCAACACGAGGACTTCCTAGCGGGTCAGCCATCCTTGTACTACTCTGGCCCAAGCACGCTTAACTTCGGAGTTCTGATTGGATCCGGTGCATTATTGTTGGTATGATCGCACACGTTATATTGAGGGCGCAAAGCCCTTATGTGTTGTCCTTTTTGCGGCTCACGACCAACGATCTGGGATGAAGAAACAGCGCAAAAACTAGAAAAGTGGCCCAAAAATGATGAAAACGTAAGATTT
This sequence comes from Ehretia macrophylla, assembly GCA_037974665.1. Lineage (NCBI taxonomy): Eukaryota > Viridiplantae > Streptophyta > Magnoliopsida > Boraginales > Ehretiaceae > Ehretia > Ehretia macrophylla. The sequence goes on along the minus strand of CM075777.1, from coordinate 37,831,172 downwards.
TGGGCTTCAAAAATAGGCGCAGCCCAAAAACGATTGCTGCACCCATCGGAGAACTCTCAGAGAGCTTTCCAACCGTATGTTGTGCGCCGTATAACTCCTTAGGGATCAAAAGTTATGGGCATTGGAGTGACGGAGGCCTGGTCACAGGCCCCAGCCTCTACTTGAAGGGAAGTGGTCTTGCCCAAGATACAGTGGGACTCGATAATAGAAATGTGACGTATAAAACATCTTGGCAATCCTGAACGGGGTAGAAAAATAAAACGAAAAGGGTGGTAGAACACGAGGACTTCCCACGGGGTCTCCCATCCTAGTACTACTCTCGCCCAAGAACGCTTAACTTCAGAGTTCTAATGGGATCCAGTGCATTAGTGCTGGTATGATCGCACTCGTCATGTTGAGGGCGCAATTCCCTTATTTGTTGTCCCTTTTGCGACTATCAACGAACGATCCGTGATGAAGAAACAGCGCAAAAAAGAAGAAATGTGGCCCAAAACTGATGAAAATGTCCCATTTTGGGGTACGAAAATAGGCGCAGCCTCAAAAACTTTGCTTCTTCGTCGTAGAGCTCTTAGAGAGCTTTCAAATGGTATGGTGTGCACTGAATAACTCCTTACGGATCAAAAGTTATAGGCACCAGAGTGAGGGAGACCTGGTCACAGGCGCCACGCCATCGTTTTGTTGGACCAGCCTCTACGCGAAGCGAAGTTGTCTTGTCCAAGATGCCGTGGCATTCGATAATAGAAATGTGACGGATAAAGCATCTTCTTAAGCCGTAACTAGGCAAAAAAAAATGAAAAGGGTAGTGCAACACGAGGACTTCCCATGGGGTCACCCATCCTAATACTACTCTTGTCCAAGAACGCTTAACTTCAAAGTTCGGATGGGATTCGGTGCAATACTACTAGTGTGATAGCACCCGTCATGTTGAGGGCGCAAAGACCTTATGTGTCGTCCTTTTTGCGGCTTACGAAGAACGATCAAGGATGAAGAAACTGCGCAAAAAGAAGAAAAGTGGCCCAAAACTTATGAAAATATACGATTTTGGGCTCGAAAATAGGCGAGCCCAGCAAACTTGCAGCCCCCGTCGTAGAGCTCCCGGAGAGCTTTCCAACGGTATGTTGTGCGGCGTATAACTCCTTACGGATCGAAAGTTATAGGCACCGGAGCGATGGATACCTGATCACAGGCCCCACGCCCTCGGTTTGCGTGCCCAGCCTCTACGCAAAGCGAAGTTGTCTTGCCCAAGATGCCATGGGACTCGATAATATAAATGTGATGAATAAAGCATCTTGGCAAGCCTGAACTGGGCAGAAAAATAAAACGAAAAGAGGGGTGCAACACAAGGACTTCTCAGGGGGTATCCCATCCTAGTACAACTGTCACGCCCCAACCCGGCCTGTGAAGGTTAGACTAGGGTGTGATCTAAACATCCAAGTCATATCACGTACTTAATCTTTCATGAGAGTTTAACACTTAACGTTTTAGCCGAAACTCCACAAATTCTCCAGAAAACCGGCAGAATAACGGCTGTAATTGGGCTCTTTAGTTTGACCTAATTCTCTAAACGCCTCAAAATTTACAATCTCGAATTCATTTCCAACTAAGATTACTATTTATCATCAATTGAAACGCCTACTAGTTATCTCGAAGTCTCGTTTGATTAATAACCTAGCATGATGCTTTGTCTCGTTTATTTGTTTGTCCTCATTACAAAAGTACGTGTTGATCTTGGCTTAACAATGAGTACCTGCTTAAGATTGGATAGGTTCCTTTTACTTAAACCTTACCTGATACTTCATAATCCTATGATAGATACTAGCCAGTAACGATAGCAAAAACGACCATAGTAGTGTCTATCTAGTTATTATCAGTACAAACCAAAATTAGACCCCAAATTACAACGGGAGTCTTTTACATTACAACAACAAGCATCATAAGAAATGAAATAGTCTTCAAGTAACGTATTGTTCACAAAATGGCCATAGTCAAGCAAGGCATGTAGGCCAAAGAATCATTCACAGGAATCACCATTAGGCACGTCGTCCTCGGGTACCTGTTCTTGGTCTTCTTCACCTGAGATGATAAAAGAGGGTGAGTCCTTATGAAATCAACGAGGGGGAACGAGAAATAAGCTTTGAAACTCATTTTCCGGTTCAACTTATGAAAACCCTTCTTTTTTTTTTTTGCAAGCATGAATATATCACAAGTAAGTACATAACATAATGTAAAAGGAAAGGAACACAATTACCCGTCTTTCCTCCCCGAGGTCCTCTAGGAACCAAACGATAGTACTTATACACATAGTGAAAAGGATACGGTGAGCCTTTGCTCATAGTTCATGTCAGTATCAGTTGTTGCGGCCGACTTCAAATCATCCCCTTATCACGCCAAATGGGTGTACTCTGGATGTATCCCGAAATCCTATGACCCAACTCTCCGAGGAAGTCTAGCCCTCAAGCGAGAGAGGGAATTGGACAATGGTAGTCACGGTTGCACCGGCAAGCCCGATGCAGCTTGGTGTGCGTGAACGCTACCACGCCAGAATGAAAGGTTGCAACCTTGTATGCAATGCACATTTATGACATTTAATATATCACATTAGGAGGACAACAAAGTAGGTTGCCTCTGAACAGTCATAAGATTGCACATTGACAGTTAAACACGCGAGGCACGATATGACAAGTAAATTTACTTGAAAAGCACATGGAGTTATATGAATATTAAACGGGCAGCCATGTAACGCATGTAAATCAAGTCATATAACTCATTTCAAAGTTCACGTAATCAAATAATAAGATTATTCATCATGGAACGACATCTACGTGGGACCGGGTGCAAGAAAGGCCTACTTATCAACATGTAATCATCGAAATCATATTTAGGGATACAAGGGCAACTACGGGCAGCCTACTAAAAACATAATCAAATACAATATCCAAAGGATCAACACTTAGCGAGTTTACCTAGTTACTAGTGTTTCAATTCGTGCTTACCCGTGCGATTAAACCCCAAGTCATCTCGTAATTAAACTCAAGCCATGTATTGGTTAAATTAAACACCCTCAAGAATTCAAAACAGTCCACACAACATCCAAATGCCACAATCCCAAGCACTTAGTACAACAAGAGAAGCTACCATAATTTTTCTAAGCATATCAATAGGTGAAACCCTCACTACAATGGACTGTTTTCTCACAATCATTGAGACAATCAAATAATCTCCAATTCTAGTGAACAAGATGTCAAATTAAATCTTAAGGAGTGAACTAAATTCAAAAACAAACCTCGCATCATTTGGAGTTCGGGTTCAAGAGTTATAGCCAAAACAGTGAGACTACACAAAAATGTCCAGATTTGCACACATTTCAATACTTGTCATTTTTGAGGGCCTTAGAATTAGATTTAGCCTTGGTCCATTTCTGACAAAAATGTCCAGAACTGAAAAATATAGCTTTACACCAAATTTACTAAGCCAAAAATGGTTCGTTCTACAATATCAGTGAATCTGCCAAAACCTGCTTCATTTTTCCAGACTTTCTAGATTTGGACACATTTTGATAATTAGGCATTTTGAGGACTTTAGAATCAAAATTGTCTTTGGCCTATTTGTGTGAAAAATGCTCATAACTGGCAAAAATAGTTACCTACCAATTTTCACGCATTTTAAAAATCATTTACCTAGTCAAAATCAACTCGCACCAACAAGGCAGAAGGCTGTCACATACCCGATTTTTTCTATCATCACATTCTAGCCAAATATCTTGCCATGCATGTTTACAAAAGCTCATGAACACACATATATCACAAGAAACGAAGTAAATATAGACATTTAAGAGTATGCATGTGGTCTTTGAAAAATTTTCATGAAGTTTTAGCCCTCACCTTAGCAAGACAACGAAGAAGTTGCACAAACTCTTGGTGAAGCACAAAGTTGATCTTTTTCCTTGCTTAGCCGAGAGACAACTTGGGATTTCTCTAATTTCCTAGCTAAGTTACCATGTTCTTAGTAGGTGCATGTGGTTAGAAAAAGAAGAAAAGAAATGGAAGCTAACAAACTCACCTAAGCCGAAATGGAGGTGCTAAAGGCTTGCATGTGCATTTCTTTGCTCTTAGCTTTGTTTGGTCGAGCTCCTATGTAGCTTGGAAGTCTTGAAGAGCCTTAGGATGAAGAACTTAGCTATGGAGAGTAGAAACTCAGCCAAGGACGAGAGAGAGAGAAGAAATGAGAGAAAATGAAAGAAAATGAAAAGCTTTGTTGGGCAAAGATGCTTGTCGGCCTAGGGCCTTGCAAAATCAGAATTTTATGTCTTCAAGGAACATTTTTGAATTGTCTAGTATGGCAAGAAGATGGGTCGAGAATATGGGTGCATTGGGTAGGGTTTTGGGTTAAATTTTTTATGCATTGTGTCATTAAATTGTCATAGAATGTTTGGGGAATAAATTTTGAAATTGGATTGCATGCACAAAGCTCCTAGTGGTTGGCCAAGGCTTATGCAAAATATGAATTTTTGTCTTGGTTAAGCAATATTTAATTGTGTGTTTGGGATATGCAAAGAATAAAGAATAAAGAATAAAGAATGTCTAACTTTTTGTGAGATTTTGTCTTCTAGTGAGTTGAATTAGTATTTTAATATTAGTTAGTGGAGTTTGCAGGATTAATTAATGATCTAGTGCTTCGTGTAAGATGCTTTCTTGATTAGCGTGTAGGCATGCTTTCTTAGGTCTAGGGCACGCACTACGAGGTAGTGCACGAACTACGAGATGAAAGCACGTTTCCCAAGTAAATGCACTTAACCCTAAATGAATGCACATAATTCAATGCAAGGCACACAAAAAAAACACGACACTTAAACCTAGGCCAAGGCACACAAATCTAGGTTAGGGCACACGAAATAAGGTATCGCACACAAATCAAGGTCTGGCCTCACATCCTCCCCTTCTTAAAAGAATTGTGTCCCGAAATTCAATATTACCTTTGAAATAAAGCTGGATACTGGTGCTCCATCTGGTCTCGCCTTTCCCACGTTGCTTCTTCAATTCCATGGTGATCCCATAACACTTTCACCATCGGTATAGATTTGCTGCACAACTCTCGATCTTGCTGGTCTCGGATCCGAATGGGCTTCTCTTCATAAGACAATTTCTCCCGAAGCTGCAACAGCTTTGGCTTCAAGATATACGATGGATCAGGGTGATACTTCCACAGCATCGAAACATGAAAGACGTCGTGAATATTGAAGAAGTTTTGGGGTAGTTCCAGGCGATACGCCAACTTGTCAACCTTCTCAATTATCTCAAATGGTCCTACAAACCTCGGGCTTAACTTTCCACCCTTGTCGTGTTTAATCAGTCCCCTCCGAGGTGATATCTTCAAGAACACCTTGTCGCCGACCTCAAACTCTAGACTCTGTCTCCGTCGGTCTGCATAACTTTTCTGCCTGCTCTGGGCGGTAAGCATCCGTTTCCGGATGAGGTGGATATTATCAACAGTCTTCATAAGTTCAGGTAGAAGGGTCGGGTCAAAAGTCTTCGTCTCACCTACTTCATCCCAGTAAATTGAGGATCGACACTTACGTCCATACAATGCCTCAAATGGGGCCATCCCGATAGTGGCCTGATAACTATTATTATAAGTGAATTCCGCTAGAGACAGATATTTCTCCCAACCTTTCCCGAAGTCTAAAACACACGCCCTCAGCATATCCTCCAGAATCTGAATAGTTCTCTCAGATTGTCCATCAGTCTGAGGGTGATAAGCCGTGCTGAAACTCAACTTCGTTCCCAAAGCTTCTTGCAATCTCTTCCAAAATTGAGAAGTAAAACGAGGATCTCTATCCGATACAATACTCACAGGCATCCCGTGCAATCTTACAATCTCCGCCACATACATATCTCCCAATTTCTCAGGACTATCCTCCTTGTTCATCGGTAAGAAGTGTATTGACTTAGTCAATCTATCCACTATGACCCAAACGGCGTCATGAGCCTTTTGCGACCTGGGCAGGGCCATAATAAAGTCCATAGTTATGGGTTCCCATTTCCATTGAGGGAGCTCCAACAGCTGAAGCAAACCTGCTGGTGGTGGGAATTCTGCTTTGACTCTCTGGCAAGTCAAACACCGTGCCACAAACTTCGCGATCTCTCTCTTCATGTTATTGCACCAATAGTATTGCTTCAACTGCCGGTACATCTTTGTTCCGCTGGGGTGAATAGTGTATCTTGAATTATGGGCTTCTTCAATAATCTTCTTTTTCAGCTCTGGCTCATTAGGAACACAAATCCGATTCCTAAATCTCCAAACACCATCATCATGAAACTTAAAATCTGTGTTGCTTTCTTTAATCTTCTGAAACTATTGATCCTTCTATTGAGCCTCTCACACTTCAGACAACAAGGTCGATTGAACTTGTGTAGTGGCAAATAGTAACCCTTTTTGAGTCAATTGTGGTTTCCACAAAAATGCTTCCTCCAATAACTCCTGCACCTTAACTTCCAGTTTTGCCATGCTCGCTTTCCAACTTAAGGCATCTGCAACTACATTCGCTTTACCGGGCATATAATTGATTGTGCAGTTATAATCATCCAAAAGCTTCATCCACCCTCTTTGCCTCATGTTCAACTCTTTTTGTGAGAACAAGTATTTCAAGCTCTTGTGATCAGTAAACACCTCGAACTTGTTACCCCACAGATAGTGCCTCCATTTCTTGAGTGCAAACACAATAGCCGTTAACTCCAAATCATGCGTTGGGTAGTTCAACTCATACGGCTTCGGTTTCCTAGAAGCATACGCAATCACTCTACTATTTTGCATCAACACACAACCCAGTCTTTCCTTCGAAGCATCGCTATAGATTACAAAACCTTGACTCCCTTCTGGCAATGCAAGAACAGGTGCGGTAGTCAATCTTTTCTTTAATTCTTGGAAACTGCTCTCACACTTATCATCCCATACGAACTTTGTTTTCTTTTGAGTGAGCTTTGTAAGTGGTCCTGCCATCTTTGAGAAATCTATCACGAACCTCCGATAATAGCCAGCTAGACCAAGAAAACTCCGAACCTCCGTAACATTTTTCGACTTCTTCCAAGACATCACCGCTTTTATCTTTGCTGGGTCCACTGCTATTCCCTCTTGGGATATGATATGCCCCAAAAATGCAATCTGCTGCAACCAAAATTCACATTTGCTAAACTTTGTATACAATTGATGCTCTCAAAGTTTCTGCGATACCAATCGCAAATGTTGTTCATGCTCAGCCTCGGATTTCGAGTATACCAAAATATCATCAATGAATATCACCATAAATTAGTCCAAATAGGGTTGAAACACCCTGTGCATCAAGTCCATAAAAGCTGTAGGGGCATTAGTTAGTCCAAAAGGCATCACCACATATTCATAATGCCCATATCTCGTCCTGAAAGTCGTTTTAGGCACATCCTCCTTTTTGATCCGCAACTGATAGTACCCTTGCCTCAAGTCGAGCTTCGAATACACTTTGGCTCCTTGAAGTTGATCAAACAACTCGTCGATCAGTAGAAGTGGGTATTTATTCTTGACAGTCACTTGGTTCAATCCTCAGTAATTGATGCATAGCCTCAACGTTCCGTCTTTCTTCTTTACAAATAGAACTGGTTCACCCCACGGAGAAGAACTTGGTTGAACAAACCCCTTCTTCAACAATCCTTGCAATTGGTCCTTCAATTCTTGTAGCTCGGCCGGTGCCATACCATAGGGAGCTTTAGATATCGGCTGGGTGCTAGGCAGTAATTCTATAATGAAATCGATCTCCCGATTTGGGGGTAAACCGGGCAATTCTTCTGGAGACACATCCGCTTAGTCTTTGATCACTGGCATCTCCTCCAACTTGGCTTTATCCGACGGCTTGTTGATGAGGTAAGCTAAGTATCCATTACACCCGTTCCTTAAGGACTTCACTGCTTTCGTAGATGAAATAATGAAACTCCCGGTGAAGTCTTTTCGACCCATGACTTCCAATATTGGTTGACCAGGTATCCGGAATGTTACAATCTTCGTCCGGCAATCTAGTTGGGCATGATGCTTTGCCAACCAGTCCATCCCTAAAATGACTTCATAGTCTCGAAAAGGTAATACAATAAGATTGGCTGAGAATTCCTTATCTTTAATTTGGATTTTACATGCTTTACAAGTTGAGCTAGTAACAAGTTTAGAACCCATCGAAGTACCAACTTCTACTTCGTAAGGCAAACATACAACTCGTAACTTTACACGTTGTACACATAAGGGAGTAATAAATGAATGAGTAGCACCTGGATCAATTAGCACCCTAACAGGTTGATTCAGTATGAAGAATGTACCTTCAACAATAGCGGTCTCCTCTAGAAGCTCCTTGGACTCAATAGCATAAGCTCGAGCTTGAACTCTAGGAACTGGAGTCTTGCCTCTACCAGCTAGTTTAACCTGATTTTGTCCTACTAGCCATTTAGGGCAATCCTTGATCTGATACTGATCACTGCCACACCGCACATATCGTCCTGACTTCTTCCAGTACTAGGCCTCTGTATGCCCCTTCTTGTGACAGTAAGAACAATTGACAGACTGAGTAGCAAATGAACTACTTGTGGATCCACGGGTGGAAGAGGCTGATGGTGCTTTAGTCAGGCCACGGTTGTTAACTGGTCTGTTCTGGCTCTGGCCCTGATTACGACTCTGGTTCTGGAATTTCCTCTATTGACCTGGAGGCTGGTACGGTTTCTTGTTCGGCTGACTTGAACCGGCTCTATCAAGTTTTCTCTTCTCAACTCGGGAAGTAGCAGCAAAGAGAGCAGAATAGGTATCGAAGTCATGCGAAGCCAACTAGTCCTGAATCTCTGGCCTCAATCCAGTCGTGAATTTCCACATCTTCACCTTAGGAGTACTGACCATGTATCGAGCATAGCGGGACAGTCGGTCAAAATGAGCCTCATACTGGGCCCAGTCATGTTACCCTGGTTCAGGTGTATGAATTCCTCAATCTGCCTCTGTCTGGAAACTGCAGGTACATATTTCTCCTTAAATGCCTTAACGAAATTACCCCACATGCGAGGTGTATGATCTGTTTCCCAAAGTGCCTCCACAGTGTGCCACCAATGCTCAGCATCCCCGTGCAATATAAACACAGCAAGCTCCACCTTTTCTTCATCAATATAGTCAAGTGGCTTGAAAATCCTCTCGATCTCATACAGCCAAGCCTCTGATTTTTCATCCTCAACTTCCTCGTAAATTTTGGCCGGGCGAAAGTCAGGGAACTCCCTCATTCTGCTCTGTCTCCCATGGTTACCATCATTCCTGTTGTTGTTGTTCGCTTCACGTGCATCTTGACATTCCATTACTCGCGACACACGATCCATGGCATTCGTCATCATATTAAACATAGCTATGCCGGGATTAGTTTGGTAAGCATTTTCGGTCTCTTGGGGCTCACCGCTCCTATTAGTAGTGCGGGTACTAGGGCCAACCATCTATAGGCACAGATTATGATGCACAATTTATTGGAATACGACAAGACAAGAGTTTAATGTATAAGATATACAACATACAATTTTACATAAACACATAGTTCTAGAAACAGTTAAGACAAGGTAATCACATAAGCACATAGAACATAGAAGGCACAATTAACATTATCACACAATAACATAAACAAGTTATCCTAATAATCTTAGGGCTTGTACCCATGGTCCGAGAGTTAAACCCGGCTTAAGCAATCTAAGCTCTGATACCATTCTTTCTATAATATGTCACACCCCAACCTGGCCTGTGAAGGTTAGACTAGGGTGTGATCTAAACATCCAAGTCATATCACGTACTTAATCATTCATGAGAGTTTAACACTTAACGTTTTAGGCTAAACTCCACAAATTCTCTAGAAAACCGGCAGCGTAACGGCTGTAATTGGGCTCTTTAGTTTTACCTAATTCTCTAAACGCCTCAAAATTTACAATCTCGAATTCATTTCCAACTAAGATTACTATTTATCATCAATTGAAACACCTACTAGTTATCTCGAAGTCTCGTTTGATTAATAACCTAGCATGATGCTATGTCTTATTTGTTTGTTTTTCCTCGTTACAAAAATACCTGTTGATCTTGGCTTAACAATGAGTACTTGCTTAAGATTGGATAGGTTCATTTTACTTAAACCTTACCCGATACTTCATAATCCTATGATAGATACTAGCCAGTAACGATAGCAAAAATGACCATAGTAGTGTCTATCTAGTTATTATCAGTACAAGCCAAAATTAGACCCCAAATTACAACGGGGGTCTTTTACATGAAAACAACAACCATCATAAGAAATGAAATAGTCTTCAAGCAACATATTGTTCACAAAATAGCCATAGTCAAGCAAGGCACATAGGGCAAGCAATCATTCCAAGGAATCATCATTAGGCACGTCGTCCTCAAGTACCTGTTCTTCGTCTTCTTCACCTGAGATGATAAAATAGGGTGAGTCCTTATGAACTCAGCGACGGGGAACGAGAAATGAGTTTTGAAACTCATTTTCCGGTTCAACTTATGAAAACCCTTCTTTTTTTTTTTGCAAGCATGAATATATCACAAGTAAGTACATAATGTAATGTGAAAGTAAAGGAACACAATTACCCATCTTTCCTCCCCGAGGTCCTCTAGGAACCAAGCAAGACTACTTATACACATAGTGAAAAGGATACGGTAAGCTTTTGCTCTCAGTTCATGTCAGTATCAGTTGTTGCGGCCAACTTCAAATCATCCCCTTATCACGCCAAATGGGTGTACTCCGGATGTGCCCCGAAATCCTACGACCTAACTCTCCGAGGAAGTCTAGCCCCCAAGCGAGAGAGGGAATTGGGCAATGGTAGTCACGGTTGCACTGGCAAGCCCGATGTCCCCCGGTGTGCGTGAACGCTACCATGCCAGAATGAAAGGTTGCAACCTTGTATGCGATACACATTTATGACATTTAATATATCACATTTGGTGGACAACAAAGTAGGTTGCCTCCGAGCAGTCATAAGATTGCACATTGACAGTTAAACACGCAAGGCACGATATGACAAGTAAATTCACTTGAAAAGCACATGGAGTTATATGAATATTAAACGGGCAGCCATGTAACGCATTTAAATCAAGTCATATAACTCATTTCAAAGTTCAAGTAATCAAATAATAAGATTATTCATCATGCAACGACATCTACGTGGGACCGGGTGCAAAAAAGGCCTACTTATCAACATGTAATCATCGAAATCATATTTAGGGCTACAAGGGCAACTACGGGCAGCCTACTAAACACATCATCAAATACAATATCCAAAGGATCAACACTTAGCAAGTTTACCTAGTTACTAGGGTTTCAATTCGTGCTTACCCGTGCGATTAAACCCCAAGTCATCACGTAATTAAGCTCAAGCCATGTATTGGTTAAATTAAACACCCTCAAGCATTCAAAACAGTCCACACAACATTCAAATGCCACAATCCCAAGCATTTAATACAACAAGAGAAGCTACAATAATTTTTCTAAGCATATCAATAGGTGAAACCCTCACTACAATGGACTATTTTCTCACAATCATTGAGAAAAGAAAATAATCTCCAATTCCAGTGAACAAGATGTCAAATTAAATCTTAAGGAGTGAACGAAATTTAGAAACAAATCTCGCATCATTTGGAGTTCGGGTTCAAGAGTTATAGCTAAAACAGTGAGACTACACAAAACTATCTAGATTTGCACATATTTAAATACTTGTCATTTTTGAGGTCCTTAGGGTCCGATTTAGCCTTGGTCCATTTCTGACAAAAATGTCTAGAACTGAAAAATCTAGCTTCATACCAAATTGCATGCATTTTGGATGTCATTTACTAAGTCAAAACTGGTTCGTTCTACAAGGTCAATGAATCTGCCAAAACCTGCTTCATTTTTCCAGACTTTCTAGATTTGGACACATTTTGATAATTAGCCATTTTGAGGACATTAGAGTCAAAATTAGCTTTGGCCTATTTCTGCGAAAAAATGCTCATAACTGGCAAAACTAGTTGCCTACCAATTTTCACGCATTTTAAAAATCATTTACCTAGTCAAAATCAACTCGCACCAACAAGGCAGAAGGTTGTCACATACCCGATTTCATCTATCATCACATTCTAGCCAAATAACTTGCCATGCATGTTTACAAAATCTCATGAACAAACATATATCACAAGAATAGAAGTAAAGATAGACATTTAAGGGCATGCATGTGGTTTTTGAAAGATTTTCAAGAAGTTTTAGCCCTCACCTTAGCAAGACAACAAAGAAGATGCACAAACTCTTGTCGAAGCAAAAAGTTGATCTTTTTCCTTGTTTAGCCGAGAGACAACTTGGGATTTCTCTAATTTCCTAGCTAAGTTACCATGTTCTTAGTAGGTGCATGTGGTTAGAACAAGAAGAAAAGAAATGGAAGCTAACAAACTCACCTAAGTTGAAATGGATGTTCTAAAGGCTTGCATGTGCATTTCTTTGCTCCTAGCTTTGTTTGGTTGAGCTCCTATGTAGCTTGGAAGTCTTGAAGAGCCTTAGGATGAAGAACTTAGCTATGGAGAGTAGAACCTCAGCCAAGGCCGAGAGAGAGAGAAGAAATGAGAGAAAATGAAAGAAAATGAAAAGCTTTGTTGGGCAAAGATGCTTGTCGGCCTAGGGCCTTGCAAAATCAGAATTTTATGTCTTCAAGGAACATTTTTGAATTGTCTAGTATGGCAAGAAGATGGGTCGAGAATATGGGTACATTGGGTAGGGTTTTGGGTTAAATTTTTTTATGCATTGTGTCATTAAATTGTCATAGAATGTTTGGGGAATAAATTTTGAAATTGGATTGCATGCACAAAGCTCCTAGTGGTTGGCCAAGGCTTGTCCAAAATCTGAATTTTTGTCTTGGTTAAGCAATATTTAATTGTGTCTTTGTAATATGCAAAGAATAAAGAATAAAGAATAAAGAATGTCTAGCTTTTTGTGAGATTTTGTCTTCTAGTGGGTTGAATTAATAATTTAATATTAGTTAGTGGAGTTTGTAGGATCAATTAATGATCTAGTGCTTCGTGTAAGATACTTTCTTGATTAGCATGAAGGCACGCTTTCTTAGGTTTAGGGCACGCACTACGAGGTAGGGCATGAACTACGAGATGAATGCACATTTCCCAAGTAAATGCATACCACCCTAAATGAATGCACGTAATTCAATGCAAGACACACAAAATGAAATACGATTCTTAAACCTAGGTCAAGGCATGTAAATCTCGATCAGGCACACGAAACGAGGTATCGCACGCAAATCGAGGTCGGGCCTCACAAAAAATATCGCCCAAGCACGCTTTACTTCGGTGTTCGGATTGGATCCGGTGCATTAGTGCTGGTATGATCGCACCCGTCATGGCGCGAAGACCTAATGTGTTGTCCTTTTTACGGCTCGCGACGAACGATCCGGATGAAGAAACAATGCAAAAAGAAGAAAAGAGGTCCAAAACTGATGAAAATGTATGATTTTGGGCTCCGAAAATAGTAGCAGCCCAGAAAACTTTGTTGCCCCTATCAAAGAGCATTCGGAGAACTTTCAACGGTATGCTATGCGCCGCATAACTCCTTACAGATCAAAAGTTACGGGCACCGGAGAGATGGAGACCTGGTTAGAGGCCCCATGCCCTTGGTTTGCGGGCCCAGCCTCTACGCGAAGCGAAGTTGTCTTGCCCAAGATCCCGTGGGACTCAATAAAAGAAATGTGACAGATAAAGCATCTTGGTGAGTCTGAACAGGTCAAAAAAATAAAACGAAAATGGGGATGCAACACGATGATTTCCCAGGGGGTTACCCATCCTAGTACTACTCTCGCCCAAGCACGCTTAACTTCGGAGTTCTGATGGGATTCGGTGTATAAGTGCTGGTTTGATCGCACACGTCATGTTGAGGGCGCAAAGCCCTTATGTGTCGTCCTTTTCACACCTCACGACGAACGATCCAGGATGAAGAAAAAGCACAAAAAGAAGAAAATTGGCCCGAAACAAATGAAAAAGTTCAATTTTGAGCTTCGAAAATAGGCGCTTCCGAGCAGGCTTGCTGCCCTCATCGTAGAGCTCTCGAACAACTTTCCAACAGTATGTTGTGTGCCGCATAACTCCTTGCGGATCAAAAGTTATGGGCACCGAAGTGACGGAGACCCGGTCACAAGCCCCACGCAGTAGGTTTGTGGGCCCAGTCTCTACGCGAAGCGAAGTTGTCTTGCCCAAGATGCCATGGGACTCGCTAATAGAAATGTGACAGATAAAGCAACTTGGCAAGCCTGAAAGGGGCAAAAAAAGAGAACGAAAAAGATGGTGCAACATGAAGACTTCCCAAGGGGTCACCCATCCTAGTACTACTCTCGCCCAAGTACGCTTAACTTCGTAGTTCTGATAGGATGTGGTGCATTAGTGCTGGTATGATCACACCCGTCATGTTGAGGCCGCAAAGCCCTTATGTGTTGTCCTTTTCACGATAAAAAGAAGAAAAGTGGCCCGAAACTGATAAAACCATACGATTTTGGGCTAGAAAAATAGGCGCAGCCCAGAAAACATTGTTGCTGCCGTTGTAGAGCTCTCGGAGAGCTTTGCAACGGTATGCTGTGCGCCACAAAACTCCTTACGGATCAAAAGTTATGGGCTCCGGAGCGATGGAGACCTGGTCGGAGGCCCTACGCGCTCGGTTTATGGGCACAGCCTCTACGCGAAGCGAAGTAGTCATGCCTAAGATGCCATGGGACTCGATAATAGAAATGTGACGAATAAAGCGTCTTCGAAAGCCTGAACGGGGCAAAAAAACGAAACGAAAAGGGGGGTGCAACATGAGGACATCCCAGGGGGTCACCTATCCTAGTTCTACTCTCGCCCAAGCACGTTTAACTTTGGTGTTCTGATAGGATTCAGTGCATTATTACTGGTATGATCGCACCCGTCATGTTGAAGGCGTAAAGCCCTTTTGTGTCATCCTTTTTGCGCCTCACGATGAACGATCCAGGATGAAGAAACAATGCAAAAATAAGAAAATTGGCCCGAAACAAATGAAAAAGTTCAATTTTGGGCTCCGAAAATAGGCGTAATTGAGCAAGTTTGCTGCCCCCGTCGTAGAACTCTCGGAGAGCTTTCCAACTGTATATTGTGCGCCGTATATTTCCTTATGGATCATAAGGGCACCGGAGCGACAGAGACCTAGTCACAGGCCCGACGCCCTCAGTTTGTGGGCCCAGCCACAACGGGAAGCGAAGTAGTCTTGCACAAGATGCCATGGGACTTGAGAATAGAAATATGACGGATAAAGCATCTTGGCAATTTTGAAAGGGGAAAAAAACAAAACAAAAAGGGGGGTGCAACACGAGGACTTCCCAGACGTTCACCCATCCTAGTTCTATTATTGCCCAAGCACGCTTAACTTTGGAGTTCTGATAGGATCCAGTGCATTTCTGCCGGTATTATCACGCCAGTCATGTAGAGGGTGCAAAGCCCTTATGTGTCGTTGTTTACACAGCTCACGACGAACGATGTAGAAATAGCGCTAAAAGAAGAAAAGTAGCCCAAAACTGATGAAAACGTTCTATTTTGGGATCCAAAAATAGTCGTAGTCGAGTAGGCTTGCTGCCTACGTCCTAGAGCTCTCGGAGAGCTTTTCAACAGTATGATGTGCACCGCATAACTCCTTACGGATCAAAAGTTGTGGGCAATGGAGTGACGGATACCTGGTCACAGGCCCCAAGCCCTAGGTTTGCGGGCCCAGCCTTTACGCGAAGCGAAGTTGTCTTGCCCAAGATGCCGTAGGACTTTGTAATATAAATATGACGGATAAAGCAACTTGGCAAGCATGAACTCAGCAAAAAAAGAAAACAAAAAAGGGGGTACAACACGAGGACTTCCCAGGGGGTCATCCATCCTAGTACTACTCTTGCCCAAGCACGCTTAACTTCGGAGTTTTGATGGGATCCGGTGAAATACTACTAGTATGATGTGCGCCGCATAACTCCTTACTGATCAAAAGTTATGGGCACCGGAGTGACAGAGACTTGGTCACAAGCCCCAAGACCTCGGTTTGCCGGCCCAGCCTCTACGCAAAGCGAAGTTGTCTTGCCCTAGATGCCATGGGACTCGTTAATATAAATGTGATGGATAAAGCATCTTGTGAAGCCTGAACTGGGAAACAAACAAAACGAAAAGGGTGGTGCAACACGAGGACTTCCCATGAGGTCACCCATCCTAGTACTACTCTTCCCAAGCACGCTTAACTTCGGAGTTCGGATAGGATCCGATGCACTACTACTGGTATGATAGCACCCGTCATGTTAAGGGCGCAAAGACCATATGTGTTGTCCTTTTTGCGGCTTACGACAAATGATCAGGGATGAAGAAACTGCGCAAAGAGAAGAAAAGTGGCCCAAAACTGATGAAAATGTACGATTTTGGGCTCGAAAATAGGCGAGCCTAGTAAACTTGCAGCCCCCGTCATAGAGCTCTCGGAGAGCTTTCCAACGGGATGCTGTGCGCCGCAAAACTCCTTACAGATCAAAAGATATGGGTGTCGGAGCGACGGAGACCTGATCACAGGCCCCACGCCCTCGGTTTGCTGGCCCAGCCTCTACGCAAAGCGAAGTAGTCTTTCCCAAAATGCCGTGGGACTCGATATTAGAAATATGACGGATAAAGCATCTTGGCAATCTTGAACGAGGCAGAAAAATAAAATGAAAAGAAGGGTGCAACATGAGGATTTCCCAGGGGGTCTCCCATCCTAGTACAACTCTTGCCCAAGCACGCTTTACTTCGAAGTTCTGATAGGATCCGGTATATTAGTGCTGGTATGATCGCACCCGTCATGTTGAAGGCACAAAGCCCTAATGTGTTGTCCTTTTTGCGGCTCACGACGAACGATCCGGATGAAGAAATAATGCAAAAAGAAGAAAAGAGATCCAAAACTGATAATAATATACGATTTTGGGCTCCAAAAATAGTCACAGCCTATAAAACTTTGTTGCCTCCATCGTAGAGCTCTAGGAGAGCTTTCCAACGGTATGCTATGCACCGCATAACTCCGTACGGATCAAAAGTTATTGGCACCGGAGCGACAGAGACCTGGTCATAGGCCCCACTCACTCGATTTGCGGGCCCATCCTCTACGCGAAGCGAAGTGTCTTGCCCAAGATGCCATAGGACTCGATAATAGAAATGTGACGGATAAAGCATCTTGGCGAGTCTGAACAAGTCAAAAAAACAAAACAAAAAGGGGTGCAACACGAGGACTTCCCAAGGGGTCACCCGTTCTAGTACTACTGTCGCCCAAGCATGCTTAACTTCAGAGTTTTGATGGGATCTAGTGCATTAGTGCTGGTATGATCACACCCGTCTTGTTGAGGGTGCAAAGCCCTTATGTGTCATCCTTTTTGCGCCTCACGGCGAACGATCTGGGATGAAGAAAAAGCGCAAAAAGAAGTAAATTGGCCCGAAATAAATGAAAAAGTTCAATTTTGAGCTTCGAAAATAGGCGCTTCCGAGCAGGCTTGCTGCCCTCGTCGTAAAGCTCTCGGATAGCTTTCCAACAGTATGCTGTGTGCTGCATAACTCCTTACGGGTCAAAAGTTATAGGCATCAGAGTGACGGAGACGTGGTCATAGGCCCCACGCCCTCGGTTTGTGGGCCTAGCCTCTACACGAAGTGATGTTGTCTTTGCCAAGATGCCGTTGGACTTGATAATAGAAATGTGACAGATAAAGCAACTTGGCAAGCATGAATGGGGCAAAAAAACAAAACGAAAATAAGGGCGCAACACGAGGACTTCCCAGAGGGTCACCCAACCTATTACTACTCTCATTTAAGCACACTTAACTTCGTGGTTTTGATGGGATGCGGCACATTAGTGCTAGTATGATTGCACCTATCATGTTGAAGGCGAAAAGCCCTTATGTGTTATCCTTTTCATGGCAAAAAGAATAAAAGTGGCCTAACATTGATAAAAACGTACGATTTTGGGCTAGAAAAATAGGTGCATCCCAGAAAACATTGTTGCTGCCGTCGTAGAGCTCTCGGAGAGCTTTCTAACGGTATGCTGTGCACCGCATAAATCCTTACGGATCAAATGTTATGGGCACCGGAGCGACGGAGACTTGGTCACAGGCCCCACACCCTCGGTTTATGGACCCAGCCTCTAAGCGAAGCGAAGTAGTCTTGCCTAGGATGCCATGGGACTCGATAATAGAAATGTGACAGATAAAGCATCTTGGAAAGCCTGAATGGGGCAAAAACACAAAACAAAAAGGGGGGGTGCAACATGAGGACATCCCAGGGGGTCACCTATCCTAGTACTACTCTCGCCAAAGCGCCCTTAACTTCGGAGTTCTGAAGGGATTCGGTGCATTAGTGCTGATATGATCGCACCCGTCATGTTGAAGGCGTAAACCCCTTATGTGTCATCCTTTTCGTACCTCACGACGAACGATCCAAGATGAAGAAACAACATAATCGGGTAAGCTTGCTGCCCCCGTCGTAGAACTCTCGGAGAGCTTTCCAACTGTATATTATGCGCCGTATATTTCCTTACGGATCATAAGTTATGGGCACCGGAGTGACGGTGACCTGGTCACAGGCCCCACGCCCTCGGTTTGCGGGCCTAGCCTCTACGTGAAGCATAGTAGTCGTGTGCAAGATGCCGTGGGACTCGATAATAGAAATGTGATAGATAAACCATCTTGGCAATCCTGAAAGGGAAAAAAAATAAAACAAAAAGGGGGGGTGCAACAAGAGGACTTCCTAGAGGGTTACCCATCCTAGTACTACTATCGCCCAAGCATGCTTAACTCTGGAGTTCTGATGGGATCCAGTGTATTACTGCCAGTATTATCATGCTAGTCATGTTGTGGATGCAAAGCCCTTATGTGTCATCCTTTACGCGGCTCACGACGAACGATCCAGGATGAAGAAATAGTAAAAAAAGAAGAAAAGTGACCAAAAATAGATGAAAATGTTCGATTTTAGGGTCCAAAAATAGTCGCAACCGAGTAGGCTTGTAGCCCCCGTCGTAGAGCTCTTGGAGAGCTTTCCAACGGTATGATGTGCACCGTATAACTCCTTACGGATCAAAAGTTGTGGGCACTGGAATGACAGAGACCTCGTTACAGGCCCCACGCCCTAGGTTTGCGGGACCAACCTCTACGCGAAGCGAAGTTGTCTTACCCAAGATGCCGTTGGACTTGGTAATAGAAATATGACGGATAAAGCAACTTGGCAATCATGAACTGGGCAAAAAAAGAAAACGAAAAAGGGGGTGCAACACGAGGACTTCCCAGGAGGTCACCCATCCTAGTACTACTCTAGCCCAAGCACGCTTAACATCGGAGTTCTGACGGGATCCGGTGCATTAGTGCTAGTATGATCGTACCCGTCATGTCGAGGGCGCAAATCCCTTATTGGTCATCCTTTTTGCAGCTCACGATGAACGATCTGGGATGAAGAAACAACATAAAAAGCCAAAAAATGGTCTGAAATTGATGAAAATGTTCCATTTTGGTCTCCGAAAATAGGCACAGCCTAGAAAACTTTGCTGCCCCCATCGTAGAGCTCTAGGAGAGCTACTCAATGGTATGCTGTGTGCTGCATAACTCCTTACGGATCAAAAGTTATGGGCACGGGAGCGACAGAGACTTGGTCACAGGCCCTAAGGCCTCGGTTTGCAGTCCGAGCCTCTACGCGAATCGAAGTAGTCGTGCCCATGATGCCATGGGACTCGATAATGGAAATGTGACAGATAAAGCATCTTGGCAAGCTCGAACGGGGCAAAAAAACAAAACGAAAACGGGGGTGCAACACGAGGACTTCCTAGGGGGTCACCCATCCTTGTACTACCCTCGCCCAAGCACGCTTAACTTCGGAGTTCTGATGGGATCGGGTGCATTAGTGTAGGTGTGATCGCACCCATCATGTTGAGGGCAGAAAGCCCTTATGTGTCGTCCTTTTCGCGGCTCACGATGAACGATCCGGGATGAAGAAGCAATGCAAAAAGAAGTAAAGTAGCCCAAAATAGATTACAAAGTTTAATTTTGGGCTCCGAAAATTGGCGCAATCGAGCATGCTTGCTGCCCCCGTTGTGGCACTCTTGGAGAGCTTTCCAACGGTATGTTGTTGGCCGTATAACTCCTTACAGATCAAAGGTTATGGGCACCGGAGCGACGAGGACCTGGTCAGAGGCACCACGCCCTCGGTTTGCAGGCCCAGCCTCTACGAAAAGCGAAGTAGTCTTGCTCAAGATGCTGTGGGACTCGATAATAGAAATGTGATGGATAAAGCATATTGGCAAGCCTGAACGTGGCAAAAAAATAAAATGAAAAGAGGGATGCAACACGAGGATTTCCTAGGGGGTCACCCATCCTAGTACTACTATCGCCTAAGCACGCTTAGCTTTGGGGTTCTGATAGGATCTGGTATATTATTGCTAGTATGATCGTACCCGTCATGTTGAGGGCGCAAAGCCCTTCTGTGTCTTCCTTTTTGCAACTCACGATAAACGATCAGGGATGAAGAAACAGCACTAAAAGAAGAAAAGTGGGCCAAAACTGATGAAAACGTTCGATTTTGGGCTCCCAAAATAGTCACAGCCGAGCAGGCTTGCTATCCCCGTCATAGAGCTCTCGGAGAACTTTCCAACTGTATGATGTGCGCCGCATAATCCTTACTGATCAAAAGTTCTGGGCACTGGAGTGACAGAAATCTGCTCACAGGCCCTACGCCCTAGGTTTGCAGGCCTAGCCTCTACGCGAAGTGAAGTTGTCTTGCCCAAGATGCCGTGGGACTCAATAATAGAAATGTGACTGCTAAAGCAACTTGCCAAGCCTGAACGGGGCAAAAAAAGAAAATGAAAAAGGGGGTGCAACATGAGGACTTCCTAGGGGGTCACCCATCCTAGTACAACTCTTGCCCAAGCACGCTTAACTTCGGAGTTCTGATGGGGTTCGGTGCAATAGTGCTGGTATGATCGCACCCGTCATGTTGAGGGCAGAAAGCCCTAATGTGTCGTCCTTTTCGTGCCTCAGTACGAACGATCCTGGATGAAGAAACAGCGCAAAAAGAAGAAAATTGGCCCGAAACAAATGAAAAAGTTCAATTTTGAGCTTCGAAAATAGGCGCAATCGAACAGGCTTGCTGCCCCTATCGTAGAACTCTCGGAGAGCTTTCCAATGGTATGTTGTGCTTCGTATAACTCCTTGTGGATCAAAAGTTATGGGAAGAGAAGTAGTCTTGCTCAAGATGCCGTGAGACTCGATAAGAGAAATGTGACAGATAAAGCATCTTGGCAAGCCTGAACGGGGCAAAAAAATAAAACAAAAGTGGGGGTGCAACACGAGGACTTCCTAGGGGGTCACCCATCCTAGTGCTACTCTCGCCCAAACACGCTTAAATTTGGAGTTCTGATGGGATCTGGTGCATTAGTGCTGGTATGATCGCACCCGTCATGTTGAGGGTGCAAATCCCTTATGTGTCATTCTTTTTGAGGCTCATGACAAATGATTCGGGATGAAGAAGCAGCTCTAAAAGAAGAAAAGTTGTCCGAAACTGATGAAAACGTACAATTTTGGGCTTCAAAAATAGGCGCATCCGAGCAGGCTTGCTGCCCTCATCGTAGAGCTCTCGGAGAGCTTTCCAACGGTATGTTGTATACCGCATAACTCCTTACGGATCAAATGTTATCGGCACCGTAGCAACGGAGACCTGGTCATAGGCCCCACGCCCTCGGTTTGGGGGCCCAGCCTCTACGTGAAACGAAGTAATTATGCCTAAGATGCCATGGGACTCGATAATAGAAATGTGACGGATAAAGCATCTTGGCAAGACTGAACGAGGAAAAAAGACAAAACGAAAAGTAGGGTGCAACACGAGGACTTCCTAGGGGGTCACCTATACTAGTACTACTCTCGCCCAAGCACGCTCAACTTTGGAGTTCTAATGGGATTCGGTACATTAGTGCTAGTATGATTGCACCTGTCATATTGATGGTGCAAAGCCCTTATCTGTCATCCTTTTGCGTCTCACGACGAACGATCCGGGATGAAGAAACCTCACAAAAATAAGAAAATGGGCCCGAAATAGATGAAAATTTTCAATTTTGGGCTCTGAAAATAGGCGCAATTAAGCAGGCTTGCTCCCCCCGTCGTAGAACCCTCGGAGAGCTTTCCAAAGGTATGTTGTGCACCGTATAACTCCTTACGGATCAAAAGTTATAGGCACCGAAGCGACAGAGTCCTGGTCACAAATCCTACGCCCTCAGTTTGCGGGCCCAGCCTCTAAGCGAGGCGAAGTAGTCTTGCGCAATATGCCGTGAGACTCAATAATAGAATTTGACAGATAAAGCATCTTGGCAAGCCTGAACGGGGCAAAAAAGCAAAACGAAAAGGGCGGTGCAACACGATAATTTCCCAGAGGGTCATCCATCCTAGTACTACTATCGCCCAAGCACGCTTAACTTCGGAGTTCTGATAGGATCCGGTGCAATACAGCTGGTATAATCACACCCGTCATGTTGAGGGCACAAAACCCTTATGTGTCGTTCTTTTCGCGGCTCACGACGAACGATTCGGGATGAAGAAGCATCGCCAAAAGAAGAAAAGTGGCCCAAAATTGATGAAAACGTTCAATTTTGGGCTCCAAAAATAGTCGCAGCCGAGCAGGCTTGCTTCTCTCATCGTAGAGCTCTCGGAGAGCTTTCCAACTATATAATATGTGCCGCATAAATCCTTACCGATCAAAAGTTATGGGCACTAGAGTGACAGAGACCTGGTCACAGGCCCCACGCCCTAGGTTTGTCGGCCCAGCCTTTACGCGAAGCGAACTTGTCTTTCCCAAGATGCCATGGGACTCGATAACAGAAATGTGATGGATAAAGCAACTTGGCAAGCCTGAACGGCGCAAAAAAAGAAAACAAAAAATGAGGTGCAACACGAGGACTTCCCAGGGGGTCAACCATCCTAGTACTACTCTCGCCCAAGCACGCTTAACTTTCGAGTTCTGATGGGATCCTGTGTATTAGTGCTGGTATGATTGCACCCGTCATATTGAGGGTAGAAAGCCCTTATTTGTCGTCCTTTTCGCGGCTCACAACGAAGGATCCGTGATGAAGAAACAGCGCAAAAAGAAGAAAAGTGGCCCAAAACTGATGAAAATGTTCCCTTTTGGGCTCTAAAAATAGGCGCAGCCGAGTAGGCTTGCTCCACCCGTCGTAGAACTCTCGTAGAGCTTTCCAACGATATGTTGTGCACCGTATAACTCCTTACGGATCTAAAGTTATGGCCACCGAAGCGACGGAGACCTGGTCACAGGCCCCACGCCCTCGGTTTACGGGCCCAGCCTCTACGCTAATCGAAGAGTCTTGCCCAAGAAGCCATGGGACTCGATAATAGAAATGTGACAGATAAAGCATCTTGGCAAGCTCGAACGTGGCAAAAAAACAAAACGAAAATAAGGGCGCAACACGAGGCCTTCCCAGAGGGTCACCCAACCTATTACTACTCTCGCCCAAGCACCCTTAACTTCGGAGTTCTGATGCGATCCGGTGCATTATTGATGGTATGATCACAGTAGTCATGTTGAGGGCACAAAGCCCTTATTTGTCATCCTTTTCACGGCTCTCAACGAAGGATTCGGGACGAAGAAACATCACAAAAAGAAGAATAGTGGCCCAAATTGACAAAATCGTTCAATTTTGGGCTTCGAAAATAGTCGCAGCCGAGTAGGCTTGCTGCCCCTATCGTAGAGCTGTCGGAGAGCTTTCCAATTGTATAATATGTGCCACATAACTATTTACGGATCAATAGTAATGGGCATTAGAGCGACGGAGACCTAGTCACAGGCCCCACGCCCTCAGTTTGCGGACCTAGCCTCTATGCGAAGCGAAGTTGTCTTGGCCAAGATGAGGTGGGACTCGATAATAGAAATGTGACGGATAAAGCATCTTGGCAAGCCTAAACGGGGCAAAAAAACAAAATGAAATGGGGGTGCGACACGAGGACTTCCCAGGGGATCACCCATCCTAGTACTACTCTCGCCCAAGCACGCTTAACTTTGGACTTCTAATGGGATCCTCTGCATTAGTGCTGGTATGATTGCACCCGTCATGTTGAGGGCGTTAAGCCCTTATTTGTTGTCCTTTTTGCGGCTCACGACGAAAGATCCGTGATGAAGAAATAGCGCAAAGAGGA
Source organism: Ehretia macrophylla (assembly GCA_037974665.1). Classification (NCBI taxonomy): domain Eukaryota; kingdom Viridiplantae; phylum Streptophyta; class Magnoliopsida; order Boraginales; family Ehretiaceae; genus Ehretia; species Ehretia macrophylla. The sequence continues at coordinate 37,806,948 of CM075777.1, read as the reverse complement.
AAAAAGTGGCCCAAAACTGATGAAAATGTTCCATTTTGGGCTTCGAAAATAGGCGCAGCCGAGTAGTGTTGCTCCACCCGTCGTAGAACTCTCATATAGCTTTCCAATGATATGTTGTACGCCATATAACTCCTTACGGATCTAAATTTATGGCCACCGAATCGACGGAGACCTGGTCACAGGCCCCACGCCCTCAGTTTACGGGCCCAGCCTCTGCGCGAAGCGAAGTAGTCTTGCCCAAGATGCCGTGGGACTTGATAATAGAAATTAGAGGGATAAAGCATCTTGGCTTTCTTGAATGGGGCAGAAAAATAAAATGAAAAGGGGGGTGCAACACGAGGACTTCCCAGGGGGTCTCCCATCCTAGTACTTCTCTCGTCCAAGCAAGTTTAACTTTGGAGTTCAATTGGGATCCAGTGCATTAGTGCTGGTATAATCATACCCGTGATGTTGAGGGCGCAAAGCCCTTATGCGTTGTCCATTTTGTGCCTCACGACTAATGATCCGGGGCAAAAAAAAATTGCAAAAAAGAAAAAAGGTGGCCCAAAACTAATGAAAATGTACGATTTTGGGCTCCGAAAATAGGCGCAGGCAAAAAATTTGTTGCCCCCATCGTAGAGCTCTAGGAAAGCTTCCTAACGGTATACTGTACGCCGCATAACTCCTTACGGATCAAAAGTTATTGGCACAAGAGCGACGGAGACCTGATCATAGGCCCCACGCCCTCGGTTTACGGGCCCAGCCTCTACACGAATCGAAGTAGTCTTGCCCAAGAAGCCATGGGACTTGATAATAGAAATGTAACGGATAAAGCATCTTGGCAAGCTCGAACGGGGCAAAAAAACAACACAAAAATGTGGGTGCAACTCGAGGACTTCCCAGGGGATCTCCCATCCTAGTACTACTCTCGCCCAAGCACGCTTAACTTTGGAGTCCTGATGGGATTTGGTGCATTAGTTCTAGAATTATCACACCCGCCATGTTGAGGGCGCAAAGCCCTTATGTGTCGTTCTTTTTGCGGCTCACGACGAACGATCCGGGATGAAGAAGCAGCGCTAAAAGAAGAAAAGTGGCCCAAAACTGATGAAAATGTTCAATTTTGGGCTCCAAAAATAGGCGCAGCTGAGCAGGCCTACTACCCTCGTCGTAGAACTTTCGGAGTGCTTTCCAACGGTAAGTTGTGCACCGCATAACTCCTTACGGATCAAAGGTTACGGGCAATAGAGCGACGGAGGCCTAGTCACAGGCCCCACGCCCTCGGTTTGCTGGCTCAGCCTCTACGTGAAGCGAAGTTGTCTTGCCCAAGATGCCGTGGGACTCGATAATAGAAATGTGACGGATAAAACATCTTGGCAAGCCTGAATGAGGAAAAAGACAAAACGAAAAGTAGGGTGAAACACGAGGACTTCCCAGGGGGTTACCTATCCTCGTACTACTCTCGACCAAGCATGCTTAACTTCGGAGTTTTGATGGGTTCCGATAAATTAGTGCCGGTATGTTTGCACTCGTCATGTTGAAGGCGCAAAGCCCATATGTGTCATCCTTTTGTCGGCTTACGACGAACGATCTGGGATGAAGAAACCTCACAAAAATAAGAAAATTGGCCCGAAATAGATGAAAATTTTTGATTTTGGGCTCTGAAAATAGGCGCAATTAAGCACGCTTGCTCCCTCCATCGTAGAACTCTCGGAGAGCTTTCCAATGGTATGTTGTGGGCCTTATAACTCCTTACGGATCAAAAGTAATGGGCACAGAAGCGACAGAGACCTGGTCACAGATCCTATGCCCTCGGTTTGCGGGCCCAACCTCTACGCGAGGCGAAGTAGTCTTGCGCAATATGCCGTGAGACTCAATAATAGAATTGTGACAGATAAAGCATCTTGGCAAGCCTGAACGGGGCAAAAAAGCAAAACAAAAAGGGGGCTGCAACACGAGAATTTCCCAGAGGGTCATCCATCCTAGTACTACTATCGCCCAAGCACGCTTAACTTCAGAGTTCTGATGGGATCCGGTGCAATACTTCTGGTATGATCACACCCGTCATGTTAAGGGCACAAAGCCCTTATGTGTCGTTCTTTTCGCTGCTCATGACGAACGATCCGGGATGAAGAAGCATCGCCAAAAGAAGAAAAGTGGCCCAAAATTGATGAAAACGATCAATTTTGTTCTCCTAAAATAGGTGCAGCTGAGCAGGCTTGCTGCTTTCATCGTAGAGCTCTCGGAGAGCTTTCCAACTGTATAATATGTGCCACATAACTCCTTACGGATCAAAAGTTATGGGCACTAGAGTCACAGAGACCTGGTCACAGGCCCCACGCCCTAGGTTTGTCGGCCCAGCCTCTACGCGAAGCAAACTTGTCTTTCCCAATATGCCGTGGGACTCGATAACAGAAATGTGATGGATAAAGCAACTTGGCAAGCCTGAACGGGGTAAAAAAAGAAAACAAAAAGTGGGGTGCAACCCGAGGACTTCCCAGGGGGTCACCAGTCCTAGTACTACCCTCGCCCAAGCACACTTAACTTCAGAGTTCTGATGAGATCCGTTGCATTAGTGTTGGTATGATTGCACCCGTCATGTTGATGGTAGAAAGCCCTTATTTTCGTCCATTTTGCGGCTCACAACGAAGGATCCGTGATGAAGAAATAGCGCAAAAAGAAGAAAAGGGGCCCAAAACTGATGAAAATGTTCCATTTTGGGCTCTGAAAATAGGCGTAACCGAGTAGGCTTGATCCACCCATCGTAGAACTCTCGTAGAGCTTTCCAACGGTATGTTGTGCGCCGTATAACTCCATACGAATAAAAAGTTATGACAACGGAACGACGGAAACCTGGTCACAGGCCCCACGCCCTCAGTTTACGGGTCCAGCCGCTACGCGAAGTGAAGTTTTCTTGCCCAAGATGCCGTGGGACTTGATAATAGAAATGCGACGGATAAAACATCTTGGCAAGCTCGAACGCGGCAAAAAAACAACACGAAAATGGGGTACAACACTAGGACTTCCCAGGGGGTCACCCATCCTAGTACTACTCTTGCCCAAGCACGTTTAACTTCGGAGTTCTGATGGGATCCGGTGCATTAGTACTGGTATAATCACACCCGTCATGTTGAGGGCGCAAAGCGCTTATGTGTCGTTCTTTTCGCGGCTCATGACGAACGATCCGGGATGAAGAATCATCGCCAAAAGAAGAAAAGTGGCCCAAATTGACGAAAATGTTCAATTTTGGGCTTCGAAAATAGTCGCAGCCGAGTAGGCTTGCTGCCCCCATCGTAGAGCTCTCAGAGAGCTTTCCAACTGTATAATATGCGCCACATAACTATTTACGGATCAAAAGTTATGGGCACTGGAGTGACGAAGACCTAGTCACAGACCCCAAGCCCTAAGTTTGCGGGCCCAGCCTCTACGCGAAGCGAACTTGTCTTTCGCAAGATACCGTGGGACTCGATAATAGAAATGTGATGGATAAAGCAACTTGGCAAGCCTGAACGGGGCAAAAAAAGAAAATGAAAAATGGGGTGCAACACGACGACTTCCCAGGGGATCACCCATCCTAGTACTACTCTCGCCCAAGCACGCTTAACTTCGGACTTCTGATGGGATCCTCTGCATTAGTGCTGGTATGATTGCACCTGTCATGTTGAGGGCGTAAAGCCCTTATTTGTCGTCATTTTTGCTGCTCACGACGAAAGATCTGTGATGAAGAAATAGCGCAAAAAGAAAAAAAGTGGCCTAAAACTGATGAAAATGTTCCATTTTGGGCTTCAAAAATAGGCGCAGCCGAGTAGTGTTGCTCCACCCGTCGTAGAACTCTCATATAGCTTTCCAATGATATGTTGTGCGGCGTATAACTCCTTACGGATCTAAAGTTATGGCCACCGAAGCGATGGAGACCTAGTCACAGGCCCCACACTCTCAGTTTATGGGCCCAGCCTTTGCGCGAAGCGAAGTAGTCTTGCCCAAGATGCCGTGGGACTTGATAATAGAAATTAGAGGGATAAAGCATCTTGGCAATCTTGAATGGGGCAGAAAAATAAAACGAAAAGGGGGGTGCAACACGAGGACTTCCCAGGGGGTCTCCCATCCTAGTACTTCTCTCGTCCAAGCAAGCTTAACTTTGGAGTTCTATTGGGATCCAGTGCATTAGTGCTGGTATAATCGTACCCGTGATGCTGAGGGCGCAAAGCCCTTATGTGTTGTCCATTTTGTGGCTCACGACTAATGATCCGGGGCAAAAAAATAGCGAAAAAATAAAAAGGTGGCCCAAAACTAATGAAAATGTACGATTTTGGGCTCCGAAAATAGGCGCAGCCAAAAAATTTGTTGCCCCCGTCGTAGAGCTCTAGGAAAGCTTCCTAACGGTATACTGTGCGCCGCATAACTCCTTACGGATCTAAAGTTATGGGCACAAGAGCGACGGAGACCTAATCACAGGCCCTACGCCCTCGGTTTACGGACCCCACCTCTACGCGAAGCAAAGTAGTCTTGCCCAAGATGCCATGGGACTCGATAATAGAAATGTGACAGATAAAGCATCTTGGAAAGCCTGAATGGGGCAAAAAAACAAAACAAAAAGGGGGGCGGGGGTGCAACATGAGGACATCCCAGGGGGTCACCTATCCTAGTACTATTCTCGCCCAAGCGCGCTTAACTTTGGAGTTCTGAAGGGATTCGGTGCATTACTGCTTATATGGTCGCACCCGTCATGTTGAAGGCGTAAACCCCTTATGTGTCATCCTTTTCGCGCCTCACTACGAATGATCCAGGATGAAGAAACAACATAATCGGGCAAGCTTTCTGCCCCCGTCGTAGAACTCTCGGAGAGCTTTCCAACTGTATATTGTGCGCCGTATATTTCCTTACAAATCATAAGTTATGGGCACCGGAGTGACGGTGACCTGGTCACAGGCCCCACGCCCTCAGTTTGCAGGCCTAGCCTCTACGCGAAGCATAGTAGTCTTGTGCAAGATTCCGTGGGACTCGATAATAGAAATGTGATAGATAATGCATCTTGGCAATCCTGAAAGGGGAAAAAAAATTAAACAAAAGGGGAGGGGTGCAACAAGAGGACTTCCGAGAGGGTCACCCATCCTAGTACTACTATCGCCCAAGCATGCTTAACTTCGGAGTTCTGATGGGATCTAGTGCATTACTGCCGGTATTATCATGCTAGTCATGTTGAGGGCTCAAATCCCTTATGTGCCGTCTTTTACGCGGCTCACGACGAACGATCTGGGATGAAGTAACGACGCAAAAAGAAGAAAAGTAGCCCAAAATAGATGAAAATGTTCAATTTTGGGGTCCGAAAACAGGCGCAGCTGGGCAGCCTTGCTGCCCCCATCTTAGAGCTCTCCGAGGGCTTTCCAACAGTATGATGTGCACCGTATAACTCCTTACGGATCAAAAGTTGTGGGCACTGGAGTGACAGAGACCTCGTCATAGGCCCCACGCCCTAGGTTTGCTGGACCAGCCTCTACACGAAGCGAAGTTGTCTTACCCAAGATGCCGTGGGACTTGGTAATAGAAATATGACTGATAAAGCAACTTGGCAAGCATGAACTGGGCAAAAAAAGAAAACAAAAAAGGGGGTACAACACGAGGACTTCCCAGGAGGTCACCCATCCTAATACTACTCTAGCCCAAGAACGCTTAACATCGGAGTTCTGACGGGATACGGTGCATTAGTGCTAGTATGATCGTACCCGTCATGTCGAGGGCGCAAATCCCTTATTGGTCATCCTTTTTGATGCCCCTGTTGTAGCACTCTCGGAGAGCTTTCCAACAGTATGTTGTTGGCTGTATAACTCCTTACGAATCAAAAGTTATGGGTACCGGAGCGACGGGGACCTGGTCACAGGTACCACGCCCTCGGTTTGCGGGCCCAGCCTCTACGAAAAGTGAAATAGTCTTGCTCAAGATGCCGTGGGACTCGATAATAGAAATGTGACGAATAAAGCATATTGGCAAGCTTGAACGGGGAAAAAAAACAAAATGAAAATGGGGGTGCAACCCGAGGACTTCCTAGAGGGCCACCCATCCTACTACTATTATCGCCTAAGCACGCTAAGCTTCGGCGTTCTGATAGGATCTGGTGCATTATTGCTAGTATGATCGCACCCGTCATGTTGAGGGCACAAAGCCCTTCCGTGTCTTCCTTTTCGCAACTCACGATAAACGATCAGGTATGAAGAAACAGCGCTAAAAGAAGAAAAGTGGGCCAAAACTGATGAAAACGTTCGATTTTGGGCTCCCAAAATAGTCACAGCCGAGCAGCTTTGCTATCCCAGTCATAGAGCTCTCGGAGAACTTTCCAACTGTATGATGTGCGCCGCATAATCCTTACTGATCAAAAGTTCTGGGCACTGGAGTGACAGAAATCTGCTCACAGGCCCACGCCCTAGGTTTGCAGGCCTAGCCTGTACACGAAGTGAAGTTGTCTTGCCCAAAATGCCGTGGGACTCAAAAATACAAATGTGACTGCTAAAGCAACTTGCCAAGCCTGAACGGGACAAAAAAAGAAAACGAAAAGGGGTGCAACACGAGGACTTCCTAGGGGGTCACCCATCCTAGTACAACTCTTGCCCAAGCACGCTTAACTTCGGAGTTCTGATGGGGTTCGGTGCAATAGTGCTGGTATGATCACACCTGTCATGTTGAGGGCAGAAAGCCCTTATGTGTCATCCTTTTCGTGCCTCAGTACGAACGATCCTGGATGAAAAAACAACGTAAAAAGAAGAAAATTGGCCCGAAACAAATGAAAAAGTTTAATTTTGAGCTTCGAAAATAGGCACAATCGAACAGGCTTGCTGCCCTTATCGTAGAACTCTCGGAGAGCTTTCCAACGGTATGTTGTGCTCCGTATAACTCCTTACGGATCAAAAGTTATGGGAAGTGAAGTTGTCTTGCTCAAGATGCCTTGGGACTCGACAATAGAAATGTGACGGATAAAGCATATTGGCAAACCTGAACGGGGCAAAAAAACAAAACGAAAAGGGGGGTGCAACACGAGGACTTCCCAGGGGGTCACCCATCCTAATACTACTCTCGCCCAAGCACGATTAACTTCGGAGTTCTGAACGAATTTGGTACATTAGTGCTGGTATGATTACACCATCATGTTGAAGGCACAAAGCCCTTATGTGTCATCCTTTTCGTGGCTCACGACGAACTATCCGGGACAAAGAAACAGCGCAAAAAGAAGAAAAGTTGCTTGAAATTGATGAAAATGTTCGATATTGGGCTCCGAAAATAGGCGCAATTAAGCAGGCTTGCTCCCCCTATCGTTGAACTCTCGGAGAGCTTTCCAAAGGTATGTTGTGCACTGTATAACTCCTTACGGATCAAAAGTTATGGGCACCGAAGCGACATAGACCTGGTCACAGATCCTACGCCCTCGGTTTACGGGCCCAGCTTCTACGCGAGGCGAAGTAGTCTTGCATAATATGCCGTGAGACTCAATAATAGAATTGTGATAGATAAAGCATCTTGGCAAGCCTGAACGGGGCAAAAAAGCAAAATGAAAAGGGGGCTGCAACACGAGAATTTCCCAGAGGGTCATCCATCTTAGTACTACTATCGCCCAAGCACGCTTAACTTCGAAGTTCTGATGGGATCCGGTGCAATACTGCTGGTATGATCACACCCGTCATGTTGAAGGCACAAAGCCCTTATGTGTCGTTCTTTTCGCGGCTCACGACGAACGATCAGGAATGAAGAAGAATCGCCAAAAGAAGAAAAGTGGCCCAAAATTGATGAAAACGTTCAATTTTTGGCTCCGAAAATAGTCGCAGCCGAGCAGGCTTGTTGCCTCCATCATAGAGCTTTCGGAGAGCTTTCCAACTGTATAATATGCGCCACATAACTCCTTACGGATCAAAAGTTATGGCACTGGAGCGACGGAGACCTGGTCACAGGCCCCACGCCCAAGGTTTGCGGGCCCAACCTCTACTCAAAGTGAACTTGTCTTTCCCAAGATGTCGTGGGAATCGATAATAGAAATATGATAGATAAAACAACTTGGCAAGCTTGAACGGGGCAAAAAAAGAAAACGAAAAATGGGGTGCAACATGAGGACTTCCTAGGGGGGTCACTCATCCTAGTACTACTCTCGCCCAAGCACGCTTAACTTCAGAGTTTTGATAGGATCCTGTGCATTAGTGCTGGTATGATTGCACCCGTCATGTTGAGGGCGCAAAGCCATTATTTGTCGTCCTTTTTGCGGCTCACGACAAAAGACCCGTGATGAAAAAACAGCGCAAGAAGAAGAAAAGTGTCCCAAAATTGACGAAAATGTTCCATTTTGGGCTTCGAAAATAGGTGCAGCCGAGTAGGCTTGCTCCACCCATCGTAGAACTCTCGTAGAGCTTTCCAACGATATGTGGTGCGCCATATAACTCCTTACAGATCTAAAGTTATGGCCACCGGAGCGACGGAGACCTGGTCACAGGGCCCACACCCTCGGTTTACGGGCCCAGCCTCTACGCAAAGCGAAGTAGTCTTGCCCAAGATGCCGTGGGACTTGATAATAGAAATGTGAGGGATAAAGCATCTTGGCAATCTTGAATAGGGCAGAAAAATAAAATGAAAAGGGGGTGCAACACGAGGACTTCCTAGGGGGTCTCCTATCCTAGTACTTCTCTCGTCCAAGCAAGCTTAACTTTGGAGTTCTGATGGGATCCGGTACATTAATGATGGTATGATCGCACCTGTGATGTTAAGGGCGCAAAGCCCTTATATGTTGTCCATTTTACGGCTCACGTTGAATGATCTGGGGTGAAAAACCAGCGAAAAAAGAAAAAAAGGTGGCCCAAAACTAAAAAAAATGTATGATTTTGGGCTCTGAAAATAGGCGTAGCCAAAAAATTTTGTTGCCCCGTCGTAGAGCTCTAGGTGAGCTTCATAACGGTATACTGTGCTCTGCATAACTCCTTACGGATCAAAAGTTATGGGCACCAGAGTGACGGAGACCTGATCACTGGCCCCACGCCCTTGGTTTACGGGCCCAGCCTCTACGCGAATCGAAGTATTCTTGCCCAAGAAGCCATGGGACTTGATAATAGAAATGTGACGGATAAAGAATCTTTGCAAGCTCGAACGGGGCAAAAAAACAACACGAAAATGGGGGTGCAACACGAGGACTTCCCAAGGGGTCTCCCATCCTAGTACTACTCTTGCCCAGGCACGCTTAACTTTGGTGTTCTGATGGAATCTGGTGTATTAGTTCTAGTATTATCACACCCATCATGTTGAGGACGCAAAGCCCTTATGTGTCATTCTTTTCGCGGCTCACGACGAACGATCCGTGATGAAGAAGTAGCGCTAAAAGAAGAAAAGTGTCCCAAAATTGGTGAAAACGTTCGATTTTGGGCTCCAAAAATAGGTGCAGCCGAGCAGGCTTGCTGTCCTCATCGTAGACCTCTTGGAGAGCTTTCGAACGGTATGTTGTGCACCGCATAATGCTTTACGGATCAAAAGTTATGGGCATCGGAGCGGCTAAGACCTGGTCATAGGCCCCACGCCCTCGGTTTACAGGCCCAACCTCTACGTGAAGCGCAAGATGCCATGGGACTCGATAATACAAATGTGACGGATAAAGCATCTTGGCAAGACTGAACGGGAAAAAAAAACAAAACGAAAAGGGGGTGCAACAAGAGGACTTCCCAGGGGGTCACATATCCTAGTACAACTCTCACCCAAGCACGCTTAACTTCGGAGTTCTGATGGGATTCGGTGCATTAGTGCTGGTATGATCGTACTCGTCATGTTAAAGGTGCAAAGCCCTTTTGTGTCATCCTTTTCGCGACTCACGACGAACAATCCCGGATGAATAAACCTCGCAAAAACAAGAAAATTGGCCCGAAATAGATGAAATTTTTTGATTTCGGGCTCTGAAAATAGGCGCAATTGAGCAGGCGAGCTCCCCCCGTCGTAGAACTCTCGGAGAGCTTTCCAAAGGTATGTTGTGCACCGTATAACTCATTACGGATCAAAAGTTATGGGCACCGAAGCGACAGAGAGCTGGTTGCAGGTCCCACGCCCTCGGTTTGCGGGCCCAGCCTCTAGGCAAAGCTAAGTTGTCTTGCCCAAGATGCCGTGGGACTCAATAATATAAATTTGATGGATAAAGTATCTTGGAAAGCTTGAACGGGGCAAAAAAGCAAAACGAAAAGGGGGGTGCAACATGAGGATTTCCCAGAGGGTCAACCATCCTAGTACTACTATCGCCCAAGCACGCTTAACTTCGTAGTTCTGATGGAATCCGATGTATTACTGCTGGTATGATCACACCCGTCATGTTGAGGGCACAAAGCCCGTATGTGTCGTTCTTTTCATCGCTCATGATGAACGATTCGGGATGAAGAATTATCGCCAAAAGAAGAAAAGTGGCCCAAAATTGATGAAAACATTCAATTTTGGGCTCAGAAAATAGTCGCAGCCGACCAGGCTTGTTGCCCCCATCGTAGAGCTCTCGGAGAGCTTTCCAATTGTATAATATGCGACACATAACTCCTTACGGATCAAAAGTTATGAGCAATGGAGTGACGGAGACCTGGTCATAGGCCCCACGCCCTAGGTTTGCGAGCCCAACCTCTACGCGAAGTGAATTTGTCTTTCCCAAGATGCCGTGGAACTCGATAATAGAAATGTGATGGATAAAGCAACTTGGCAAGCATGAACGGGGCAAAAAAAGAAAACGAAAAATGGGGTGCAACACGAGGACTTCCCAGGGGGTCACCCATCCTAGTACTACTCTTGCCCAAGCACGCTCAACTTCGGAGTTCTTATAGGATCCTGTCCATTAGTGCTGGTATGATTGCACCCGTCATGTTGAGGGCGCAAAGCCCTAATTTGTTGTCCTTTTTTTGGCTCACGAAGAAAGATCTGTGATGAAGAAATAGCGCAAAAAGAAGAAAAGTGGCCCAAAACTAATGAAAATGTTCCATTTTGGGCTCCGAAAATAGCCACAGCCGAGTGGTCTTGCTCCACCTGTCGTAGAACTCTCGTAGAGCTTTCCAACGATATGTTGTGCACCGTATAACTCCTTACGGATTTAAAGTTATGGCCATCGGAGCGACAGAGACTTGGTCACAGGCCCCACGCCCTCGGTTTACGGGCCCAGCCTTTAAGCGAAGCGAAGTAGTCTTGCCCAAGATGACGTGGCACTTGATAATAGAAATGTGAGGGATAAAACATCTTGGCAATCTTGAATAGGGCAGAAAAATAATATGAAAAGGGGGGTGCCACACGAGGACTTCCCAGGGGGTCTCCCATCCTAGTATTTCTCTCGTCCAAGCAAGCTTAACTTTGGAGTTCTGATGGGATCCGGTGCATTAGTGCTGGTATGATCGCACCCGTGATGTTGAGGGTGCAAAGCCCTTATGTGTTGTCCATTTTGTGGCTCACGACTAATGATCCGGGGCGAAAAAACAGCAAAAAAAGAACAAAAGTGGCCCCAAACTTGTGAAAATGTAGTACTTTGGGCTCCGAAAATAGGCGCAGCCAAAAAGTTTTGTTGCCCCCTTCGTAGAACTCTAAGAGAGCTTTCGAACGGTATACTGTGCGCCGCATAACTCCTTACGGATCAAAAGTTATAGGCACCGGAGCGACGAAGACTTAATCACAGGCCCCACGCCCTCGGTTTGCGGGCCCAGCCTCTACGCGAATCGAAGTAGTCTTGCCCAAGAAGCCATGGGACTCGATAATAGAAATGGGATGGATAAAGCATCTTGGCAAGCTCGAATGGGGCAAAAAAAACAACACGAAAATAGGGGGTGCAACACGAGGACTTCCTAGGGGGTCTCCCATCCTACTACTACTCTCGCCCAAGCACGCTTAACTTTGGAGTTCTAATGGGATCCGATGCATTAGTTCTAGTATTATCACACCCGTCACGTTGAGGGCTTAAAGCCCTTATTTGTCATAATTTTTGGGCTCACAACTAACGATCCGGGATGAAGAAACAACGCAAAAAGAAAAAAAGTGGACCAAAACTGATGAAAACATTCAATTTTGGGCTCCGAAGATAGGCGCAGCCCAAAAACCTTTGCTGCCCCCGTCGTAGAGCTCTAGGAGAGTTTTTCAATGGTATGTTGTGCGGTGCATAACTCCTTACGGATCAAAAGTTGTGGGCACCATAGCGACAGAGACATGGTCACAGGCTCCACGCCCTCAGTTTACGGGCCCAACCTCTACGCGGATCGAAGTAGTCTTGCCCAAGAAGCCATGGGACTCGATAATAGAAATGTGACGGATAAAGCATTATGGCAAGCTTGAATGGGACAAAAAAATAAAACAAAAAAGGGGGGGTACAACACGAGGACTACCTAAGGGGTCTCCCATCCTAGTACTACTCTCGTCCAAGCACGCTTAACTGCGGAGTTCTGAGGGGAACTGGTGCATTAGTACTAGTATGATCGCACTCTTCATGTTGAGGGCGCAAAGCCTTTATGTGTTGTCCTTTTTGCGGCTCACGACGAATGGTCTGAAACTGACGAAAACGTTCAATTTTGGGTTCTAAAAATAGGCGCAACCGAGCAGCCATGTTGCCTCGGTCGTAAAGCTCTCAAAGAGCTTTCCAACGGTATGCTGTGCGCCGTATAACTCTTTACGGATCAAAAGTTATGGGCACCGTAGTGATGGAGACCTGGTCACAGGACCTACGCCCTCGGTTTACGGGCCCAGCCTCTACGCGAAGTGAAGTTTTCTAGACCAAGATATCGTGGGACTCGATAAAAGAAATATGACGGATAAAGCATCTTGGCAGGCCTGAACGGGCCAAAAAAAAAAAAATGAAAAGGGGGGTGCAAACGAGGACTTCCCAGGGGGTCACCCATCCTAGTACTATACTCGCCCAAGCACGCTTAACTTCAGAGTTCTAATGGGATGCGGTGCATTAGTGCTGGTATGATCGCACCCGTCATGTTGAGGGCACTAACCCCTTATGTGTCGTACTTTTTGCGCCTCACGATGAATGATCCGGGATGAAGAAACAACACAAAAAGTAGAAAAGTGTCCCAAAATAGATGAAAAAGTTCAATTTTGGGCTCCGAAATTGGGGCAATTGAGCAGGCTTGCTGCCCTCGTCGTAGAATTCTCGGAGAGCTATCCAACTGTATGTTGTGTGCCGTATAACTCCTTACGGATCAAAAGTTATCGGCACCGGAACGACGGAGACCTGGTCACAGGGCCCACGCCCTAGGTTTGCAGTACCAGGCTCTACGCGAAACAAATTAGTGTTGCCCAAGATACCGTTGGACTTGATAATAGAAATGTGACAGACAAAGCATCTTCGCAATCTTAAAAAGGGCAGAAAAATAAAACAAAAAGGCGGTGCAACACGAGGACTTCCGAGGTGGTCTCCCATCCTAGTACTTCTCTCGCCCAATCACACTTAACTTCGTAGATCTGATGGGATCCGGTGCATTATAGCTGGTATAATCGTACCCCTCATGTTGAGGACACAAAGCCCTTATGTGTTGTGCTTTTTGCGTCTCACGAAGAACGATTCGAGATGAAAAAACAGCCAAAAAATAAGAAAAGTGGCTAGAAACTGATGAAAACGTTCAATTTTGGGCTCCGAAAACAGGCGCAATTCAGCAGGCTTGTTGCGCCCGTCGTAGAACTCTCGAAGAGCTTTCCAACGGTATGTTGTGTGCCGTATAACTCCTTACGAATCTAAAGTTATTGGCACCGGTGTGACAAAGACTGGGCTATAGGCCCCACGCCCTCGGTTTGCGGGCCCAGCCTCTACGCGAAGGGAAGGAGTCTTGCGCAAGTTGCCATAGGACTCGATAATAGAAATGTGACGGATAAAGCATCTTGGCAAGCCTGAACGGGGCAAAAAAACAAAATGAAAAGGAGGGTGCAACACGAGGACTTCTTAGAGGGTCACCTATCCTAGTACTACAATTGCCCAAGCATGCTTAACATTGGATTTCTAATGGGATCCGGTGTATCAATGCTAGTATGATCGCACCCGTCATGTTGAGGGCGCAAAGCCCTTATGTGTTGTCCATTTTGCCGCTCACGACGAATGATCTAGGATGAAGAAACAGTGCAAAAAGAAGAAAAGTGGCCTAAAACTAATGAAAACGTTAGATTTTGGGCTCCAAAAATAGGTGCAGCAGCGCAGGCTTGCTGCCCCCGTCGTAGAGCTATAGCAGAGCTTTCCAATTGTATGATGTGCGCCGCGTAACTCCTTATGGATCAAAAGTTATGGGCACTAGAGTGTTGGAGACCTGGCCACAGGCCCTACGCCTTAGGTTTGTTGGCCCAGCTTGTACGCGAAGTGAAGTTGTCTTGCCCAAGATGTCGTGGGACTCAATACTAGAAATGTGATGGATAAAGCAACTTGGCAAGCCAGAACGGGCCAAAAAAAGAAATCGAAAAAGGGGGTGCAACACGAGGACTTCCCAGAGTGTTACCCATCCAAGTACCACTCTCGCCCAAGCACGATTAACATCGGAGTTCTGATGGGATTTGGTGCGTTATTGCGGGTATGATTGCACCCGTGATGTTGAGGGCGCAAAGCCCTTATGTGTCGTCCTTTTCGCGCTTCACGATGAACGATCCAAGATGAAAAAACAATGTAAAAAGAAGAAAAATTACCCGAAAGAGATGAAATTTTTTGATTTTGGGCTCCGAAAATTGACGCAATCGAGCAGGCTTGCTGCCCCTATCGTAGAACTCTCAGAGAGCTTTCCAACGGTATGTTGTATGCCGTATAAATCCTTACGGATCAGAAGTTATTGGCAACGGAGCGATGAAGACATGGTCATAGGCCCCACGCCCTTGGTTTGCGAGCCCAGCCTCTACGCGAAGCGAATTAGTCTTGTCCAAGATGCCATGGCACTCAATAATAGAAATGTGATGGATAAAGCATCTTGGGAGTCTTGAACGGGGTAGCAAAATAAAAGGAAAAGGGGGGTGCAACACGAGGACTTCCTAAAGGTTCTCCTATCCTAGTACTACTTAGCGTCGGAGTTCTGATAGGATCCGGAGCATTACTGCTGGTATGATCGCACCCGTAATGTTGAGGGCGCAAAGCCTTTATGTGTCGTACTTTTCGCGGCTCATGACGAACGATCCGAGATGAAAAAACAACTTAAAAATAAGAAAAGTGGCCGAAAACTAATGAAACGTTCGATTTTTTGCGCCGTATAACTCCTTACGGATAAAAAATTATGGGTACCGGAGCTACGGAGACGTGGTCACAGGCCCCACGCCCCCGGTTTGCGAGCCTAGCCTCTACATGAAGAGAAGTTTTCTTGGCCAAGATGCCGTGGGACTTGATAATAGAAATGTGAAGGATAAAGCATTTTGGCAAGCCTGAACGGGGCAAAAAAACAAAATGAAAATGGGGGTGCAACATGAGGACTTCCCAGGGGGTCACCCATCCTAGTACTACTCTCGCCCAAGCACGCTTAATTTCGGAGTTCTGATTGGATCCGGTGCATTACTGCTGGTATGATCGCACCCGTCATGTTGAGGGCGCAAAGCACTTATGTGACGTCTTTTTCACGGCTCATGATGAACAATTCGGGATGAAGAAACAGCACAAAAAGAACAAAAGTTTCCCAAAACTGATGAAAATGTTCAATTTCTTGCTCCTAAAACAGGCGAAGCCTAGCAAGCTTACTGCCCTCGTCGTAGAACTCTTGGAGAGCTTTCCAACGGTATGTTGTGCGGCGTATAACCACTTAGGAATCAAAAGTTATGGGCACCGGAGCGATGGAGACATGGTCATAGGCCCCATGCCCTAGGTTTACGGGCCCAGCCTCTATGCAAAGTGAAGTAGTCTTGGCCAAGATGCCGTGGGACTCGATAATAGAAATGTGACGGATAAAGCATCTTGGCAATCCTGAACGGGGCAGAAAAATAAGATGAAAAGGGGTTGCAACACGAGGACTTCCCCAAGGGTCGCCAATCCTAGTACTACTCTCGCCAAAGCACGCTTAACTTCGGAGTTTTGATGGGATCTGGTACATTAGTGCGGGTATGATCGCACCCGTCATGTTGAGGGCGAAAATCCCTTATGCATTGTCTTTTTTGCAGCTCAAGACAAATGATCCAGGATGAAAAAACAGCGCAAAAAGAAGAAAAGTGGACCATAAATGATGAAAACGAACGATTTTGGGCTCCAAAAATAGGCGCAGCCCTAAAAACTTTGCTGCCCCCATCGTATAACTCTTGGAGAGCTTTCCAACGGCATGTTGTGCGCCGCATAACTCCTTACGGATCAAAAGTTATTGGCACCGAAGCAAAGGATACCTGGTCCCATGCCCCACACCATCAGTTTGCGGGCCCAGCCTCTACACGAAGCGAAGTAGTCTTGCCCAAGATGCCTTTGGACTTGATAATAAAAATATGACGGATAAAGCATCTTGGCAAGCCTGAATGGGGAAAAAAAACAAAACGAAAAGGGTGTTGCAACACGAGGACTTCCCAGCGGGTCACCCATCCTAGTACAACTCTCGCCCAAGCATGCTTAACTTCGGAGTTTTGATGGGATTCGGTGTGTTATTACTGGTATGATCGCACCCATCATGTTGCGGACGCAAAGCCCTTCTGTGTCATCCTTTTCCCGGCTCACGATGAATGATACGGGATGAAGAAACACCGATAAAAGTAGAAAAGTATCCGAAAACTGATGAAAACATTCGATTTTGTGCTCCGAAAATATGCGCAGCCGAGCTGGCTTGCTACCCCCGTCGTAGAGGTCTCGAAGAGCTTTCCAACTGTAAGTTGTGTGCCGCATAACTCCTTACGGATCAAAAGTCATGGGCACCAGAGGAAATGAGACCTGGTCATAGGCCCCACGCCCTACGTTTGCGGTCCCAGCCTCTACGCGAAACGAAGTTGTCTTGCCCTAGATATCGTGGGACACGATAATAGAAATATGACGGATATACCAACTTGGCAAGCTTGAACGGGGCAAAAAAATTAACGAAAAGGGGGGTGAAACACGAGGACTTTCCTGGGGGTCACCTATCCTAGTACTACTCTAGCCCAAGCACACTTAACTTCGGAGTTTTGATGGGATTCGGTGCATTAGTACTGGTATGATCGCACCAGTCATATTGAGGGCGTAAAGCCCTTATGTGTCATCCTTTTCGCACCTCATGACGAACGATCCGTGATGAAGAAATAGCGCAAAAAGAATAAAAGTGGCCCAAAATATATGAAAAAGTTCAATTTCGGTCTCCGAAAACAAGCTCTATCGAGCAGGATTACTGCCCCCGTCGTAGAGCTCTTGGAGAGCTTTCCAACGGTATGCTGTGCGCTGTATACCTCCTTAGGGTTCAAAAGTTGTGGGTTCGGAGTGACGGAGACCTGGTCACAAGCCCTACGCCATAGTTTTACGAGCCCAGCCTTTATGCGAAGCAAAGTTGTCTTGCCCAAGATGCTGTGGGACTTGATAACTTCGGAGTTCTGATGGGATCTGGTGCATTAGTGCTGGTATGATCGCACCCGCCATGTTGGGGGCGCAAAGCCCTTATGTGTCATCCTTTTCGCGGCTCACGATGAATGATCTGGGAAGAAGAACCAGCGCAAATAGAAAAAAAGTATCCTAAAACTGATGAAAACGTTCGATTTTGGCCTCCGAAAATAGGCGCAGCAGAACAGGCTTGTTGCCCCAATCAAAGAGCTCTCGGAGAGCTTTCCAACTGTATGTTGTGTGCCGCGTAACACCTTACAGATCAAAAGCTATGGGCCCCGGAGTGACAGAGACCTGGTCACAGGTCCCACGCCCTCGTTTTGCGGGCCAGCCTTTACGCGAAGTGGAGTTGTCGTGCCCAAGATGCTGTGGGACTCAATAATACAAATGTGATGGATAAAACATCTTGGCATGGCTAAACGGGGAAAAAAAAATAAAAAGAGGGGTGCAACACGAGGACTTCCTAGGGGGTCACCCATCCTAGTACTACTCACGCCCAAGCACGCTTTACTTTGGAATTCTGATGGGATCGGGTGCATTAGTGTAGGTGTGATCGCACCCATCATGTTGAGGGCAGAAAGCCCTTATGTGTCGTCCTTTTCGCGGCTCACGATGAACGATCCGGGATGAAGAAATAGCGTAAAAAGAAGAAAAGTTGCCTGAAACTGATAAAAACGTTCAATTTTGGGCTCCAAAAATAGGCGTATCTTAGCAGACTTTCTTCCCCTATAGTAGAACTCTTGGAGAGCTTTCCAACGATATGTTGTGCGCCATATAATGCCTTAAGGATCAAAAGTTATAGGCACCAGAGCGACTAAGACCTGGTCACAGGCCCCACGCCCTTGGTTTGCGAGCCCAGCCTCTACGCGAAGAGAAATAGTCTTGCCCAAGATGCCGTGGGACTCGATAATATAAATGTGACGGATAAAGTATCTTGGAAATCCTAAACAGGGCAAAAAAACAAAGCGAAAAAGGGGGTGTAACACGAGGACTTCCCAAGGGGTCTCACATCTTAGTACTACTCTAGCCCAAGCACGATTAACTTCAGAGTTCTGATTGGATTCGGTACATTAGTGGTATGATCGCAGCACGTCAAGTTGAGGGCGCAAAGCTCTTATGTGTTGTCCTTTTCGCGGCTCACGACAAACGATCCGGGTCGAAGAAACAGAGCAAAAAGAAGAAATGTGGCCCAAAACTGTTGAAACGTACAATTTTGTGCTCTGAAAATAGGTGCAGCCCAAAAAATTTTGTTGCCTCCATCGTAGAGCTCTTGGATAACTTTCCAACGGTATGCTTTGCGCCGCATAACTCCTTACGGATCAAAAGTTGTGGGCACCGGACCGACAGAGACCTTGTCATAAGCCCCACGCCCTCGGTTTACTGGCCCAGCCTCTACGTGAAGTGAAATAGTCTCTCCCAAGATGCCATGGGATTCGATAATAGAAATGTGACAGATAAAGCATCTTGGCAAGGCTGAACGGGTAAAAAAAAGAAAACGAAAGGAGGGGTGCAACAGGAGGACTTCCCAGGGGGTGTCCCATCCTAGTACTACTTTCACCCAAGAATGCTAAACTTTGGAGTTCTGATAAGATATGGTGCATTAGTGCTGGTATGATCATACCCGTCATGTTAAGGGCGCAAACCCGTTATGAGTTGTCTTTCTTGCGTCACACGACGAACGATACGGGATGAAGAAACAGCGCAAAAAGAAGAAAAGTCGCCCAAAACTGATTAAAATGTTCGATTTTGGGCTCCGAAAATAGGCGCAGCCGAGCAGGCTTGTTGCCCTCGTCGTAGAGCTCTCGGAGAGCTTTCCAATTGTAGGTTGTGCACCGCAAAACTCCTTACGGATCAAAAGTTATGGGCACCGGAGCAACGGAGACCTTGTCACAAGCCCCACGCCCTCGGTTTGCAGGCCCAGCCTGTACGCGAAGCGTAGTAGTCTTGCCCAAGATGCCGTGGGACTCGATAACAGAAATTTGACGGATAAAGCATCTTGGTAATCCTGAATGGGGCAGAAAAATAAAACGAAAAGGGGGGTGCAACACCAGGACTTCCCAGGGGGTCTCCTATCCTAGTACTATTCTCGCCCAAGCACACTTAACTTTGAAGTTCTGATGGAATCCGATGCATTAGTGCCGGTATGATCGCACCCATCATGTTGAAGGCGCAAAGCCCTTATGTGTTGTCCTTTTCGCGGCTCACAACAAACGATCCAGGATGAATAAATAGCACAAAAAGATGAAAAGTGGCTCGAAACAGATGAAAATGTACGATTTTGGCTCCCAAAATAGGCTCAGCGTAGAGAACTTTGTTGCCCCCGTCGCAGAGCTCTCGGAGAGCTTTCCAATGGTATGCTGTGCGCCGTGTAACTCCTTACGGATAAAAAGTTATAGATACCGGGGCGACCGAAACCTTGTCATAGGCCCCATGCCCTAGGTTTACGGGCCTAGCCCCTACGCGAAGCGAAGTTGTCTTGCACAAGATGTCGTGGGACTCGATAATAGAAATGTGACAGATAAAGCATCTTGGGATTTCTGAACGGGGCAAAAAAAGAAAACGAAAAAGGGGGTGCAATACGAGGACTTCCTAGGGGGTCACCAATCCTAGTACTACTCTCGCCGAAGCACGCTTAACTTCATTGTTCTGATGGGATTCGATGGATTAGTGCTGGTATGATTGCACATGTCATGTTGAGGGCACAAAGCCCCTATGTGTCGTCTTTTTTGCCCCTCATGATGAACGATCCGTGATGAAGAAACAACAAAAAAATAAGAGAAGTGGCCTGAAACATATGAAAAAGTTCAATTTTGGGCTCGGAAAACAAACACAATTGAGCAGTCTTGCTGCCCCCATCGTAGAACTCTCAGAGAGCTTGCCAACGGTATGTTGTGCGCCGTATAACTCCTTACGGATCAAAAGTTATGGGCACCAGAGCGACGGAGTCCTAGTCACAGGCCCCATGCTCTCGGTTTGTGGGCCCAACCTCTATGCTAAGTGAAGTAGTCGTGCCCAAGAAGCCGTGGAACTCGATAATAGAAATGTGACGGATAAAGCATCTTGGCAAGCATAAACGGGGCAAAAAAACAAAACGAAAAAGGGGGTGCAACACGAAGACTTCCCAAGGGGTCCCCCATCCTAGTACTACTCTCGCCCAAGCACGCTTAACTTCGAAGTTCTGATGGGATCCGGTGCATTACTGCTAGTATGGTCACACCGGTCATGTTGAGGGCACAAAGCCCATATGTGTCGTCCTTTTCGCGGCTCACGACGAACGATCAGGGATGAAGAAATAGCACTACAAGCTAAAAAGTGGACCAAAACTGATGAAAACATTTGATTTACGGAATCAAAAATTGGCGCAGCTGTGCAGGCTTACTGCCTACGTCTTAGAGCTCTCGGATAACATTCCAACGGTATGCTGTACGCCGCTTAACTCTTTACGGATCAAAAGTTATGGGCACCGGAGTGACGGAGACCTGGTCACAGGCCCCAAAACCTAGGTTTGCAGGCCCAGCCTCTACGCGAAGTGAAGTTTTCTTGCCCAAGATGCCGTGGGACTCGATAATAGAAATGTGACGGATAAAGCAACTTGGCAATTTTGAACGGGGCAGAAAAATAAAACGAAAAGGGGGGTGCAACACGAGGTCTTCCCAGGTAGTCACCCATCCTAGTACTACTCTCGCCTAAGCACCTTTAACTTCGGAGTTCTGATGGGATCCGGTGCATTAGTGCTGATATGATCTCTCCCGTCATGTTGAGGGCGCAAAGCCCTTATGTGTGTTGTCCTTTTCGCGGCTCACGACGAACGATCCGGGAAGAATCAAAAAGTAGAAAAGTAGCCCAAAACTGATGAAAACGCTCAATTTTGGTCTCCGAAAACAGGCGCAGCAGAGCAGGCTTGTTGTCCCCATCGTAGAGCTCTCAGAGGGATTTCCAACGGTATGTTTTGTGCCATGTAACACCTTAGGGATCAAAAGATATGGGCACCAAAATGACAGAGACTTGGTCACAAGCCCCACGTCCTCGGTTTGCGGGCCCAACTTCTACACGAAGTGAAGTTGTCTTGCCCAAGATGCCGTGGGACTCGATAATAGAAAATAAAGCATCTTGGAAAGCCTAAACGGAGTAAAAAAAATATTGAAAAGGGGGGCGCAACACAAGGACTTCCCAGGGGGTCACTCAGCCTAGTACTACTCTCGCCCAAGCACGTTTAACTTCGATATTCTGATTGGATCTAGTGCATTAATGCTAGTATGATCGCACCCATCATGTTGAGGGTGCAAAACCCTTATATGTTGTCCTTTTCGCGGCTCACGACGAATGATCCGGGACGAAGAAACTACGCAAAAAGAAGAAAAGTGGCTCAAAACTGATGAAAACATTCGATTTTGGGCTCCGAAAGCAGGCGTAGCCGAATATGCTTAGTGCCCCTGACATAGAACTCTCAGAGAGCTTTCCAACAGTATGTTGTGCGTCGTATAACTACTTACGGATCAAACGTTATGGGCACTGGAGCGACGGAGACCTAGTCACTAGCCCTACGCCCTCAGTTTGCGGGACCAACCTCTACGCGAAGCGAAGAAGTCTTGCCCAAGATGTCGTGGGACTCGATAATAGAAATATGACGGATAAAGCATATTGGCAATCCTGAACGGGGCAGAAAATATAACGAAAGTGGGGGTGCAACAGGAGGACTGCCTAACGGGTCTCCCATCCTAGTACTACTCTCGCCCAAGCACGCTTAACTTCGGTGTTCTAATGGGTTCCGGTCCATTAGTGATGGTATGATCGCACCCGTCATGTTGACGGCGCAAAGCCCTTATGTGTTGTCATTTTCGCGCCTCACGACGAATGGTCCGAGATGAATAAACAGCGCAAAAAGAAGAAAAATAGCCCAAAGCTGATGAAAACATACAATTTTAGACTCCAAAAATAGGCGCAGCCCAGAAAACTTTGTTACCCACGTCGTAGAGCTCTCGGAGAGCTTTACAATGGTATGTTGTGTGCCGCATAACTCCTTACGGATCAAAAGTTGTGGGCACCAGAACGACGGAGACCGGGTCATAGGCCCCACGCCCTCGGTTTACAGGCCTAGCCTCTACGCGAAGCGAAGTTGTATTGCCCAAGATGCCGTGGGACTCGATAATTGAAATGTGACAAATAAAGCATATTTGTAAGCCTGAACAGGGCAAAAAAACCAAACAAAAAGGGGGAGTGCAACACAAGTACTTCCCAAGGGGTCTCTCATCCTAGTACTATTCTCCCCCAAGCACGCTTAACTTTGGAGTTCTGATGGGATCCGGTGCATTCGGGTCGGTATTATCGCACCAGTCATGTTGAGGGCGCAAAGCCCTTATGTGTTGTCCTTCTTGCAACTCTCGACGAACGATTCGGGATGAAGAAATAGCGCTAAAAGAAGAAAAGTGGCCCAAAATTTATGAAAACGTACGATTTGGGCTCTGAATATATGAGCATCCGAGAAAACTTTGTTGCCTCCATCGTAGGGCTCTCGGAGAGCTTTGTAACAGTATGTTGTGCACCGCATAACTCCATACGGATCAAAAGTTATAGGCATCGAAGAGACGGAGACCTGGTCACAACGCCACGCCCTCGGTTTGCCGACCCAGCCTCTACGCGAAGAGAAGTTGTCTTGCCCAAAATGTTGTGGGACTCGATAATAGAAATGTGACAGATAAAGCATCTTGGCAAGCTTGAACAGTATAAAATAACAAAACGAAAATGGGGGTGCAACATGATGACTTCCCATGGGGTCAGCCATCCTATTACTACTCTCGCCCAAGCACGCTTAACTTCAAAGTACTAATGGGATCCAGTGCATTAGTGCAGATATGATCGCACCCGTCATGTTGAGGGCGCAAAGCCCTTATGTATCGTCTTTTCGCGGCTCACGATGAACTATCTGGGATGAAGTAACAACGCAAAAAGAACAAAAGTGGCCCAAAACTGATGAAAAGTTTATTTTTGGGCTCTGCAAATAGGCGCAGCCGAGCAAGTTTGCTGCCCGCGTCGTAGAGCTTTCGGAGATTTTTCCAACGGTATGCTGTACGCCACCTAACTCCTTACGGATCAAAAGTTATGGGCACCGGAACGACGGAGACCTTGTCACATGCCCTACGACCTCGGTTTGCAGGACCAGCCTCTACGCGAAGCGAAGTTGTCTTGCCCAAGATTCTGTGGGACTCAATAATAGAAATGTGACAGATAAAGCATCTTGGCAAGCCTAAACAGAGCAAAAAAATAAAACGAAAAGGCGGGTGCAACACGAGGACTTCCAAGGGGGTTACACATTTTAGTACTACTCTCGCCCAAGCACGCTTAACTTTGGAGTTCTAATGGGATCTGGTGCATTAGTTCTGGAATAATCGCACCCGTCATGTTGAGGGCACAAAGCCTTATGTGTCATCCTTTTCGCGTCTCACGACGAACGATCCGGGATGAAGAAATAGAGCAAAAAGAAGAAAAGTGGGCCAAAAGTAGATGAAAAGGTTCAATTTTGGGCTCTGAATTTAGGCGCAATCGAGCAGGCTTGCTGCCCTCATCGTTGAACCTTCGGAAAGCTTTCCAATGGTATGTTGTGCGCCACATAACTCGTTATAGATCAAAAGTTATGGCTACCAGAGCGACGGAGACCTGGTCACTGGCCCCACGCCCTCTGTTTGCGGGCCAAGCCTCTACGCGAAGCGAAGATGTCTTGCCCAAGATTCCGTGGGACGTGATAATAGAAATGTGACGGATAAAACATCTTGCAATCCTGTTCGGGGCCAAAAAACAAAACAAAAAGGGGGGTACAACACGAGGACTTCCGAGTGGGTCTGCCATCCAAGTACTACTCTGGCCCAAGCTCGCTTAACTTCGAAGTTATGATGGGATCCGGTGCATTAGTGCTAGTATGGTCGCCCCTGTTATGTTTAGGGCGCAAAGCCCTTATGTGTCGTCCTTTTCGCGGCTCATGACGAACGTTCTGGGACGAAGAAATAACGCAAAAAGAAGAAAGTGGCCCAAAACTGATGAAAACGTTCGATTTTGGGCTCCAAAAACAAGCTTAGTCGAGCAGGCTTACTGCCCACACCATAGAGCTCTTGTAGAGCTTTCCATCGGTATCTTGTGCGCCACATAACTCCTTATGGATCAAAAGTTGTGGGCATCGGGGCGACGGAGACCTGGTCACTGGACCCACGCCATCGGTTTGCTGGCCCAGCCTCTACGCATAGTGAAGTAGTCTTACCCAAGATGCCGTGGGACTCAATAATAGAAATGTGACACATAAAGCAACTTGGCAAGCATGAATCGGGAAAAAAAACAAAGCGAAAAGGGGGGTACAACACGAAGACTTCCCAGGGGGTCTCCATCCTAGTACTACTCTTGCCCAAGCACACTTAACTTCGGAGTTCTAATGGGATCTGGTGCATTAGTTCTAGAATGATCGCACCCGTCATGTTGAGGGCACAAAGCCTTATGCTTCGTCCTTTTCGCACCTCACGACGAACAATCCAGGATGAAGAAACAGAGCAAAAAGAAGAAAAGTAGCCTGAAACATATGAAAATGTTCAATTTTGGGCTCCGAAACCAGTCGCAATCGAGTAGGCTTGCTGCCCCCATCATAGACCACTTGGAGAGCTTTCCAACGGTATGTTGTGTGCCACGTAACTCCTTATGGATCAAAAGTTATGGGCACTGGAGCGACGGAGACCTGGTCACAGGCCCCACACCCTCAGTTTTCGGGCCTAGCCTCTATGCGAAGGGAAGTTGTCTTGCCCAAGATTCTGTGGGACTCAATAATAGAAATGTGACGTATAAAGCATATTGGGAAGCCTGAACGGAGAAAAAAAACAAAACGAAAAAGGGATGCAACATAAGAACTTCCCAGGGGGTCACCCATCCTTTTAATACTCTGGCCCAAGCACGCTTAACTTTAGAGTTCTGATGGGATCCGGTGTATTAGTGCTAGTATGATCGCACCCGTCATGTTGAGGGAGCAAAACTCTTATGTGTTGTCCTTTTTGCGGCTCACGAAGAATGATCCGGGATGAAGTAACTATGCAAAAAGAAGAAAAGTGGCCAGAAAATGATGAAAATGTACGATTTTGGGCTCAGAAAAGAGGCGAAGCTAAGCAAACTTGTTGCCCCGTCATAGAGCTCTCGGAGAGCTTTCCAACGGTATGTTGTGCGCCACCTAACTCTTTACGGATCAAAATTTATGAGCATCGGAATGACAGAAACCTTGTCATAGGGCCCACGACCTCGGTTTGCGGGCCCAGCCTCTACGCAAAGTGAAGCTGTCTTGCCCAAGATTCTGTGGTACTCGATAATAGATATGTGAAGGATAAAGCATCTTGGCAAGCCTGAACGGGGCAAAAAAATAAAACGAAAAGGCGAGCGCAACACGAGGACTTCCTAGGGGGTCACCCATCCTAGTACTACTCTTGCCCAACCATGCTTAACTTCGGTGTTCTAATAGGATCTGGTGCATTAGTTCTGGAATAATCGCACCCGTCATGTTGAGGGAGCAAAGCCATATTTGTCGTCTTTTTTGCGCCTCACGACCAACGATACAGGATGAAGAAACAAAGCAAAAAGAAGAAAAGTGGCCCAAAACAGATGAATAAGTTCAATTTTAGACTCCGAAACCAGGCACAATCAAGCAGGCTTGCTGTCCCCGTCGTAGAACTCTCGGATAGATTTCCAACTGTATGTTGTGCACCATATAACTCCTTATGGATCAAAAGTTATGGGCACCGGAGCGACGGAGACCTGGAGACAGGCCCCACGCCTTCGATTTGCAGGCCCTGCCTCTACGCGAAGCGAAGTAGTCTTGCCAGAGATGCCATGGGACTTGATAATAGAATTGTGATGGATAAAGCATCATGGTAAACCTGAACGGGACAAAAAAATAAAACGAAAAGGGGGGTGCAACACGAGGACTTCCCAGGGGGTCTCCCATCCTATTACTACTCTGGCCCAAGCACGCTTAACTTCAGAGTTCTAATAAGATTCGGTCATTAGTGCTGGTATGATCGCAGCCATCATGTTGAGGGCACAAAGCCCTTATGTGTTGTCCTTTTCGTTGCTCATGACGAACGATCATGGATGAAGAAACAACACAAAAAGATGAAAAGTGTCCCGAAACTGATGAAAATGTGAAATTTTGGGCTCAAAAAATAGTCGCAGCTGAGCAGGTTTGCTGCCCCCTCGTAGAGCTCTCGGAGAGCTTTCCAACGGTATACTGTGCGCTGCATAACACCTTACGGATCAAAAGTCATGGGCATCGGAGTGACAAAGACCTGGTCACAGGCCCCACGCCTTTGGTTTGTGGGCCCAACCTCTACGTGAAGCGAAGTTGTCTTGCCCACGATGTCATGGGACTCGATAACAGAAATGTGGCGAATAAAGCTTCTTGGGAAACCTGAACAGGGCAAAAATAGAAAACGAAAAGGGGGGTGCAACACGAGGACTTCCCAGGGGGTTTGCCATCCTAGTACTACTCTCCCCCAAGCACGTTTAACTTCAGAGTTCTGATGGGATCCGGTGCACTAGTGCTGGTATGATCGCAACTATCATGTTGAGGGCGCAAAGCCCTTATGTGTTGTCCTTTTCGCTACTCACGACGAATGATCCTGGATGAAGAAACAACGCAAAAAGAAGAAAAGTAGTACGAAACTGATGAAAATATGAAATTTTGGGCTCCAAAAATAGCCGCAGCCAAGCAGGTTTGATGCCCCCGTCGTAGAGCTCTCGGAGTGCTTTCCAATGGTATGTTGTGCGCCACATAACTCCTTATAGATAAAAGGTCATGGCCACCGGAGTGACGGAAACCTGGTTACAGGCCCCACGCCTTTGGTTTGCGGGCCTAGCCTCTACGTGAAGCGAAGTTGTCTTGCCCAAGATGCATTGTGATGGATAAAGCATCTTGGCACGCCTGAACGGGCCAAAAAAACAAAACGAAAAGGGGGGTGCAACACGAGGACTTCCAAGGGGGTCTCCCATCGAAGTACTACTTTGGCCCAAGTACACTTAACTTCGGAGTTTTGATGGGATCTGATGCATTAGTGCTACTATGATCGCACCCATCATGTAGAAGGCACAAAGCCCTTATGTGTTGTCCTTTTCGCAGCTCACGACGATCGATCTGGGATGAAAAAACTACGCAAAAAGAAGAAAAGTGGCCCTAAACTGATGAAAACATATGATTTTGGGCTACGAAAATAGGCGCAGTAGAGGAGACTTTTTGCCGCGTCATAGAGCTCTTAAAGAGCTTTTCAATAGTATCTTGCACGCCGCATACCTCCTTACGGATCAAAAGTTATGGGCACCGGAACGACGGAAATTTGGTAACCAGCCCCACGCTCTCGGTTTTCGGGCCCAACCTCTATGCAAACCGAGGTTGTCTTGCCCAAGATGTCGTAGGACTTAATAATAGAAATATGACAGATAAAGCATCTTGGCAAGCCTGAACGGGGGAAAAAAACAAAACAAAAAGGGGGATGCAACACGAGGACTTCCCATGGGGTCTCCCATCCTAATACTACTCTCACCCAAGCACGCTTAACTTCAAAGTTTTGATAGGAGTCGGTTATTAGTGCTGGTATGATTACAGTCATCACGTTGAGGGCGCAAAACCCTTATGTGTTGTCATTTTCGTTGCTCACGACGAACGATCCTGGATGAAGAAACAACGCAAAAAGATTAAAAGTGGCCAAAAACTGATGAAAACATTCAATTTTGGTTTTCAAAAATTGTCGCGGCCGAGTAGGTTTGCTGCCCCCGTCGTAGAGCTCTTGAAGAGCTTTCCAACAGAATGTTGTGCGTCACATAACTCCTTACGGATCAAAAGTTATGGGCACTGGAGTGACAGAGACTTTGTCATTAGCCCCATGACCTCGGTTTGTGGGCCCAGCCTCTTTGCGAAGTGAAGTTGTCTTGCCCAAGATGCCGTGGGACTCGATAATTGAGATGTGACAGATAAAGCATCTTGGCAAACCTGAACAGGGCAAAAAAACAAAACGAAAATGGGGGTCCAACACGAGGACTTCCCAAGCGGTCACCTATCTTAGTACTTCTCTTGCCCGAGCACGCTTAACTTCGGAGTTCTGATGGGATCCGTTACATTAGTGCTGTCATGATCGCACCCGTCATGTTGAGGGCACAAAGCCCTTATGTGTTGTCCTTTTCACGGCTCACGACGATCGATCCGGGATGAAGAAGGTATGCAAAAAGAAGAAAAATGGCCCAAAACTATTGAAAACAAGCGTAGCCGAGAAGGCTTGGTGCCCCCATCATAGAGCTCTCGGAGAGCTTTCCAACGGTATGTTGTACGCCACATAACACCTTATGGATCAATAGTTATGGGCACCAGAGCGACAGAGACCTGGTCACAGGCCCCACGCCTTCGGTTTGCTGGCCCAGCCTCTACGCGAAGCAAAGTAGTCTTGGCCAAGATGCCGTTGAACTCGATAATAGAAATGTGATGGATAATACATCTTGGCAAGCCTGAATGGGGCAAAACAACAAAACGAAAAGGGGGTGCAACACGAGGACTTCCTAGGGGGTCACCCATCCTAGTACTACTCTCGTCCAAGCACAATCAATTTCGAATTTCGGGTGGGATCCGGTGCATTATGCTGGTATGATCGCACCTGTCATGTTGAAGGTGCATAACAATCCGGGAAGAAGAAATAGAGTAAAAAGAAGTAAAGTGGCCCGAAATTAATGAAAATATTCAATTTTGGGTTCTGAAAATAGGCGCAGTCGAGCAAGCCTGCTACCCCCGTTGTAGAGCACTAGGAGAACTTTCCAACGTTATATTGTGTGCCACATAACTCTTTACGGATCAAAAGTTATGTGTACCAGAGAGACAGAGACCTAGTCACAAGCCCCACGCCCTCGGTTTGCGGGCCTAGCCCCTACGCGAAGCGATGTTGTGTTGGCCAAGATGCCGTGGGACTTGATAATAGAAATGTGATAGATAAAGCATCTTGGGAAGCCTAAACAAGGCAAAAATACAAAATGAAAAGAGGGGTGCAACACAAGGACTTCCTAGGGGGTTATCCATCCTTGTACTACTCTCGCCCAAACACGCTTAACTTTAGAGTTCTGATGGGATCCGGTGCATTAGTGCTCATATGATTGCACCCGTAATGTTAAGGGCGCAAAGCCCTTATGTGTCATCCTTTTTGTGACTCACAACGAACGATCCGGGATGAATAAACAGCACAAAAAGAAGAATAGTGGCCCGAAACTGATGAAAACATTTGATTTTGGGCTCCGAAAACATGAGCAGCTGAGCAAGGTTGTTTAGAAGAACACTCGGAGAGCTTTCCAACAGCATATTGTACGCCGTATAACACCTTAAGGATAAAAAGTTATGGGCACCGGAGTGACTAAGACTTGGTCACAGGCCCCATGCCCTCGGTTTACGGGCCCAGCCTCTACGCGAAGCGAAGTAGTCTTGCCCAAGATGTCGTAGGACTCGATAACAGAAATATGATGGATAAAGCATCTTGGCAATCCTGAACGGGGCAAAAAAACAAAACGAAAAAGGGGGTGCAACACGAGGACTTCCCAGGGGGTCACCCATCCTAGCACTACTCTCGCCCAAGCGCACTTAACTTCGGAGTTCTTATGGGATCCGGTGCATTAGTACTGGAATAATCGTACCCGTCATGTTGAGGGCACAAAGCCCTTATGTGTCGTCCTTTTCACGGCTCACAAAAAATGATATGGGATGATGAAATAGCGCAAAAATAAGAAAAGTGGCCCGAATCTGATGACAATGTTCAATTTCGGGCTCTGAAAACAAGCACAACTGAGCAGGCTCGCTTCTCCCGTCGTAGAACTTTCGGACAACTTTCCAACGGTATGTTGTGCACCGTATAACTCCTTACGGATCAAAAGTTATGGGCACCGGAGCGACTGAGACCTGGTCACCGGACCCACGCCCTCGGTTTGCAGGCCCAGCCTCTACGCGAAGCATAGTAGTCTTGCTCAAGATGCCGTGGGACTCGATAATATAAATGTGACAGATAAAACAACTTGGAAATCCTGAAAGGGGCAAAAAAACAAAACAAAAAGGGGGGTACAACACGAGTACTTCCCAGGGGGTCTCCCATCCTATTACTACTCTTGCCTAAGCACGCTTAACTTCAGAGTTTTGATGGGATCCGGTGCATTAGTGCTGGTATGATTGCACTAGTCATGTTGGGGGCTCAAAGCCCATATATGTTGTTCTTTTCCTGGCTCATGACGAACGATCCTGGAAAAAGAAACAACGAAAAAAGAAGAAAAGTGGCCAAAAATTGATGAAGACGGTCGATTTTGGGCTCCAAAAATAAGCGTAGCTGAGCAGGCTTACTGCCCCCGTTGTAGAGCTCTTGTAGAGCTTTCCAACGATATGTTGTGCGCTGCATAATTCCTTACGGATCAAAAGTTATGGCCACCGGAGTTACAGAGACCTGGTCACTGGCCCCATGCCATCGGTTTGCGGGCCCAGCCTCTACGAGAAGCGAAGTAGTCTTCCCTAAGATGCCATGGGACTCGATAACAGAAATGTGATGGATAAAGCATCTTGGCAATCCTGAACGAGGCAAAAAAACAAAATAAAAAGGGGGGTACAACACGAGGACTTCCCAGGAGGTCTCCTATCCTAGTACTACTCTCGCCCAAGCACGCTTAACATCAGAGTTCTGATGGGATCCGGTGCATTAGTGTTTGTATGATCGCACCCGTCTTGTTGAGGGCGCAAAGCCTTTATGTGTTGTCCTTTTCGTGGCTCACAACAAACAATCATGGATGAAAAAACAACGCAAAAAGAAGAAAAGTTTCCCGAAACTAACGAAAATGTTTGATTTTGGGCTCCGAAAATAGGCGAAGCCGAGCAGGTTTGCTGCCCCTGTCGTAGAGCTCTCGGAGTGCTTTTCAACGGTATGCGGTGCGCCACATAACTCCTTACGGATCAAAAGTTATGGGCACCAGAGTCACGGAGACCTGGTCAAAGGCCCCACGCCCTCGGTTTGCGGGCTCAGCCTCAATGCGAAGCGAAGTTGTCTTGCCCAAGATGCCGTGGGACTCGATAATAGAAATGTCACGGACAAAGCATCTTGGCCAGCCTGAACAGGGCAAAAAAACAATCCGAAAAGGGGGGTCCAACACTAGGACTTCCTAGGGGGTCACCCATCTTAGTACTACTCTTGCCCAAGCACGTTTAACTTCGGAGTTATGATGGGATCTGTTGCATTAGTGCTATCATGATCGCACCCGTCATGTTGAGGGCACAAAGCCTTTATGTGTCATCCTTTTCGCGGCTCACGACGAATTGTTCGGGATGAAAAGAAATCAAAAAAGAAGAACAATGGCCAAAAATTATTGAAAACATTCGATTTTGGGCCCCAAAAATAGGCGTAGTTGAGCAGGCTTGGTGCCCCCATCGTGCAGCTCTCGAAGTGTCATGCCCCAACCCGGCCTATAAAGGTTAGACTAGGGTGT
Organism: Ehretia macrophylla; assembly: GCA_037974665.1. Taxonomy (NCBI): domain Eukaryota; kingdom Viridiplantae; phylum Streptophyta; class Magnoliopsida; order Boraginales; family Ehretiaceae; genus Ehretia; species Ehretia macrophylla. The sequence goes on along the minus strand of CM075777.1, from coordinate 37,775,012 downwards.
GATCTTAACATTCAAGTCACGTCTCGTACTTAACCGTTCATGAAGATTTAACACTTAACGTTTTGGCCTAAACTCCAAAATTTCTCAAAAAACCGACAGCATAACGGCTGTAACTGGGTTCTTTGGTTTGACCTAATTCTCTAAACTCCTCAAAATTTACCATCTCAATTTCATTTCCAACTAAGATTACTATTTATCATCGACTGAAATGCCTACTGGTTGTCTTGATGTCTCATATGATTAATAACCTAGCATGATACTATGTCTCATTCGTTTGTTAGTCCTCGTTACAAAAGTACCTGTTGATCTTAGCTTAATAACGTGTACCTGCTTAAGATTTGGTTGGTTCATTTTACTTAGCCTTTACCTAACACTTCATAATCCTGTTATAGATACTAGCAGTGATAATAGCAAAACAATCATAGTAGTGTCTAGTGTCTGTCTAGTTAATATCAGTACAATCCAAAATTAGACCCCAAATTACAACGGGGGTCTTTTACATTACAAACAACAAGCAACATAAAAGAAATAGTCTTCAAGTATCATAAAGTTCACAAGTAGCCATAATCACGTAAAGCACATAAGACAGGCAATCACTCCAAGGAATCATCATTAGGCACGTCCTCCTTGGGTATGTGTCCTTGCTCTTCTTCACCTGAGATGATAAAAGAGGGTGAGTCGTTATGAACTCAGTGAGGGGGAACGAGAAATAGGTTTTGAAACTCATTTTCCGATTCAACTTATGAAAATCCTATTTGCAAGCATGAATGTAACACAATTAAGTACATAACAATAATATAAAGCAAAGGAACACAATTACCAGTCTTTCCTCCCCAAGGTTCTCTAGGAACCAAGCGAGAGTACTTATACATTTAGAAAAAGGATACGGTGAGTTTTTGCTCTTAGTAGTTGCGGCCGACTTTAAATCATCCCCTTAACACGCCAAGTGGGTGTACTCCGGATGTATCCCAAAATCCTACAACCCAACTCTCTGAGGAAGTCTAGCCCCCAAGCGAGAGAGGGAATTGGACAATGGTAGTCACGGGTGCACCGGCAAGCTCGATGACGCCCGGTGTGCGTGATCGCTACCACGCCAGACTGAAAGGTTGCAACGTTGTATGCAATGCACATTTATGACATTTAATATATCACACTAGGAGGACAACGAAGTAGGTTGCCTCCGAACAGTCATAAGATTGCACATTGACAAGTAAACAAGCGAGGCACGGATAGACAAGTAATTTCACTTGAAAAGCTCATGGAGTTATATGAACATTAAATGGACAGTCATGTAACGCACATAAATCAAGTCATATAACTCAATTCAAAGTCCACGTAATCAAATAATAAGATTATATAACATGCAACAACATCTACGTGGGCTCGGATGCAAGAAAAGCCTATTTGCCAACGTGCAAGGATCAAAATCACATTTAGGACTATAAGGGCATCAACAGGCAGACCACTAAGCATATAATTCCACACAATATCCAAATGATCAACACTTAGCAAGACTACCTAGTCATTAGGGTTTCCATTTCATGCTTACCCGTGTGATTAAACCCTAAGTCAACTCAAAATCAATCTCAAGCCATGCATCAATTAATTCAAACATCCCCAAGTACTCAAAACAGTCCACACAACATCCCAATGTCACAATCCCAAGCAATTAATACCACACGAGAAGTTACAACAATTTTTCTAAGCATATAACCAAGTGAACCCTCACTGCAATAGGCTATTTTCCCACAATAATTAAGATAGGAAAACAATATCCAATTCCAGTGAATAAGATGTCAAATTAAATTTCAATAAGTGAACTAAAATCAGAAACAAACCTTGCATCATTTGGAGTTCGGGATCATTACTTATAGCCGAAACAGTGAGATAGCACAAAACTGTCCAGATTTGCACACATTTCAATAAGTGACGTTTTTTAGGTCTTTAGGTTCAGTTTTTGCCTTAGTCCATTTCTGACAAAAATGTCCAGAACTGAAAATTTTAGCAGAACACCAAATTTCATGCATTTTGGAAATTATTTACTAAGTCAAATCTGGTTTGTTCTACAAGGTCAGTGCATCTGCCAAAACCTGCTTCATATTTCCAGATTTCCAGATTTGGACACATTTCAAAGATTTTGCCATTTTGAGGACCTTAGAGTCAAAATTAGCTTTGGCCTATGTCTGAGAAAAATGTTCAAAACTGGCCAAAATAGTCACCTACCAATTTTCATGCATTTTCAACATCATTTTCCTAGCCAAACTCACCTCGAAACAACAGGTCAGAGAGCTATCACATAATCCGATTTCATCTATCATCATCTTCAAGACAAAATCTTGCCATGCATGGTTGAAGAAGCTTATGAACACACATATAACTCAAGAACAGAAGCAAAGACATACATTTAAGAGCATGGATGTGGATTTTCGAAGGATTTTCAAATGGTTTTAGCCCTCACCTTAGCAAATCAACCAAGAAGATGCACAAAACTTGTTGAAGCACAAATTTCTTCTTCTTCTTTGCCTAGCCGAGATTCCAACTTGGTTTTCTCTATTTTGCCTAGCTTAGTGACCAAGCTCTTAGTACATGCATGTGGTTAGAACAAGAAGAAAAGAAATGGAAGCTAAGAAACTTACCTAGGGCCGAAATGAAGAGTCGAAAGCTTGCATGTGAGTTTTGTTGCATCCTAGCTAGCTTGATCGAATTTCTTGCTTGTTGCTTGTCTTGATTAACTATGGTGTGAAGAAGATGAGCTATGAAGCCAACAATTTTCTGCTAGGGCCGAGAAAGAGAGAAAATAATGAGAGGGAGAGAGAGAAGTTGAGAGGAAAATGGGTGAAATGAAAAAAAAAACAAAGGCCTTGCAATTTGATGAAGCATGTTCGGCCTTGGGCAGCCCAACTTCATCCTTTTTGAGCCTTCAAGAGCATATTTGAAATTCCTAGTATGGGTAAAGAGGGTTTGGTCGAGCAAGGTGGAGTTTTTGAGGAGGTTTGAGCAATTTTTTTATGCAATTGTGTCATAGGATGTCATAAAATGTTGGGAATGAGATTTGAATTATGCAAAGCAAGCACAAGGCTCTCAAAGTGGTTGGCCAAGGCATCAAAAATCTGATTTTGTTTGTCATCTTTGAGCATTATTTAATTGGGTGTTGGAAGTGCAAAAAGAATAAAGAATAAAGAATAAGGAATGTCTAGCTTTTTGTGAGATTTTGTCTTCTAGTGGGTTGAATTAGTAATTTAATAATAGTTAGTGGATTTTGTAGGTTTAATTAATGACCTAGTGCTTCGTGTAAAATGCTTTCTTGTTTAGCGTGAGGGCACGCTTTCCTAGGTTTAGGGCACGCACTACGAGGTAGGACACGAACTACGAGATGAACGCACATTTTCCAAGTAAATGCACGCAACCCTAAATGAATGCATGAATTTCAATGCATGGCACACAAAACGAACACAATTCTTAAACCTAGGTCTTAGGGCATACGAAACGAGGTAACGCACGCAATTCGAAGTCGGGGCACGTAAGTCGAGGATTAGGGCACATAATTCTAAGTCAAGGCATGTATGATAAAGCATGCACGAAAACCAAGACAGTGCACGCAATCCAAGATCAGTCATATAATTCTAGGTCTAAGGTACGTAAATCGAGGTAACACATGTTATTCGGGGTCGGGCCTCATATCCTCCCATCCTTAAAAGAATTTCGTCCCGAAATTCATTCTTGCCTATTGAGGTCATTTAGACAGATTCTGACCCTTGTTATTCTTCCTACTCTGGTTCGTCCCATGTTTGGTGATCTCTTACCACAACCAATTCACTTCCTATGTTTCTCCAATCATTTAGTTCGGTATGACCTCTACATTTACAGTTCTTTCCTTTGAACGACTCTATTCTCCACATGATCTTAAGGTCAAGTTCATTAACTAAGGTTAGAGTTTTCAAACATAGTCATCAAAGTTGCATCGGTATTCTAACAATAGAACTATAACTCTAAAATCATGACTCATGTTGTATCAATCTTGCATTCATACCTCAAAAGGAATATCACAATAATTCAATGATCCTAGGGTAACATACGCTAATTTCAAGATGATAGGTCTATATCCAATTTATATATCCTATCTATTAGCTTCAAAATTGTTAGCACGTAGGACATACACATGTTATGGATTATTTCCATGATACGACCCTATCTTCAAGAAGAACTCACCAAACAAACTAATCCATCTCAAATCATCATCTATCGATAGTATCATAGTCCTTATCTCGTAGGTACATTAGATTAGCAAATCTTCTAATGACTAGTCTCCCGATTACAAGCTCCTATTCATTGACATTCTTCCTCAGCTTCATTAACCTTCACGCTCGAAATCAAGAAGAAAGACTGTCGAGATTCGCTCAACTCAAACTCTAAGGTTTATTAGGTACCACCGACAAATTGCCATTGAAATTGCATGTGTAAACTAATCATGTGGCACTAGTTCAACTTTTCAAGTAAGCTTCATCAGCTTGTAATCCACAATTTATTTCCTTATTCAAATCTCTATTTTCAAGTCACAAGGCTTCAGAATTTTCTTTTAATCTTATCCAAAACTCCTAAGGTGAATAGTTTCAACCTCAAATAAATTCCACTCATCTCAATCCAAGGTTACGTCATACTTAAGAAGACAATGGTCCTACTCACTTAGCGACCTAGTCATTCCTTCGAACACTTAATGCCCGCCAATATATCTTCAACATTAATGTTACTAAGCTGGGTTCATAGCCATGTAAGTGATATCAATGCTCCACTAGGTTATCAGCCAAACAACAGCAATCCTAGGACTATAAATGGGTACCGAAATGATCGAGCTCATAAAATATTTACACGAGATAACTTCAAGGTTGTATCAACATAAGAATTATGACCACAAGGCATCATTCAACATAACCTAATAGAACTTCAAAAGTAATCAACCACTCATTTAACTATCACTACAAGATTCACTCCTCTATTCAACGACCACAATTCGAAGTCTACCAATCACTAGTTTCTAGATGTGAAACGGTGCACATAAATACGGTGGTCTAACAATAGTCTCTTGTGTCATTATGACTCTAATTCATCTCTATCTCAACTCTATGAAACCTTACTCTTTTCATTTACATGTTCAACTAGCTAAGAGCATCAAGACTCATCGACCTTAGGTCCTAGGGTTCACCATGAATCATCATGCATACTCACTATTAGCTGTTGAGAATTACTAATCATACCCCAACGACTCCACTTTGCAACCGAATGCTTTAATCTCCTTTCCATGGTTTATATACGAAGTCCATCGGTCTTTCTTAGGGATATATGCTTTCTAGCATCTTCTAGGGTATCCAAACAACGAGTGTATAGAATGTCTTACTTCGCATAATCACAACTAAATCTAAAGGGCAACAATTTAATACCATGATTCTTAATATGACCAATATTCAACTTAGGACCTTAGCAACGTTAGTCATCTAATGCATAATTCAATACCTTACACTTCTATTAGTGTCGTCTTCCGAACACAAGTTCTAGCTACGTGAATTCCTCGATTCCAACATCTCTGTATCTTGTTATACCAAAGAAGCATCAACCTTGTTAAACTCGGTCTCCATAGTTGCCTACATGTCTTGAGGTTATCCATTGCTAAGTCACTTAAATACGCTATCCATGACTTAATAATCTAACCCCTAAAAGTAACTATCGTCAACTTCCACAAATTCATCTTTTAATTTCTAGGTCATAATCTTACCATTGAGTGAACTTGAAACTCGCTATTATACACCATATCAGATTCATCAATGCTTAATTCCAATCAAGTAAGGATTCAATCGTACGAGTATATTGCTAACTTCTTAGATAGCCTATCAAGCCAATTTTAAGATGTGAGAAATGGATTCAAAGAAACCTCCAAGTCAACTTCTACTATCAGCACATGAGAATATATACTACTCTACATACTTAATAGTACACTCTTATATCTTAACGAAAGTTGTATGTCAATAACCTTTATACTTGAACCATAATTAGAAGAACGGTTTAATGGAATCAAGAACTTCATAGCTATAAAATTGACAACTTAATCATAGGTATAGGTATTCCAAAGATAAGGAGATAACTTTACCTCAACAATTATACCTGTGCTACGCATTTTATATATATGCATATCCATACGATCCATCGAGTACCTGTGAAGATGCCAGAAATCTCTAACCGAGCCTTTTCATTCTTCCTGCATAAATTCACTTCCCTAAAAGTTCTAGTCCTAACTATCTACGTGTACCAATAGTCATTCACGGTTATATAACATGTACATGTATCAAAGAAGGAGTATAAAAGCATGCATGCATTATTGAGGTCACTAACGTGTTAGTGTGCATGACACATAATACATATGGTCCACAAAGGCACATAATATTCAATACTTAAAGTAATTAAAGCACATTAGTACACATTAACACATATAAACAAGGCATCATAGTTACCTTAGGGCTTCTACCTATGGTCCGAGAGTTGAACCCGACTAATGCCTAGTTAGTAAACTAAGCTCTAATACCATTCTTATATAAGGTGTCACGCCCCAACCCGGCTTATAAAGGTTAGACTAGGGTGTGATCTAACATTCAAGTCACGTCTCGTACTTAACCGTTCATGAAGATTTAACACTTAACGTTTTGGCCTAAACACCAACATTTTCTGAAAAACCGACAGCATAACGGCTGTAATTGGGATCTTTGGTTTGACCTAATTCTCTAAACACCTCAAAATTTACCATCTCAATTTCATTTCCAACTAAGATTACAATTTATCATCAATTGAAATACCTACTGGTTGTCTTGATGTCTCGTATGATTAATAACCTAGCATGATACTATATCTTGTTCGTTTGTTAATCCTCGTTACAAAAGTACCTGTTGATCTTAGCTTAATAACGTGTACCTGCTTAAGATTTGGTTGGTTCATTTTACTTAGCCTTTACCTAACATTTCATAATCCTGTTATAGATACTAGCAGTGATAATAGCAAAACAATCATAGTAGTGTCTAGTGTCTGTCTAGTTAATATCAGTACAATCCAAAATTAGACCCCAAATTACAACGGGGGTCTTTTACATTACAAACAACAAGCAACATAAAAGAAATAGTCTTCAAGTAGCATGAAATTTACAAGTAGCCATAATCACGTAAAGCACATAAGACAGGCAATCACTCCAAGGAATCATCGTTAGGCACGTCGTCCTCGGGTACCTGTTCTTGATCTTCTTCACCTGAGATGATAAAAGAGGGTGAGTCCTTATGAACTCAACAAGGAGGAACGAGAAATAGGTTTGGAAACTCATTTTCCGATTCAACTTATGAAAATCCTATTTGCAAGCATGAATGTAACACAATTAAGTACATAACAATAATATAAAGCAAAGGAACACAATTACTAGTCTTTCCTCCCCGAGGTTCTCTAGGAACCAAGCGAGAGTACTTATACATTTAGAAAAAGGATAAGGTGAGCTTTTGCTCTCAGTAGTTGCAGCCGACTTTAAATCATCCCCTTCACACGCCAAGTGGGTGTACTCTGGATGTACCCCAAAATCCTATGACCCAACTCTTCGAGGAAGTCTAGCCCCCAAGCGAGAGAGGGAATTGGACAGTGGTAGTCACGGGTGCACCGGCAAGCCCGATGCCGCCCGGTGTACATGATCGCTACCACGCCAGACTGAAAGGTTGCAACCTTGTATACAATGCACATTTATGATATTTAATATATCACATTAGGAGGACAACAAAGTAGGTTGCCTCCGAACAGTCATAAGATTGCACATTGACAAGTAAACAAGCGAGGCACGGATAGACAAGTAATTTCACTTGAAAAGCTCATGGAGATATATGAACATTAAATGGACATGTAAGGCACATAAATCAAGTCATATAACTCAATTCAAAGTCCACGTAATCAAATAATAAGATTATATAACATGCAACAACATCTACGTGGGCTCGGATGCAAGAAAAGCCTATTTGTCAACATGTAACGATCAAAATCACATTTAGGACTATAAGGGCATCTACGGGAAGCCTACTAAGCATATAATCCACACAATATCCAAATGATCAACACTTAGCAAGACTACCTAGTCATTAGGGTTTCCATTTCGTGCTTACCCGTGTGATTAAACCCTAAGTCAACTCAAAATCAATCTCAAGCCATGCATCAATTAATTCAAACATCCCCAAGTACTCAAAATAGTCCACACAACATCCCAATGTCATAATACCAAGCAATTAATACCACACGAGAAGTTACAACAATTTTTCTAAGCATATAACCAAGTGAACCCTCACTGCAATAGGCTATTTTCCCACAATCATTAAGCTAAGCAAACAATCTCCAATTCCAGTGAATAAGAGGTCAAATTAAATCTTAAGAAGTGAACTAAAATCAGAAACAAACCTTGCATCATTTGGAGTTCGGATCATTAATTATAGCCGAAATAGTGAGATAGCACAAAACTGTCCAGATTTGCACACATTTCAATAATTGACGTTTTTGAGGTCCTTAGGGTCAGTTTTAGCCTTAGTCCATTTCTGACAAAAATGTCCAGTACAGAATTTTAGCAGTACACCAAATTTCATGCATTTTAGATATCATTTACTAAGTCAAATCTGGTTCTTTCTACAAGGTCAGTGCATCTGCCAAAACCTGCTTCATTTTTCCAGATTTCCATATTTTGATACATTTCAAAGATTTTCCATTTTGAGAACCTTAGAGTCAAAATTAGATTTGGCCTATTTCTGAGAAAACTGTTCAAAACTGTCCAAACTAGTCACCTACCAATTTTCATTCATTATCAACATCATTTTCCTAGCCAAACTCACCTCGAAACAACAGGTCAGAGAGTTGTCACATAATCCGATTTCATCTATCATCATCTTCAAGCCAAAATCTTGCCATGCATGGTTGAAGAAGCTTATGAACACACATATAACTCAAGTACAGAAGCAAAGAAATACATTTAAGAGCATGCATGTGGATTTTCGAAGGATTTTCAAAAGGTTTTAGCCCTCACCTTAGCAAATCAACCAAGAAGATGCACAAAACTTGTTGAAGCACAAATTTCTTCTTCTTCTTTGCCTAGCCGAGATTCCAACTTGGTTTTCTCAAATTTTCCTAGCTTAGTGACCAAGCTCTTAGTACATGCATGTGGTTAGAACAAGAAGAAAAGAAATGGAAGCTAAGAAACTTACCTAGGGCCGAAATGAAGAGTCAAAAGCTTGCATGTGAGTTTTCTTGCATCCTAGCTAGCTTGATCGAGTTTCTTGCTTGTTGCTTGTCTTGATTAACTATGGTGTGAAGAAGATGAGCTATGAAGCCAACAATTTTCGGCTAGGGCCGAGAGAGAGAGAGAAGAATGAGAGGGAGAGAGAGAAGTTGAGAGGAAAATGAGTGAAATGAAAAAAAAAAACAAAGGCCTTGCAATTTGATGAAGCATGTTCGGCCTTGGGCAGTCAAAGTTCAGCCTTTTTGTATCTTCAAGAGCATATTTGAAATTCCTAGTATGGGTAAAGAGGGTTTGGTCGAGCAAGGTGGAGTTTTTGAGGAGGTTTGAGCAATTTTTTTATGCAATTGTGTCATAGGATGTCATAAAATGTTGGGAATGAGATTTGAATTATGCAAAGCAAGCACAAGGCTCTCAAAGTGGTCGGCCAAGGCATCAAAAATCTGATTTTTTTTGTCATCTTTGAGCATTATTTAATTGTGTGTTGAAAGTGCAAAAAGAATAAAGAATAAAGAATAAGGAATGTCTAGCTTTTTGTGAGATTTTGTCTTCTAGTGGGTTGAATTAGTAATTTAATAATAGTTAGTGGATTTTGTAGGATTAATTAATGACCTAGTGCTTCGTGTAAGATGTTTTCTTGTTTAGCGTGAGGGCACGCTTTCTAGTAGGTTTAGGGCACGCATTACGAGGTAGGACACGAACTATGAGACGAATGCACGTTTTTCAAGTAAATGCACGTAACCCTAAATGAATGCACGTAATTCAATTCATGGAACACAAAACAAACACAATTCTGAAACCTAGGTCAAGGCACGCAAATCTAGATTAGGGCATACGAAACGAGATAACGCACGCATTTCGAAGTCAGGGAACGTAAGTCGAGGATTAGGGCATATAATTCTAGGTCAAGGCACGAATGACAAGGCATGCATGAAAACCAAGACAGGGCACGCAATTCAAGGTTAGTCATATCATTCTTGGTCTAAGGTACCTAAATCGAGGTAACACACATTATTCGGGGTCGGGCCTCACACAGAAAGCTTTCCAACGTTATGTTTTGCGCCACATAACTCCTTACGGATCAAAAGTTCTGGGTACTGGAGTGACAGAGACCGAATCACAAGCCCCACACCTCAGTTTGCGGGCCCAGCCTCTACGCGAAGCGAGGTTGTCTTACCCAAGATGCCGTGGGACTCGATAATCGAAATGTGACAGATAAAGCATCTTGGCCAGCCTGAACGGGACAAAGAAATAATACGAAAAGGGGGGGTGCAATATGAGGACCCAGGGACTCACCCATCCTAATACTACTCTCGCCCAAGCACGCTTAACTTTGGAGTTCTGATGGGATCCGGTTCATTATTACTGGTATGATCGCACCCGTCATGTTGAGGATGCAAAGCCCTTATGTGTTGTCATTTTCCTGGCTCACGACGAACGATATTCGATGAAGGAACAACGAAAAAAGAAGAAAAGTAGCCCAAAACATATGAAAATGTTCTATTTTGGGCACCGAAAATAGGCACAGCCGAGCAGGCTTGCTGCCCCAATTGTAGAGCTCTCGTAGAGCTTTCCAATAGTATGATGTGTGCCGCATAATTCCTTACGGATCAAAAGTTATGGGCACCGGAGTGACGGAGACCTGGTCACAGGCCCTATGCCCTCAGTTTGCGGGCCCAGCCTCTACTCGAAGCGAAGTTGTCTTGCCCAATATGCCGTGAGACTCAATAATAGAAATGTCACGGACAAATCATCTTGGAAATCCTCAATTGGCCAAAAATACAAAATGAAAAGGGGGTCTCCCATCCTAGTACTACTCTCTCCCAAGCACGCTTAATTTCAGAGTTCTGATGGGATACGGTGCATTAGTGCTGGTATGATCGCACTCGTGATGTCGAGGGCGCAAACCACTTATTTGTTGTCCTTTTCCCAGCTCACGACGAACGATCCTGGATGATGAAACATCGAAAAATGAAGAAAAATTGCCCGAAACTGATGAAAACGTTCGATTTTGGGTTCCGAAAATAGGCGCTATTGAGCAGACTTGCTGTCCCTATCGTAGAGCTCTCGTAGAGCTTTACAACTATATGTTGTGTGCCACATAATTCCTTACGAATCAAAAGTTATGAGCACCGGAGTGACGAAGACTTGGTCACAAGGCCCTTGCCCTCGGTTTGTGGGCCAAGCCTCTACGCGAAGTGAAATTGTCTTGCCCAAGATGCCGTGGGGGCTCGATAACAGAAATGTGACGGATAAAGCATCTTCGTAATCCTGAACGGGGCAGAAAAAGAAAACGAAAAGGGGTGTGCAACACGAGGACTTCCCAGGGGGTCTCTCATCCTAGTACTACTCTCGTCCAAGCACGCTTACCTTTAGAGTTCTGATGGGATCCGATGTATTAGTGCTGGCATGATCGTACCCGTCATGTTGAGGGCGCAAAGCACTTATTTGTTGTACTTTTCCCCGGCCATGATGAATGATCCAGGATGAAGAAACATCGAAAAAAGAAAAAAAATGGCCCAAAACTGATGAAAACTATCGATTTTGGGTACTGAAAATAGGAACAGCTGAGTAGGCTTGCTGTCCGCATTGTAGAGCTATCGTAGAGCTTTTCAACGGTGTGTTGTGCACTACATAATTCTTTACGGAGCAAAAGTTATGGGCACCGGAGTGATGGAGACTTGGTCGAAAGCCCCACGCCCTCGGTTTACGTGCCCAGCCTCTGCACGAAACGAAGTAGTCTTGCCCAAGATGCCGTGGGACTCAATAATAGAAATGTGATGGATAAAGCATCTTGGCAAGCTTGAACGGGGCAACAAAACAAAATGAAAAGGGGTCCAACACGAGGACTTCCCTGGGGGTCTCCCATCCTAGTACAACTCTCGCCTAACCACGCTTAACTTCAGAGTTTTGATGGGATCCGTTGCATTACTAATGGTATGATCACACCCGTCATGTTGAGGGTGAAAAGCCCTTACATGTTGTCCTTTTCACGGCTCCCGATGAATGATCCGGGATGAAGAAAAAATGTAAAAAGAAGAAAAGTGGAATGAAATAGATGAAAACGTTCAATTTTGGGTTCTGAAAATAGGCACAGCCGAGCAGGTTTGTTGCCCCCGTCGTAGAGCTCTCGAAGAGCTTTCCAACGGTATGCAGTGCGCCACATAACTCTGTACGGATCAAAAGTTATCGGCATAGGAGCGACGGAGACCTAATCAGAGGCCCTACGCCCTCGGTTTGCGGGCCCAACCTCTACGCGAAGTGAAGTTGTCTTGCCCAAGATGTCGTGGGACACGATAATAGATATGTGACGGATAAGGCATCTTGGCAAGCTTGAACGGGGCAAAAAACCAAAAGGAAAATGGGGGTACAACACGAAGACTTCCTAGGGGGTCACTCATCCTAGTACTACTATCGCCCAAGCATGCTTAACTTCGGAGTTCTTATGGGATCCGATGCATTAGTGCTGGTACGATCATACCCATCTTGTTGAGAGCATAAACCCCTTATGTGTCGTCCTTTGCGAGCCTCACGACGAACGATCTGGGATGAAGAAACAAATCAAAAATAAGAAAAGTGGCCCGAACCTAATGAAAACGCTCGATTTTGGTCTTCAAAAATAGGCGCAGCCGAACAGGTTTGCTGCCCTTATCGTAGTGCTCTCGGAGATCTTTCCAACGGTATGATGTGCTCCACATAACTTCTTATGGATCAAAAGTTATGGGCACCGGAGCGATGGAGACCTGGTCACGGGCCCCATACCCTCGATTTTCGGGCCCATCCTCTACGCGAAGTGAGGTAGTCTTGCCCAAGATGCCGTAGGACTCGATAATAGAAATTTGATGGTTAAAGCTTCTTGGCTAGCCTAAACGGGGCAAAAAACAAAATGAAAAGGGGAGTACAACATGAGGACTTACCAGGGGGTCACCTTTCCAGGTACTACTCTCGCCCAAGCACGCTTAACTTTAGAGTTCTGGTGGGATCCATTGCATTAGTGCTGGTATGTTCGAACCCATCATGTTGAGAGCATAAAGCCCTTATGTGTCATCCTTTATGCGGCTGACGACGAACGATCCAGGATGAAGAAACTGCTCAAAAAGAAGAAAAGTAGACCGAAACTGATGAAAACGTTCGATTTTAGGCTTTGAAAACAAGCGCAGCCGAGCGGGCTTGTTGCCCACGTCGTAGAGCTCTTGGAGAGCTTTCCAATGGCATGTTGTGTGTCATATAACTACGTACAGATCAAAAGTTATGGGCACCAGAGCGGCGGAGACCTGGTCACAAACATTGCACCCTCGGATTGCTGGCCCAGCCTCTACGCTAAGCGAAGTTGTCTTACCCAAGATGCCGGGGGACTCGATAATAGAAATGTGATGGATAAAGCATTTTGGCAAGCCAGAACAGGAAAAAACACAAAACGAAAAGGGGGGTGCAACACGAGGACTTCCTAGGGGGCCACCCATCCTAGTACTACTCTCACAAAAGCACACTTAACTTCGGAGTTCTGATGGGATCTGGTGCATTAGTGCTGGTATGATCGCACCTGTCATGTTAAGGGCACAAAGTCCTTATGTTTCGTCTTTTTCGCAGCTCACGACGAATGATCCGGGACGAAGAAACAGCGGAAAAAGAAAAAAAGTGGCCCGAAATTGATGAAAATGTTCAATTTTGGGCTTCAAAAATAGGCATAGCTGAGCAAGCATGCTACCCTCGTCGTAGAGCTCTCGGAGAGCTTTCCAACGGTATGCTATGTTCTGCATAACACGTTATGGATCAAAAGTTGTGGGTGCCGGAGCGATAGAGACTTGGTCACAGGCCCCACGCCCTTGGTTTGCGGGCCCAGCCTCTACGTGAAGCGAAGTAGCCTTGCCCAAAATGTCGTGGGACTCGATAATAGAAATGTGATGGATAAAACATCTTGGCAAACCTAAACGGGGCAAAAAAAGAAAACGAAAAGAAGGGTGCAATACGAGGACTTCCTATGGGGTCTCCCATCCTAGTACTACTCTCGCCCAAGCACGCTTAACTTCGGAGGTCTAATCAAAACTAGTGCATTAGTGCTGGTAGGATTGCACCCATCATGTTGACGGCGCAAAGTCCTTATGTGTTGTCCTTTTTGCGGCTCACGACAAACGATCCAAGATGAAGAAATAGCGCAAAAAGAAGAAAGATGTCCCGAAACAAATGAAAACGTTTGATTTTGGGCTCCAAAAATAGGCTCAACCGAGTAGGCTTGCTGTCCCATCGTAGAGCTCTCGGAGAGCTTTCCAACAGTATGCTGTGCGTCGCGTAACTCCTTACAGATCAAAAGTTATGGGCACCGGAGCGACGGAGACCTGGTCACAGCCTCTACGCGAAGTGAAGTTGTTTTGCCCAAGATGCTGTGGGACTTGATAATAGAATTATGATGGATAAAACATCTTGGCAAGCATGAACAGGGCAAAAAAAGAAAACGAAAAGAGGGGTGCAACATGAGGACTTCCCAGGGGGTCACACGTCCTAGTACTACTCTCACCCAAGCATGGTTAACTTCAGAGTTCTGATGGGATCCGGTGCATTAGTGCTGGGATGATCGCACCCGCCATGTTGAGGGTGCAAAGCCCTTATGTGTCGTCCTTTTTGCCACTCACGACGATCGATCCAGGACGATGAAACAATGCAAAAAGAAGAAAAGGGCCCACAACTGAGGAAAACATTCGATTTTGGGCTCCAAAAATAGGCGTAGCCTAGTAGGCTTATTACCCCCATCGTAGAGTTCTAAGAGAGCTTTCCAACGGTATGCTGTGCGCCGCATAACTCTTTACGGATCAAAAGTTACGGGCAACGGAACGATGGAGACCTGGTCACCGGCCCTACGCCCTCGGTTTGCGGGCCTAGCTTGTGCGCGAAGCAAAGTTGTCTTGCCCAAGATGCCGTGGGTCTCGATAATAGAAATTCGACGGATAAAGCATCTAGGCAAGCTTGAACGGGGCAAAAAAAAAACAAAAAGGGGGTGCAACACGAGGACTTCCCACGGGGTCACCCGTCCTATTACTACTGTCGCCCAAGCACGCTTAATTTCAGAGTTCTAATGGGATCTGGTGCATTAGTGCTGGTATGATCGCACTTGTGATGTTGAGGGCACAAACCACTTATTTGTTGTCATTTTCCTGGCTCACGACGAACGATCCTGGATGAAGAAACATCAAAAAATGAAGAAAAATGGCCCGATACTGCTAAAAACGTTCGATTTTGGGCTCCAAAAATAGCCGCAGCCAGGCAAGCTTGCTGCCCCCGTTGTAGAGCTCTCGTAGAGCTTTCCAACTGTATGTTGTGTGCCACATAATTCCTTACGTATCAAAAGTTATTAGCACTGAGTGACGGAGACCTGGTCACAGGCCCCATGCTTTCGGTTTGCGGGCCCAGCCTCTACGCGAAGCGAACTAGTCTTGCCCAAGATGCCGTAGGACTCGATAACAGCAATGTGACGGATAAAGCATCTTGGCAATCTTGAACGGGGCAAAAAAACAAAACGAAAAGGGGGGTGCAACACGAGGACTTCCCAGTGGGTCTCCCATCCTGGTACTACTATTGCCCAAGCACGCATAACTTCAGAGTTCTGATGGGATTCAATGGATTTGTGCCGGTATGATCGCACTTGTCATATTGAGGGAGCAAAGCTCTTATTTGTTGTCCTTTTTTGGGCTCATGACGAACGATCCAGGACGAAGAAACAGCACAAAAAGAAGAAAAGTAGCCCGAAGCTGGCGAAAATGTTCAATTTTGGAGTCTGAAAACAGGCGCAGCTGAGTAGGCTTGCTGCCCCCATTGTAGACCTCTTGGAGAGCTTTCTAATGGCATGCTGTGTGCTGCATAATTCTTTACGGATTACCGGAGTGACGGAGACCAGGTCACAGGCCCCACGCCGTCGGTTTACATGCCCAACCTCTACGCGAAGTGAAGTAGTCTTGCCCAAGATGCTGTGGGACTCGATAATAGAAATGTGACTAATAAAACATCTTGGCATTCTTGAACGGGGTAAAAAAACAAAATGAAAAGGGGGATGCAACACGAGGACTTCCTAAGGGGTCTCCCATCCTAGTACCCTATCGCCCAAGCACGCTTAACTTCGGAGTTCTGATGGGATCCGGTACATTAGTGCTGGTATGATCGCACCTGTCATGTTAAGGACACAAAGCCCTAGTGTGTCATTCTTTTCGCGGCAAATGACGAACGATCCAGGATGAAGAAACAACGCAAAAAGAAGAAAAGTGCCCCAAAACTGATGAAAACGTTCAATTTTGGGCTCCGAAGATAGGCACAGCTGAGCAGGTTTGATGCCCCTGTCATAGAGCTCTTGAAGAGCTTTCCAACGGTATGTGGTGCGCCACTAACTCTTTACGGATCAAAAGTTATGGGCATTGGAGCGACGGAGACGTAGTCAAAGGCGCCACGCCCACGGTTTGCGGCCCGAGCCTCTACTCGAAGTGAAGTTGTCTTGCCCAAGATGTCGTGGGACTTGATAATAGATATGAGATGGATAGGGCATCTTGGAAAGCCTGAACGGGGCAAAAAAAAAACAAAAGGAAAAAAGGGATGCAACACGAAGAATTCACAGGGGGTCACCCATCCTAGTACTACTATTGCCCAAGCACGCTTAACTTCGGAGTTCTGATGGGATCCGGTGCATTAGTACTGGTATGATCGTGCCCGTCATGTTGATAGCACAAAGCCCTTATGTGTCATCCTTCACGCGGCTTATGACGAACGATTTGGGATGAAGAAACAGCTCAAAAATAAGAAAAGTGGCCTGAACCTAATGAAAACGTTCGATTTTAGTCTCTAAAAACTGGTGCAGCTGAACAGGCTTGCTGCCCCTATCGTAGTGCTCTCATAGAGCTTGTATGATGTGCGCCACATAACTCCTTATGTATCAAAAGTTATGGGCACTGGAGTAACGGAGACTTGGTCACAAGCTCCACGCCCTCGGTTTTCAGGCCCAACCTCTACGCGAAGCGAAGTAGTCTTGTCCAAGATGCCGTGAGACTCTATAATAAAAATTTGACGGTTAAAACATCTTGGCAAGCCTAAACAGGGCAAAAATACAAAATGAAAAGGGGAGTGCAACACGAGGACTTCCCAGGGGGTCACCCTTCCTAGTACTACCCACGCCCAAGCATGCTTCACTTTGGAGTTCTGATGGGATCTTGTGCATTAGTGCTGTTATGATCACACCCGTCATGTTGAGAGGGCAAAGCCCTTATGTGTCGTCCTTTACGCGGCTAACGACGAACAATCCGGGATGAAGAAACAACACAAAAAGAAGAAAAATGGCCCAAAACTGATGAAAATGTTCCATTTTGGGGTCCGAAAATAGGCGCAGCCTAGCAGGCTTACTGTCCCTATTGTAGAGCTCTCGGAGAGCTTTCCAATGGTATGTTGTGCATCATATAACTCCTTACGGATCAAAAGTTACAGGCACCGGAGCAACGGAGACCTGGTCACAAGCCCCACGCCCTAGGTTTGCGGGCCCAGCCTCTACGCAAAAGGTAGTTGTCTTGCCCAAGATGCCGTGAGACTTGATAATAAAAATGTGACGGATAAAGCATATTGGGAAGCCTGAATAGGGCAAAAAACAAAACGAAAAGGGAGTGCAACATGAGGATTTCCTAGGGGGTCACCCATCGTAGTACTATTCTCGCCCAATTAAGCTTAACTTTGGAGTTCTGATGGGATCAGGTGCATTAGTGCTGGTATGATCGTACCCAACATGTTGAGGGCGCAAAGCCCTTATGTGTCGTCCTTTTCGCGGCTCACGACGAATGATCCAGGACGAAGAAACGTCGTAAAAAGAAAGTGGCCCGAAAGTGATAAAAACGTTCGATTTTGGGCTCCGAAAATAGGCACAGCTGAGCAGGCTTAACTTCAGAGGTCTAATGGGAACTGGTGCATTAGTACTGGTATGATCGCACCCGTCATGTTGAGGGTACAAAGCCCGTATGTCTTGTCTTTTTCGCGGCTCACGACAAACGATCTGGATGAAGAAACAGCGTAAAAAGAAGAAAAGTGTCCTGAAACGAATGAAAACGTTCGATTTTGGGCTCTGAAAATAGGAGCAGCTGTCACGCCTCAACTCGACTCCTCCTATAATCAGTCAGAATGCAACGGAATTTCGGCAATATAATGACAGTAAATAGGATACCGAGGCTCTAAACCAACCTCAATAGGACATTATACATCAACTCTACAAACCATACAACAAACAACTCCTCAATAAAATAATAACATACATCATAACCATATTATACAATAAACATTCCTCGTTATACGCCTTCGTTCCAACATAATACATGAACCTTAATATACATTACAAAAACAAATTGAGCCAATCTAGCAACCTAATCATAAACAAAAGAAAGGCTACTAAGATAGCATCAACTAATTCATTAACTTTTCAACATCTTTTACATTATGAACTACAAAGCATATAAAAGTCTACTAAGTTAATTTACAAGATAGGAAAACAATACAACATCAAGGAAAAGACTCCGGAACATAAGACTCATCCACGTAAGGCACATTTTCCTCTTCAGGACGCACGTGCCCGTAATCTTGCAAAAGTACTCCTGTAAGCATGCAATAATAGAGAGTGAGCTTATATATAATAAGCCTAGTGAGGATCCGATAGATCTCGAGCAAGGTTTACTAAGCTCCTTGGAAATAATCCTTTGAGCAAGTAAACACACAATAACATAAATAATACTATCATCACATAACTATATAACCATTCAATAAAGGATACAGTAGTTGGTGTAGCTCCAAACACCATCACGATCATAACAGCCTTCTTGTGACTCCCATAAAATCACGCACCCGAGGTACCCCACTAGCCTCGCCTTCCATGACATCTCCGTCATGCGAGCTGAAGGTAGTCTCTGGTAGTCATGCCGTTATCAACCCGACAGCCCGATGCTGCCCGAGATGTGGCACACACATACTGAAGACTCAGCAATAATAATAAACATCAATCATTCACAGGAGGACAGTCTAGCAGAACTGCCTACCTCCCGGCATCAATCATCAATCAATAATCATATTATCATCATAATAACATCAATAACCAATTTAACAACAAAGAACTAAGTTAGATGACAAAGTAGGAAATCTAACCGAACATGCATTAAACACAAAATCAAACACTAGTTTACCCATCATAAACTCACAATTCAATCACTCAAACCACATCCAATCAACTAAGACTCAATCTAACATTTTAAAGAAAGACAACCTAAACTTTAAATAATCATATCTTACATTCTACTAATCCAAACAACTCCAAATCAGTTTCAAACACTCACTCATTCAATCAACTACATTAGCCCCCTCAGAAACCAGCCAAAACACATCCAAATCATGCTCAATAACCCTAAAACCCTAGTGTGTCATGGCTGAAATTTCCGGATTTTGGCACGAACATCACAATCGAAAATTCGGCATTACAACAGTGCTACCACGTAATTATCAAACTTTTAGAAATCGACGGCAATCGATTCCGATCAACACAACTCAAAATAATAAACATTTAGCAAATTAATCAACTTTAAATACCCGAAAAATAATAATTATGCTACAACCGTTCAAATCTCATAGGATTACATATAAATGATCCCTAGCATGCATGGAGCAATAATCTAACATCAGATTAACATTCAAACGATTCGATATTCAATTCTACGCAAAAACACAAAAGATGAGTTTTGAGATCTAGAAATTTTCTCTCACCTTTGATGCGATATAAGCCTAGAAATGCGTGCAATGCATGCCCAACAAGCGGAATCCAACTCAGCACAAGGTTCTATGGACAAAAACTAGGTTTTTCTTTAAAAATTTGCTTTGAAAACTTTGAAGAAAAGCTTGGCTATTCTCTCATAAAACTCTCGGCCATGTGTGTGAAATGGAAGGTGTTTTTGTGCTTTGTTGGTAGGTGTTGATGATATAATCTTAAAGGTCAACATTTTAAATAAAGTCAAAGTTGAATTAACTTAGTATTATTGTGTTTTCTTGACTTTAAATGCATTTTCTTGATCACCAAAGTTCAAAACAATTATTCAACACCCAAGATAGCTCAAGTAGGTTATGTTTAGGTGACAAGAAGTTTTACAATCAAACAATTTCACCCGAGTCGGCTTAAAACTCAATTTTCGCAAAAGTCGGTGTAAAAACCCTAATAAATTCGTAAACCAATTTTAAAACCGTTTTAATCAAACACAGGTCTATTAAAGTCCGTTGACTAGGTCTAGAAGGTTTAAAAAGGCCAGTTTCAAAATTTTGGCGGACGTGTTTCGAAAATACTATTCACTAAAAATCGACGATAAAATTTTTGATTCTGTTTTTGATGAAAATTTCATGAATGCACATTTAGCATGTTCTAGGAGTATTAATATCAAAATTACCACATTCTAAGTCACATAGCACATAGACAAGTTAATTCACGCAAAACGAGATAAAGCACGCAAAACGAGAATAAACACGCAAAATGAGACAGGATAGAAAAGTGGGGTTTCACAGCAGCCAAGTAGACTTGTTGCCCCTAATGTAGACCTCTCGGAGAGCTTTCCAACGGTATACTGTGTACCGCATAACACCTTGCGGATCAAAAGTTATGGGCACCAGAGTAACGGACACCTGGTCACAAGCCCCACACCTTCGGTTTACGGGCCTAGCCTATACGTGAAGCGAAGTTGTCTAGCCCAAGATGCCGTGGGACTCGATAATAGAAATATGACGGATAAAACATCTTGGCAAGCCCGAACAGGGCACAAAAACAAAACAAAAAAAGGGGTGCAACACGAGGACTTCCCAAGGGGTCACCCATCCTAGTACTACTCTTGCCCAAGCATACTTCACTATGGAGTTATGATGGGATCCGGTGCATTAATGCGGATATAATCGCACCCATCATGTTGAGGGCGCAAAGCCCTTATGTGTTGTCCTTTTTGCGGCTCACGACGAACGACTCGGGACAAAAAATGGCGCAAAAAGAAAAAAAATGGATTAAAAATGATGAAAATGTTTGATCTTGGGCTCCGAAAACAAGCTCAACCAAGCAAGCTTGGTGCCCATCGTAGAACTCTCGGAGAGTTTTCCAATGGTATGTTGTGCGCCATATAAATCCTTATGGATCAAAAGTTATGGACACCGGAGTGACGGAGACCTGGTCACACACCCCACGCCCTCGGTTTGGGAGCCCAGCCTCTACTCAAAGCGATGTAGTCTGGCCCAAGATGTCGTAGGACTCGATAATAGAAATGTGACGGATAAAACATCTTGGCAATCCTGAACGGGGCAAAAAAACAAAATGAATAGGAGGGTGCAACACAAGGACTTCCTAGAGGGTCTCCCATCCTGGTACTACTCACGCCCAAGCACGCTTAACTAAGGAATTCTGATGGGATCTGGTGCATTATTACTGGTATGATCGCACCTGTCATGTTGAGGGCGCAAAGCACTTATGTGTTGTCCTTTTCGCGGCTCACGACGAATGATCCAGGATTAAGAAACAGCGCAAAGAGAAGAAAATTTGCCAAAAATTGAGGAAAACATTCGATTTTGGGCTTCCAAAATAGGCACAGCCGAGTAAGTTTGTTGTCGCCATTGTAGAGCTCTCAGAGAGCTTTCCAACGGTATGCGGTGTACCGCATAACTCTTTATGGATCAAAAATTATGGGCACCGGAGTGAAGGAGACCTGGTCAATGGCCCCACACCTTCGGTTTAGTGGCTTAGCCACTATACGATGCAAAGTTGTCTTGCCCAAGATGCCGAGGGACTCGATAATTGAAATGTGATAGATAAAACATCTTGGCAAGCCTGAACGGGGCAAAAAAAGATGATGAAAATGGGGGTGCAACACAAGGACTTCCCAGAGGGTCACCTATCCTAGTATTACTCTTGCCCAAGCATGCTTAACTTCGGAGTTCTGATGGGATCTGATGCATTAGTGCAGGTATACTCGCACCCGTCATGTTGAGGGCGCAAAGACATTATGTGTCATCTTTTTCGCCGCTCACAACGAACGATCCGGGAAGAAGAAACAATGTAAAAAAAAGAAAAGTCGCCTAAAACTGATGAAAACGTTCGAGTTTGGGCTACGAAAACAGGCGCAACCGAGCATGCTCAGTGCCACCGTCGTAGAACTCTCGGAGAGCTTTCCAGCGGTATGTTGTATGCCGTATAACTTCTTACGGATGAAAAGTTATGGGCACCGGAGCGACGGATACCTGGTCACAGGCCCCATGCCCTCAGTTTACGGGTCCAGCCTCTACGCAAAGCGAAGTAGTCTTGCCCAAGATATCGTGGGACTTGATAATAGAAATGTGACGGATAAAGCACCTTGGCTAGCTTGAACGGGGCAAAAAAACAAAGCGAAAAGGAGGATGCAACACGAGGACTTCCCAGGGGGTCTCCCATCCAAGTACTTCTCTCACCCAAGCAAGCTTAACTTTGGAGTTTTGATGGGATCCGGTGCATTAGAGCTGGTATGATCGTACCCGTCATGTTGAGGACGCAAAGCCCTTATGTGTTGTCATTTTCGCTACTCTCGACGAACGATCTGGGATGATTAAATAGTGCAAAAAGAAGAAAAGTTGCCTGAAACTAATAAAAATATTTGATTTTAGGCTCTAAAAATAGGGACAGCTGAGCAGGCTTGCTACCCACGTTGTAGAGCTCTTGGAGAGATTTCAAACGGTATGTTGCGCGCTGTATAACTCCTTAGGGATCAAAAGTTATGGGCACCGGAGCGATGGAGACCGGGTCACAAGCCCCACGCCCAAGGTTTGCAAGCCCAGCCTCTACGCGAAACGAAGTTTTCTTGCCAAAGATGCTGTGGGACTCGAGAATAGAAATGTGATTGATAAAGCATCTTGGCAAGCCCCAATAGGGCAAAAAAAGAAAATGAAAAAAGGGTTTCAACACGAGGACTTACTAGGGGGTCACCCATCCTAGTACTACACTTGCCCAAGCATACTTAACTTCAGAGTTTTGATGTGATCCGGTGCATTAGTACTAGTATGATCACATCCGTCATGTTGAGGGAGCAAAGCCCTTATGTGTCGTCCTTTTTGCGGCTCACGACGAACGATCTGGGATGAAGAAAAATCGTAAAAAGATGAAAATTAGCTTGAAACTGATGAAAATGTTAGATTTTGGGGTCTGAAAAGAGGCGTAGCTTAGCAGGCTTGCTTCTCCCATTGTAGAACTCTCGGAGAGCTTTCCAACAGTATGTTGTGCGCCGTACAACTCCTTACGAATCAAAAGTTATGGGCATCGGAGCACCAGAGACCTGGTCACAGGCCCCACGCCCTCGGTTTGCAGGCCTAGCCTCTACGTAAAGTGAAGTAGTCTTGTCCAAGATGCCGTGGGACTCGATAATAGAAATGTGATGGATAAAGCATCTTGGCAAGCTTGAACGGGGCAAAAAAAGAAAACGAAAAGCGGGGTACAACACGAGGACTTCCTAGGGGTTCTCCTATCCTAGTACTACTCTCGCCCAAGCATGCTTAACTTCGGAGTTCAGATGGGATCTGATGCATTAGTGTTGGTATGATTGCACCTATTATGTTGAGGGCACAAAGCCCGTATATGTTGTCCTTTTCGCGGCTCACAACGAACGATCCGTGATGAAAAAATTGCGCAAACAGAAGAAAAGTGGATAGAAACTAATGAAAACGTTCAATTGTGGACTCCGAAAATAGATACAGCTGAGCAGGCTTGCTACCACCATTGTAGAGCCCTCAGAGAGCTTTGCAACGGTAAGCTGTGCACCGTATAACTCCTCACGGATCAAAAATTATAGGCACCGTAGTGACGGAGACCAGGTCACAGGTCCCACGCCCTCGGTTTGTGGGCCCAAACTCTATGCGAAGAAAAGTTATCTTGCCCAAGATGTCGTGGGACAAGATAATAGAAATGTGACGGATAAAGCATCTTGCCAAGCCTAAACGGGGCAAAAAAACAGAACGAAAAGAGAGGTGCAACATGAGGACTTCCCAGTGGGTCACCCATACTAGTACTACTCTCGCCAAAGCATGCTTAACTTCGGAGTTCTGATGGGATCTGGTCCATTAGCACTGGTATGATCGTACCCGTCATGTTGAAAGCGCAAAGCCCTTATGTGTCATCCTTTTCGCACCTCATGACGAACGATCCATGAAAAAGAAACAGTGCAAAAAGAAGAAAAGTGGCCCGAAACTGATGAAAACATTTGATTTTGGGCAATGAAAACAAGCGCAGCCAAGTAGGCTTGGTGCCCCCGTCGTAGAACTCTCGGAGAGCTTTCTAACGGTATGCTGTGCACCGCAGAACTCTTTACGGATCAAAAGTTATGGGTACTAGAGTGACAGAGACCTAGTCACAGGCCCCACGCCCACGGTTTGCGGGCCTAGCCTCTACGCTAAGCGAAGTAGTCTTGCTTAAGATGTTGTGGGACTCGCTAATAGAAACATAAAGGATAAAGCATCTTGGCAAGCATGAACGGGGCAAAAAAAAGAAAACGAAAAGGGGGGTACAACACGAGGGGCATCGGAGTGACGAAGACCTGGTCACAGGCCCTAAGACCTCGGTTTGCAGGCCCAGCCTCTACGCGAAGCGAAGTTGTCATGCCCAAGATGCCGTCAGACTCAAGAATATAAATGTGATGGATAAGGCTTCTTGGCAAGTCTAAACGGGGCAAAAAAAATGGAAAAGTGGGGTGCAACACGAGAACTTCCCAGGGGGTCATCAATCCTAGTACTATTCTCGCCCAAGCACGTTTAACTTTAGAGTTTTGATGCGATCTAGTGCATTAGTGCTAGTATGATCGCACCCGTCATATTGATGGTGCAAAGCCCTTATGTGTTGACTGTTCATAGTCCTAGCCAAGACAGACGAACCATTCAAAAGGCCCATTGGGCTTATCGACAGCCCATCTGCTTCAATAACGCAGCATCACTGCAAGACGTGATATCGACACGTTGCAGAGCCCTCCAATGTTCCGCGAGTTGGGTTCTCTCCTTTTTACGGCTTATGACGAATGACCAGGCCCTAAAACATCTTATTTTGGCATCGAAAATAGGCATAGCCAGGCAAGCTTGGTGCCCTTGTCATAGAGCTCCCGAAGAGCTTTCCAACGGTATCCTGTACAATGCATAACTCGTTACGAATAAAAAGTTATGGGCACCGGAGTAACAGAGACTTGGTCACAGGCCCCACGTCCTCGGTTTGCGGGCCCAGCCTCTATGTGAAGTGAAATTGTCTTGCCCAAGATACTGTGGGACTTGGGAATATAAATGTGATGGATAAAGCATCTTGGCGAGGCAAAACGGGGCAAAAAAAAAAAAAAACTAGGGTGCAACACGAGGACTTCCCAAGGGGTTACCCATCCTAGTACTACTCTCATCCAAGCACGCTTAACTTCGGAGTTCTGATGGGATTCGGTGCATTAGTGCCGGTATGATTGCACCCATCATGTTGATGGTGTAAAGCCCTTATGTGTTGATGGTTCACAGTCTCGGCCAAAAGGGACGAACCATTCAAATGGCCCATTGGGCTTATCGACAACCCATTTGCTTAAAAAACGTATCATCTCCGCAAGACGTGTTATTGACTCATTGTAGAGCCCTCCAATGTTCTCTCCTTTTCGAAGCTCACGAAGAATGACACGGGCCTAAAAAACAGTGAAAAATCTGAAAAGTGGCCTGAAACTGATGAAAACTTTTAATTTTGGGCTCTGAAAATAGGCGCAGCCGAGCAGGCTTATTGCCCCATCATAGAGCTCCCGGAGTACTTTCCAACGGATTGCTATGCGCCGTAAAACTTTTTACGGATCAAAAGTTATGGGCTCTGGAGTGGCGGACACCTAGTCATAGGCCCTAAGTCCTCGGTTTGCGGGCCCAGCCTCTACGAGAAGCGAAGTTGTCTTGCCCAAGATGCCGTCAGACTCGAGAATATAAATGTAATCGATAAAGCATCTTGGCAACGCTAAACGGGGAAAAAAAATTGAAAAGTGGGGTGCAACATGAGGACTTCCCAGGGGTCACCCATCCTAGTACTACTCTCGCCTAAGACCACTTAGCTTCAGAGTTCTGAAGGGATCCGGTGCATTAGTGCTGGTATGATCGCACCCGTCATATTGATGGTGCAAAGCCCTTACGTGTTGACGGTTCACAGTCCCTGCCAAGAGAGACGAACCATTCAAAAGGCCCATTGGGCTTATGCACATCCCATTTGGTTCAACCACGTAGTATCTCTGGAAGACGTGATATTGACGCTTTGTAGAGACCTTCAATGTTTCGCGAGTTGGGCTCTCTCCTTTTCGCGGCTCATGACGAATGACACGGGCCTAAAAAATAGAGCAAAAAAAAGAAAAGTGGCCCGAAATTGATGAAAACATCTGATTTTGGGCACGAAAAATAGGCGCAGCCTAGTAGGCTTACCGCCACCGTCGTTGAGCTCCCGGAGAGCTTTCAAACAGTATGTTGTGCGCCACATAACTCCTTACGGTTAAAAAGTAATGGGCACCGGAGGGACGAAGACTTGGTCACAGGCCACACGTCGTCAGTTTGCGGGCCCAGCCTCTACACGAAGGGAAGTTGTCTTGCCCAAGATGCCGTGGTACTTGAGAATATAAATGTGATGGATAAAGAATCTTGGCAAAGCAAAACGGGGTAAAAAAAAGGAAAACTGGGTGCAACACGAGGACTTCCCATGGGGTCACCTATCCTAGTACTACTCTTGCCCAAAGATGCTTAACATTGGTGTTCTGATGGGATCCGGTGCATTTGTACTGGTATGATCGCACCCGTCATATTGATGGTGCAAAGCCCTTATGTGTTGATGGTTCACAGTCCCAGCCAAGAGAACCGACCCATTCAAAAGCCCTATTGGGCTTCTCGCCTGCCCATCTGCTTCAACTACACAGCTTCACCGCAAGACGTGATATCGACAGGTTGTAGAGCCCTCTAGTGTTGCGTGAGTTGGGTTCTCTCCTTGTCATGGCTCACGACGAACGACATGGGCCTAAAAAAGAGCTCAAAAAGAAGAAAAGCAGCCCAAAATTGATGAAAACGACCAATTTTAGCCCCGAAAATAGATGCAGCCAAGCAAGGTTGCTGCCCTCATCGTAGAGCTCCAGGAGAGATTTTCAACGGTATTTTGTGCATCGCATAACTCCTTACGAATAAAACGTTATGGGCGCCAGAAAGACGGAGACCTGGTCACAGGCCCCACGCCCTCCGTTTGCGAGCCCAGCCTCTACGCGAAGCAAAGTTGTCTTGCCCAAGATGCCATGGGACTCCAGAATATAAATTTTATGGATAAAGCATCTTGGTGAGGCAAAACGGGGCCAAAAAAAAAAATTTGGGGTGCAACACGAGGACTTCCCAGGGGGTGACCCATCCTAGTACTACTCTCGCCCAAGCATGCTTAACTTCGGAGTTCTGATTGGATCCGATGCATTATTGCAGGTATGATCGCACCTGTCATGTTGATGGTGTAAAGCCCTTATGTGCTAACGGTTCACAGTCTCGGCCAAAAGGGATGAACCATTCAAAAGGCCCTTTGGGCTTATCGATAGCCCATCTGCTTCAGCAACACAGTATCACCGCAAGATGTGATGCCGACACTTTGTTAAGCCCTTCAATGTTCTGCGAGTTAGGTTCTCTCCCTTTCGAAGATCATGAGGAATGACACTGGCCTAAAAAATAGCGCAAAAATAAGAAAACTGGCATGAAACTGATGAAAATGTTCAATTTTGGGTACTGAAAATAGGTGCAGCTGAGCAGGCTTGTTATCCCCACCATAGAGCTCCTGGAGAGCTTTCCAACGATTTTCTATGCGCCGCAGAACTCCTTACGGATCAAAAGTTATGGGCTCCAGAGTGACGGAGACTTGGTCACAGGCCCCACGTCCTCGGTTTAAGGGCCCAGCCTCTATGCAAAGCGAAGTTGTCTTGCCCAAGATGTTGTTGGACTCGGGAATATAAATGGGATGGATAAAGCATCTTGGCAAGACAAAACAGGGCAAAAATAAGGAAAACTAGGGTGCAACACGAGGACTTCCCAAGGGGTCACCTATCCAAGTACTACTCTCGCCCATGCACGCTTAACTTCGGAGTTCTAATGGGATCTGATGCATTAGTGTAGGTATGATTGTACCCATCATGTTGATGGAGCAAAGCCCATATGTGTTGATGGTTCACAGTCTCGGCCAAGAGCGACGAACTATTCAAAAGGCCCATTGGGCTTATCGACAGCCCATCTACTTCAACAACGCAGTATCACCGTAAGAGGTGATGTCGACGCTTTGTAAAGCCCTCCAATGTTTTGCAAGTTAGGTTCTCTCATTTTCGAAGCTCACGAAGAACGACACTGGCCTAAAAAATAGTGCAAAAATAATAAAAGTGGCCCGAAACTGATGAAAACATTTAATTTTGGTCACTGAAATTAGGCACAGCCGAACAGGCTTGCTGTCCCTTCCATAGAGCTCCCAGAGAGCTTTCCAACGGTATGTTGTGCGCCGCATAACTCATTACGGATCAAAAGTTATAGGCACTGGAGCGACGGAGACCTGGTCACAGGCCCTACGTCCTCGGTTTGCATGCCCAGCCTCTACGCGAAGCGAATTTTACTTGCCCAAGATGTCGTGGGACTCGAGAATATAAATATGATGGATAAAGCATCTTGGCAAGGCTAAACGGGGCCAAAAAAAATTAAAAGGGGGGTACAACACGAGGACTTCCTAGGGGGTCACCCATCCTAGTACTACTCTTGCCCAAGCACGCTTAACTTTGGAGTTTAAATGGGATCCGGTGCATTAGTGTTGATATGATCGCACCCGTCATATTGATGGTGCAAAGCCCTTATGTGTTGACGGTTCACAGTCACATCCAAGAGAGACGAACCATTCAAAAGGCCCATTGGGTTTATCGACAGCCGATCTGCTTCAACAACGCAGCATCATCGCAAGATGTGATATCGACGCGTTGTAGATCCCTCCAATGTTCTGCAAGTTGGGTTCTCGTCTTTTTGTTGGCTCACGACAAACGACACACGCCTAAAAACTAGTGAAAAAAGAAGAAAAGCAGCACGAAATGGATTAAAACGTCCGATTTTGACACTGAAAATAGGCACAACCAAGCAGGCTTGCTGCCCTCGTCGTAGAACTCCTTGAGAGCTTTTCAACGGTATCCTGTGCACTGCATAACTCCCTACAGATTAAAAGTTATGGGCACCGGAGTAACGGAGACTTGGTCACCGGCCCCATGTCCTCGGTTTGCGGGCCCAGCTTCTAGGCGAAGCGAAGTTGTCTTGCCCAAGATGCTGTAGGACTTGAGAATATAAATGTGATGGATAAAGCATCTTGGTGAGTCAAAACGGGGCAAAAAGAAAAAAGAAAACAGGGGTGCAACACGAGGACTTCCTGGGGGGTTACCCATCCTAGTACTAATCTCGCCCAAGCACGCTAAACTTCAGAGTTCTAATGGGATCCGATGCATTAGCATAGGTATGATCATACCCGTCATGTTGACAGTGCAAAGCCCTTATGTGTTGACGGTTCACAGTCTCGGCCAAGAGGGACGAACTATTCAAAACGCCCATTGGGCTTATCAACAGCCCATCTGTTTCAACAACGCAGCTTCACCGTAAGACGTGATGTCGATGCTTTGTAGAGCCCTCCAATGTTTCGAAAATTAGGTTCTCTCCTTTTCGAAGCTCACGACGAACGACACTGGCCTAAAAAATAGCGCAAAAATTTAAAAAGTGGCTCGAAACTGATGAAAACATTTAATTTTGGGCACTGAAATTAGGCACAGCCAAGCAGGCTTGCTGTCCCCGCAATAAAGCTCCCGAAGAGCTTTCCAACGGTTTGCTATTCACTACAGAACTCCTTACGGATCAAAAGTTATGGGCTCCGGAGTGATAGAGACCTAGTCACAAGCCCTACGACCTCGATTTGCGGGCCGAGCCTCTACGCAAAGTGAAGTTGTCTTGCCCAAGATGACGTTGGACTCGAGAATATAAATGTGATGGATAAAGTACATTGGCAAGGCTAAACGGGGCAAAAAAAATGGAAAAGTAGGGTGCAACACGAGGACTTCCCAGGGAGTCACCCATCCTAGTACTACTCTCGCCCAAGCATACTTAAATTTGGAGTTCTGATAGGATCCGTGCATTAGTGCTAGTATGATCGCACCCGTCGTGTTGATGGAGCAAAGCCCTTATGTGTTGACGGTTCACTATCCCAGCCAAGAGAAAAGAACTATACAAAAGGCCCATTGGGCTTATCGACAACCCAACTACTTCAACATCGTAGCTTCACCGCAAGACGTGATATCAACGCATTATAGAGCCCTCCAATGTTCCGCGAGTTGGGTTCTTGTCCTTTTCGCATCTCACGACGAATGACACAGGCCTAAAACATCTGATTTTGGCATCGAAAATAGGCACAACCGAGTAAGCTTGGTGCCCTTATCGTAGAGCTCCCAGAGAGCTTTCCAACGGTATCCTGTGCGCCGCATAACTCCTTACGGATAAAAAGTTATGTGTACCGGAGTAACAGAGACTTAGTCAAAGGCCCCACGTCCTCGGTTTGCGGATCCAGCCTCTACGCGAAGCGATGTTGTCTTGAACAAGATGGTGTGGGACTCGGTAATATAAATGTGTCAGATAAAGCATCTTGGCGAGGCAAAACGGGGGAAAAAAAAAGGAAAACAGTGGTGCAACATGACGACTTCCCAGGGGGTCACCCATCCTAGTACTACTCTTGCCCAAGCAAGCTTAACTTCAGAGTTCTGATGGGATTCGGTACATTAGTGCTGGTATGATCGCACCCGTCATGTTGATGGTGCAAAGCCCTTATGTGTTGACAGTTCACAGTCCTAGCCAAGAGAGACGAACCATTCAAAGAACACTTTGGGCTTATCGACAGCCCATCTATTTCAACATTGCAGCATCACCGCAAGTCATGATATTGACGCGTTATAAAGCCCTCTAATGTTCCGTGAGTTGGGTTCTCATCCTTTTCGTGGCTCACGACGATTGACCCGGGCCTAAAAGCAACGCAAAAAATGTTGAAAAGTGACGTGAAACGGATGAAAACTTTTAATTTTAGGCACTGAAAATAGGCGCAGCCGAGCAGGGTTGCTGCTCCGTCATAGAGCTCCCGGGGTGCTTTCCAACGATTTGCTATGCACTGCAGAACTCCTTACAGATCAAAAGTTATGGGCATCGGAGTGACAGAGATCTAGTCACAGGCCCCAAGTCCTCGGTTTGTGGGCCCACCCTCTACGCGAATCGAAGTTGTCTTGCCCAAGATGCCGTCAGAATCAAGAATATAAATGTGATGGATAAGGCTTCTTGGCAAGGCTTAACGGGGCAAAAAAAATGGAAAAGTGGGGTGCAACACGAGGACTTCCCAGGGGGTCACCAATCCTAGTACTATTCTCGCCCAAGCACGCTTAACTTCGGAGTTCTGATACAATCCGATGCATTAGTGCTACTATGATCGCACCCTTTATATTGATGGTGCAAAGCCCTTATGTGTTGACTGTTCACAGTCCCAGCCAAGACAGACGAACCATTCGAAAGACCCATTGGGCTTATTGACTGCCCATCTGCTTCAATAATGCAGCATCACCACAATACGTGATATCGACACGTTGTAAGGCCCTCCAATGTTCTGTGAGTTGGGTTCTCTCTTTTTACGGCTCACGACAAACGACCCGGGCCTAAAACATCCAATTTTGGAGTCAAAAATAGGCACAGCCGAGTAGGCTTGGTGCCCTTATCATAGATCTCCCGGAGAGCTTTCCAACGGTATCCTGTGCACCGCATAACTCCTTACGGATAAAAAGTTAAGTGCACCGGAGTAACAGAGACTTAGTCAAAGGCCCCACGTCCTCGGTTTGTGGAACCAGCCTCTACGTGAAGCGAAGTTGTCTTGCACAAGATGGTGTGGGACTCGGTAATATAAATGTGATAGATAAAACATCTTGGCGAGGTAAAACGGGGCAAAAAAATAAGGAAAACAGGGGTGCAACACGAGGACTTCCCAAGCGGTCACCCATCCGAGTACTACTCCTGCCTAAGCACGCTTAACATCGGAGTTCTGATAGGATCCGGTGCATTAGTGCTGCTATGATCGCACCCATCATGTTGATGGTGCAAAGCCCTTATGTGTTGACGGTTCACAGTCTCGGCCAAAAAGGACGAACCATTAAAAAGGCCCATTGGGCTTATCGACAGCCCATCTGCTTCAAAAACACATCATCTCTGTAAGACGTGTGATAGACTCATTGTAGAGCCCTCCAACGTTCCGCGAGTTAGGTTCTCTCCTTTTCGAATCTCACGACAAATGACACGGGCATAAAAAATAGCAAAAAAATGCTAAAAAATGGCCTAAAACTAATGGAAACTTTTAATTTTGGGCTCTGAAAATAGGTGCAGCCGAGCAGGCTTGCTGCCCTTATCATAGAGCTCCCGGAGTACTTTTCAACGGTTTGCTATGCGCCGCAGAACTCCTTACAGATCAAAAGTTATGGGCTCCGGAGTGGCAGAGACCTGGTCACAGGCCCCAAGTCCTCGATTTGCGGGCCCAGCCTCTACGAGAAGCAAAGTTGTCTTGCCCAAGATGCCGTCAGACTCGAGAATATAAATGTGATGGATAAAGCATCTTGGCAAGGCTAAACGGGACAAAAAAAATAGAAAAGTGGGGTGCAACACAAGGACTTCCCAAGGGGTCACGTATCCGAGTACTATTCTCGCCTAAGAACGCTTAACTTCAGAATTCTGAAGGGATCCAGTGCATTAGTGCTGGTATGATCGCACCCGTCATATTGATGGTGCAAAGCCCTTATGTGTTGACGGTTTACAGTCCCAGCCAAGAGAGATGAACCATTCAGAAGGCCCTTTGGGCTTATCGACTGCCCATCTACTTCAACAACAGAGCATCTCTAGAAGACATGATATTGACGCTTTGTAGAGCCCTTCAATTTTCACGAGTTGGGTTTTCTCCTTTTTGCGGCTCACGACGAATGACACGGGTCTAAAAAATAGCGCAAAAAGAAGAAAAGTGACTCAAAACTGATAAAAATGTTCGATTTTGGGCACCAAAAATTGGCGCAGCCTAGTAGGCTTGCCACCCCCGTTGTTGAGCTCTCGAAGAGCTTTCCAACAGTATGTTGTGTGCCGCATAACTCTTTACGGTTAAAAAGTAATAGGCACTGGAGGGACGAAGACTTGGTCACAGGCCATATGTCCTCGGTTTGCGGGCCAAGCCTTTACACGAAGGAAAGTTGTCTTGCCCAAGATGCCGTGCTACTTGAGAATATAAATGTGATGGATAAAGCATCTTAGCAAAGCAAAATAGAGCAAAAAAAAAAGGAAAACCAGGGTGTAACACGAGGACTTCCCAGGGGGTCACCCATCCTAGTACTACTCTTGCCCAAGCATGCTTAACTTCAGAGTTCTGATAGGATCCGGTGCATTAGTGCTGGTATGATCGCACCCGTCATATTGATGGTGCAAAGCCCTTATGTGTTGACGGTTAACAGTCTCAGCCAAGAGAGACGAACCATTCAAATGGCCGATTGGGCTTATCGATAGCCTATCTGCTTCAACAACGCAACTTCACCGCAAGACGTGATATCGACACATTGTAGATCCCGCCAATGTTCCGCGAGTTGGGTTCTCTCCTTTTCGCGGCTCACGACCAACGACATAGGCCTAAAAAAGAGCTCAAAAAGAAGAAAAGTGGACTGAAATTGATGAAAACGTCCAATTTTGGCCCCGAAAATAGACGCAATCGAGCAGGGTTGCTGCCCCCGTCGTAGAGCTCCCGGAGAGCTTTTCAACGGTATGTTGTGCACTGCATAACTCCTTAAGGATAAAACGTTATAGGCATTGGAGAGACGGAGACCTGGTCACAGGCTCCACATCCTCAGTTTGAGGGCCCAGCCTCTACGCGAAGCGAAGTTGTCTTGCCCAAGATGCCGTGGGACTCCATAATATAAATTTGATGGATAAAGCATCTTGGTGAGGCAAAACGGAGCAAAAAAAAAAAGGAAAAGTGGGGTGCAACACGAGGACTTCCGAGGGGTTCACCCATCCTAGTATTACTCTCGCCCAAGCATGCTTAACTTCGGAGTTCTGATTGGATCCGATGCATTAGTGCAGGTATGATCGCACCTATCATGTTGATGGTGCAAAGCCCTTATGTGCTGACGGTTCACAGTCTCAGCCAAAAGGGATGAACCATTCAAAAGGTCCATTGGGCTTATCAACAGCCCATCTGCTTCAACAACGCAGCATCACCGCAAGATGTGATGTCGACGCTTTGTAGAGCCCTCCAATGTTCCGCGAGTTAAGTTCTCTCATTTTCGAAGATCATGAGGAACGACACTGGCCTAAAAAATAGCGCAAAAATAAGAAAATTGGCCTAAAATTGATGAAAATGTTTAATTTTGGGCACTGAAAATAGGCGCAGCCGAGCATGCTTCCTATCCCCGCCATAGAGCTCCCGGAGAGCTTTTCGACTATTTTCTAGCGCCGCAGAACTCCTTACGGATCAAAAGTTATGGGCTCCGGTGTCACGTAGACTTGGTCACAGGTCCCACGTCCTCGGTTTAAGGGCCCAACCTCTACGCGAAACGAAGTTGTCTTGCCCAAGATACCGTGGGACTCGGGAATATAAATGGGATGGATAAAGCATCTTGGCAAGGCTAAATGGGAGAAAAAATGGAAAATTGGGGTGCAACACAAGGACTTCCCAAGGGGTCACTCATCCTAGTACTACTCTCGCCCAAGCACGCTTAACTTTGGAGTTTTGATGGGATCTGGTGCATTAGTGCTAGTATGATCACACCTGTCATATTGATGGTATAAAGCCCTTATGTGTTTACGGTTCACAGTCCCAGCCAAGAGAGACAAACCATTCAAAAGGCCCATTGGGCTTATCAACAGCCCATCTGCCTCAACAACATAACAACACTACAAGACGTGATATCAACGCATTGTAGAGTACTCCAAAGTTCCACGAATTGGGTTCTTGTCCTTTCTGTGGCTCACGATGAATGACGCAGGCCTATGAAACAGCTCAAAATGAAGAAAAACGGCCCAAAATTGATGAAAATGTTCAATTTTAGTCCCCGAAAATAGGCGCAGCCGACCAGGATTAATGCCTCCATGGTAGTACATCCAGAGAGCTTTCCCATGTTATGCTGTGCACTGCATAACTCCTAACGGATCAAAAGTTATGGGCAACGGAGTAATGGATACCTGGTCACAGTACCCACGTCCTCGGTTTGCGGGCCCAGCCTCTACGCGAAGTGAAGTTATCTTGCCCAAGATGCCATGGGACTCGAGAATATAAATGTGATGGATAAAGCAACTTGGCAAGGCAAAATAGGGCAAAAACAAAAGGAAAAGTGGGGTGCAACACGAGGACTTCCCAGGGGGTCACCCATCTTAGTACTACTCTCGTCCAAGGACGCTTAACTTCGGAGTTCTGATGGGTTTCGGTGCATTAGTGTTGGTATGATTGCACCCGTCATATTGATGGTGTAAAGCCATTATGTGTTGACAATTCACAGTCCCAGCCATGGCAGACGAACCATTCAAAAGGCCCATTAGGCTTATCGAAAGCCTATCTGCTTCAACAATGCAGCTTCACTGCAAGACATGGTATCAGCGCATTATAGAACCCTTCGATGTTCTGCAAGTTGGGTTCTTTCCATTTTTGTGGCTCACGATAGACGCCACGGGCCTTAAAATTAACGGAAAAAAAAAGAAAAGTGGCCTGAAACAGATGAAAACATTCAATTTTGGCACAAAAAACAAGCATAGCTGAGTAGGCTTGCTGCCTCCGTCGTAGAGCTCCTGGAGTGCTTTCCAATGGTATGCTGTGCACCGTATAACTCCTTATGGATAAAAAGTTATAGGCACCGGAGTGACGGAGACCTGGTCACAGGCCCCACATCCTCGGTTTGCAGGCTTAGCCTCTGCGCGAAGTGAAGTTGTCTTGCCCAAGACGCTGTGGGACTCGAGAATATAAATGTGAAGGATAAAGCATCTTGGCAAGGCTAAACGGGGCAAAAAAAAAATGAAAAGGGGGGCGCAACACAAGGACTTCCTAGGGGGTCATCTATCCTAGTACTACTCTCGCCCAAGCACGCCTAACTTAAAAGTTCTGATGGGATTCGTTGCATTAGTGCTGGTATGATCGCACCCGTCATGTTGATGGTGTAAAGCCCTTATGTGTTGACGTTTCACAGTCCCAGCCAAGAAAGACGAACCATTCAAAAGGCCCATTGGGCTTATCGACATCACATCTACTTTAACAACGCAGCATCACCGCAAGACGTGATATCGTTGCGTTGTAGAGCCCTCCAATGTTCCACGAGTTAGGTTCTCTCCTTTTCGAAGCTCACGACGAACGACACGGGCCTAAAAATGAGTACAAAAAAAAAAAGAAAACTGTCACAAAACTGATGAAAACATTCAATTTTGGGCATTGAAAATAATTGCAGCCGAGCAGGCTTGCTGCCCCCAACATAGAGCTTCCAAAAAGCTTTCCAACGGTTTGCTATGCGCCGCAGAACTCCTTACGGATCAAAAGTTATGGGCTCCTGTGTGATAGAGACTTGGTCACAGGCCCCACGTCCTTGGTTTGTGGGCCCAGCCTCTACGCGATGCGAAGTTGCTTTGCTCAAGATGCCGTGGGACTCAAGAATATAAATGTGATGGATAAAGCATCTTGGCCAGGCTAAACAGGGCAAAAAAAAAATCAAAAGTAGGGTGCAACACGAGGACTTCCAAGGGGGTCACCCATATTAGTACTACTCTCGTACGAGCACGCTTAACTTCGCAGTTCTAAAAGGATCCAGTGCATTAGTGTTGGTATGATCACACCCGTCATATTGATGGTGTAAAGCCTTTATGTATTGACGATTCACAGTCCCAGCCATGGCAGACGAACCATTCAAAAGGCCCATTAGGCTTATCGAAAGCCTATCTGCTTCAACAACGCAGCTTCATCGCAAGACATGATATCGACGTGTTGTAGAGCCCTTCAATGTTCTGCAAGTTGGGTTCTCTCCATTTTGCGGCTCACGATGGACGCCACGGGCCTTAAAAATAGCGGAAAAAAAAAAAAGAAAAGTGGCCTGAAACAGATGAAAACATTCGATTTTGGCATCGAAAACAGGCATAGCTGAGTAGACTTGTTGCCCCCGTCGTAGAGCTCCCGGAGAGCTTTCCAACGATATGCTGTGCGCCGCATAACTCCTTACCGACAAAAGTTATGGGCATCAGAACGACGGAGACCTGGTTACAGGCCCCACGTCCTCGGTTTACGGGCGCAACCTCTATGCGAAGCGAAGTTTTCTTGCCCAAGATGCTGTGGGACTCAAGAATAGAAATGTGATGGATAAAGCATCTTAGCAAGGCAAAACGGGGGGAAAAAAATGAAAATGGGTTGCAACACGAGGACTTCCCAAGGGGTCACCTATCTTAGTACTACTCTCGCCCAAGCACGCTTAACTTCGAATTTCTGATGGGATCCGGTGCATTAGTGCTGGTATTATCGCACCCGTTATGTGTTGACAGTTCACAGTCCCAGCCAAGACAGATGAACCATTAAAAAGGCCCATTGGGCTTATCGACAGCCCATCTACTTCAACAACGCAGCATCACTGCAAGACGTGATATCAACGCGTTTTAGAGCCCTCCAATGTTCCACGATTTGGGTTCTCTCATTTTTGTGGCTCACGACGAACGACTTGGGCCTAAAATATTGTGCAAAAAGATGAAAAGTAGCCCAAAATTGATGAAATTGTTCGATATTGGCCACCAAAAATAGGCGCAACCCAGTAGGCTTGCAGACCACGTCGTAGAGCTCTCGGAGAGCATTCCAACGTTATGCTGTACACCGCAGAACTCCTTACAGACAAAAAGTTATTTGCACTAGAGAGACGGAGACCTGGTCACAGCCCACACGTCCTCGGTTTGCGAGCCCAACCTCTACACGATGCGAAGTTGTCTTGCCCAAGATGCCATGGGACTCGAGAATATAAATGTGATGGATAAAGCATCTTAGCAAGGAAAAATGAGGCAAAAAAAAGGAAAAGTGCGGTGCAACACAAGGACTTCCCAAGGGGTCACCCATCCTAGTACTACTCTTGCCCGAGAATGCTTAACTTCGGATTTCTGATGGGATCTGGTGCATTAGTACTGGTATGATCACACTCGTCATATTGATAGCGCAAAGCCCTTATGTGTTGATGGTTCACAATCCCAGCCAAGGCAGACGAACCATTCAAAAGGCCCATTGGGCTTATCGATAGCCCATCTACTTCAACAATGCATCTTCACCGCAAGACGTGATATCTACGCATTATAGAGCCCTCCAATGTTCTGCGAGTTAAGTTCTCTCCCGGAGAGCTTTCCAACAGTATGTTGTGCGCGGCATAACTCCTTATGGATCAAAAGTTATGGGCACCGGAAGGACGAAGACCTGGTCACATGCCCCACATCCTCGGTTTACGTGACCAGTATCTATGCCAAGCGAAGTTATCTTGCCCAAGATGTCATAGAACTCAAGAATATAAATGTTACAGATAAAGCATCGTGGCAAGGCTAAACGGGTCAAAAAAAAGGGGGATGCAACACGAGGACTTTCCAAGGGGTCATCCATCCTAGTACTACTCTCGCCCAAGCACGCTTAACTTCGGAGTTCTGATGGGATCCGGTGCATTAGTGCTGGTATGATTGCACCCGTCATGTTGATGGTGCAAAGCCCTTTTGTGTTGTCGGTTCACAGTCCCAGGCAAGAGAGACGAACCATTGAAGAGGCCAATTTGGCTTATCGAAAGCGTATCTACTTTAACAACGCAGCATGACTGTAGAAGTGATATCGATGCATTGTAGAGCCCTCCAATGTTCTGTGAGTTTGGTTCTCTCTTTTTCGTGACTCACGAAAAACTACACGGTCCTAGAAAATTGTTCAAAAAGAAGAAAAGTGGCCCAAAACTTATCAAAACGTTTGCTTTTGTGCACCAAAAATAGGCACAGCCAAGCAGGCTTATTGCTCTTATTGTAAAGCTCCTAGAGTGCTTTCCAATGGTATGCTGTGCGCCACATAACTCCTTACGGATCAAAAGTTATGGGTATCGGAGTGATGGAGACATGGTCATAGGCCCCACGTCCTCGGTTTTGCGAGCCCAGCCTCTACGCGAAACATAGATGTCTTGTCCAAGATGCCATTGGACTCGAGAATATAAATGTGATGGATAAAGAATCTTGGCAAGGCTAAACGGGGCAAAAGAAAAGAAGGAAAAGGGGCGTGCATCACGAGGACTTCCCAGGGGGCTACCTATCCTAGTACTACTCTCGCTCAAGCACGCTTAACTTCGGAGTGCTGATGGGATCCGGTGCATTAATGCTGGTATGATAGTACCCGTCATATTGATGGTGCAAAGGTCTTATGTGTTGACGGTTCACAGTCCCAACTAAGAGAGATGAAACATTCAAAAGGCCCATTGGGCCTATCGGCAACCCATCTACTTCAACGATGCATCATCACCGCAAGACGTGATATCAACGCAATGTAAAGCCATCCAATGTTCCTCGAGCTGGGTTCTTGTCCTTTTCGCTGCTCACGACGAACGACACGGGCCTAAAAAATAGTGCAAAAAGAAGAAAAATTGCCCGAAACTGATTAAAATGTTCAATTATGTTCACAGAAAATAAGTGCAACCGAGCAAGCATGCTGC
Source organism: Ehretia macrophylla (assembly GCA_037974665.1). Taxonomy (NCBI): domain Eukaryota; kingdom Viridiplantae; phylum Streptophyta; class Magnoliopsida; order Boraginales; family Ehretiaceae; genus Ehretia; species Ehretia macrophylla. The sequence continues at coordinate 37,734,944 of CM075777.1, read as the reverse complement.
CCCCGTCGTAGAGCCCCAAAGAGCTTTCCAACAGTATGCTGTGAGCCGCATAACTCCTTATAGATCAAAAGTTATGGGCACTGGAGTGACGGAGACCTGGTCACAGGCCCTATGTTCTCGGTTTACAAGCCCAGCCTCTATGCGAAGTGAAGTTGTCTTGCCCAAGATGCCGTGGGACTTGAGAATATAAATGTGATGGGTAAAGCATCTTGGCAAGGCTAAACGGGGCAACAAAAAGGAAATGGGGTGTGTAACACGAGGACTTCCTAAAGGGCCACCCATCCTAGTACTATTCTCGCCCAAGCACACTTAACTTCGAAGATTCTATGGGATCCGGTGCATCAGGGCTGGTATGATCGCACCCGTCATTTTGATAGTGCAAAGTCCTTATTTGTTGACGGTTAACAGTCCCAGCCAAGTGAGGCGAACTATTCAAAAGGCCCATTGGGCTTATCGACAGCCCATCTGCTTCAACAACGCAGCATGACCGCAAGACGTGATATCAACACATTGTAAAGCCATCCAATGTTTCGCGAGTTAGGTTCTCGTCCTTTTCGCGGCTCACGACAAACGACACAAGCCTAAAAAGCGTCATAAAAAGTAAAAAAGTAGCCCAAAACTGATGAAAATGTTCGATTTTATTCACCGAAAATTGGCGCAGCCGAGCAAGCTTGCGGTTCCCATCGTACAGCTCCTAGAGAGCTTTCCAATGGTATGTTGTGCACTACATAACTCCTTTCGGATCAAAAGTTATAGGCACCAAAGCGACGGAGACCTGGTCATAGGCCCCACGCCCTTGGTTTGCGGGCCGAGCCTCTATGCGATGCGAAGTTGTGTTGCCCAAAATGCCGTGGGACTTGAGAATATAAATGTGATGGATAAAGCATCTTGACAAGGCTAAATGGGGAAAAATGAAAAAATGGTGTGCAACACTTGGACTTCCTAGGGGGTCACTTATCCTAGTGCTACTCTCGCCCAAGCACACTTAATTTCAGAGTTCTGATAGGATCCGGTGCATTAGTGCTGGTATGATCGCACCCGTCAAGTTGATGGTGTGAAGCCCTTTTATATTGATGGTTCACAGTCCTAGCCAAGAGAGACGAACCATTCAAAAGGCCCATTGGGCTTATCGACAACCCATCTGTTTCAACAACGCAGCGTCACTATCAGACTTGATATCGACGTGTTGTAAAGCACTCCAATGTTAAGTGAGTTAGGTTCTCTTCCTTTTTACGGCTCACGATGAATGACATAGTCCTAAAAAACAACGCAAAAAGTAGAAAAGTAGCACAAAATTGATGAAAATGTACGATTTTTGGCACCTAAAACAGGCGCAGCCGACTAGGCTTGTTGCCCCCATCATAGAGCTCCTAGAGAGCTTTACGATGTTATGCTGTGCACTACATAACTCCTTACAGATCAAAAGTTATTGGCACTGGAGTGATGGAGACCTGGTCACAGGCCCTACGTCCTTAGTTTACGGGCCTAGCCTCTACGCGAAGCAAAGTTGTCTTTCCAAAGATGCCATGGGACTCTAGAATATAAATGTGATGGATAGAGCATCTTGGCAAGGCTAAACGGGGAAAAAAAAAGGGGGGGTACAACACGAGGACTTCCTAAGGAGTCACCCATCCAAGTACTACTCTCACCCAAGCACGCTTAATTTCGGAGTTCTGATAGGATCTAGTGCATTAGTGCTGGTATGCTCGCACCCATCATTTTGATGGTGCAAAGCCCTAAGTTATTGACGGTTCACAGTCCCAGCCATGAGAGATGAACCATTCAAAAGGCCCATTGGGCTTATCGACAGCCCATCTGCTTCAACAACGCAGTATCACCACAAGACGTGATATCGTCTCATTGTAGAGCCCTCCAATATTCCGCGAGTTAGGTTCTCATATTTTTGAAGCTCTCGACGAACGACACGAGCTTAAAAAATGGCAAAAATAGCAAAAAATAGGCCCAAAATGGATTAAAACATTTGATTTTGAACACTGAAAACAAGTGCAGCCAAGCAAGGTTACTGCCCCCGTCGTAGAGCTCCCTGAAAGCTTTCCAACGGTATGCTGTACACCGCATAACTCCTTACGGATCAAAAGTTATGGGCACTGGAGTGATGAAGACCTAGTCACAAGCCCCACGTCCTCGTTTACGGGCCCAGCCTCTACGCAAAGCGAAATTGTCTTGCCCAAGATGCCGTGGGAATCGAGAATATAAATGTGATGGATAAAGCATCTTGGTAAGGTTAAACAGGGCAATAAAAATGAAAATAGGGGGGCAACACGAGGACTTCCTAAGGGGCCACCCATCCAAGTACTACTCTAGGCCAAGCACGCTTAACTTCGGAGATCTGATGGGATCCGATGCATCAGGGTTGGTATGATCACACTCGTCATTTTTATTGTTCACAGCCCTTATGTGTTGATAGTCCACAGTCCCAGCGAAGGGAGACAAATCATTCAAAATGCCCATTAGGTTTATCGACAACCCATCTACTTCAACAACGTAGCATCACCACAAGACGTGATATCGACGCATTGTAAATCCATCCAATGTTCCGTGACTTAGGTTCTCGTCCTTTTCGTGGCTCACGAAAAATGACAGGGGCCTAAAAAACATTGCAAAAAGTAAAAAAAGTGGCCAAAAACTGATGAAAATGTTCGATTTTGTTCACCAAAAATAGGCGTAGCCGAGTAACCTTGCGGTCCCCATTGTACAACTCCCAAAGAGCTTTCCAACGGTATGCTGTGTGATGCATAACTCCTTACCGATCAAAAGTTATGGGCACCGGAGTGACGGGGACCTGGTCATAGGCCCCACGTCGTCGGTTTACGGGCCCAACCTCTACGCGATGCAAAGTTATCTTGCCCAAGATGCCGTGTGACTCGACAATATAAATATGATGGATAAAGTATCTTGGCAAGGCTAAACAGGGCAAAAAAACTGAAAAGCACGGTGAAACACGAGAACATCCCAGGGGGTCACCCAACCTAGTACTATTCTCGCCCAAGCATGCTTAACTTCAGAGTTTTGATGGGATCCGGTGCTTTAGTACTAGTATGATCGGACCCGTCATATTGATGGTGAAAAGCCCTTACGTGTTGACGGTTCACAGTCCCATCCAAGAGAGATGAACCATTCAAAAGGCCCATTGGGCTAATCGACAGCCTATCTACTTCAACAACGTAGCATCACTGCAAGATGTGATATCGATACATTGTAAAGTACTCCAATGTTTCGAAAGTTGGGTTCTCGTCCTTTTTGTGGCTCATGACGAACGACACAGGCCAAAAAAATAACGCAAAAAGCAAAAAAATGGCCCAAAATTGATGAAAACATTCAATTTTGTGCACCGAAAACTGGCACAACCGACCAGGCTTGCTGCCCCCGTCGTAGAGCTCCTAGAGAGCTTTCCCACGTTATGTTGTGCGCTGCATAACTCCTTACGGATCAAAAGTTATGGGCATTGGAGTGATGGAGACCTGGTCACAAGCCCCACGTCCTCGGTTTACGGGCCCAGCCTCTAAGCGAAGTGTAGTTGTCTTGCCAAAGATGCCATGGGACTTGAGAATATAAATGTGATGGATAAAGCATCTGGGCAAGTCTAAACTGGGCAAAAAAAAAAGAAAAGGGGGGGTGCAACACAAGGACTTCCTAGGGGGTCATCCATCCTACTCCTACTCTCGCCCAAGCATGCTTAACTTCAGAGTTCTCTGATAGCAGCCAGTGCATTAGTGCTGGTATGATCACACCCATAATTTTGATGGTGCAAAGCCCTTATGTGTTGACAGTTCACAGTCCTAGCCATGAGAGACGAACCACTCAAAAGGCCTATTGGTCTTATCGACAGCCCATCTGCTTCAACAACGCAGCATCACCGTAAGACGTGATATCGTCTCATTGTAGAGCCCTCCAATATTCCGCGAGTTAGGTTCTTACCTTTTCGAAGCTCACGACGAACAACACGGGCCTAAAAAACGGCACATAAAGCAAAAAATAGGCCCAAAATTGATAAAAATGTTCAATTTTAGTCACCGAACACGTGCGCAGTCAAGCAAGGTTGCTGCCCCCATCCTAGAGCTCCCTAAGAGCTTTCCAATGGTATGCTGTGCTCTACATAACTCCTTACAAATAAAAAGTTATGGGCACCGGAGTGACGGATACTTGGTCACAGGCCCCACGTCCTCGGTTTGCGGGCCCAGCCTCTACGTGAAGTGAAGTCGTCTTGCCCAAGATGTCGTGGGACTCGAGAATATAAATGTGATGGATAAAGCATCATAGCAAGGCTAAAAGGGGCAAAAGAAAAAAGGAAAAGGGGTAGTAACATGAGGACTTCCCAGGTGGTTACCCATCCTAGTACTACTCTCGCCCAAGCACGCTTAACTTTGGAGTTCTGATGGGATCCAGTGCATCAATATTGGTATGATCACACATGTCATATTGATGGTGCAAAGCCCTTATGTGTTGATGGTTCACAGTCTCGGCCAAGAGGGATGAACCATTCAAAAGGCCCATTGGGTTTATCGACAGCCTATCTGCTTTAACAACGCAGCATCACCGTAAGACGTGATATCGGTGCGTTGTAGAGCCCTTCAATGTTCCACGAGTTAGGTTCTCTCCTTTTTGAAGCTCACGACGAACGACATCAGCCTAAAAGATAGCGTAACTACTAGAAAAGTGGCTCAAAATTGATTAAAACGTTCAATTTTGGGCACTAAAAATGGGCACAACAGAGCAAGCTTGCTGGTCCCATCATAGAGCTCCCGTTGAGCTTTCAACGGTTTGTTATGCACCGCAGATCTCCCTACGGATCAAAAGTTATGGGCTCCAGAGTGACGGAGACCTGGTCACAAGACCCACGTCCTCGGTTTGCGGGCCCAGCCTCTACGCAAAGCGAAGGTTTCTTACCCAAGATGCCGTGAGACTCAACAATATAAATGTGACGGAAAAAGAATCTTGGCAAGGCTAAACGAGGCAAAAAAATAAGGAATAGTGGGGTGCAACACGAGGACTTCCCAGGGGGTTACCCATCCTAGTACTACTCTCGCCTAAGCACGCTTAAGTTTGGAGTTTTGATTTGATCCGGTGCATTAGTGCTGGTATGATCGCACCCGTCATGTTGATAGTGCAAAGCCCTTATGTGTTGACTGTTCACAGTCCCAACCAAAATAGATGAACTATTCAAAAGGCCCATTGGGCTTATCGACATCCTATTTGCTTCAACAACGCAGCATCACTGTAAGACATGATATCGACGCATTGTAGAGCCCTTCAATGTACCTTGAGTTCGGTTCTCAACTTTTCGAAGCTCACAATGAATGACACACGCCTAAAAATAGCGCAAAATGAAGAAAAGTGGCCTCAAATGAATGAAAATTTTCAATTTTTGGCACTGAAAATAGGCACAACCGAGCAGGCTTACTGCCCTTGTCGTAGAGCTCCAGAAGAGCTTTCCAATGGTATGATGTTCGCCGCATAGCTCCTTATGGATCAAAAGTTATGGGCACCAGAGAAACGGAGACCTGGTCACATGACCCACGTCCTCGGTTTGCACGACCAGCCTCCACGCGAAGAGAAGTTATCTTGCCCAAGATACCGTGGAACTCAAGAATATAAATGTGATGGATAAAGCATAGTGGCAAGGCCAAAAGAGTATATAAAAAAAGCAAAAGGGGGATGCAACACGAGGACTTCCCAAGGGGTCACCCATACTAGTACTATTCTCGCCCAAGCACGCTTAACTTCGGAGTTCTGATGGGATCCGGTGCATTATTGCTGGTATGATTGCACCCGTCATGTTGATGGTGCAAAGCCCTTACGTGTTGATGATTCACAGTCCCAACCAAGAGAGACGAACCATTCAAAAGGCCCATTGGGCTAAATGAAAGCGTATCTGCTTAACAATGTAGCATCACTACAAGACGTGATATCGACGCTTTGTAGAGCCCTCCAATGTTTCGCGAGTTAGGTTCTCTCCTTTTCGCGGCTCACGACGAAAGATACGGGCCTAAAGAAATGCGCTAAAAGAAGAATAGTGGCCCAAAACTGATCAAAACATTTGCTTTCATGGACCAAAAATAGGCACAACCGAGCAAGCTTGCTACCTGCGTCGTAAAGCTCCAGTAGTGCTTTCCAACGGTATGTTGCGCAGTGCATAATTCCTTACGGATCAAAAGTTATAGGTATCGGAGTGACGGAGACCTAGTCGTAGGCCCCACGTCCTCGATTTACGGGCCCAACCTCTACGCGAAACATAGCTATCATGTCCAAGATGCCGTGGGACTCAAGAATATAAATGTGATGGATAAAGCATCTTGGCAAGGCTAAACGGGGCAAAAAAATAGGAAAAGGGGCATGAATCACGAGGACTTCCCAAGGGGTCACCCATCCTAGTACTACTCTCGCCCAAGCACGCTTAACTTTGGTGTTCTGATGGTATCCGGTTCATTAGTGCTGGTATGATAGCACCCGTCATATTGATGGTGAAAAGCTCTTATGTGTCAACGGTTCACAGTCCCAGCCAAGAGATTCGAACCATTCAAAAGGCACATTGGGCTTATTGACAGCCCATCTGCTTCAACAATGCAGCATCCCCACAAGACGTGATATCAATGCATTGCATAGTCCTCTAATGTTCCACGAGTTGGGTTCTCGTCCTTTTTGTGGCTCACGACAAACGACACAGGACTAAAAAATGGCGCAAAAACAAGAAAAGTGGCCCAAAACTATTAAAAACGTAAGATTATGTTAACAAAAAATAGGAGCAACCGAGCAAGCATGCTGCCCCCATCGTAGAGCTCCCAGAGAGATTTCCAATGGTATGCTGTGCGCCCCATAACTCCTTACGGATCAAAAGTTATGGCACTGGAGTGACGGAGACCTAGTAACAGCCCCCACGTCCTCGGCTTGTGGGCCCAGACTCTACGCGAAGAGAAGTTGTCTTGCCCAAGATTCTGTGGGACTCGAGAATATAAATGTGATGGATAAAGCATCTTGGCAAGGCTAAACGAGGCAAAAAAAAGGAAATGGGGCGTACAACACGAGGACTTCCCATGGGGCTACCTATCCTAATACTACCCTCGCCTAAGCACGCTTAACTTCGGAGATATGATGGGATCCGATGCATCAGTGCTGGTATGATCGCACCTATCATTTTGATAGTGCAAAGCCCTTATGTGTTGACGGTTCACAGTCCCAACCTAGAGAGACGAACCATTCAAAAGGCCTATTAGGCTTATCGACAGCGTATCTGCTTCGACAACGCAGCATCACCGCAAGACGTGATATCAATGCATTTTTAAGCCCTCCAATGTTTCGCGAGTTAGGTTCTCATCCTTTTCGTGGCACACGGCAAACGACACAAGCCTAAAAAACATCGCAAAAAGCATAAATGTGGCCCAAAACTGATGAAAATGTTCAATTTTGTTCACCAAAACTAGGCGTTGCCGAGCAAGCTTCTTGTTCTAATAGTACAACTCCCAGAGGGCTTTCCAATGGAATGCTTTGCACTGCATAACTCCTTACGAATCAAAAGTTATGGGCACTGAAGAGTCGGAGACCTGGTCATAGGCTCCAACCCTCGGTTTGCGGGCCCAACCTCTACGCGAAGGGAAGTTGTCTATCCCAAGATGCCGTCAGACTCGATAATAGAAATGTGACGGATAAAGCATCTTGGCAAGCATAAACGGGGGAAAAAAAAGAAAAGGGGGTGCAACACGAGTACTTCCCAGGGGGTCACCCACCGTAGTACTACTCCTGCCAAGCACGCTTAAATTTGGAGTTCTGATGTGATCTGATGCATTAGTACTAGGATGATCGCACCCGTCATGTTGATGGTGCAAAGCTCTTATGTGTTGACGGCTCACAGTCTCAGCCAAGAGAGACGAACTATTCAAAACACCCATTGGGCCTATGGATAGCGCATCTACTTCAACAACGTAGCATCACCACAAGATGTGATATCGACACATTATAGAGCCCTCCAATGTTCCACGAGTCGGGTTCTCATCCATTTCGTGGCTCACGACGAATGACACGGGCCAAAAGAAAAGCGCAAAAAGAAGAAATGTGGCCCAAAATTGATGAAAACATTCGATTTTGGGCACCAAAAATACGTACAGACGAGCAAGATTGCTACCCCCGTCGTAGAGCTCCCGGACAACTTTCCAACTATATGTTGTGCACCGCATAACTCCTTAAGGATCAAAAGTTATGGGCATCAAAGTGACAGAGACTTGGTCACTGGCCCCACGTCCTCGGTTTGCATGCCCAGCCTCTGTGCGAAGTGAAGTTGTTTAGCCCAAGATGTAGTGGGACTCGAGAATATAAATATGATGGATAAAGCATCTTGACAATGCTAAACAGGGCAAAAAAAAAAGGAAGAGGGGGGGTGCAACACGAGGACTTCCCAAGGGGTCACCCATCCTAGTACTAATCTCGTCCAAGCACGCTTAACTTCGGGGTTATGATGGGATCCGGTGCAATAGTGCGGGTATGATCGCACCCGTCATGTTGATGGTGCAAAGTCCTTATGTGTTGAAGGTTCATAGTCTCAGCCAAGAGAGACAAACCATTCAAAAGGCCCAATGGGCTTATCGACAGCCCATCTGCTTCAACAAAGCAGCATCACCGCAAGATGTGATATCAATGCATTGTAAAGCCTTCCAATGTTCTGCAAGTTGGGTTCTCATCATTTTCGCGGCTCACGAAGAACGACACTCGCCTAAAAAATAGAGCAAAAAGAAGAAAAATGACTTGAAACTAATAAAAACGTTTGATTTTGTTCACTAAAAATAGGCAGAACTGAGTAAGCTTGCTGCCCCCGTTGTGGTGCTCCTGGAGAGCTTTCCATTAGTATGTTGTGCGCTGCATAACTCCTTAAGGATCAAAAGTTATGGGTATTGGAGTGACGGAGACTAGGTCACAAGTCCCACGCCCTCGTCTTGCTGTCCCAACCTCTACGTGAAGTGAAGTTGTCTTGCCCAAGATGCCGTGGGACTCGATAATAGAAATGTGATGGATAAACCATCTTGGCAAGGTCAAACAGGGCAAAAAAAAAGGAAAAAGGGCGTGCAACACGAGGACTACCCAGGGTGTCACCAATTATTGTACTACTCCCGCCCAAGCACGCTTAACTTCGGAGTTCTGATGGGATCTAGTGCATTAGTGCTGGTATGATGGCACCCGTCATACTGATGGTACAAAGTCCTTATGTGTTGACGGCTCACAGTCACAGCCAAGAGAGACGAACCACTCAAAAGGCCCATTGGGCTTTTTCTATAGCCTATTTGCTTCAACAATGCAGCATCACTGCAAGACGTGATATCGATGTGTTGTGAAGCCCTCCAATGTTCTGCGATTGGGTTCTCGTCCATTTTGCGGTTCACGACGAATGACATGGGCCTAAAAAATAGCGCAAAAATAAAAAAAGTGGCCGTAAATTGTTGAAAACATTCAATTTTGTTTACCGAAAACTAGTGCAAGAAGGCTTGCTGTCCCCATCGTAGTGCTCCCAAGGGGCTTTTCAACGTTATGCTGTGCACCCATAACTCCTTACGGATCAAAAGTTATGGGCACCGGAGTGACGGAGACTTGGTATCAAGCCCCACGTCCTTGGCTTGTGGTCCCAGCCTCTACGTGAAGCCAAATTGTCTTGCCCAAGTTGCTGTGGGACTCGAGATTATAAATGTGTTGGATAAAGCATCTTGGCAAGGCTAAACGGGGCAAAAAAAAGGAAAAGGGGTAGCAACACAAGGTCTTCCCAGGGGGTTATCCATCCTAATACTACTCTCGCCCAAGCACGCTTAACTTCGGAGTTCTGATGGGATCCGGTGCATTAGTGCTAGTATGATCACACCCGTCATCCAAATGGTGCAAAGCCCTTATGTGTTGACGGTTCACAGTCCCAGCCAAGAGAGATGAACCATTCAAAAGGCCCATTGGGCTTATCGACAGTCCATCTGCTTCAACAACACAACATCGTAGCAAGACGTGATATCGACGCATTGTAGAGCCCTCCGATGTTCCGCGAGTTGGGTTCTCATCCTTTTTGATGATCACGACAAACGAGCCGGGCCTAAAAAATAGCGCAAAAAGGAGAAAAGTTGTACGAAATTGATCAAAATATTTGATTTTATGCACCGAAAATAGGCGCAAACGAGAAGGCACGTTGCCCCTATAGTAAAGCTCCAGGAGAGCTTTCCAACGGTAAGCTGTGCATCGCATAACTCCTTACGGATCAAAAGTTATGGGCACTGGAGTGACAGAGACCTGGCCACAGGCCCCACGTCCTCGTTTTGCAGGCCCAGCATCTACCTAAAGCGAAGTTGTCTTGTCCAAGACGCTGTGGGACTTGAGAATATAAATGTGATGGATAAAGCATCTTGGCAAGGCTAAACGGTGAAAAAAAATTGAAAAGTGGGGTGCAACACGAGGACTTCCCAAGGGGTTACCTATCATAGTACTACTCTAGCCCAAGCACCCTTAACTTCGGAGTTCTGATGGGATCCGGGGCATTAGTGCTGGTATGATCACACCCGTCATGTTGATGGTGCAAAGTCCTTACGTGTTGACGGTTCACAGTCCCAACCAAAAGAGACGAGCCATTCAAAAGGCCTATTGGGCTTATTGACAACCTATTTGCTTCAACAATGCAGCATCACCGCAAGACGTGATATCGACGTATTGTAGAGCCCTTCAATGTTCCGCGAGTTGGGTTCTCATCCTTTTCGTGGCTCACGACAAACGACACGGGCCTAAAAAATAGCTCAAAAAAAGAAAAGTGGCCTGAAACTAATGAAAACTTCAATTTTGTTCACCGAAAACAGGCGCAGCTGAGCAAGCTTGCTGCCTCCATCGTAGAGTGCCCAAAGAGCTTTCCAAAGGTATGTTGTGCTCCCATAACTCCTTTCGGATCAAAATTTATGGGCACCGGAATGACGGAGACTTGGTCATAGGCCCGACGTCCTCGGCTTGCGGTCCCAGCCTCTACGCAAAGCGAAGTTGTCTTGCCCAAGACGCCGTGGGACTCGAGAATATAAATTTGATGGATAAATCATCTTGTCAAGTCTAAACAGGAAAAAAAAAGGAAAAGGGGTAGCAACAAGAGGACTTCCAGGGTGGTCACCCATCCTAGTGCTACTCTCGCCCAAGCATACTTAACTTCGGAGTTGTGAGACCCCATATTTTATTTTATGTTGATTTGCGTGCTTTACCTCTTTTTGCGTGAATTGACCTGTTTATGTGCTATATGAATTAGAATGTGCCAAATAAGTGATTAATACTCCTAATAGATGCTACGTATGCATTCATAAAATTTTCATAAAAAACGGAATCAAAAATTTTATCGTCGATTTTGATGAATAGTATTTTTGAACACCTATCCGTTAAATTTTTTATAGGGGTGTTTTAAATGTTTTAAAAACTAGTCCTCGGGTATCAATAGACCTGTGTTTGATTAAAATGGATTTGGAATTGGTTTTGGAATTTTAAAGATTTTTACACTTTATTTTACAAGAAATCGAGTTTTAAGCCGACTCGGGTGAAACTATTTTAATGTAAAACTCATTGTCACCTAAAATATATTGTCTAGAATTAATTTAGGTGTTAATTCAATAGTTGAGCAAGAAATAGTCAATAAAATGAATTAAAAGACTAAGAAATGAATTAAAAGACTAAAAATTAACTTTGACTCTTTTTAATTGTTGACCATTTCATGATATATCATCAACACATACTTGCAAAGCACAAACACACCCTAAAAAACACACACATAGCTGAGAGCTTCAAGGGAGAAAAGAGAAAGGAATTTCAAAGGTTTTCAAAGCAAATTTTCATAGAAAAAGCTAGTTTTTGTTTGTAGTTTTTCGTGCCAAGTTGGATTTTGCTTGTTGGGCACGCATTGCACTCATATCTAGGCTTATTTCGCATTAAAGGTGAGAGAAAAATTCTAGATCTCAAAAGTCATTTTTTATGTTTTTGCTTATAATTGTATTTTGAACCGTTAGAATGTTAATTTGAAGTAATATTATTGCGCAGTGCATGCTAGGGATCATTTATGTGTATTACTACGAGATTTGAACCGTTTTAGAGAAATTATTTATTTTCGGGTATTAAAAGTTGATTAACTAGCTATTTGATGAATATCTTGAGTTGTTGTGGTTAGAATCGATTGCTGTCGATTTCTAAAAGTTTGTTAATTACGTGGTAGCGTCGTTATAATGCCGAATTTTCAATTGCGATGTTTGTGTGAAAATCCAAAAATTTCAGCGTAGGTGTCTTGAGGTTTTAGGGTTGTTGGGCTTGATTTTGATGTGTCTTGGTTGGTTTCCAAGAGGGCTAATGTAGTTGATTGAATGGGTGAGTGTTAGAAATTGATTTGGAGTTGTTTGGATTAGTAGAATGTAAGATATGATTATTTGAAGTTTAGGTTGTCTTTCTTTAAATTGTTGAATTGAGACTTTAGTTGATTGGGTGGTGTTTGAGCGATTGAATTGTGAGTTGTAAATGGTTAGACTAGGGTTAGATTACGTGTTTAATGCATGTTAAGTTGGATGGCCTATTTTGTCATCTAACTTAGTTGTTTGTTGTTTAAATGATTACTTGATGTTATATTGATGATAATTGATGATTATTGACGATTATTGATTGATGATTGATGATTGATGAACCGGGAGCTAGGCAATTTTTCTAGATTGTCCTCCTGTGAATGATTGTTTATTATTATTGTTGAGTCTTGGTATGTGTGTGCCACCTCTTGGACAGCATCGAGCTGTCAGGTTGATAATGGCATGACTACCAAAGACTACCTCCAGCTCGCATGACGGAGGTGTCATGGAGGGCGAGGCTAGTGAGGTACCTCGGGTTCGTGAGTAATGGGAGTTACAAGAAGAATGGTTGAGATCGTGATGGCGTTTGGAGCTACACCAACTAGAGTATCTTTTATTGATTGGTCATTATAGTTATGTGTTTATATTGTTATTGATGTTATTGCGTGTTTACTACTCAAATGATCATTTCCAAGGAGTATAGTAAATACTGTTAGAGATTTATCGGATCCTCACTGAGCTTGTTTTATATAAGCTCACTCTCTATTATTGCATGCATACAGGTGTTATTGAGCAAGATTATGGGTGCGTGCCTCAAGAAGCTGAGAATGTGCCATATATGGATGAGTCCTATGTGCTAGAGTCTTGTCCTTGATGTTAGAGATGTTGTATACCTTATAGTCTTGTATATTATTCTAGTTGTCTTTTATTTACTTCATAGCTTATGATGTACAAGTTGTAGTAAAGATAATGAACTAATTGTTACTAACTTAGTAGTCTCTCTTTTGATTATGATCGGGTTGCTAAGTTAGATTATAATCTATTTTGAAATGTATGTTCAGTTAATGTATTATGTTGGAATGGAGGCATATAACTATGATTGGATTGTTGAAGAATGATTAGTGTATAATATGGGTATGTTGTATGATGTTAATTTTAATTGAGGTGTTGATTGTTGAATGATTTGTGGAGTCTGGTTGTATGTATCATGAATGGGTTGGTTTAGAGCCCTGGGGTCCTAATTACTGTCATTATACTACCGAAATTCCGTTGCGTCCTGACTGATCGTAGGTAGGGTCGAGTTGGGGCGTGACATGAGTTCTTATGGGATCCGGTGCATTAGTGTTGGTATGATCGCACCCTTCATATTAATGGTCCAAAGTCCTTATGTGTTGATAGTTCACGGTCCTAGCCAAGAGAGACGAACCATTCAAAAGGCCGATTGGGCTTATCGACAACCCATTTGCTTCAACAACGCAGCATCATCGCAAAACGTGATATCGACGGGTTGTAAAGCCTTCCAATGTTCCGCTAGTTGGGTTCTCATCCTTTTCCTGGCTCATGACAAACACCACGGGCCTAAAAAATAGCGCAAAAAAGAAGAAAAGTAGCCCAAAACTGATGAAAAATGTTCAATTTTGGGCTCCGAAATTAGGTCCAGCCGAGCAGGTTTGATGCCTCCATCGTAGAGCTCCCAAAGAGCTTTCCAACGGTATGCTGTGCGCCGCATAACGCCTTACGGATCAAAAGTTATGGGCACTAGAGTGATGGAGACTTGGTCACAGGCCCTACGTCCTCGGCTTGCAGTCCCAGCCTCTATACCAAGCAAAGTTGTCTTGCCCAAGATGCCGTAGGACTCAAGAAGAAAAATGTGATAGATAAAGCATTTTGCCAAGGCTAAACGGGGAAAAAATAGGAAAAGGGGTAGCAACAAGAGGACTTCTAAGGGAGTTACTGTGATACCCCGAACCTGGCATATATTTAATAGCATTTAAAGTTCATTTAAATTGCATTTTATTGACCTTTCACCTTCTTTGACCAAACTAGTTGACTTTTCATCTACATTGACCAACTAGGACAAGGTTGGAATTTTTGAAATGTTTAATAAAAGGCAAACTTGTGATTAGAAATAAAAAATGCAATGTTAAGTTAGTCAAATTTTGGGTCAACTTTGAAAATAAATCTGAACCAATTGAGGAAGATTTAGGTAGCAAATTATATATGGTTGGAAAGCTCTATGAGTCTAGTTTCTGAGGCTTCAAACCGTTCGTGAATTGGAGTTTTCTAGAAGAAGTTATGGCCGTTTTCGTAAGGTCGCGCATAGCTGTTTTGGTTTAGCGGGTTGACCGAAGCTTTGACCATTTGTCATCTTTTATTTAAGTATGAAATACGAAACAAAAGAGCAAAATCAGGAAATAAAGAAGGCCATGGCTAAAACCATGGAGGAAAAAGAAAAAAAAAATATTTGAACTTCAAACTTCAATTTCTTCGCGAGAGCTTGTGCGGGGTGGTTTCCGTGGCATCCAGCGTGGTTTTCCTAGCGTCTAGGAGCGTCTAAGGTGAGGGTTTCATCGTTATTTGCGCATTTGAAAATGTTGAACATAAACTTTAATTTTTGTGGTTTAACCGTAGGTTGTTATTTTGTCTGTTTCATTGCTTAAAGAATGTTCTCTAGCAATTGTAGAACATGTATTTATAGATTTTTAACATTTTCTGCGGTTGAATATCAAATTTGAAATATAAATTGTGTAATAAATAGTAAATAGTGAATAGTAAACCCCCGTTTCGATGAAGTTGTGCTGTTATGCTTTCTGTTGATGTGAAAAGGTGCTAGGTATGCTAGAATGTCTAAATGCATGGTTTGTTTAGGTTGCGTAATGGAAAAAATGAGAAAAATGCCTTGGTGAAAGTCGGGGTCGTTTAGGTCGAGTTTAGCGTTTTCTCGTTTTGCGTGATGGCATTGTTTCAGGAGGCCATAGAAGCACTTTTGGTGCGATTATGGCATTGGTTGGGTGTTTGGTTAATATATTTGTAGTTCAAACGAGCAAAGGGAGAAATCGGGACTTTGCGTGAATTCTAGGGTAAAGTAGGGTTTTGGGGTCTTTAGACGTGCCTTATGGTGACCTAGGAGGATTGGTGAAGTTGGTTTCCAAAGCTCGTGGCTCGTTTGAAAGTAGTAGCGTTTGAAAGTTAGGGTCATTTTTTGGAATTTTGTGTGTTTTCATAGTTTATTGCCTATAGAATGCTTATAATGCCTATAGAATACTTGTTATTGCTTGATAATGTTAGTTGGTGTTGTTCTTGTTGCTTGTTTGATTGTAAATACTTGTTAATGCTTATTATGCTTGTTAGAGTTGATTATTGTTTGAAATGTTTAACAATTGTTGAATAATGCTTGATATCTCGGTTATCTCCTATATCTGTGTTGTTGTGCTATCGCTCGTTTATCGCCTTGTATCGAGTCTTGCATTGCATAGTGTCCAGCGCGTGAGTGATGGGCCTCTCTGGGTAGCCTCGGGTTGCCAGTGTTGGTTGCTCTAGCTCCGTGGCTATTCCCTTTTCTCGCTTGGGTTGCCTCCCAGGGAGATTTGGGTCGTAGAATTGATGGTTACTCCCGGGGTATTCCAAACTGGTGTTATAAGGTGGTTGCGCGCTTATTGTCATCATTGTCAACATCAAGCTCGAGATTGATGTATCGCTCGTGAAATGGTATATTGCTCGTAAGAGTGAACCATAGCCTTCAGAGTGTGGTATAGCTTTGAATGGTTGTGTTAATGCTTTCTTGAATGTTTAATATATTGTCGTTTGTATTGAATGCTTTCTTATTGATTTTATTGCTTAGCTGTGTCTATTTGCATTGCACGACTTTCTTTCTCTCCAACTCGATATCTGTCTCGCCCTCACTGAATATACTTGTTGTGTATACTCACTCCTCACCACCACATTTCAGGAAATGTCATGTTAGCTGGAAAGTTCGTGATTTCGTGAAAGTTCATGCCTGAAGAGTTGTCTTGCATGCCTATGTGGCTTGAGTGTCAAAGTTGTAAAGATATATGCTTTCATATGTTGTATGTATTTATTGTTAAAAGAAATGTAATCTAAATTAGCTAAATAGTTGAGGTAAATTGATAAGTTAGTTATGTAATCAGTTAGCATAGCTTAACTTCAATGCATGTTTGTAATGTCCCAAGGAAAAGAATTAGAATGGCATGATAGTTTATTTTATGCAGTAGCTTAGTATGGTTTAATTGTCTAGTTTGAATGTACTTGTCAAAAATGAAAAGAGATAGGTTAGCTTTTAAATTGGAAATGTATGTATACTTGCTGAGTTTAATTGTTGAGAACCGAGGCTCGGATGGCCTTGAGGTAGTTTGTATGGTTGGACACGGTGTTGGTCCACTTATATGCTGTCGCAGGTTTTACATTTCGCCTAGAAACAGGGGAGACTCCGTCCGTTTTCCCTGAAAATTATGCCGGGGTTTGGTTTGGGTTGTGATTAGATCGATTGATAGAACCTCCGGTCTCGAGAGGGATCGGGGTGTTACATTAACCCATCCTAGTACTACTCTCGTCCAAGCACGCTTAACTTTGGAGTTCTTATGGGATCTGGTGCATTAGTGTTGGTATGATCGCACCCTTCATATTGATGGTGCAAAGTCCTTATGTGTTGACGGTTCACAGTCCCAGCGAAGAGAGACGAACCATTCAAAAGGCTCATTAGACTTATCGGCAGCCCATATGCTTCAACAACGCACCATCACCGCAAGACGTGATATCGATGCATTGTGGAGCCCTCCAATGTTCTGCGAGTTGGGTTCTCATCCTTTTCGCGGCTCACGAAGAACGACACGGACCTAAAAAATAGCGCAAAAAGTTAAAAAGTGGCCCGAAACTGATCAAAATGTTTGATTTTATGCACCAAAAATAGGCGCAAACGAGAAGGCTCGCTACCCCCATAGTAAAACTCCCAAAGAGCTTTTCAACGGTATGCTTTGCGCCACATAACTTCTTACAGATCAAAAGTTATGGGCACTAGAGTAACAGAGACCTGGTCACAGGCCCCACGTCCTCGGAAAGCGGGCCCAGTTTTTATGCGAAGCGAAGTTGTCTTGTCCAAGATGCCGTAGGACTCGGGAATATAAATGTGATGGATAAACATCTTGGCAAGGCTAAACGGCACAAAAAAAAGGAAAAGTGGGGTTCAAAACGAAGACTTCCCAGGGGGTCACCCATCCTAGTACTACTCTCACCCAAGCACGCTTAACTTCGGAGTTCTGATGGGATCCGAAGAATTAGTGCTGGTATGATCACACCCGTCATGTTGATGGTGCAAAGTCCTTATGTGTTGACAGTTCACAGTCCCAACCAAAAGAGACGAACCATTCAAAAGGCCATTGGGCTTATCGACAACCAATCTGCTTCAACAACGCAGCATCACCGTAGGACATGATATTGACGCATTGTAGAGCCCTCCAATGTTTTGCGAGTTGGGTTTTCGTCCTTTTCGTGGCTCACGACGAACGACGCGAGCCTAAAAAATAGCTCAAAAAGAAGAAAAGTAGCCCATAACTTATGAAAACGTTCAATTTTGTTCACCGAAACCAGGCGCAGCTGAGCAGGCTTGGTACCCCCGTCGTAGAGCTCCCAAAGAGCTTTCCAACAGTATGTTGTGTGCCTATAAATCCTTATAGATCAAAAGTTATGGGCACCGGAGTGACAAAGACTGGGTCACAGGCCCCACGTCCTCGACTTGCGGGCCCAGCCTCTACGCGAAGCGAAGTTGTCTTGCCCAAGATGTCGTGGGACTCAAGAATATAAATGTGATGGATAAAGTATCTTGGCAAGGCTTAATGGGGCCAAAAAAAAAAGTAAAGGCATAGCAACACGAGGACTTCCAAGGGGGTCACCCATCCTAGTACTACTCTCGCCCAAGCACGCTTAACTTCAGAGTTTTGATGGGATCCGGTGCATTAGTACTGATATGATATCACCTGTCATGTTGAAGGTGCAAAGCCCTTATGTGTTGACGGTTCATAGTCCCAGCCAAGAGAGACGAACCATTGAAAAGGCCCATTGGGCTTATCGACAACCCATGTGCTTCAACAACGCAACATCGCCGCCAGACGTGATATCGACGCTTTGTAAAGCCCTCCAATGTTCTGTAAGTTGGGTTCTCATCCTTTTCGCTGCTCACGATGAACGACACGGGCCTAAAAAATAGTGCAAAAACTAAGAAAAGTGGCTTAAAACTAATAAAAATGTTCGATTTTGTTCACTGAAAATAGACGCAGCCGAGCAAGCTTGCGGCACCTGTCGTAGAGCTCCCAGAGAGCTTTCCAGCGATATGCTATGCTCGGCATAACTCCTTACGGATCAAAAGTTATGGGCATCAAAATGATGAAGACTTGGTCATAAGCCCCTCGTCCTAGGTTTGCGGTCCCAGCCTCTACACTAAGCGACGTTGCCTTGCCCAAGATGTTGTGGGACTCAAGAATATAAATGTGATGGATAAAGCATCTTGGCAAGGCTAAACGGGGCAAAAAAAAAAAGATAATGGGGGTGCAACATGAGGACCTCCCAGGGGGTTACCCATCCTAGTACTACTCTCGCCTAACCACGCTTAACTTTGGACTTCTGATGGGATCCGGTGCATTAGTGCTGGTATGATCACACCCGTCAAGTTGATAGTGCAAAGCCCTTATATGTTGACAGTTCACAGTGCTAGCCAAGAGAGACGAACCAGTCAAAAGGCCTATTGGGCTTATCAGCAGCCCATCTGCTTCTACAACACAGCATCACTGCAAGACGTTATATCCACGCATTGTAGAGCCCTCCAATTTTTCGCGAGTTGGGTTCTTGTCCTTTTCGCGGCTCACGACGAACGACACGGGCTTAAAAAACAACGCAAAAACAATAAAAGTGTCCCGAAATTGATAAAAATGTTCAATTTTGTTCACCAAAAATAGGTGCAGCCGAGCAAACTTGTTGCCCCCATCGTAGAGCTCCCAGAGAGCTTTCCAATGGTATGTTATGCTCCGCATAACGCCTTACGGATAAAAAGTTATGGGCATCAGAGTGACAAGACCTGGTCACAGGCCCCACGTCCTTGGTTTACGGGCCAGCCTCTACGGGAAGCGATGTTGTCTTGTCCAAGATGCCGTAGGACTCGAGAATGTAAATGTGATGGATAAAGCATCTTGGCAAGGCTAAACGGGGCAAAAAAATGAAAAGTGGGGTGCAACACGAAGACTTCCCAAGGGGTCACCAATCCTAGTACTATTCTCGCCCAAGCACGCTTAACTTTGGAGTTCTAATTGGATCCGGTGCATTAGTACTGGTATGATCGTACCTGTCAAGTAGATGGTGCAAAGCCCTTTTGTGTTGATGGTTCACAGTCCCAACCAAGAAAGACGAACCATTCAAAAGGCCCATTGGGTTTATCGAAAGCCCATCTGCATCAACAACGCAACATCACTACAAGACATGATATCGACAAGTTGTAGAGCCCTCCAATGTTTCGAGCGTTGGGTTCTCTCCTTTTCGCGGCTAACTACGAACGACACAGGCTTAAAAAATAGCGTAAAAAAAAAGTGGCCCAAAACTGATGAAAATGTTTGATTTTGGACAATGAAAACATGTGCAGCCGAGTGAGGTTGTTGCCCAGGTTGTAGAGCACCCGGAGAGCATTCCAATGGTATGCTGTGCGTGGCATAACTCCTTACAAATCAAAAGTTATGGGCACTAGAGTGACGGAGACCTAGTCACAGGCCCTACTTCCTCGGTTTGCGGGGCCAGCCTTTATGCGAAGCGAAATTTTTTTGCCCAAGATGTCGTGGGACTTGAGAATATAAATGTGATGGATAAAGCATCTTAGCACGACTAAACGGGGCAAAAAAAAGGAAAAAGTGGTGTGCAATACGAGGAGTTCCTAGGGGGCCACCTATCCTAGTACTATTCTCGCCCAAACACGCTTAACTTCGGACTTCTGATGGGATCCGGTGCATTAGTTTTGGTATGATCGTACCCGTCATATTGATGGTGCAAATCCCTTATGTGTTGACGGTTCACAGTCCCAGCCAAGAGAGACGGACCTTTCAAAAGGCGCATTGGGCTTATCGACAGCCATCTGCTTCAACAATGCAACATCAATGCAAGACGTGATATCGATGCATTGTAGAGCCCTTCAATGTTCCGCGAGTTTGGTTCTCTCCTTTTTGTGGCTCACGATGAATGACATGGGCTTAAAAAATAAAGGAAAAAGAATAAAAGTGGCCCGAAACTGATGAAAATGTTCAATTTTGGGCAACGAAAAATAGCACAGCCGAGCAGACTTGCTACCCAAGTCGTAGAGCTCCCGGAGTACTTTCTAACGTTAGGCTGTGTGTTGCATAACTCCTTACGGATCAAAAGGTATGGGTAACGGAGGGACGGAGACCTGGTCGAATGCCCCACGCCCACGGTTTGCGGGCCCAGCCTCTACGTGAAGCGAAGGTGTCTTGCCCAAGATGTCGTGGGACTCGAGAATATAAATGTGAAGGATAAAGCATTTTGGCAAGGCTAAAAGGGCCAAAAAAAAAAGAAAATGGGGGTGCTACACGAGGACTTCCCACGGGGTCACCCATCCTAGTACTACTCTCGCTGAAGCATGCTTAACTTCGGAATTCTGATGGGATCCGGTACATTAGAGCTGGTATGATTGCACACGTCATGTTGATGGTGCAAAGCCCTCCTGTGTTGACGGTTCATAGTCCCAGCCAAGAGAGACGGTTCACATTCAAAAGGCCCATTGGGCTTATTGACAGCGTATCTATTTTAACAATACAGCATCACTGCAAGACGTGATATCGACGTATTGTAGAGCCCTCCAATGTTCCGCGAGTTGGGTTCTATCCTTTTTTAGGCTCACGGCAAACGACACGGGCCTAAAAATCTGCGTCAAAAGAAGAAAAGTTGCCCGAAATTGATGAAAACATTCAAGTTTGGGCAACTAAAATAGGTAGAGTCAAGCAGGCTTGCTGCCCTGTCGTAGAGCTCCCAAAGAGCTTTCCAACGGTATGATGTGCGCTGTATAACTCTTTACAGATCAAAAGTTATGGGCACCGGAGTGATGAAGACCTGGTCACAGGCCCCACGTCCACAGTTTGCGGGCCCAACCTCTACGCGAAGAGAAGTTGTCTTGCCTAAGATGTCGTGGGACTCGAGAATGTAAATGTGATGAATAAAGCATCTTGGCAAGGCTAAACGGGGCAAAAAAAAGGAAAAATGGGGTGCAACGTGTGGACCTCCCAGAGGGTCACCCATCCTAGTACTACTCTCGCCCAAGCACCCTTAACTTCGTAGTTCTGATGGGATCCAGTGCATTAGTACTAGTATGATCACACTTGTCATATTGATGGTGCAATGCCCTTATGTGTTGATGGTTCATAATCCTAGCCAAGAGAGACGAACCATTCAATAGGCCCATTGGGCTTATCGACAACGCATCTGCTTCAATAACGCAGCATCACCGCAAGACGTGATGTCGACGCATTGTAGAGCACTCCAATGTTCCCCGAGTTAGGTTCTCATCCTTTTCGCGGCTCACGGCGAAAGACACAGGCCTAAAAAATAGCGCAAAAAGAAGAAAAGTGGCATGAAACTGATAAAAATGTTCGATTTTGGGATCCAAAATTAGGCACAGCCGAGCAGGCTTGCTGCCCCATCTTAGAGCTCCCATTGAGCTTTCCAACGTTATGTTGTGCGCTGCATAACTCCTTACGGATCAAAAGTTATGGGCACCGAAGTGATAGAGACCTAGGGGGAGCCCAGTCTCTACGCGAAGCGAAGTTATGTTGCCCAAGATGCCGTGGGACTCGATAATAGAAATATGACGGATAAAGCATCTTGGCAAGCCTGAACGGCACAAAAAAACATAACAAAAAAGAGGGTGTAACACGAGGACTTCCTAGGGGGTCACCCGTCCTAGTATTACTCTCGCCCAAGCATGCTTAATTTCAGAGTTCTAATAGGATCTGGGGCATTAGATATGGTATGATCACACCCATCATTTTGAGGGTGCAAATCCCTTATGTGTTGACGGTTCATAGTCCTAGCCAAGAAAGTCAAACCATTCGAAATGCCCGTTGGGCTTATCGACAGCCTATCTGCTTCAACAATGCAGCATCACCGCAAGACGTGATATCGCCGCATTGTAGAGCCCTCCAATGTTCCGCGCTTTGGGTTCTCTCCTTTTCGATGCTCACGACGAACGACAGAGGCCTAAAAAACCGCGCAAACATAAGAAAAGTGGTCCAAAATTGATGGAAATGTTCAATTTTGGGCAATGAAAACAAGCGCAGTAGAGCAAGGTTGTTGCCCCCATCGTAGAGCTCCCGGAGAGCTTTCTAACGGTATGTTGTGCGCTGCATAAGTCCTTACGGATAAAAAGTTATGGGCTCCGGAGTGACGGAGACCTGGTCACAGGCCCCACGTGTCATGCCCCAACCCGATCGAATGAGGCTAGACTAGGGTATGACCTAATTCATTTATACTATTTCACAGTCTTAGCCTTTTGTTATGATTTAATGCTTAACGTTGGCCTAGAACTCCAAAAGATTTTTCGAAAAACCAGCAGCATAACGGCTATATTTAGGACCTTTTAGTTTGACCTAATTTCTAAACGCCTTAAAACTTCTAATCATTGTTTCGATTCCAACTAAGATCCCTATTGTATCATCAACCGATATGCCTATTGATCTAACTCGAAAGTCTCATTTGATTAACAAGCCTAAAAAGATATCTACGATCCGTTTATTTGTCAATTCCTTTACGCGAGTACCTGTTATCCTTTAGCCTATGAATAAGTACCTGGGCAAGATTAGATAGATTCATTTATTTGATACTTCACCTAATGTTTCAGTTGCCTACAATAGTTACTAAATCAAAACAGTTATAGCAAAATGACCAATTAGAGTGTTCGTCTAGTTATAATCAGTACAAGTCAAAATTAGATCCAAATTACAATGGGGTCATTCACATCAACGAAATAAGCAATCTTCAAAGCAAACACAACGTTCACAGAAAAACCACTGACAAGCCAGGCACATAAAGCACGTAATCACTCCAAGAAATCATCAACATGCACATTCTCCTCGGGTACCTGCTCCAAATCTTCTTCACATGTGATGATAAAAGAGGGTGAGTCCTTATGAACTCTGTTAGGGGGAACAAGAGATAACGTTTTAAAACTATTTTCCGGTTAATCTTATGAAAAATCCTTTTGAAAACATATCATATGAAATAAGTAAGTTAATAACATAATATAAATATAAATGAACACATTTACCTATCTTTCTTCCTCGAGGTCCTCTAGGAACCAAGGGATAATACTTAAACACATAATAAAAGGATACGGTGAGCTTTTGCTCTTAAGATCAATCGGTGAGCATTTGCTCTCAAGATCATTTTCGATAACAATTGTTGCGGCCGACTTCAATCATCCACTTTTCACTCCAAATGGGTGTTCTCCGGATGTACGCCAAATCCTACGACCCAACTCTCCGAGGAAGTCTAGCCACCAAGCGAGAGAAGGAATTGGACCATGGTAGTCACGCCAATACACCGGTAAGCCCAATGCCGCCCGGAGTGACGCGAACGCTACCATGCCAGAATGAAAGGTTGTAACCTTGTATGCATTGCACATTTATGCCATTTAACATTTCACATTAGGAGGTCAAAAAAGTAAGTTGCCTCCAAGCAAGTTTATGATCACATTTTGACATATTGGCATATAAGGCATTGTAAGAACATATAATCATTTCATATATCCATTTGAAAGCAATTAAACTTTCACGGGCAGCCAAGTAATCAAGTTGAAATAAGCCATTGAATATCTTTTAACAATTCACATTAGGAGGTCAACAAAGTAGGTTGCCTCCGGATACACGTATGATCACATATCGACAAGTCAACATACGAGGTATGCTTTGACATGTAAATTCACTTTGTAAAACACTTAGAAGTATATAAAAATTTAACGGGCAGCCATGTCACACCTATAAAACAAGTCATATAACTTATTTTGGGTTCACATATTAAGTGTTAAGATCATACAAGCATGCTATGACACTTACACAAGACCAGGTGCAAAAATAGTTCACTTATCAACACGCAATCATCAAGTATCATACTTAGAGCTATAAAGGTAATTCCGGGCAGCCTTTTAACAATCCTCAACATCAATTATAAGTCACACAAGAGTAGTTCATGACTTGGGAGTCTATGTGGCCATTAGGGTTTGCAATCGACATGCTCGGGTGTTGGTTTAACTTGCTAAGGACCACAAGAACCACTTAAACCATTTCAAGCATACTTAGAAATTATTGGACAGCCTACTAACCATTCAATTGAACATTTTTAACCATAGGATCATCACTTAGCAAGTATTCGTAAGCAATAGGGCCTCAATTTCGTGCTACACATTCAATTAAGCAACAATTCGCCATGTAATTAAATCCAAGCCATGCATCAATCAATTAAGCATCCTCAACCAACCAAAACAGTCCACACAACTTCTAATTGCCACAATTCCAAGCATTCAATACCACAAGTAAAGTTACAACATTATTCAAAGCATATTACCAAGCCAAAAACCTTACTGCAATGGTCTGTTTTTCCTCATTCATTTAGACAAGTAAATAACCTCAAAATTCAGTGAACCAAACGTCAAATTGAAGCTCAATGAGTTCTTTAAATCTAGGAATAAACCTCACTGCATTTGGAGTTCGGACTTAGGAGTTATGACCAAAACCGTGTGACTACAAAAAACTGTCCAGATTCATACGCATCTCGATATTTGCCATTTTTTAGGCCTTTAAACTCAAAATTAGCCTTAGCCTATTTCTTCAAAATATGTTCCAAACTGAAAAATACAGTTATCTACCAAATTTCATGCATTTTTGACATCGTTTACTAGGCCAAAACTATTTCATTCTACAAAGTCAGAAAGCTGCCAGAAACCTACTTCACATTTCCAAGTTTTCCAGATTTAGACACATTACGATATTTGACCATTTTGGAAGTCTTAGCGTCAAAATTGGCCTTGGACTATTTCTGCAAAATATGTTCATAACTGACAAATATAGTGACCTACAATTTGCACGCATTTTTATCAACTTTTACTAGGCCAAAAACACTTCACTCTACAAGGTCAGTAATCTGCCAGAAAA
This sequence comes from Ehretia macrophylla, assembly GCA_037974665.1. Taxonomy (NCBI): domain Eukaryota; kingdom Viridiplantae; phylum Streptophyta; class Magnoliopsida; order Boraginales; family Ehretiaceae; genus Ehretia; species Ehretia macrophylla. The sequence continues at coordinate 37,709,413 of CM075777.1, read as the reverse complement.
AAATGAGGTTGTATATTTCAAAGTTTCTAGCTATTCTCAAGCCATGCATGAGTAGATAGGCTCATATAAACACACATACAAGAACTACAAAGATAAATACAGTCATATGAGAGCATGCATATGAGTTTTGAAACCATTTAAAAGAGTTTTACCCTCACCTTAGCAACTTGATGGATGAAAATGCAAGGATGCTCTTGAAAACGCTCAAAAGGTCCTCTTTCCTTGCTTTGGCCAAGTGGTGGCTGGTTTTTCCTTAAATCCTATCTTAGTTAGGTTGCGTAGGAGGTGTGCATGTGTATGAAACCAAAAGACAAGGAAGAAAACCATAAAAACTTACCTATGGCCGAAAATGAGAGTTTTTTTAGCTTTGTGAGAGATTCTTGCTATGTTGCTTGCTATGGCCAAGCTTGGAGTGGTCTTGAGAGTCCTTGAGAGCTTGTTAGTAGTCTTGGGAGATCAAAGGGCAGCCATGGTCGAAAATGGAGAGAGAATAGGAGAGTTTGAGAGGAAAGAGAGAGTTTGATGAGTTGTTTGTGTGTGTGTCAACCTTGGGCTTGCAAAATCTGAAATTTCTTGTCATCTTTTGCATTTTTGAATTGTGAGGAGCATGGGCATTGAGTGGGCCAAGAAAGGGAATTTGGGGTAGGGTGTATGGGATTATTTTTATGCTTTGTGTTTTATGTGTGTCATAGAATGTTTTTATGTCTTGTAAGAGTTTAAATTATAATTGGATGTAAGAGAATGTTGGGTTGTTTGTCTTCTAGTGGGTTGAATTAGGATTAAAATATAGTATTAATAGTTATTAGGTTTTGAAGAAAAATTTGATTAGGTATATTATATTGGGGATGGTTTGGGTGATGATAAGATTTTGTCTTGTAGTGAATTAGAATTAGAATTAAAATAATATTAGTGGAATGTTTAGGAATAGTTTAATGTTATTTTATAGTTAGCAGAGTTTGCATGATTTGAATTAGGGAATTTAATATTGGTTAGTGGATTGTGTAGGATTATTTTATTATCTAGTGCTTTATGCAGGAATCTTTATTGATTGGCGTGCAGGCACGCATTCCTAGGTCTAGGGCACACACTTTTAGGTAAATGCATAGATTGCTATGTAAAGGTACGTAAACCAATGCAAGGCACATAATTCAATGCAATGCACGTAATTTAAGGTACAACTCTTAAACTTAGGTTAAAGCACACAGTTCAAAGTTAGGGCACACGAATTGAGGTAATGCACGCAAATCAAGGTCAGGGCACGTATATCTAGGTATCACACGTAAGTTGAGGATTAGGGCACACAATTCTAGGTCAAGGCACGTATGACGAGGCGTGCCCGAAAACCAGGACAAGGCACATAATCCAAGGTCGATCATATAATTCTGGGTCTAAGGCACGCAAATCGAGGTTTGATATGTTATTCGGGGTCGGGCCTCACATCCTTCCCTCCTTAAAAGAATTTTATCCCGAAGTTCATTCTTACCTGTTGAGGTCATTTAGGTGGATTCTGACCATTGTTATTTTTCCCCACTCAGGTTCGTCTTGTGTTCTGTGATCTCTTTTACCATAATCAATTCACTTCCTACTTTTTTTTCCAATCATTTAATTCGGTGTGACCCCTACATTTACAGTTCGTTCCTTCGAACGACTCTATTTTCTCCAATTAATCCTTAAGGTCGAGTTCATTAACTAAGGTTAGAACCTCCAAGCATAGTAGTCAAAGCTGCATCGGTATTCTAACAATATATTTATAACTCCAAAATCATGACTTATGTCGTGTCAATCTTGTATTCATACCTCAAAAGAAATATTTCAATAATACCACGATCCTATGGTGACATACACTAATTTCAAGATGATAGGTGTGGCACCCCGATCCCTCTCGAGACCGGGAGTTCTATCGATCAATCTAATCACAACCCAAATCCAAACCCGGGCATAAATTTTAGGGAAAACGGACGGAGTCTCCCTTGTTTCTAGGCGAAATATAAAACCTGCGACAGTATATAAGGGGACCAATACCATGTCCAAACATTCAACCACCTCAAGGCCATCCGAGCCTCGGTTCTCAGCAATTAAACTCAGCAACTATACATACATTTTCAATTCAAAAGCTAGCCTATCTCTTTTCATTTTTGGAAAGTACATTCGAACTTGACAATTAAACCATACTAAACTACTACATAAAATAAACTATCATGCCATTCTAAATCTTTTCCTTTGGACATTACAAACATGCATTTGAAGTTAAGTTATAATAACTAGATACATAATCTAACTTATCAAACTACTTCAACAATCTAATGAAACTTAAATTACATACTTTTTGACATTAAATACATACAACATATGAAAGCATATATCTTTACAACTTCGACACTCAAGCCGCATAGGCACGCAAGACAACTCTTCAGGCACGAACTTTCACGAACTTTCTAGCTAACATGACATTTCCTGAAATGTGGTGGTGAGGAGTGAGTATACACAACACGTATACTCAGTGAGGGCGAGACAGATATCGAATTGGAGAGAAAGAAAGTCGTGCAATGCAAATAAAAAAGTTAAGCAATATAACTGATAAGTAAGCAATCAAGACAAACAAACAATACAAAAAGCAAGTACTGAAAGCATTAACACAACCATTCAAAGCTATACCGCACTCTGAAGGCTATGGTTCACTCTTACGAGCAATATACCATTTCACAAGCAATACATCAATCTCGAGCTTGATGTTGACAACGATGACAATAAGTGCGCATCCACCTTATAACACCAGTTTAGAATACCCCGGAAGTATCCATAAATTCTACGACCCAAATCTCCCTAGGAGGCTGTGACGCCCGATATTTAGCCATGCATTCAATTACTGTTGCATCCCTTGTTTGCGCATTTACTTCTGTACTTTACTAACTGACTTCTTTAGCTACTATTCACTCCGTTTTCAAACTACATTCTATTAGTGAATTAACATTTTTATTAAATCACATTAATTGTTAAAGGAGTGGGAAAATTGTGCAATTGAACTAGAAGCGATAGGAGTGCTCGTTTAGAAAATAATTTTCGTAGTTCAATGAATAGTGTTACGTAACATAACATAGAGATTTAATTAGCTAGCCTATGTTTCACACCTTAGGCTCGTTTTAAAGTTAACAACGCTCATTTTAGTAACCCATTTAATCACCCAACTTAGCCATTTTGTATATCTACTCAACACATGACCATTTAGCTCATAAAAACAAAACAAAAAAAAAGAGAGCAAATGCTGAAAAATCACTGTAGCAAATCCGAGAATAGTATAAGAGGAGAATGAGATGATTTTGCTCATCAAATCTTCAAGCCAAGACAAGCCAAGCCAAGCTAGGAGCAAGTAGTTTAGGGTGTTTGCTAGCCTCCTGAGAGTTCCTACGCGCAATTGGTGAGGGTTTTCATGACTTTTTATGCATATCTAAAATGTTACATTTTTCTTGATTTGTTGAAAATGTTATCAAATGCTATTGCAAAGCTTATCTATGCTATTATACCTTGTATATAAGTGCTAGAGAACACATTTGAGCTATTAGTTCGCATTTTAAACGGTTGGAATCGTCATTTGAATTTATGAGGTGAATAGTGACGTTTTTCTAGGGTTTTGTGTAATTGCACGTATTAGCTTGATTCAACACTCCTAATAGATGCCTTAGGTGCTAATGAAGGTAGTCTAATAGCCCCGTGCACTTGAATTGCTCTAGAATCGCATAAAACGTGAAATAGCCGACTTTAACAAAGGGGTTTCGGGGTTCATGCGAATCCGGGTGGATTCGGGCTTCACTTCTAGTATTCTTAGGCTACCTAGGTGCTATAGAAGCTTTGATAACCCTTGTTTGAAGCCCGGATAAGGTATGTGTAGTTTAAAGCCATAAGAGGGAATTTGGGGCTTTCGGGGTAATCGCGGGCGTTTGAATGAGTTAGAGGGTTGAGAGGGTACCTTGAGGGTTAGTTAGAAGGTTGGGAGAGTTTCCCTTGAAAATGGAATCATTAACCTTGGTTTGGAAGAGAAATAGTTTGAAAAATAAAGGGGTTTAGGTGCAATTTCGGTTGACTCACACTTCTAAACCCATGGCATGACTTCTTGAGTGTTTATATGTGGTTTCAAGTTGATTTGGAGCTTTTGGTATGATTCTATGCTTATTTTGTAAATGTCCCTTTGTAAAACTACTTATTAACTTATATAATTGCTTCTATTCTAACTGCCTCGAGGTCAACCTACTTTGTTGATCCTCCTATGTATTAATTCTTATATTATTGCTATTAACTTGCCATTGTTAAGTGAATTGCATAGTGGTTGTGCAACCATAGTGTTAGGGGCGGATGTGTTGAATATCGGCTGGGCAGCAGAGGGCTTGCTGGTGGATATTCAAACTCCGTGCCCTAGTCCCTCATTCGCCTGGTCCGGAGATTTCCAGGGAATGTTAGGTCGTAGGATTATCGGGGTACATCCGGAGTACACCCACTGGAGTGTTTGGGGTTATGCCGGCTTATCGTGATCGTGATCGTGGTTCATGGATCGTGAATGAAGACCAGTGAAGATTGGTGTATAGGGGTTATGAGAAATGTATCCTTTCAAATATGTGGTTATTTAAGCTATCATTGTTTCTTGATTTGCTCAATTGTTATTGTTGTTAACTGTATTACTTGTCGCATTGCACACCCCGGGACCTTATCCCTCACTGGGCAACAGTGGTTGCTCATACCTCGCTAACATGTTTCAGGTGGCGCAGTTGGAGGAGTTGCATTAGTTGCTGTGTCTAGTTGCTTGAGGTGGACTATGTTCTTGTTGATGAGAGTAGGACTTGTTTTCTTTACTTTATGTTCTATTTTGTAACCTAAGTGATATGTGTATATTATATAGTTTGCAAATTGAGGGATAGATGTTGTAGTGGTAGATTTAGAACCATGGCATGTAATAACTTATATTTCTGCTATTAGCTGCTTCGCATGCTTGGGAGTGAATGACTGGTTGTTTTCAATTTCTAAGAATACTTAAAAGCTATCATGGAGTGGCATGATAAGCGGTTTTGTAAAGAAGTTAAGTTATGAATGCATGCTTGTCTGTATCTAAACTGTTTGTAAGTCTTAAGGCTCGGATGGCCTTAAAGCTAAGATCTTTAGTTATAAATGAATGTCTTGTTATGTTGTGGCTTTATTGAGTGTTTACAGGTTTACAGAATGCCCACGGTACAGGGGAGACTCTGTCCGTGTGTCGGGTCCGGACTTAACCATTAAGAAAAATTTTGTGACCGGGCTTGGTATTGGGTTGAAAATAGCATGGTTATTAGAGCCTCCGGTTTCGTGAGGGATCGGGGCGTTACAGAAGTGGTATCAGAGCTTAGTTAGCGCTAAGCCGGGACAGGGTCCTCAGCCTGTCGGGTAGTAACCCTTGCGTGTGTCTTGAAAGTGTATGCCTGCATGTGTGATTGTGTGTCTTGTATTGAATGTGTGCACCTATGTGATATAATTATGTGTTACGTGCTAAATGTGTAATAAGTGAAGTAAAGTGGCTAGTTATGCATCAAATTGACCTCATGAATTGTTAATTTCTTGAGCTGTTGCTTGTAATGTGTGTATTTGAATGTCTTAGATTGAGTTGTGTTATGATTGACTTGATTGTCGTGCTTGAATGACTTTAATGATTACACTGTTTCATAAACTTTTATATAAACATGTTTGCATAATAGTTTAAAACATATATGTGTAAATGTGATATCTTTCCATTCATACATGTTCCGTTGAAATGGTAAGAAAGACTTCTTCCTCCCCCTAAAGAGAAGTGATTAGCAACAGGCCCTCCAAGTTGTGTGGATTAGCGGGAATGAGAATGTTTGTAGGCGGAGCTCAGTTATTGGGATTTCTTCCAAGGCATTCTTCTCCGCTCAGCAGTCAAAAATGAATGGCTTCCTTTGGGATTTCTGTATGACTGTTCTCTCAGTTTTCTTATTGAGTATTCTTCTAGTATTTTCTTGCTGATATTGATCGGAAGACTTAGTTTGGGAATCTAATCAGCCTTATTATATGGAATTATCTTCGGTATTTGTACTCTAAATTCTTATTGGTATTTTCTCGCCGCTCTTAGTGGGGATTCTATTCTTCTATGGTATTCGTGCCAGCGGGATTCTTATTTGAATTTCGAAGTAGCATATCTATTGGAGCCTTTATTTGGCCTTATTACGTGAGGTTCGCAGGCAATACTACTGGGATATTTTAATGAGCTCCCACGAGAGTTCGTATATGGTATTCTTGCTTAGCAACTGATGACGAGTAATTGGAGTTGGTTTTCAGTTGTTGTGGAGTTCCCTTGTGAAGAAGAATTGTGTGGACGCAATTAGTTTAAGGGGGAGAGGATGTGACGCCCGAGATTTAGCCATGCATTCAATTACTGTTGCATCCCTTGCTTGCGCATCTACTTCTGTACTTTACTAACTGACTTCTGTAGCTACTATTCACTCTGTTTTCAAACTACATTCTATTAGTGAATTAACATTTTTATTAAATCATATTAATTGTTAAAGAAGTGGGAAAAATGTGCAATTGAACTAGAAGCGATAGGAGCGCTCGTTTAGAAAATGATTTTTGTAGTTCAATGAATAGTGTTACGTAACATAACTTAGAGATTTAATTAGCTAGCCTATGTTTCACACCTTAGGCTCGTTTTAAAGTTAACAACGCTCATTTTAGTAACCCATTTAATCACCCAACTTAGCCATTTAGTATATCTACTCAACACATGACCATTTAGCTCATAAAAAAAAAAAAAAGAGAGAGCAAATGCTGAAAAATCACTGTAGCAAATCCGAGAATAGTATAGGAGGAGAATGAGAGGATTTTGCTCATCAAATCTTCAAGCCAAGCCAAGCCAAGCTAGGAGCAAGTAGTTTAGGGTGTTTGCTAGCCTCCCGAGAGTTCCTATGCGCAATTGGTGAGGGTTTTCATGACTTTTTATGCATATCTAAAATGTTACATTTTTCTTGATTTGTTGAAAATGTTATCAAATGCTATTGCAAAGCTTATCTATGCTATTATACCTTGTATATAAGTGCTAGAGAACACATTTGAGCTATTAGTTCGCATTTTAAACGGTTGGAATCGTCATTTGAATTTATGAGGTGAATAGTGACATTTTTCTAGGGTTTTGTGTAATTGCACGTATTAGCTTGATTCAACACTCCTAATAGATGCCTTAGGTGCTAATGAAGGTAGTTTAATAGCCCCGTGCACTTGAATTGCTCTAGAATCGCATAAAACGTGAAATAGCCGACTTTAACAAAGGGGTTTCGGGGTTCATGCGAATCCGGGTGGATTCGGGCTTCACTTCTAGTATTCTTAGGCTACCTAGGTGCTATAGAAGCTTTGATAACCCTTGTTTGAAGCCCGGATAAGGTATGTGTAGTTTAAAGCCATAAGAGGGAATTTGGGGCTTTCGGGGTAATCGCGGGCGTTTGAATGAGTTAGAGGGTTGAGAGGGTACCTTGAGGGTTAGTTAGAAGGTTGGGAGAGTTTCCCTTGAAAATGGAATCATTAACCTTGGTTTGGAAGAGAAATAGTTTGAAAAATAAAGGGGTTTAGGTGCAATTTCGGTTGACTCACACTTCTAAACCCATGGCATGACTTCTTGAGTGTTTATATGTGGTTTCAAGTTGATTTGGAGCTTTTGGTATGATTCTATGCTTATTTTGTAAATGTCCCTTTGTAAAACTCCTTATTAGCTTATATAATTGCTTCTATTCTAACTGCCTCGAGGTCAACCTACTTTGTTGATCCTCCTATGTGTTAATGCTTATATTATTGCTATTAACTTGCCATTGTTAAGTGCATTGCATAGTGGTTGCGCAACCATAGTGTCAGGGGCGGATGTGTTGAATATCGGCTGGGCGGCAGAGGGCTTGCCAGTGGATATTCAAACTCCGTGCCCTAGTCCCTCATTCGCCTGGTCCGGAGATTGCCAGGGAATGTTGGGTCGTAGGATTATCGGGGTACATCCGGAGTACACCCACTGGAGTGTTTGGGGTTATGCCGGCTTATCGTGATCGTGATCGTGGTTCGTGGATCGTGAATGAAGACCAGTGAAGATTGGTGTATAGGGGTTATGAGAAATGTATCCTTTCAAATATGTGGTTATTTAAGCTATCATTGTTTCTTGATTTGCTCAATTGTTATTGTTGTTAACTGTATTACTTGTCGCATTGCACACCCCGGGACCTTATCCCTCACTGGGCAACAGTGGTTGCTCATACCTCGCTAACATGTTTCAGGTGGCACAGTTGGAGGAGTTGCATTAGTTGCTGTGTCTAGTTGCTTGAGGTGGACTATGTTCTTGTTGATGAGAGTAGGACTTGTTTTCTTTACTTTATGTTCTATTTTGTAACCTAAGTGATATGTGTATATTATATAGTTTGCAAATTGAGGGATAGATGTTGTAGTGGTAGATTTAGAACCATGGCATGTAATAACTTATATTTCTGCTATTAGCTGCTTCGCATGCTTGGGAGTGAATGACTGGTTGTTTTCAATTTCTAAGAATACTTAAAAGCTATCATGGAGTGGCATGATAAGCGGTTTTGTAAAGAAGTTAAGTTATGAATGCATGCTTGTCTGTATCTAAACTGTTTGTAAGTTTTAAGGCTCGGATGACCTTAGAGCTAAGATCTTTAGTTATAAATGAATGTCTTGTTATGTTGTGGCTTTATTGAGTGTTTACAGGTTTTCAGAATGCCCACGGTACAGGAGAGACTCTGTCCGTGTGTCGGGTCCGGACTTAACCATTAAGAAAAATTTTGTGACCGGGCTTGGTATTGGGTTGAAAATAGCATGGTTATTAGAGCATCCGGTCTCGGGAGGGATCAGGGCATTACAGAGGCAACCCAAGCGAGAAGAGGGAATAGCAGCGGAGCTAGAGCAACCAACACTGGCAACCCGCGGCTACCCAGAGAGGCCCATCACTCACGCGCAGACACTATGCAATGCAAGACTCAATACAAGGCAATAAACGAGCGATAGCACAACAATACAAACTAGTGACAACAAACGAGATAACAAGCAATCACAATCAATACTAACATTCAACTAACTTTTCAAGCACAACAAGCAATAATAAGCAACAATAATACCAGTTAAACAAGTATATCAAGCAACCCTAAGCATTCTATAGGCATAATATCAAGATAACAAGCAAAATCACAAATTGGCCCCAACTATCAAAACACTACAATTTCCAAACGAGCCACGAGTTCTGGAAACCGACTTCGCCATTCCTCCTAGGTCACCATATGGCACGTTTAAGGACCCCGAAACCCTACTTTACCCTAGAATTCGCGCAAAGCCCCGATTTCCCTTTTGCTCGTTTGGACTACAACTATACCAACCAAACACCCAACCAACGGCATAATCGCACCAAAAGTGCTTCCATGGCCTCCCGAAACAATACCAACACGCAAAACGAGAAAACGCTAAACTTGACCTAAACGACCCCGACTTTCACCAAGCTGTTTTTCTCCGTTTTTCTATTACACATTCCAATTAAACCACACATTTAGGCATTCTAGCATATCTAGCATCTTCCTACATCAACAGAACGCGTAACGGAGCAACTTCATCGAAACGGGGATTTACTATTCATTATACAATTTATATTTCAATTTCAATATTCAACCGCAGAAAATGTTAAAAAGCTATAAATACATGTTCTACAATCAACAAGGAACATTCTTTAAGCATTAAAACAATTAAACTTACGATCTCCCCCTAAAATCCAAAAATCAAAGTTTAGATACAAATATTTCAAATGTGCAAATAACGATGAACCCCTCACCTTAGACGCTCCTAGATGCTAGGAAAACCTCGTAGGATGCCTCGGAAACCACCTCGTGCAGGCTCACGTGAAGATTTGGTGATTTGATGAAGAAATGTTTTTTTTTCTCTCTTGCATTTTTCGGCCATAAGCTTCTGTTTTCAGCTTTTTTTTTTATTATTTTGTGCTATTTTAGGCTTTTAAAAGATGGCACAAGGTCAAAATGGTCAAGGTTGGTCAATGCTCACTTAAGTTGGTCAAACTAGCTTATTTTATGCATTTTAAAGCTAAAACAACTAATGAAATATTAATTCTAGCTAACAATAATTAAAATATAAAATTTAAGACACCAAACACTAGTTTTCACTATTTGTTGAGGACTAGGAACCGCTCTCTAACTATCGCTCTCGATATGCTATGCACTTTGCGTCAACAAAGAAGTGACAATTAAATCTCAAAGAATCTAATAAATATATCATTTTTGGAAAGCATCATAGTTTAAAATTTACTCCGGCTCGGAGTTACTTTTCTCATTTATTTGAAAATCAAGTGATTTTAATGCAAAACAAACAAAACCGATTATTAAAATAATCAAGACAATCAAGGTAATCAATATTCATTTAAAATAATTAATTTAACTATTTCTAGAACATTTAAAAGAATTATGAAGTTAACATTAAGCTACAAGTGAAGGTTAATATAAACACATAGTCAAACACAATTAAACTCTAACATTTAAGATAACACTTAATTAATCACAAGATAATAAATTCAATTACTATAATTAATAGAAGTAGATAACCACCTTTCAATTACTAAATGCTTCCAAGAGAAATATGAAAATAGTGAAATTGGTTGATTTACCTAATTTAACATTTAATTAAATGCAGTCAATTGCTATTAAATGCATGCCGGAATCGAGTTATCACATCCTTCCCCCCTTAAAACAATTGCGTCCTCGCAATTCTTCTTCCAATAGAACTCAGCATCATCTGAAATCCAATTCTGACTAATCTTCATCGGTTGCTGAGCAAGATAATATATAAGAATGCTCGTAGGAAATCCCGAATAGAAATTCCAATCAAGAATGCCGAGGAAATACCAACTAAAGACTGAAGCAAAGATACTGTAGATATCATCAATACCACATACTAATGGCAAGAAGAGTACCGAAGGAATACCCTATTTAAGAATCTTCAATAGAAGTCTAACAAGTACCAAATAAGAAAGTTAAGAGATAGCCAGAGTAGATGCACCTCATGCAGTACTGACTACCGTAAATAGACCCAGCTGAAAGTTCTATAAAGGAATATAGAGAAGAATACCAAAGGCCAACCTCTAAATGAAATCTTCCAATCGCTGAGTTCCTACCGCAACATCTTAGTCAAATAGCAAGTATAGATTTCCCCTGACTGGAAAGGCCGAAGGAGAAGCCGTAAATAGTACAATATAATATGTCCAAGCAGAATTCCAAGTGTAGGATCTCCCAATAAATGCCAATAAGGAAAATACTAGTAAAATGCCCGATAAGAATTCCAAAGAATACCGTAAGTAATATGAGATAATAAGTCTGATAGGGATTCCAGTTACCAAACCAACTGAGGGATGCCAAAGAAAATACCCGAACAATGCTCCAGTAAGAAAGTACCAAGAATTGCCCAATAAGTAATACTAAATAAATGACCATTAATAATCCTAGAGAATGTCATTGAAGAATTTCCAATAAGGAATACCAGTAACACTCCAATAAAGACCGAGACACATATGCCATAGATAATACCATGCAGTAAGTCCAACTAAAAACCCAATAGCCAAGTCTATCAAGAAGTGCCAATATAAGTCTCCAAAGAATACCCAGTAAGAAACCCAAGAATGCTACCAAGAGCCATCATACAGAAACCCCAAAGAAAGTTATCTTTTTATGATTGCCATTCACAAATAAGAGTCTTAGGAGTATGCCAACAGCTGAGCTCCATAAACAAACACCAACTCCCAAATAAGGCTAGTCAAATGCCATTCATTTCCTGCCAATCCATACACCTTGAAAAGCCAGCGGTGAACCACTTTCTTCAGGGGAGGAAGAGGACTTACTTACCATATCTATAGGACATGTATGAATGCCAATATATCACAGTTATACACATGCCTTAAACAATTATGCAAGCAAGTTTACAAAACAGTTTATTCAACAAAGTCACTCAAGCACGGTAATCAAGTCAAGCACAACATAATCAATTCAAATCACGGCATAGATAATTCAAGACATTCTAATACACACATCACAAGCAATACTCCAAGCAAATAACAATCCACAAGATCAATCCGATTCACGATGCCAATTTGATAGGTCAATTCAATGCACAACTAGACACTTCACTCTACTTAGAACACAATTAACACATAACTATATCACATAGGAGCACACATTCAGATCAAGACACACAATCTCACACACAAGCATACACTTTCAAGACACACTTAACAAGCACACATTCAAGGATCACTACCCACCAGACCGAGGACCTTGTCCCGGCTTATGAGCTAAACAAGCTTTGATACCACCTGTGGCACCCCGATCCCTCTCGAGACCGAGAGTTCTATCGATCAATCTAATCACAACCCAAATCCAAACCCAGGCATAAATTTTAGGGAAAACGGATGGAGTCTCCCTTGTTTCTAGGCGAAATATAAAACCCGCGACAGCATATAAGGGGACCAATACCATGTCCAAACATTCAACCACCTCAAGGCCATCCGAGCCTCGGTTCTCAGCAATTAAACTCAGCAACTATACATACATTTCCAATTCAAAAGCTAGCCTATCTCTTTTCATTTTTGGCAAGTACATTCGAACTTGACAATTAAACCATACTAAACTACTACATAAAATAAACTATCATGCCATTCTAAATCTTTTCCTTTGGACATTACAAACATGCATTTGAAGTTAAGTTATAATAACTAGATACATAATCTAACTTATCAAACTACTTCAACAATCTAATGAAACTTAAATTACATACTTTTTGACATTAAATACATACAACATATGAAAGCATATATCTTTACAACTTCGACACTCAAGCCACATAGGCACGCAAGACAACTCTTCAGGCACGAACTTTCACGAACTTTCCAGCTAACATGACATTTCCTGAAATGTGGTAGTGAGGAGTGAGTATACACAACACGTATACTCAGTGAGGGCGAGACAGATATCGAATTGGAGAGAAAGAAAGTCGTGCAATGCAAATAAGACAGTTAAGCAATATAACTGATAAATAAGTAATCAAGACAAACAATCAATACAATAAGCAATTACTGAAAGCATTAACACAACCATTCAAAGCTATACCACACTTTGTAGGCTATGGTTCACTCTTACGAGCAATATACCATTTCACGAGCAATACATCAATCTCGAGCTTGATGTTGACAACGATGACAATAAGTGCGCATCCACCTTATAACACCAGTTTGGAATACCCCGGAAGTATCCATCAATCTACGACCCAAATCTCCCTAGGAGGCAACCCAAGAGAGAAGAGGGAATAGCAGCGGAGCTAGAGCAACCAACACTGGCAACCTGAGGCTACCCAGAGGGCCCATCACTCACGCGCGGACACTATGCAATGCAAGACTCGATACAAGGCAATAAACGAGCGATAGCACAACAATACAAACTAGTGACAACAAACGAGATAACAAGCAATCACAATCAATACTAATATTCAACTAACTTTGCAAGCACAACAAGCAATAATAAGCAACAATAACACCAGTTAAACAAGTATATCAAGCAACCCTAAGCATTCTATAGGCATAATATCAAGATAACAAGCAAAATCACAAATCGGCCCCAACTATCAAAACACTACCATTTCTAAACGAGCCACGAGTTCTGGAAACCGACTTCGCCAATCCTCCTAGGTCACCATAAGGCACGTCGAAGGACCCCGAAACCCTACTTTACCCTAGAATTCGCGCAAAGCCCCGATTTCCCTTTTGCTCGTTTGGACTACAACTATACCAACCAAACACCCAACCAACGCCATAATCGCACCAAAAGTGCTTCCATGGCCTCTAGAAACAATGCTAACACGCAAAACGAGAAAATGCTAAACTTGACCTAAACGACCCCGACTTTCACCAAGCCATTTTTCTCCGTTTTTCTATTACACATTCCAATTAAACCACACATTTAGGCATTCTAGCATATCTAGCATCTTCCTACATCAACAGAACGCGTAACGGAGCAACTTCATCGAAACGGGGGTTTACTATTCATAATTTACTATTCATTATACAATTTATATTTCAATTTCAATATTCAACCGCAGAAAATGTTAAAAAGCTATAAATACATGTTCTACAATCAACAAGGAACATTCTTTAAGCATTAAAACGATTAAACTAACGATCTACGCATAAAATCGAATAATCAAAGTTTAGATACAAATATTTCAAATGCACAAATAACGATGAAACCCTCACCTTAGATGCTCCTAGACGCTAGGAAAACCTCGTAGGATGCATCGGAAATCACCCCGTGCAAGCTCACGCGAAGATTTGGTGATTTGATGAAGAATTTTTTTTTTCTCTCTTGCATTTTTCGGCCATAAGCTTCTGATTTCAGCTCTCTTTTTGTTTTATTTTGTGCTATTTTTAGGCTTTTAAAAGATGGCACAAGGTCAAAATGGTCAAGGTTGGTCAATTCTCACTTAAGTTGGTCAAACTAGCTTATTTTATGCATTTTAAAGCTAAAACAACTAATGAAATATTAATTCTAGCTAATAATAATTAAAATATAAAATTTAAGACACCAAACACTAGTTTTTACTATTTGTGGAGGACTAGGAACCGCTTTCTAACTATCGCTCTCGATATGCTATGCCCTTTGCGTCAACAAAGAAGTGACAATTAATCTCAAAGAATCTAATAAATATATCATTTTTGGAAAGCATCATAGTTTAAAATTTACTCCGGCTTGGAGTTACTTTTCTCATTTATTTGAAAACTGAGTGATTTTAATGCAAAACAACCAAAACCGATTATTAAAATAATCAAGACAATCAAGGTAATCAATATTCATTTAAAATAATTAATTTAACTATTTCTAGAACATTTAAAAGAATTATGAAGTTAACATTAAGCTGCAAATGAAGGTTAATATAAACACATTGTCAAACACAATTAACCTCTAACCTTTAAGATAACACTTAACTCATCGCAAGATAATAAATTCAAGTACCATAAGTAACACAAGGTGATCACAACCTTTCAATTATTCAATATACAAGTACTAAAGGCTTGCAAGAGAAATATGAAAATAGTGCAAATTGGTTGATTTAACTAATTAAACATTTAATCAAATGCATGCCGGGTTCGGGTTATCACAATAGGTCTATATTCGATTTACATATCCTATCAACTAGCTTCAAAGTTGTTAACCTTCACGCTTAAAATCAAGAAGAAAGACCGTTGAGATTCGTTAAACTCAAACTCTAAGGTTTATTACGTACCACCAACAAATTGCCATCGAAATTACATGGATAAACTAATCATGTTCCACTAGTTCAACTCTTACAAGTAAATTTCATCACCTTGTGATACACAATTTATTTCCTTATTCAAATCTCTATCTTCAAGTCACGAAGCTTCAGATTTTCTTTTAATCTTTACCAAGACTCCTAAGGCGAACAGTTTCAACCTCCAGTAAATTCAACTCACCTCAATCCAAGGTTACGTCATACTTAAGAAGATAATGGTCCTACACACTTAGCGACCTAGTCATTCCTTCGAACATCTAATGCCCGCCAATATATCTTCAACATTAGTGTTACTAAGCTAAGGCTATAGCAATGTAAGGATATCAATGCTCCACTAGGTTACTGGTTGTACAATAACAGTCCTAGGACTATAAATGGGTACCGAAATGATCTAGCTCATAAGATACTTACCATACCAATCCAAGTAGCTTGTTACACTAAATAACTTCAAGGCTATGTCATCATAAGAATTATAACCACAAGGCATCCTTCAATATAATCTAACAGAACTTCAAAAGTAATCAACCACTCATTTAACTATCACTACAAGATCCACCCCTATATTCAACGTCCACGATTCGAAGTCTACCAACAGCTAGTTTCTAGACGTGAAACAATGCACATAAATACGGTGGCATAGCAGTAGTCTCTTGGGTCAATATGACTCTAATTCATCTCTATCTTAACTATATGAAATCTTACTCTTCTCATTTACATGTTCAACTAGCTAAGAGCAGCAAGGTTCATTGACCTTCTGTCCTAGGGTTTACCATGAATCATCATGCATACTTCCTATTAGCTATTTAGGATTACTAATCATACCCTAACGACTCTACCTTGGACCCGGATGTTTTAATCTCATTTCCATGGTTTATATACTAGGTTCATTAGTATTACTTAGGGATATATGCTTTCTAACATCCTCTAAGGTATCCAAACAACCAGTGCATAGAATGACTTACTTTGCATAATCACAACTAAATCTGAGGGGCACCAAATTAATACCATGATTCTTAATATCACCAATATCCAACTTAGGACCCTTAGCAACGTTAGTCATCTAATGCATAATTCAATACCTTACACTTCTATTCGACTTAACATTTTAGGTGCAGTCTTCCGAACACAAGTTCTAGCTACATGAGTTCCTTGATTCCAACATCCCTATATCTTGTTATACTAAAGAATCATCATCCTTGTTAAACTCAGTCTCCAGAGTTGCTTACATGTCTTGAGGTTATCCATTGTTAAGTCACTTAAATACACTATTCATGTCTTAATAATCTAACTTGAAACTCACTAGGATACACCATATTAGATTCATCAATGCTTAATTCCAATCAAGTAAGAATTCAATCATACGAGTATATTGCTAACTTCTTAGATAGTCTATCAAGCCAATTTTAAGATGTGAGAAATGGATTCAAAAGCAACCTCTAAGTCAACTTCCATTATAAGCACATGAGAATATATACTACTCCACATATCTAATAGTATACTCTTATATCTTAAGGAAAGTTGTGTCATTAACCTTCATACTTGAACCACAATTAGAAGAACGGTTTAACGAGATCAAACAACTACACAACCATAAAATTGATAACTTAATCATAGGTATGGGTATTCCGAAGATAAGGAGATAACTTTACCTCAACAATTACACATGTGCTACGCATTTGATATATGCATATCCAATAATACATTCGATTCATCGAGTACCTGTGAAAATGCGAGAAATCTCTAACAGAGACTTTTCATCCTTCCTGCATAAATTCACTTTCCTAAAAGTCGTAATGCTAACTATCTATGTGTATAAACAATCATTCATGGTTATATAACATGCACATGTATCAAAGAAGGTGTAAAAAAGCATGCATGCATTATTAAGGGCAATACCGTGTCGGTGTGCATGACACATAATACATATAGTCCACAAAGGTACATGATATTCAATGCTCAAAGCAATTAAAGCACATTAACACACATTAACACACATTAACACATATAAACAAGACATCATTGTTACCTTAGGGCTTTTACCCCCGTCATAGAGTTCCCAGAGAGCTTTTGGGCATTGAAAACTGGCACAGCCGAGCAGACTTATTACCCCTGTCGTAGAGCTCCTGGAGAGCTTTCTAATGGTATGTTGTGCGCAGGATAACTCTTTACGGATCAAAATTTATGGGCACCGGAGCGACGGAGACCTAGTCACAGGCCCCACGTCCTCGGTTTACGAGCCCAGCCTCTACGCGAAGCGAAGTTTTCTTGCCCAAGATGCCGTGGGACTCGAGAATATAAATTTGATGGATAAAGCATCTTGGCAAGGCTAAAAGGGGCAAAAAAAAAAGTAATATGGGGGTGCAACACGAGCACTTCCCAGGGGGTCACCCATCCTAGTACTACTCTCGCCCAAGCACGCTTAACTTTGGAGTTCTGATGGGATTCGGTGCATTAGTGCTGGTATGATCGCACCCGTCATGTTGATGGTGCAAAGCCCTTATGTGTTGACGATTCACAGTCCAAGCCAAGAGAGACAAACCATTCAAAAGGCCCATTGGGCTTATCGACAGCGCATTTGCTTCAACAACACAGCATCACCACAAGACGTGATATCGATGCATTGTAGAGCCCTCCAATGTTCCGCAAGTTGGGTTTTCTCCTGTTTGTAACTCACGACGAACGACACGGGCCTAAAAAATAGCCCAAAAAGAAGAAAAGTGGCCCGAAACTAATGAAAACGTTCAATTTTGGGCACCAAAAATTCGTGCAACCAAGAAGGCTTGCTGCCCCAGTTGTAGAGCTCACAGTGAGCTTTCTAACGGTATGTTGTGTGATGCATAACTCCTTACGAATCAAAAGTTATGGGCACCGGTGGGACGGAGACCTAGTCACTGGCCCCACGTCCTAAGTTTGCGGGCTCCGCCTATACGCAAAGCAAAGTTGTCTCGCCCAAGATGCCGTGGGACTCAAGAATAAAAATATGATGGATAAAGCATCTTGTCAAGGCAAAACGGGGCAAAAAAAAAAAAGAATAATGGGGGTGCAACACGAGGACTTCCCAGGGGCTCACCCATCCTAGTACTACTCTCACCCAAGCACGCTTAACTTCGAAGTTCTAATGGGATCCGGTGAGTTAGTCCTGGTATGATTGCACTCATCATATTGATGGTACAAAGCCCTTATGTGTTGATGGTTCACAGTCCCAGCCAAGAGAGACGAACCATTCAAAAGGCCCATTGGACTTATCGATAGCCTATCCGCTTCAACAACGCAGCATCACCGCAAGATGTGATATCGTCGCGTTTTAGAGCCCTCCAATGTCCCGCGAGTTGGGTTCTCGTCCTTTTTGTGCCCCACGATGAACGAGATGTGCCTAAAAAATAGCGCAAAAAGAAGAAAAATGGCCAGGAACTGATAAAAATGTTCAATTTTGGGCACTGAAAATAGGCGCAGTCGAGCAGGCTTGCTGCCCCCATCGTAGAGCTCCCATAGAATTTTCTAACTGTATGCTATGCGTCGCATAACACCTTACGGATCAAAAGTTATGGTCACTAGAGTGACAGAGACTTGGTCATAGGCCCCACGTCCTCGCTTTACCGGCCCAGCCTCTATGGGAAGCGAAGTTGCCTTGCCCAAGATGCCGTGGGACTTGAGAATATAAATTTGATGGATAAAACATCTTGGCATGGCTAAACAGAGCAAAAAAAAGGAAAAGTGGGGTGCAACACGAGGACTTTCCAGGAGGTCACTCATCTTAGTACTATTGTCGCCCAAGCACGCTTAACTTCGGAGTTCTGATGGGATCCGGTGCATTAGTACTGGTAAGATCGCACCTATCATGTTAACGATGCAAAGCCCTTATGTGTTGACGGTTCACAGTTCTAGCCAAGAAAGACGAACCATTCAAAAGGCCCATTGGGCTTATTGACAGCGCATCTACTTCTACAACGCAACATCACCGCAAGATGTGATATTGACACATTGTAGAGCCCTCCAATGTTCCCCGAGTTGGGTTCTCTCATTTTTGTGGCTCACGACGAACGACATGGGCTTAAAAAACAGCATAAATAGAAGAAAAGTGGACCAAAATTGATGAAAATATTACATTTGGGCACCGAAAACTGGCGTACCCGAGCAGCCTTGCTACCCCCATCGTAGAGTTCCAGGAGAGTTTTCTAATGGTATGATGTGCGCCGCATAACTCCTTACGAATCAAAAGTTATGGGCATCGGAGGGACGGAGACTTGGTCACAAGCCCCATGTCCTAGGTTTGCGGGCCCTGCCTCTACTTGAAGCGATGTTGTCTTGCCCAAGATGCCGTGGGACTCGAGAATATAAATGTGATGGATAAAGCATCTTGGAAAGGCAAAATAGGGCAAAAAAAGGAAAAGAGGGGTGCAACACGAGGACTTTCTGAGGGGTCACCCATCCTAGTACTACTCTCGCCCAAGCACGCTTAACTTCAGAGTTCTGATGGGATCTGGTGCATTAGTGCTGGTATGATCGCACCCATCATATTGATGGTGCAAAGCCTTTATGTGTTGACGGTTCACAGTCCCAACCAAGATAGACGAACCATTCAAAAGGCCCATTAGGCTTATCAACAGCCCATCTGCTTCAACAACGCAGCATTACCGCAAGACGAGATATCGAAGCATTGTAGAGCCCTCAAATGTTCCGCGAGTTGGGTTCTCGTCCTTTTTACGGGTCACGAAGAATGACACGGGCCTAAAAACAGCTCAAAAGGTAGAAAAGTGGCCCAAAATTGATGAAAACATTCAATTTTTTGGTTTGAAAATAGGTGCAGCCGAGTAGGCTTGCTGCCCCCATTGTAGAGCTCCCAAAGAGATTTCCACCATTATGTTCTGCACCGCATAACTCCTTACGGATCAAAAGTTATGGGCACCGGAGTGACGGAGACCTGTTCACATACCCCACGTCCTCGGTTTACGGGCCCAGCCTATACGCGAAGCGATGTTGTCTTGCCCAAGATGTTGTGGGACTCAAGAATATAAATGTGATGGATAAAGCATCTTGGCAAGGCTAAACGTGGTAAAAAGAAAAGGAAAAGGGGGGTACAATACGAGGACTTCCCAGGAGCTCACCCATCCTAGTACTACTCTTTCCCAAGCATGCTTAACTTTGAAGTTCTGATGGGATCTGGTGCATTAGTGATGGTATGATCGCACCCGTCATATTGATGGTGCAAAACCCTTTTGTGTTGACGGTTCACAATCACAACCAAAAGAGTCAAACAATTCAAAAGGCCCATTGGGCTTATCAACAACACATCTGCTTCAACAATGTAGCATCACCACAAGATGTGATATCGATGCGTTGTAGAGCCCTTCAATGTTCCGCGAGTTAGTTTCTCTCCTTTTCGCATCTCACTACGAACGACACGAGCCTAAAAAAAACCATCAAAAGAAGAAAAGTGTCCCGAAACTGATGAAAACATACCATTTTGGGCATCGAATTTAGGCACAGCCAAGCATGCTTGTTGCTATCCTCGTAGAGCTCCTAGAGAGCTTTCTATCTGTATGTTGTGCGCCGTATAACTCCTTACGGATCATAAGTTATGAGCACCAGAAGGACAGGGACCTGGTCATAGGCCCCATGTCATCGGTTTGCGGGCCCAGCCACTACTCGAATTGAAGTTGTCTTGCCCAAGATGTCGTGGGACTTGAGAATATAAATGTGATCGATAAAGCATCTTGGCAAAGCTAAACGGGGCAATAAAAAAGGAAAAATGGGGGTACAACACGAGGACTTCCAAGGAGGTCACCCACCCTAATACTACTCTCACCCAAGCACGCTTAACTTCGGAGTTCTGATGGGATCCGGTGCATTACTGCTGGTATGATCCTACCCGTCATATTGATGGTGCAAAGCCCTTATGTGTTCACAGTTCACAGTCCCAACAAAGACAGACAAACCATTCAAAAGGACCATTGGGCTTATCGACAGCCCATCTGCTTCAACAACGCAGCATCACCACAAGAGATGATATCGAGGCATTGTAGAGCCCTCCAATGTTCTGCTAGTTGGGTTCTCTCCTTTTTACAGCTCACGATGAACGACACGGGCCTAAAAGGCAGCTCAAAAATAAGAAAATTGGCCCAAAACTGATGAAAATTTGCAATTTTGGTCAATCAAAATATTAGCAGCCAAGCAGGCTTGCTACCTTCCTCGTAGAGCTCCCAAAGAGCTTTCCAACGGTATGCTGTGGGCTGTATAACTCCTTACGGATCAAAAGTTATGGTCACCGAAGTGACGGAGACCTAGTTAGAGGCCCCACGTCCTCGATTTGCGGGCCCAGCCTCTACGCAAAGCGAAGTTGTCTTGCCTAAGATGCCATGTGACTCAAGAATATAAAACTGATGGATAAAGCATCTTGGTAAGGCTAAACGGGCAGAAAAAAGGAAAAGTGGGGTGCAACACGAGGACTTCCCAAGGGGTTACCCATCTTAGTACTACTCTCATCCAAGCACGCTTAACTTCGGAGTTCTGATGGGATCCACTGCTTTAGTGCTCGTAAGATCGCACCCGTCATGTTGATGGTACAAATTTCTTATGTGTTGATGGTTCACAGTCCCAGCCAAGAGAGTCAAACCATTCAAAAGGCCCATTGGGCTTATCGACAGCGCATCTTCTTGAACAACGTAACATCACTACAAGACGTGATATCGACGCGTTGTAGAGCCCTCTATTGTTCTGCGAGTTGGGTTCTCTTCTTTTCACGGCTCACGACGAATGAAACGGGCCTAAAAAATATCACAAAAAAAGAAAAGTGGCCCGAAACTGATGAAAATGTTCTAATTTGGGCACCGAAAATAGGCATAGCCGAGTAGGTTTGCTACCCCCATCGTAGAGCTCCCGGAGTGCTTTCAAACGGTATGCTGTGTACCGCATAACTTCTTACGGATCATAAGTTATGAGCACCAGAAAGGACAGAGACCTGGTCTCAGGCCCCATGTCCTTGGTTTGCGAGCCCAACCTCTACGCGAAGCGAAGTCATCTTGCCCAAGATGCCGTGGGACTCTAGAATATAAATGTGATGGATAAAGCATCTTAGCAAGGCTAAACGCGGCAAGAAAAAAAGAAAATGAGGGTACAACATGAAGAACTTCTAAGGATGTCACCCACCCTAGTACTACTCTGGCCCAAGCACGTTTAACTTCAAAGTTCTGATGGGGTCTGGTGCATTAGTGCTGGTATGATCACACCCCTCATGTTGATGGTACAAAGTCCTTTGGTGTTGACGGTTCACAGTCATAGCTAAGAGAGTCTAACCATTCAAAAGGCCCATTGGGCTTATCGACAGTGCATCTGCTTCAACTACAAAGCATCACCGTAAGACGTGATATTGAAGCATTGTAGAGCCCTCCAATGTTCCGTGAGTTGGTTTCTCTCCTTTTCGCAGCTCATGACGAATGACACGGGCCTAAAAAACAGTGCAAAAGGAAGAAAAATGGCCCTAAACTGATGAAAACATACCATTTTGGGCAGCGAAATTGGGCGCAGCCGAGCAGGCTTACTGCCTCCCACATAGAACTCCTAGAGAGCTTTCCATCGGTATGCTATGTGCCGTATAACTCCTTACGGATCATAAGTTATGAATACCAGAAGGACAAGGACGTGGACACAAGCCCCATGTCCTCGGTTTGTGGGCCTAGCCTCTACGCGAAGCCAAGTTGTCTTCCCCAAGATGCCATGGGACTCGAGAATATAAATGTGATGGATAAAACATCTTGGAAAGGCTAAATGGGGCAAGAAAAAAGGAAAATAGGGGTACAACATGAGGACTTCTAAGGAGGTTACCCATCCTAGTATTACTCTCACCCACACACGCTTAACTTCGGAGTTCTGATGGGATCCGGTGCATTACTGCTGGTATGATCGCACTCTTCATATTGATGGTGCAAAGCCCTTATGTGTTGATGGTTCACAGTCCCAACCAAGAGAGACAAACGATTCAAAAGGACCATTGGGCTTATCGACAGCCCATCTACTTCAACAATGCATTATCACCACAAGACATGATATCGAGGCATTGTAAAGCCCTCCAATGCTCCGCTAGTTGGGTTCTCTCCTTTTCACAGCTCACGACGAATGACACGGGCCTAAAAAACAGCGCAAAAAGAAGAAAAATGGCCTGAAACTGATGAAAATGTGCCATTTTAGGCACTGAAAACAAGAGCAGCCGAGCAGGCTTAGGGCCTTCCTCATAGAACCCCCAAAGAGCTTTTCAACGGTATGCTGTGGGCCACATAACTTTTTACGGATCAAAAGTTATGGTCACCGGAGCAACAGAGACCTGATCACTGGCCCTACTTCCTCGATTTACGAGCCCAGCCTCTATGCGAAGTGAAGTTGTCTCACCCAAGATGCCGTGGGACTCGAGAATATAAATTTGTTGGTTAAAGCATCTTGGCAAGGCTAAACGGGGCAAAAAAAAGAAAAAGTAGGGTACAACACGAGGACTTCCCAGGGGGTCACTCATCTTAGCACTACTCTCGCCCAAGCACGCTTAACTTTAGAGTTTTGATGGGATCTGATGCATTAGTGCTGGTAAGATCGCACCAGTCATATTGATGGTACAAAACCCTTATGTGTTGACGATTCACAATCCCAACCAAGAGAGTCGAACCATTCAAAAGGCCCATTGGGCTTATCGACAGCGCATCTGGTTCAACAACGTAGCATCACTACAAGACGTGATATCGACGCGTTGTAGAGCCCTCCAATGTTCCGCGAGTTGGGTTCTCTTCTTTTCGCGGTTCACGACGAATGATACGGGCCTAAAAAATATCGCAAAAAAAAGAAAATTGGCCCAAAATTGATGAAAATATTCTAATTTGGGCACCGAAAATAGGCGCAGCCGAGCATGTTTGCTACCTTCGTCATAGAGCTCTCGGAGTGCTTTCAAACGGTATGTTGTGTGTTGCATAACTTCTTATGGATCATAAGTTATAAGCACCAGAAAGGACAGAGACCTGGTCTCAAGCCCCATGTCCTCGGTTTGCGGGCCCAACCTCTACGTGAAGCGAAGTCATCTTGCCCAAGATGCCGTGGGACTCGAGAATATAAATGTGATGGATAAATCATCTTTGCAAGGCTAAACGGGGCAAGAAAAAAAGAAAATGACGGTACAACACGAGGACTTCTAAGGATGTCACCCACCCTAGTTCTACTATGGCCCAAGCACGTTTAACTTCAAAGTTTTGATGGGATCTGGTGCATTAGTGCTGATATGATCGTACCGGTCATGTTGATGGTGCAAAGTCCTTTTGTGTTGACGGTTCACAGTCACAGCTAAGAAAGTCTAACCATTCAAAAGGCCCATTGGGCTTATCGACAGCGCATCTGCTTCAACTACAAAGCATCACCGTAAGACGTGATATCGAAGAATTGTAGAGCCCTCCAATGTTCTGTGAGTTGGTTTTTCTCCTTTTCGCAGCTCACGACGAACGACACGGGCCTAAAAATAGTGCAAAAAGAAGAAAAATGGCCCTAAATTGATGAAAACATGCCATTTTGGGCAGCGAAATTGGGCGCAGCCAAGCAGGCTTATTGCCTCCCACATAGAGCTCCTAGAGAGCTTTCCATTGGTATGTTGTGTGCCGTATAACTCCTTACAGATCATAAGTTATGAACACCAGAAGGACGAGGACATGGACACAAGCCCCATGCCCTCAGTTTGCGTGCCCAGCCTCTATGCGATGCGAAGTTGTCTTGCCCATGATGCCATGGGACTCGAGAATATAAATGTGATGGATAAAGAATCTTGGCAAACCTAAATGGGGCAAAAAAAATGAAAAACGGGGTGCAACACGAGGGCTTCCCAGGGGGTCACCCATCCTAGTACTGTTCTCGCCCAAGCATGCTTAACTTCAGAGTTCTGATAGGATCCGGTGCATTACTGCTAGTATGATCGCACTCTTCATATTGATGGTGCAAAGCCCTTATGTGTTGATGGTTCACAGTCCCAACCAAGAGAGACAAACAATTCAAAAGGACCATTGGGCTTATCGACAGCCCATCTGCTTCAACAACGCATCATCACCACAAGACATGATATCGAGGCATTGTAGAGCCCTCTAATGCTCTGCTAGATGGGTTCTCTCCTTTTCACAACTCACAACGAATGACACGAGCCTAAAAAATAGCGCAAAACGAAGAAAAATGGCCCAAAACTGATGAAAACGTGCCATTTTGGGCACTGAAAACAAGAGCAGCCGAGTAGGCTTAGGGCCTTCCTCGTAGAACCCCAAGAGAGATTTCCAATGATATGCTATGGGCCGCATAACTCTTTACGGATCAAAAGTTATGGTCACCGGAGTGACAGAGACCTGATCACTGGCCCCACGTCCTCGATTTGCAAGCCCAACCTCTATGCGAAGTGAAGTTGTCTCGCCCAAGATGCCGTGGGACTCGAGAATATAAATTTGTTGGATAAAGTATCTTGGCAAGGCTAAACGGGGCAAAAAAAAGAAAAAGTAGGGTACAACACAAGGACTTTCCATGGGGTTACCCATCTTAGCACTACTCTCGCCCAAGCACGTTTAACTTTAGAGTTTTGATGGGATATGATGCATTAGTGCTGGTAAGATCGCACCAGTCATATTGATGGTACAAAACCCTTATGCGTTGACGATTCACAATCCCAACCAAGAGAGTCGAACCATTCAAAAGGCCCATTGGGCTTAACGATAGCGCATCTGCTTCAACAACACAACAACACCGCAAGATGTGATATCGACGCATTGTAAAGCCTTCCAATGTTCCGCGAGTTGGGTTCCTTTCATTTCGCGGCTAACGACGAACGACACGGGCCTAAAAATAGCGTAAAAAGAAAAAAAGTGGCCCAAAAATGATAAAAATGTTTGAATTTGGGCATCGAAAATAGGTGCAGAAGAGCAAGCTTACTACCCTCGTCGTAGGGCTCCTGGAGTGCTTTTAAATGGTATGTTGTGCCCTGCATAACTCCTTACGAATCATAACTTATAAGCACCGGAAGGACGAAGACCTAGTCACAGGCCCCATGTCCTCGGTTTCCTGGCCCAGCCTCTACGCGAAGTGAAGTTGTCTTGCCCAAGATGCCGTGGGACTCGAGAATATAATTGTGATGGATAAAGCACCTTGGCAAGGCTAAACAGGGCAAGATAAAAGGAAAATGGGGTGCAACACGAGGACTTCCAAGAGGTCAACCATCCTATTACTACTTTCGCCCAAGCACGCTTAACTTCGGAGTTCTAATGGGATCTAGCACATTAGTGCTGGTATGATCGCACCCGTCATGTTAATGGTGCAAAACCCTTATGTGTTGACAGTTCACAGTCCCATTTAAGATAGACGAACCATTCAAATGGCCCAATGGGCTTATCAACAGCCCATCTGATTCAACAGCGTAGCATCACCGCAAGACGTGATATCGACGCATTGTAAAGCCCTCCAATGTTCCGCGAGTTGTTTTCTCGTCCCTCTTGCGGCTCACGACGAACGACACGGGCCTAAAAAATAGTGCAAAAAGAAGAAAAGTTGCCCGAAACTGATGAAAATTTTCCATTTTGGGCATCAAAAATAGGCGCAGTAAAGCATGCTTGTTGCCCCCGTCGTAGAGCTCCTAGAGAGCTTTCCAACGGTATGCTGTGTGATGCATAACTCCTTACCGATCAAAAGTTATGGGCACCGGAGTGACGGGGACCTGGTCATAGGCCCCACGTCGTCGGTTTACGGGCCCAGCCTGTGATACCCCGAACCTGGCATGTATTCAATAGCATTTAAAGTTCATTTAAATTGCATTTTATTGACCTTTCACCTTCTTTGACCAAACTAGTTGACTTTTCATCTACATTGACCAACTAGGACAAGGTGGGAATTTTTGAAATGTTTAATAAAAGGCAAACTTGGGATTAGAAATAAAAAAATGCAATGTTAAGTTAGTCAAATGTTGGGTCAACTTTGGAATTAAATTTGAACCAATTGGGGAAGAGTTAGGTAGGAAATTATATATGGTTGGAAAGCTCTATGAGTCTAGTTTCTGAGGCTTCAAACCATTCGTGAATTGGAGTTTTCTAGAATAAGTTATGACCGTTTTCGTGAGGTCGCGCATAGTTGTTTTGGTTTAGCGGGTTGACCGAATTTTGACCTTTGACTTCTTGTCATTTTTTTTTTAAATAAGACGAATGCACACGAAACAAAACAGAGAAAAAAGGCTTGAAACCATGAGGAAAAGAAGGAGAAAAAAAAAAGAAAATCTCAACTTCAAATCTTCGATTCTTCGCGTGGGCTTGTGCGGGGTGGTTTCCGAGGAACTCTACGAGGTTTTCCTAGCGACTAGGAGCGTCTAAGGTGAGGGTTTCATCGTTATTTGTGCATTTGAAATATTTGTATCTAAACTTTGATTTTTGAATTTTATGCGTAGATTGTTGTTTTAATCGTTTTGTTGCTTAAAGAATGTTCCTTGTTGATTGTAGAACATGTATTTATCGCTTTTTAACATTTTCTGCGGTTAAATATTGGAATTAAAATATAAATTGTGTGATGAATAGTAAATTATGAATAGTAAACCCCCGTTTCGATGAAGTTGCTCCGTTACACGTTCTATTGATGTAGGAAGGTGCTAGGTATGCTAGAATGGCTAAATGTATGGTTTAATTGGAATGTGTAATGGAAAAACGGAGAAAAATGGCTTAGTGAAAGTCGGGGTCGTTTAGGTCGAGTTTGGCGTTTTCTCATTTTGTGTGTTGGCATTGTTTCGGGAGGCCATGGAAGCACTTTTGGTGCAATTATGGCATTGGTTGGGTGTTTGGTTGGTATGGTTGTAGTTGAAACGAGCAAAGGAGAAAATCGGGGCTTTGCGCGAATTCTAGGGTAAAGTAGGGTTTCGGGGTCCTTGGACGTGCCTTATGATGACCTAGGAGGATTGGCGAAGTCGGTTTCCAGAACTCGTGGCTCGTTTGGAAATGGTAGTCTTTTGATAGTTGGGGCCGATTTGTGATTTTGCTTGTTATTTTGATATTATGCCTATAGAATGCTTAGGGTTGCTTGATATACTTGTTTAATTGGTGTTATTGTTGCTTATTATTGCTTGTTATGCTTGAAAAGTTAGTTGAATGCTAGTATTGATTGTGATTGTTTGTTATCTCGTTTGTTGTCACTAGTTTGTATTGTTGTGCTATCGCTCGTTTATTGCCTTGTATCGAGTCTTGCATTGCATAGTGTCAGCACGTGAGTGATGGGCCTCTCTGGGTAGCCTCGGGTTGCCAGTGTTGGTTGCTCTAGCTCCGTAGCTATTCCCTCTTCTCGCTTGGGCTGCCTCCTAGGGAGATTTGGGTCGTAGATTGATGGATACTTCCGGGGTATTCCAAACTGGTGTTATAAGGTGGATGCGCGCTTATTGTCATCGTTGTCAACATCAAGCTCGAGATTGATGTATCGCTCGTGAAATGGTACATTGCTCGTATGAGTGAACCATAGCCTTCAAAGTGTGGTATAGCTTTGAATGGTTGTGTTAATGCTTTCAGTAATTGCTTATTGTATTGATTATTTGTTTTGATTGCTTATTTATCAGTTATATTGCTTAACTGTCTTATTTGCATTGCACGACTTTCTTTCTCTCCAATTCGATATCTGTCTCGCCCTCACTGAGTATATGTGTTGTGTATACTCACTCCTCACCACCACATTTCAGGAAATGCCATGTTAGCTGGAAAGTTCGTGATTTCGTGAAAGTCCGTGCTTGAAGAGTTGTCCTGCGTGCCTATGTGACTTGAGTTGTCAAAGTTGTAAAGTTGTATGCTTTTATGTATTATATGTATTTAATGTTAAAGGGGATGTAATTTAAGTTTCACTAGATTATGTATTTAGTTAATGTAGCTTAACTTCAATGTATATTTGTAATGATAAAGGAAAAGAGATAGAAAGGTATGATAGTCTAGCTTATGATATAGGTTGGTGTAGTTTAATTGCCAAGCTTGAATGTATATTTACTTGGGTTTTGCTGCTTGTGAACCAAGGCTCGGATGGCCTTGAGGTGGTTGAATGTTTGGACATGGTATTGGTCCACTTATATGCTGTCGCAGGTTTTACTTTTCGCCTAGAAACAGGGGAGACTCCGTCCGTTTTCCCTGAAAATTTATGCCCGGGTTTGGTTTGGGTTGTGTTTAGATTGACTGATAGAACTCCCGATCTCGAGAGGGATCGGGGTATTACATGTGGTATCAGAGCTTGTCTAGCTCATAAGCCGAGACAGGGTCCTCGGTCTGATGGGTAGGGATCCTTGAATGTGTGCTTGTTAAGTGTGTATTGAAAGTGTATGCTTGTACGTGAGATTGTGTGTCTTGATCTGAATGTGTGCTCCTATGTGATATGGTTATGTGTTATGTGTTAAATGTTTCTCAAGTAAGGTGAAATGTCTAGTTGTGCATTGAATTGGCATCGTGAATTGAATCGACCTCGTGAATTGTTATTTGCTTGAAGTATTGTTTGTAATGTGTGTATTGAATTGTCTTGAATTGGTTATGCCGTGATTTGAATTGATTATGTTGTGCTTAACTTGATTGTCTTGCTTGAGAGACTTTGTTAAATAAACTATTTTGTAAACTTGCTGGCATAATAGCTTAAGGCATATGTATAACTGTGATATATTGGTATTCATACATGTCCTATTGAAATGGTAAGTAAGTCCTCTTCCTCCCCTGAAGAAAGTGGTTCACCGCTGGCTTTTCAAGGTGTATGGATTGGCAGGAAATGAATGGCATTTGACTAGCCTTTATTTGGGAATTGGTGATTGCTTTTGGAGCTCGGTTATTGGCGAATCCCTTTGGTCCTTCTTTGTGCTCAACAGTTGCAAAAGAGTAGCTTTCTCTTGGGTTTTTAATTGGGTGTTCTCTCGAACATTCTTTGGTTTTCATAACGGGTGTTCTTTGGGGACTTTTGTTGGCACTTCTCGGTGGACTTGGTTAATGGGATTTCAATCGGCCTTACTGCATGGTATTATCTATGGCATATGTGTATCAGTCTTTATTGGAGTGTTACTGGTATTCCTTATTGGAAATTCTTCAATGGCATTCTCTAGGATTCTCAATGGCCAATTATTTAGTATTACTTATTGGGCAATTCTTGGTACTTTCTTACTGGAGCAATGTTCGGGTATTTTCTCTGGCATCCCTCAGTTGGTTTGGTAACTGGAATCCCTATCAGACTTATTGTATAATACTACTTATGGTATTCTTTGAAATTCTTATTAGGTGTTCTCTTGGTATTTTCCTTGTTGCAAAGTTGTATGAAGTTCTCACTTGGCAAACAGTGAAGAGGCCTCAGAGTTTGGTTTCGGTATATTGTTCATCAGTTCGGTGTTTATCCTTGGAGTTTTCGTCCATCTGGGAAACTATGTTTGTTATTCAACTTGGTTGTCTTATTGGGCACATTATATTTTCTCTGTTATTTCCTTTGACATTCCTCTCAGCATTTGATAGCAAAACTCGGAATCTAATTGGTTGTTCCATGGGGTTATTATTTGGAAGGCTTCTTTGGAACTTTGGAAATATATTTGATTGGGTTCTTGGTATTTTCTTTAGCACTCTTAACAGGGAATTCTTCTATGAAATCCATGACCAGCGGGGTACTTCTTTGGACCTCTAGATAGAATCTTTGTTTGAGCTTTTATTTGGCTTCTTGCTTGGGAATTCTCGGGCAGTAATAGTTAGACTTCTATTGGAGATTCGTGCGTGAGGTATTCTTCTTGTCGTTATTGTGTGGTATTAATGACATCTACAGTATCTTTGCTTTAGTCTTTATTGGTATTATCTCGGCGTTTCTGGTTGGAATTTATTCTTCTTCGGTATTCGTGTCAACGGGATTCTTGTACGGTATCTGCATTTGAGCTTCTATTTGGCGTTACTACTTGGCATTTCTACTTGAACTTTCCTATTGGTCATCTTGATTAAATACTTTTTTAATAGCTAATGAAGACTAGTCAGAGTTGGATTGTAGATGATACAGAATCCTATTGGAAGAAGAATTGCGAGGACGCAATTGTTTTAAGGGGGGAAGGATGTAATACCCCGAACCTGGCATGTATTCAATAGCATTTAAAGTTCATTTAAATTGCATTTTATTGACCTTTCACCTTCTTTGACCAAACTAGTTGACTTTTCATCTACATTGACCAACTAGGACAAGGTGGGAATTTTTGAAATGTTTAATAAAAGGCAAACTTGGGATTAGAAATAAAAAAATGCAATGTTAAGTTAATCAAATTTTTGGTCAACTTTGGAATTAAATGTGAACCAATTAGGGAATAGTTAGGTAGGAAATTATATATGGTTGGAAAGCTCTATGAGTCTAGTTTCTGAGGCTTCATACCGTTCGTGAATTGGAGTTTTCTAGAAGAAGTTATGGTCGTTTTCGTAAGGTCGCGCATAGCTGTTTTGGTTTAGCGGGTTGACCGAATTTTGACCTTTGACTTCTTGTAATTTTTTTTTCTAAATAAGCAGAATGCACACGAAAAAAAAAAGAGAAAAAAGGCTTGAAACCATGAGGAAAATAAGGAGAAAAAAAAAGAAAATCTCAGCTTCAAATCTTTGATTCTTCGCGTGGACTTGTGCGGGGTGGTTTCCGAGGCACTCTATGAGGTTTTCCTAGCATCTAGGAGCGTCTAAGGTGAGGGTTTCATTGTTATTTGCGCATTTGAAATATTTGTATCTAAACTTTGATTTGTGGATTTTATGCGTAGATTGTTGTTTTAATCGTTTTGTTGCTTAAAGAATGTTCCTTGTTAATTGTAGAACATGTATTTATAGCTTTTTAACATTTTCTGCGGTTAAATATTGGAATTGAAACATAAATTGTGTGATGAATAGTAAATTATGAATAGTAAACCCCCGTTTCGATGAAGTTGCTCCGTTACGCGTTCTGTTGATATAGGAAGATGCTAGATATGCTAGAATGCCTAAATATATGGTTTAATTGGAATGTGTAATGGAAAAACGGAGAAAAACGGCTTAGTGAAAGTCGGGGTCGTTTAGGTCGAGTTTGGCGTTTTCTCATTTTGCGTGTTGGCATTGTTTCGGGAGGCCATGGAAGCACTTTTGGTGCGATTATGGCATTGGTTGGGTGTTTGGTTGGTATATTTGTAGTTAAAACGAGATGAGGGGAAAATCGGGGGTTTGGGCGAATTTTAGGGTAAAGTAGGGTTTCGGGGTCCTTGGACGCGCCTTATGGTGACCTAGGAGGATTGGCGGAGTCGGTTTCCAGAACTCGTGGCTCGTTTGGAAATGGTAGCGTTTTGATAGTTGGGGCCGATTTGTGATTTTGCTTGTTATCTTGATATTATGCCTATAGAATGCTTAGGGTTGCTTGATATACTTGTTTAATTGGTGTTATTGTTGCTTATTATTGCTTGTTATGCTTGAAAAGTTAGTTGAATGCTAGTATTGATTGTGATTGTTTGTTATCTCGTTTGTTGTCACTAGTTTGTATTGTTGTGCTATCGCTTGTTTATTGCCTTGTATCGAGTCTTGCATTGCATAGTGTCAGCACGTGAGTGATGGGCCTCTCTGGGTAGCCTCGGGTTGCCAGTGTTGGTTGCTCTAGCTCTGTAGCTATTCCCTCTTCTCGCTTGGACTGCCTCCCAGGGAGATTTGGGTCATAGAATTGATGGATACTTCCGGGGTATTCCAAACTGGTGTTATAAGGTGGATGCGCGCTTATTGTCATCGTTGTCAACATCAAGCTCGAGATTGATGTATCGCTCGTGAAATGGTACATTGCTCGTATGAGTGAACCATAGCCTTCAAAGTGTGGTATAGCTTTGAATGGTTGTGTTAATGCTTTCAGTAATTGCTTATTGTATTGATTATTTGTTTTGATTGCTTATTTATTAGTTATATTGCTTAACTGTCTTATTTGCATTGCACGACTTTCTTTCTCTCCAATTCGATATCTGTCTCGCCCTCACTGAGTATACGTGTTGTGTATACTCACTCCTCACCACCACATTTCAGGAAATGCCATGTTAGCTAGAAAGTTCGTGATTTCGTGAAAGTCCGTGCTTGAAGAGTTGTCCTGCGTGCCTATGCGACTTGAGTTGTCAAAGTTGTAAAGTTGTATGCTTTTATGTATTATATGTATTTAATGTTAAAGGGGATGTAATTTAAGTTTCACTAGATTATGTATTTAGTTAATGTAGCTTAACTTCAATGTATATTTGTAATGATAAAGGAAAAAAGATAGAAAGGTATGATGGTCTAGCTTATGATATAGGTTGGTGTAGTTTAATTGCCAAGCTTGAATGTATATTTACTTGGGTTTTGCTGCTTGTGAACCAAGGCTCGGATGGCCTTGAGGTGGTTGAATGTTTGGACATGGTATTGGTCCACTTATATGCAGTCGCAGGTTTTACTTTTCGCCTAGAAACAGGGGAGACTCCATCCGTTTTCTCTGAAAATTTATGCCCGGGTTTGGTTTGGGTTGTGTTTAGATCGACTGATAGAACTCCCGGTCTCGAGAAGGATCGGGGTATTACACAGCCTCTACATGAAGTGAAGTTGTCTCGCCCAAGATGCCGTGGGACTCAAGAATATAAATGTGATGGATAAAGCATCTTGGCAGGGCTAAACGGGGCAAGAAAAAAGGAAAATGGGGGTACAACATGAGGACTTCCAAGGTGGTCACCTACCCTAGTACTACTCTCGCCCAAGCACGCTTAACTTCGGAGTTCTGATGGGATCAGGTGCATTACTACTGGTATGATCGCACCTTTCATGTTGATGGTGTAAAGCCCTTTTGTGTTAACGGTTCACAGTCCCAGCCAAGAGAGTTGAACTATTCAAAAGGCCTATTAGGCTTATCGACTGCGCATCTGCTTGAACAACGCAGCATCACCAAAAGATGTGATATCAACGCATTGTAGAGCCCTCCAATGTTCTGCAAGTAGGGTTCTCTCCTTTTCGCAACTCACGACGAACGACACGGGCCTAAAAATAGAGCAAGAAGCATAAAAGTAGCACAAAACTGATGAAAACATACAATTTTGGGCACCGAAAATAGGCGCAGCCGAGCAGGCTTGTTGCCTCCCTCGTAGAGCTGATAGAGAGCTTTCCAACTGTATGTTGTGCGCCGCATAACTCCTTACGGATCATAAGTTATGAGCACTAGAAGGATGGGGACCTGGTTGTAGGTCCCATGTCCTCAGTTTGCAGCCCCATTCTTTACGCGAAGCGAAGTTGTCTTGCCTAAGATGTCGTGGGACAGGAGAATATAAATGTGATGCATAAAACATCTTGGCAAGGCTAAACGGGGAAAGAAAAAAGGAAAAGTGGGGTACAACATGCGGACTTCCAATGAGGTCACCCACCCTAGTACTACTCTCGTCCAAGCACGCTTAACTTTAGAGTTCTGATGGGATGCGGTGCATTAGTGATGGTATGATCGCACCCGTCATATTGATTGTGCAAAGCCCTTATTTGTTGATGGTTCACAGTCCCAGCCAAGAGAGACAAACCATTCAAAAGGACCATTGGGCTTATCGACAGCCCATCTGCTTCAACAACGCAGCATCACGACAAGGCATGATATTAACGCAATGTAGAGCCCACCAATGTTCCGCGAGTTGGGTTCTCTCCTTTTTGCACCTCACAACGAACGAGACGGGCCTAAAAAATAGTGCAAACATGAGAAAAGTGGCCCAAAACTGATGAAAACGTACCATTTTAGTCACCGAAAATAGGCGCAGCCGAGCAGGCTAGCTACCTCCCTCGTAGAGCTCCCAGAGAGCTTTCGAACGGTAAGCTGTGGCTGCATAACTCCTTACGGATCTAAAGTTATGGTCATCGGAATGACGGAGACCTTGTCGCAAGCCCCACGTCCTCGGTTTACGGACCCAGCCTTTACGCTAAGCGAAGTTGTCTTGTCCAAGTTGCCGTGGGACTCGAGAATATAAATTTGATGGATAAAGCATCTTGGCTAGGTTAAATGGGGCAAAAAAAAGAAAAGGGGGGGTGCAACACGAGGACTTCCAAACGGTCACCCATC
Source organism: Ehretia macrophylla (assembly GCA_037974665.1). Taxonomy (NCBI): domain Eukaryota; kingdom Viridiplantae; phylum Streptophyta; class Magnoliopsida; order Boraginales; family Ehretiaceae; genus Ehretia; species Ehretia macrophylla. The sequence goes on along the minus strand of CM075777.1, from coordinate 37,674,004 downwards.
TTAGTACTACTCTTCCACAAGCATGCTTAACTTCGGAGTTCTGATGGGATCCGGTGCATTAGTGCTGGTACGATCGCACCCGTCATATTGACGGTGCAAAGCCCTTATATTTTGACGGTTAACTGTCCCAGCCAACAGAGACGAACAATTCAAAAGGCCCATTGGGCTTATCGATAGCGCATCTGTATCAACAACGCAGCATCACCACAAGACGTGATATCGACGCATTGTAGAGCCTTTCAATGTTCCGCGAGTTGGGTTCTCCACTTTTCTCGGCTCACGACGAACGACACGGGCATAAAAAACATCACAAAAAGAAGAAAAGTGGACCAAAACTGATGAAAACTTTTGAATTTGGGCACAAAAAATAGGTGCAGCCGAGCAGGCTTGCTACCCCCGTCGTAGAGCTCCCGAAGTGCTTTCAAACGGTAAGCTGTGCGCCGCATAACTCCTTACGGATCGTAAGTTATAGGCACCGGAGCGACGGAGACCTGGTCACAAGCCCCACGTCCTTGCTTTACGTGCCCAGCCTCTACGTGATGCGAAGTTGTCTTGCCCATGATGCCGTGGGACTCGAGAATATAAATGTGATGGATAAAGGATCTTGGCAAGGCTAAACGGGGCAAAAAAAATGAAAAAAAGGGTGCAGCACGAGGACTTCCCACGGGGTCACCCATCCTAGTACTATTCTCGCCCAAGCACGCTTAACTTCAGAGTTCTGATGGGATCTGGTGTATTAGTGTTGGTATGATCGTACCCATCATATTGATAGTGCAAAGCCCTTATATGTTGACAGTTCACAGTCCCAGCCAATAAAGACGAACTATTCAAAAGGCCCATTAGGCTTATCGATAGCCCATCTATTTCAACAATGCAGCATTATCGCAAGACGTGAGATCGACGCAATGTAGAGCCCTCCAATGTTCTGCGAGTTGGGTTCTCATGCTTTTTGCGGCTCACAACGAACGACACGGGCATAAAAAATACTGAAAAAAGAAGAAAAGTGCCTGAAACTAATGAAAATGTTTGAATTTAGGCACTGAAAACGGGCGCAGCTGAGCTGGCTTGCTACCCCTATCGTAGAGCTCCCGGAGTGCTTTGAAACGGTATGTTGTGCGCCGCATAACTCCTTACGGATCAAAAGTTATGGGCACCTGAGGGACGGAGGCCTGGTCACAAGCCTGACGTCCTCGATTTGCTGGCCCAGCCGCTACACAAAGTGAAGTTATCTTGCCCAAGATGTCGTGGGACACGAGAATATAAATGTGATAGATAAAGCATCTTGGCAAGGCTAAACAGGGCAAGAAAAAAGGAAAATGTGGGTGCAACATGAGGACTTCCAAGGGGGTCACCCATCCTAGTACTACTCTCGCCCAAGCACGCTTAACTTCGGAGTTCTAATGGGATCCGGTGTATTAGTGCTCGTATGATCGCACCCGTCATATTGATGGTACAAATCCTTTATATGTTGACAGTTCACAGTCCCAGCCAACAGAGACGAACAATTCAAAAGGCCCATTGGTCTTATCGACAGCCCGTCTATTTCAACAACGCAGCATCACTGCAAGACGTGAGATCGACGCGTTGTAGAGCCCTCCAATGTTTCGCGAGTTAGGTTCTTGTGCTTTTCGCGGCTCACGACGAACAACACGGGCCTAAAAAATAATGCAAAATGAAGAAAAGTGCCCAAAACTAATGAAAATGTTTGAATTTGGGCACCGAAAATAAGCGCAGTTGAGCTGGCTTGCTACCCCTGTCGTAGAGCTCCCGGAGTGCTTTCAAACAGCATGTTGTGCACCGCATAACTCCTTACGGATCAAAAGTTATTGGCACCGAAGCGACGAAGACTTGGTCATAGGCCCCACGTCGTTAGTTTACGGGCCCTGCCTCTACGCGAAGCGAAGTTGTCTTGCCCAAGATGCCGTGGGACTCAAGAATATAAATGTGATGGATAAAGCATCTTGGCAAGGCTAAATGGGGCAAAAAAGAGGAAATTGGGGCTACAACATGAGGAGTTCCCAGGGGGTCACCCATGCTAGTACTACTCTCGTCCAAGCACGATTAACTTCGGGGTTTTGATGGGATCTGGTGTATTTGTGCTGGTATGATTGCACCCGTCATATTGATGGTGCAAAGCCCTTATGTGCTGATGGTTCGTAGCCCTAGCCAAGAGAGACGAACCATTCAAAAGGCCCATTGGGCTTATCGACAGCCTATCTAATTCAACAACGTAGCATCATGGTAACACGTGATATCGACGTGATATAGAGCCCTCCAATGTTTCGCAAGTTAGGTTCTCTCCTTTTTACGACTGACGACGAACGACACGGTCCTAAAAAATAGCACAAAAAGAAGAAAAATGGCCTGTATCTAATGAAAACGTCCAATTTTGGGCACCTAAAGTTATCGCAGCCAAGTAGGCTTGTTGCTTCTATCGTAGAGCTACCGAAGATCTTTCCAACGGTATGTTGTGTGCCGCATAACGCCTTACGGATCAAAAGTTATGGGCACCAGAGTGAAGGAGACCTGGTCACAGGCCCCACGTCCTCGATTTACGGGCCCAACCTCTGCGCGAAGCAAATTTGTCTTGCCCAAGATGTCGTGGGACTCGAGAATATAAATGTCATAGACAAAGAATCTTGGCAAGGCTAAATGGGGCAAGAAAAAAGGAAAATGGGGGTGCAACATGAGGACTTCCGAGGGGGTCTCCCATCCTAGTACTACTCTTGCCCAAGCACGCTTAACTTTGGAGTTCTAATGGGATCCGGTGTATTAGTGCTGGTATGATAACACCCGTCATATTGATGGTGCAAAGCCCTTATGTGTTGCCAGTTCACAGTCCCAGCCAAGAGAGACGAACCATTCAAATGGCCCGTTGGGCTTATCGACATCGCATTCTTCAACAACGCAGCATCACCGCAAGACATGATATCGACACCTTGTAGAGCCCTCCAATATTCCACGACTTGGGTTCTCTCCTTTTCACGGCACACGACAAACGACACAGGCATAAAAAATGGCGTAAAAAGAAGAAAAGTGGCCTAAAACTGATGAAAATAACCGAATTTGGGCACCAAAAATAGGTGCAGCCTAGTCAGCTTGCTGCCGCCGTCGTAGAGCTCATAGAGAGCTTCCCAACAGTATGCTGTGCAACACGAGGACTTCCCAGGGGGTAACCCATCCAAGTACTACCCTCGCCCAAGCACGCTTAACTTCGGAGTTCTGATGGGATCCGGTGCATTAGTGCTGGTATGATCGCATGTCACACCCCAACCCGGCCTATAAAGGTTAGACTAGGGTGTGATCTAAACATTCAAGTCCTTTCACATTCTTAATCATTTTAGGAGGTTTAACACTTAACGTTTTATTCTAGACTTCAAAATTTTTCCAGAAATCCGGCAGCATAACGGCTGTAATTGGGCTATTTGTTTTGACCTAAATTTTCTAACAGCCTCAAAACTTTCAATTCAAGTTCATTCTCGACTAGAATTTACTACTTAATCATCAATTGAATTGCCTATTGGTTATTTCGACGTCCCGTTTGATTTATAACCTAGCATAATACTATGCCTCGTTAGTCCATTTATTCTCGTTTCAAAATATGCATGTTTATCGTAGCTTATTAGCGAGTACCTGTTGAGATTGGATAAGTTCATTTACCTATTCCTTAACCAAGCATCATAACCTGCGATAGATACTAGCGGTAGTAAAAGCAAAACGATCAAAGTAGTGTCATGTCTAGTAGCGGTCTACCTAAAATAAGTACAAATCAAAATTAGACCCCAAATTACAACGGGGGTCTTATACATTAGCAACAGCAAGCAACATAAGATAAATGGTCTTCAAGCAGCACAAAATACACAAGTAATCGCGTTCATGCAAAACAACAATAACAGGAAATCACTCCAGGGGTTCATCATTAGGTACATTATCCTCATGTTCCTGTACCTGTTCTTCTTCACCTGAAATGATAAAAGAGGGTGAGTCCTTATGAACTCAGCGAGGGGGAACGAGAAATAAATTTTGAAACTCATTTTCGGGTTCACTTTATGAAAACCCTTTTTTAAAAGATGTCAGATATTACAAATAATATGCTAAGCAGCTATAAGAAACAAATCGAGAAACGGATACAATTACCAATCATTTCAAGGATACAGTGAGCATTTACTCTCAATTTCAATTTCGAATTATTTGGTGCGGCCGACTTCAATAATCCACTTATCACTCCCAAATGGGTGTACTCCGGATGTACCCCGAAACCTACGACCCAACGCTCCGAGGGTCAAATGCCAAGCGACAGAGGGAATTGGGCCATGGTAGGCACGGTAACACCGGCAAGCCCGATGCCGCCCGGCCTGCATGAAACACTACCACGCCACATGAAAGGTTGCAACCTCGTATGCAATGCACATTTATAACATTTATCATATCACATTAGGAGGACAACAAAGTAGGTTGCCTCCGAGCAGTTATAAGATCGTATGTTGACAAGTAGTCAAACGAAGCACGATAAGGCAAGTAATTTCACATGAAGGCAAATAGAGTCATATGAACATTAATCGGGCAGCCATGTAACACATATAAAACAGGCCATATAACACATTAAGAAGCTCACGGGATCAAGTGATAAGTTTATGCAACAGGCGAGGATATCAAAGGGGTTTGGGTGCAAGAAAAGCTTATTTGTCAACATGCAATGGCCTACTCACATTTGGAACTATAAAACATTTTACGGGCAGCCCACGCAACGTACATTTTCCACACAATAACCCCCGGTTAACACTTAACAAGAATTCCTAGTCATTAGGGTTCGCTTTTCATGCAAAATCGTGCGATCAAAACCCTAAATCAACTCAATCATCATTCCAAAGTCATGCATCGTCTCATTCAACATCCTCAACATTCAATACAGTCCACACAATATTCCAATACTACCATTCCAAGCAATTAGTACCACAAAAGAGGTTCAACAAGTTTTCCCAAGCACATAGTCAATTGAAACCCTAACTGCAATAAGCTGTTTTCTCACAATAAACTGGGCAGGAAAATGAACTCCAAATTCAGTGAATAATATATCAAATTAAAGCTTAAGAAGTTAACTAAAATCAGAAACAAACCTTGCATCAATTGGAGTTCTGGATCGTTAGTTATAGCCAAAATGGTGGAACTGCTCAAAACTGTCCAGATTTGCCTATCTTTCGATATTGCATGATTTTGAGGTCCTTAGGTTCATTTTTAGCCTAAGCCTATTTCTGGCAAAAATGTCCACAACTCAAAATCTAGCAGCACACAAATTTTCACACATTTTGGATGTCGTTTGTTATGTAAAAATCATCTCGTTCCACACGGGCAGTAAATCTGCCAAACTGCTTCCTTTTTCTCAAAACTTTCCAGATTTAGCTATATTACGTGATTTTGCCATTTTGAGGGCCTTAGAGCCAAAATTTGACTTTGCTTATTTGTGCGAAAAATGTTCAAAATTGGCCAAACTAGTCACTTAGGGATTTTCACCCAATTTCAACATCATTTGCTTAACCAAAAATTGCCTCGAACAGACGGGTCAGAAGCAGTCTCAAATTTCGACTTTGTCTAGTATCATTTTCAAGCCAAGTTATTGCCATGCATGGTTGTTTAAACTCATGAACGACCACATAGCTCAAGCACAGAAGCAAATACACACATTCATGGTCATGCATGTGAAGTTTTAAAGAGTTTTCCAAAACTTTTGAACCCTCACCTTATCAAAACAACCAGGTAGATGCAGAATGTTCTTGAAAATGCACCAATGAAGCTTCTTTCTTGCTTTGGCCGAGAGAGAGCTTGTCTTCCTTTAATTCCCAACTGAGTTAGCTAGTGAGGAGGGTGTGCATGTGGTTGTAACCAAAAGAAATGGAAGAAATCTTAGCAAAGCATACCTAAGACCGAAATGGACAGATTTGTGAGCTTGTATGAGTTCTTCTTGCTTCTAGTTGCTTGGCCGAATTTCTTTTGCTTGTGGCTTGCTTGGCTGACTATGATATAATGAAGAGAAGCTATAGAAGTGGTAATGTGCAGCTAAAGCCGAGAGAAGAGAGAAATGAGAGGAAGAGAGAGAGAACCGAAAGAGAAATGAAGAAAGACAACAAATGAAGGCCTTGCAATTTTTTTGAGGTTGTGGTCGGTCCTTGGGCAGTCCAAAATCTGCATTCTTGTCTTCAATATGCTATTTTCAAATTGCTAGGATGGGCATGCAAATTTAATTTATGTTGTTCAAAGCTTGTGCAAAAAGCTTGATATGGTCGGCCAAGGCATTAAAGAATGCTGAATTTTGTCAACTTAAGCATTATTTAGTTGTATCATGGAGGTGCAAAAAGAATAATGAAAAAAGAATAAAGAATGTTTTGTTTTTGGTGCATTTTTGTCTTCTAGTGAATGGAATTTGGATTATTATATTGTTAGTGGATTTTGTAAGATTGTTTAATAGCCTAGTGCTTCGTGTAAGATGCTTTCTTGATTAGCGTGAAGACACGCTTTCTTAGGTTTAGGACACGCACTTCGAGGTGGGACACGAACTACAAGACGAACACACGTTTTTCAAGTAAACGCACGTAACCCTATATGAATGCACGAAATTCAATGCAAGGCACACAAACTAAATACAATTCTCAAACCTAGGTCATGGAACGCAAATCTAGTTTAGGGCACGCAAAATGAGGTATCGCACGCAATTCGGGGTCGGGCCTCACAGTACCCGTCATATTGATGGTGCAAAGTGTCACGCCCCGCCCCGACCACGCAAAAGGCCAAGCCCGGACCCGACACACGGACGGAGTCTCCTCTGTACCGCGGACGATCCGAAAACCCTAAAATCAATATAACACTTGCGAAAGCCATATAATAATCAAAACAAGCCAACTTTCTTTAAAACTTACATTTCTTATTATCCAACTTTCCAAACCAAAAATGCCATGCATACTACACACGTATTTATGCCACTAAACCATTAGCTATTAGCATGCATTTCTTCACTAGTCATCCGAATATAAGTTTACAATTTTACAAACTTTAATCCATTACAACATAAGACCATTAAAGGTCTCAAAATAGGAAAATACATACAAGGCTACAAGCCTCAAAATTAAGCGACCTCCACGCAATATACATAACAATCAAGGTTCGCACAAAAATTGGTAACCAACCACCAGCAAAGCAGGGAAGTGCTATCACGGAAACACCTCCACCTGCTCCTCCTCCTCTATTACCTCGAGATGGTCTGCTTCAACTACTCCTGTAAAAACATGGTATAGAAAGGAATGAGCAAAAACTATTGCTCAGCGAGGGCAATTGGTCTCAAAGACGGAGATGAGAGGAGTATGCAATGCAATTAGCCAAGCAATACATACAAAACATATAAAGATACATCCAAAGCCAACAACAAAGCAAGGCGAGAATTTAAAGCTGCAAACACTCAATTAAAGGATACGATACTCTTTTCACGAGCAACTTTCAAACACGAATTCGATGACGACGCGCCGGCCCAAAACCACCTTATAACACCAGTTTGGAATACCCCGGAAGTATCCATCAACCTACGACCCAAATCTCCCTGGGAGGCAACCCAAGCGAGAAAGGGAATAGCAGCGGAGCTAGAGCAACCAACACTGGCAACCCAAGGCTACCCAGAGAGGCCCATCACTCACGCGCGAGACACTATGCAATGCAAGACTCGATACAAGGCGATAAACAAGCGATAAAGCCACACGTGGGAGAATAACAAAGTAGGTTACTCTCGCACGCAATAGCAGCAATTGATAAGCAATTCAATCCAAAACAACTCAAACAAGTATTTCAAGTAATTCTAAACATTCTATAGGCATAAAGACAAGAAAACACTCAAAAACACAAATCGGCCCCAACTATCAAAACGCTACCATTTCCAAACGAGCCACGAGTTCTGGAAACCGACTTCGCCAACCCTCCTAGGTCACCATAAGGCACGTCTAAAGACTCCGAAACCTTACTTTACCCTAGAACTCGTGCAAAGCCCCGATTTCCCCCTTTCTCGTTTGAACTACAACTATAACAACCAAACACCCAACCAACGCCATAATCGTACCAAAAGTGCTTCCATGGCCTCCCAAAGCAATGCCAACACGCAAAACGAGAAAACGCTAAAGTCAACCTAAACGACCCCGACTTTTCCAAAGGCATAATTCTCATTTTTTCCACTACGCAACCCAAACAAACCACACATTTTAGCATTCTAGCGTACCTAGAACATTTCTACATCAACAGAAAGAATAACAGCGCAACTTCAACGTTTCAAGGTTTTACTATTCACAAAACACTATTCATTTAACAATTTAATTTGTAATCACAACATTTAACCGCAGAAAATGTTACAAGCTATAAATACATGTTCTACAAATGCCAAGGAACATTCTAGAAGCATCAAATCGCTTTAAATAACGATCTACGGATAAATCTCAAAATTGACAAAGTTAACATACACAACGTATAAATGCGCAAATTGTCACGCCCCGACCCAACCCCCAAGCTAAAGGTTAAGTCCGGACCCGACACACGGACAGAGTCTCCCCTGTACCGTGGACATTCTAAAAACCTGTAAACACTTAAACAAGATCCCAGCAATACAATACAAGCTTTTCTTAAATAAACAACAAAGCTATAAGGCCATCCGAGCCTTGTGGTACACATTGGTTCCAAAACACACAAGCATGCAAGAACTTGTTATCATCATAGTTTTATAATCATGACAGTCTAGGAAATCAATTAAACATAATTGAAAAACCAAACATTTCTACCTTAGGTCATTCACTCCCAAGCAAGCAAAGCGAATAGAAGTAGATCATAAGTTATTACAGTTCATAGGCTTTCAAAGCTACAACCCAACCAACTAATCTTCAACTTATACAACAAGCATATACATAGCCCTTGGGCTACAAAATAGTACATAAAGTAATCAGATGAGTCTTCTACATAGCAGCAAAATCATTAACCACCTCAAGCTATCAGACACAGCAACTAAGGTAAAGGCTCGATCTGAACTTCTTCTTCCTCAACTAAATCAACAAGCTGGGGATCACCCTCAGCGTCTCCTGAAACAGATATCGAGGTATGAGCAACCACTGTTGCCCAGTGAGGGATATAGTCCCGGGGCGTGCAATGCAACATATAATACAATCATACAACAATAACACTTAGACAATTAAAGAAACAACGATAACTTAAATAACCACACATTTAAAAGGATACGTTTCAACAATCCCCTATACACCAATCTTCACTGGTCTTCAATCACGATCCACGAACCACGAGCACGATCATGATAAGCCGGCATAACCCCAATCACTCCAGTGGGTGTACTCCGGATGTACCCCGAATCCTACGACCCAACATCCCCTGGCAATCTCCGGACCAAGCGAATGAGGGAATAGGGCACAGAGTTTGAATATCCACCGGCAAGCCCTCTGCCGCCCAGCCGATATTCAACACATCCGCCCCTGACATTATGGTTGCGCAACCACTATGCAATGCACTTAACGATGGCAAGTTAATAGCAATAATATAAGCATTAACACATATGAGGATCAACAAAGTAGGTTGATCTCGATGCAATTAGAATAGAACAATTATATAAGAAAATATACAGTTTTGTAAAAAGACATTACAAAATAACCATAGAATTATACCAAAAGCTCCAAATCAACTTAATATCACATATAAACACTCAAGAAGACATGCCGTGGGTTTAGAAATGGGAGACAACCGAAATTGCACTTAAACCCCTTTATTTTACAAACTATTTCTCTTCCAAACCAAAGTTAATGATTTCATTTTCAAAGAGAACTCTCCCAACCTTCTAACTAATCCTCAAGGTACCCTCTCAACCCTCTAACTCATTCAAATGCCCGCGATTACCCCGAAAGCCCCAAATTTCCTCTTATGGCTTTAAACTACGCGTACATTGTCCGGGCTTCAAACAAGGGATATCAAGGCATCTATAGCACCTAGGTAGCCTAAGGGTACTAGAATTGAAGCCCGAATCCACCCGGATTTGCATTAACCCCAAAAGCCCCAAGTTAAAGTCGGCTATTTTCTATTTTAGGCGATTTAAAGACAATGCAAGTACACGGGGCTATTAGATTACCTTCACTATCACCTAAGGCGTCTATTAGAAGCATTAAATCAAGCTAATTCGAGCAATTACGCAAAACCCTAGAAAAACGTCACTATTCACCCAAAATTTCAAATCAACGATTCTAATCGTTTAAAAAGCGAAACAACGGCTCAAATGTGTTCTCTAGCATTCATATAGATGGTATATTAACATAGATAACAATTACAATAGCAATTGATCACATTTTCAACAAATCAAGAAATTGACAACTATTTAGAAATGCAAAAACAAGCCGTGAAATCCCTCACCAATGCGCGTAGGAGCACCTAGGAAGCTTGCAAACACCCTACACTAGTTGCTCAAGGCTTGGAGTGGCTTGATTTGATGATTTGAAGAAGCAAAAATCCTCAAGAAGCAAGAGAAGGCTGTCGGGTTTGCTACAGTAAAATTCAGCATTTTTTTGTTTGATTTTGCTAGTTATGATATAAGGTGAGTTGTGTGAGTGGTATATAAGCTTAGGTGAGTTGTTTTAATTTAAGTGTATGGTCAAAATGTGAGTCAAACTAGTTAGAAACAAGTCCTAAGCATAAATTTAATGTTAGCTAATTAAACTCCAAGTTGGTTACGTAACACTATTCATTCAACTACTAAAAATCATTTTCTAACGAGCTCTCCTATCGCCTCTAGCTCAAATGCACATTTTTCTCATTACTTTAATAATTAATATGATTTAATAAAAATGCTAATTAACTAATAGAAAGCAGTTTAAAAACGGAGTGAATAGTAGTCATAAAAGTCAGTTAGTAAGGCACAGAAATAAATGCGCAAACAAGGGATGCAACAGTAATTAAATGCATGGCTAAATCTCGGGCGTCACATCCTCTCCCCCTTAAACTAATTGCGTCCACGCAATTCTTACATGATTCGGCGAATAACTCTGGATACCGTTCCCGCATCTGATCCTCTCTTTCCCATGTCGCATCCTCTACTCCGTGATGATCCCACAGAACTTTTACCATCGGAATGCTTTTAGTTCTCAGCTCCTGAACTTTCTGATCAACAATTCGAAGAGGTTTCTCTGTGTAGGTCAAAGTTTCACTGATCTCTAGCGGTTCCGGCTCAAGTATGTGAGAGGGATCTGGCTGATACTTCCGAAGCATGGAAACATGGAATACGTCATGAATTCTACCCAGACTGGGAGGTAAAGCTAGACGGTAAGCCAAATCACCAACAGTTTCAGTTACCTCAAATGGTCCCACATATCGAGGACTGAGTTTACCTCCTTTACCATGCCGAATCAAACCCTTGCGAGGAGAAATTTTCAGAAATACTCGATCCCCTACCGTAAATTTCAGATCACGACGGCGTCTATCTGCATAACTCTTTTGCCGGCTCTGTGCTGTAAGCATTCTTTTTCTGATAAGCTGCACATGATCAATCATTTTGTTCATTTCAGGTAAGAGAGTAGGGTCGATAGTCTTCATTTCACCAACATCATCCCAGTAGAGAGGAGACCGACATTTACGCCCATACAGTGCCTCATAAGGTGCCATACCAATAGTAGCTTGATAACTATTGTTGTAGGCGAACTCTGCTAGTGGCAAATATTTCTCCCAACTTTTACTGAAGTCCAGAATACAAGCCCGTAACATATCCTCAAGGATCAAGATAGTTCTCTCGTATTGACCATCTGTCTGAGGATGATAAGCTGTAATGAAACTCAAAGTCGTGCCCAAAGCTTTCTGAATCTTCTGCCAGAACTGAGATGTGAATCTGGGATCTCTATCTGACACGATACTCTTTGGAATTCCATGAAGTCGGACAACATTCTCAATATACAACTCTACCAGTTTATCAAGAGAATCAGACTTCTTTTTAGCAATAAAATGAGAAGTCTTGGTCAGTCTATCCACAATAACCCAAACTGAGTCATTACCCCTCGAAGACCTCGGTAAATCTGATACGAAATCCATAGTAATGTGATCCCATTTCCAAACAGGAATAGCCAAAGGCTGCAACAACCCTGCAGGTCTCTGATGTTCTGCTTTAACTTTCTGACAAGTAAGACATCGGGAAACATAGTCAGCAATTTCTCTCTTCATATTATTCCACCAGAAATTATGTTTCAAATCTTTATACATTTTCGTATTGCCTGGATGGATAGTATATCGAGAACTGTGTGCTTCAGCAAGAATATCCTTCTTTAGAGTTGGATCATTCGGAATACAGATTCTACCCTTGAATTTAAGAATACCATCGTCGTGCAGTTTGAAATCCGACTCTCCCCCTTTAGAATTCTCTAAGACTTTCAACAATTGAAGATCAGCCTGTTGAGCTTCTCGAATCCTGGATAACAACAGAGATTGAATCTGCAAACTTGCAAATTGAATACCAGAATTTGAAGTACTAGGCTTCCATAAGCACAATTCTTCCATGAATTCCCAATTCTTGATAATCAAGCTAGCAACAGTAGCCTTTCGGCTCAAAGCATCAGCAACAATATTCGCCTTACCTGGAAGATAATTAATAGTGCAATTATAGTCCTCAAGTAATTCCAGCCAACGCCTCTGCCTCATGTTCAACTCTTTCTGTGAAAACAGATATTTCAAGCTCTTATGATCAGTGAAGATTTCAAACTTGTTGCCCCAGAGATAATGACGCCACTTCTTTAATGCAAGGATGATAGCTGCAAGCTCAAGATCATGAGTCGGATAGTTGAGTTCATAAGGCTTCAGTTTCCTGGAAGCATAGGCAATAACCCGGCCATTCTGCATCAATACACAACCCAGACCTTCCTTCGAAGCATCACTATAGATCACCAGATTATCATAACCCTCAGGTAAAGCAAGAATAGGAGCTGTAGTCAATCTCTTCTTCAATTCCTGGAAGCTGGCCTCGCATTTATCATTCCAGTCAAATACGATTTTCTTCTGAGTAAGTTGAGTTAAAGGCCCTGCAATCTTAGAGAAATACTTGACAAACCTCCGATAATACCCAGCTAAACCAAGGAAGCTACGAATCTCCGTGACAGTTTCAGGTCGTTTCCAAGATAACACAACTTCAATCTTCGCTGGATCAACAGAAATACCATCCTGCGAGATAATATGGCCAAGAAAAGCAACTTGCTTAAGCCAGAATTCACATTTGCTAAACTTTGCAAATAACTGATGCTCCTGAAGAGTCTGCAACACAATTCTGAGATGCTGTTCATGTTCCGCCTCAGATTTAGAATAGACAAGGATATCATCAATGAATATGACCACAAATTGGTCCAGATAAGGACGGAATACCCTCTGCATTAAATCCATGAATGCGGCGGGAGCATTAGTAAGACCAAACGGCAAGACAACAAACTCATAATGGCCATATCGAGTTCTGAAAGCAGTTTTAGGAACATCATCTTTCTTAATCCTCAGTTGATAATAGCCCTGCCTCATATCAAATTTAGAGAATACCCTGGCGCCTTGCAACTGATCAAATAACTCTTCGATTAAAGGCAAAGGATATTTATTTTTGATGGTTACCTGATTAAGACCCCGATAATCAATGCACAGGCGAAGAGATCCGTCTTTCTTTTTAACGAATAGAACTGGCGCGCCCCACGGTGACGAACTCGGCTGAATGAATCCCTTCTCAAGCAAGCCTTGCAATTGAACTTTCAATTCCTGCAATTCAGGTGGAGCCATTCTGTACGGAGTCCTAGAGATAGGTGAAGTCCCCGGCAATAAATCAATCATGAACTCTATCTCTCTATCAGGCGGTAACCCAGGCAATTCCTCAGGAAAGACCCCCGGAAACTCTCTCACGATAGGTACATCATTCAATTTCAATTGATCCCCAGGTTGATTAATCAAATATGCAAGATAAGCCTCACAACCCTTGCTCAATAATTTAGATGCCCTAATAGAAGAAATAATAGGAGTTCCCGTAGATTTTCTACTACCAACTATTTTAAGTATAGGCTGGTCAGGCATTTCTAGATACACAATCTTCTTTCTACAATCAAGCTGGGCATAATATTTACTTAACCAGTCCATCCCCAATATAATTTCAAAGTCATTGAAGGGTAGGATAATCAAATCAACAGGAAAAACACGACCCTCAATAAATATACTACATGCTCTGCAAATAGATCTAGTAACAAACTTCGGACCCATAGGAGTATAAACCACAATCTCATGCAACAATTTATCATGTTTCAATTTAGCATTTTGTGCACAAGTAGGAGTAATAAAAGAATGCGAAGCCCCGGAATCAATTAAAACCTTAACTGACTGATCATTAAGAAGAAAAATACCTTCTACCACAGCGGTAGTATCCGGAAGCTCCTCAGCATCCAAAGCAAATACACGGGCCTAGCCTCGTGGTGGTGGTGCTGCAGCTGGGGCCTTGGTCTGAGAATTCTGAGCTGATGTCTGACCTCTAGGGTTCTTAAATTTCTGACAGTCTTTAACCCTGTGCTGATCACTGACGCAGCCTGTACACTTGTTCTGTTTATTCCAACAAACATCCTCAGTGTGGCCCTGACGCTGACAGAAGCTGCACTGCTGGTGACGTCTTGCAACAATGCCTCCCGAAGGAGCTCTGTAAGTAGAGGTAGCTGAACTACCCTGCTGCGAACGGGAAACTGCTGGATGGAACTGACTCTGAGTCTGACTCTGGACTGGTCGTGCCTGAGTCGGAGTAGGCCCTGTGTAACTCTGAGTCTGCCTCGGCTGTGAACTCTGCCCAACTGATACAGCCTGCCCCTGGTACCCTTGACTCTGAACTGAAACCGTTTACTCGATTGACTGGTCTCGGCTAACACATCGGCCTTCCGTTTCTCATACCTCGAGGCGGCTCAGACTACTGCAGCATAGTTAGGAAAATCATTTGAGGACAAGTTCAGCATAATATCTCTCCTCAAACCCAGGATGAACCTCTGAATCTTCATGTCCTCCGGCTGAATCAAAGCTGGTGAATAACGGGAAAGCCGTGTAAAAGTAGCCTCGTATTGATCTACCGTCATACTTCCCTGCTTCAAGTTTATGAACTCAGTTTGTCGCCTCTCGCGGGCAACTACCGATATATACTTGTCTCGAAATTCTCGGACAAAGTCGGCCCACGTATGATGAACTCCCTCAGCTCCCCATTTCTCACTGATGGTATTCCACCAATCTTCAGCATCACCCTCGAGTAGGAAAGTAGCATAAGTAATCTTCCTGTCATCATGGCACTCGAGTATTGCTGCCACTCTCTCAAACTTCCTTAGCCACATCTCAGCTTTCATATCGTCCGGCTCCCCAAAGAAAGTATAGGCCCCATGATGTATAAACCGATCATACAGATTCCCTCCGGTAGGACCACTACCTCCGGCTCTCGCAGCCTGATTACCTCCAACGACCCCTGGCTGACCCTGTTGTGTAACAAACTGGGCGATAGTGTTCATAGCTGTGGCCATCGTGGCCAAGATCTGTGCAGTGCTCGGTTCTTGAACCTGCGGTGCATTTTCGGCCACCTCAGCTTCTTGTCCACGAACCCCCTCGGGTTCTCCACCAACATTCGGATTATCAGCACGACGGCGAGGCCCCATCTCGAATAGCTAGAATGCAAAGTGTTATGACAGGTATATATATGTATATATGCAATTTATAAGTAAACACATAAAGAAAAGTCCAATTAGATTCACATAAAGTCAAGTACATAGAAGTTCAAATAAATATTCCACATTCTTGAAGTAAACATAAATCACTAGATCATACTTGACATTCTAGACTCTTGATATTCTATTTCCATGCTAGCATGTTCATTCCTTATTCAAATTTCACTTAGGTCAATCAAAATCAAGGACTCATGTATTCACAAAGTCACATAACAAATCTCTACCCACAGACCGAGAAATTTAACCCGGCTTCATGCAATCTATAGCTCTGATACCACTTAAATGTCACGCCCCGACCCAACCCCCAAGCTAAAGGTTAAGTCCGGACCCGACACACGGACAGAGTCTCCCCTGTACCGTGGACATTCTAAAAACCTGTAAACACTTAAACAAAGTCCCAGCAATACAATACAAGCTTTTCTTAAATAAACAACAAAGCTATAAGGCCATCCGAGCCTTGTGGTACACATTAGTTCCAAAACACACAAGCATGCAAGAACTTGTTATCAACATAGTTTTATAATCATGACAGTCTAGGAAATCAATTAAACATAATTGAAAGACCAAACATTTCTACCTTAGGTCATTCACTCCCAAGCAAGCAAAGCGAATAGAAGTAGATCATAAGTTATTACAGTTCATAGGCTTTCAAAGCTACAACCCAACCAACTAATCTTCAACTTATACAACAAGCATATACATAGCCCTTGGGCTACAAAATAGTACATAAAGTAATCAGATAAGTCTTCCACATAGCAGCAAAATCATTAACCACCTCAAGCTATCAGACACAGCAACTAAGGTAAAGGCTCGATCTGAACTTCTTCTTCCTCAACTAAATCAACAAGCTGGGGATCACCCTCAGCGTCTCCTGAAACAGATATCGAGGTATGAGCAACCACTGTTGCCCAGTGAGGGATATAGTCCCGGGGCGTGCAATGCAACATATAATACAATCATACAACAATAACACTTAGACAATTAAAGAAACAACGATAACTTAAATAACCACACATTTAAAAGGATACGTTTCAACAATCCCCTATACACCAATCTTCACTGGTCTTCAATCACGATCCACGAACCACGAGCACGATCACGATAAGCCGGCATAACCCCAATCACTCTAGTGGGTGTACTCCGGATGTACCCCGAATCCTACGACCCAACATCCCCTGGCAATCTCCGGACCAGGCGAATGAGGGAATAGGGCACGGAGTTTGAATATCCACCGGCAAGCCCTCTGCCGCCCAGCCGATATTCAACACATCCGCCCCTGACACTATGGTTGCGCAACCACTATGCAATGCACTTAACGATGGCAAGTTAATAGCAATAATATAAGCATTAACACATATGAGGATCAACAAAGTAGGTTGACCTCGATGCAATTAGAATAGAACAATTATATAATCAAATATACTGTTTTGTAAAGAGACATTACAAAATAACCATAGAATTATACCAAAAGATCCAAATCAACTTAATATCACATATAAACACTCAAGAGGACATGCCGTGGGTTTAGAAATGGGAGACAACCGAAATTGCACTTAAACCCCTTTATTTTACAAACTATTTCTCTTCCAAACCAAAGTTAATGATTTCATTTTCAAAGAGAACTCTCCCAACCTTCTAACTAATCCTCAAGGTATCCTCTCAACCCTCTAACTCATTCAAATGCCCGCGATTACCCCGAAAGCCACAAATTTTCTCCTATGGCTTTAAACTACGCGTACATTGTCCGGGCTTCAAACAAGGGATATCAAGGCATCTATAGCACCTAGGTAGCCTAAGGGTACTAAAATTGAAGCCCGAATCCACCCGGATTTGCATTAACCCCAAAAGCCCCAAGTTAAAGTCGGCTATTTTCTATTTTAGGCGATTTAAAGACAATGCAAGTACACGGGGCTATTAGATTACCTTCACTAGCACCTAAGGCGTCTATTAGAAGCATTAAATCAAGCTAATTCGAGCAATTACGCAAAACCCTAGAAAAACGTCACTATTCACCCAAAATTTCAAATCAACGATTCTAACCGTTTAAAAAGCGAAACAACGGCTCAAATGTGTTCTCTAGCATTCATATAGATGGTATATTAGCATAGATAACAATTACAATAGCAATTGATCACATTTTCAACAAATCAAGAAATTGACAACTATTTAGAAATGCAAAAACAAGCCGTGAAATCCCTCACCAATGCGCGTAGGAGCACCTAGGAGGCTTGCAAACACCCTACACTAGTTGCTCAAGGCTTGGAGTGGCTTGATTTGATGATTTGAAGAAGCAAAAATCCTCAAGAAGCAAGAGAAGGCTGTCGGGTTTGCTACAGTAAAATTCAGCATTTTTTTGTTTGATTTTGCTAGTTATGATATAAGGTGAGTTGTGTGAGTGGTATATAAGCTTAGGTGAGTTGTTTTAATTTAAGTGTATGGTCAAAATGTGAGTCAAACTAGTTAGAAACAAGTCCTAAGCATAAATTTAATGTTAGCTAATTAAACTCCAAGTTGGTTACGTAACACTATTCATTCAACTACTAAAAATCATTTTCTAACGAGCTCTCCTATCGCCTCTAGCTCAAATGCACATTTTTCTCATTACTTTAATAATTAATATGATTTAATAAAAATGCTAATTAACTAATAGAAAGCAGTTTAAAAACGGAGTGAATAGTAGTCATAAAAGTCAGTTAGTAAGGCACATAAATAAATGTGCAAACAAGGGATGCAACAGTAATTAAATGCATGGCTAAAGCTTGGGCGTCACACAAATAACATGCTTCCCTCACCTCAGGTACTCCTAGTCGCTAGGAAAACAATGCTAGTTGCCTCGGAAATCACCCCGCACGAGCTCACGCGAAGATTGATTGATTGAAAGGTTGAAAGGTTTTTTTTTTCTCTCAAAGCTCTCGGCCTTCTCCCTCTGTTTGCTGTTGTTTCTCCCTTTATTTTGCTTAGTTAAATGTTTATTTAAGTGTTAAATGGTCAAAGGGTCAAAGGTCCAAGTCAAACAACTTAAAACTTGGTCAAAGGCTCTATTTTTGTGCATTTTCAAGCTCAATAACTAACACCAATTAAATTTTCAGCTAGAAACAATTAAAATATAAAATTTTAGTCATCTAAATACTAGTTTCACTATTTGCTGAGGACTGGAAATCGTTCTCTAGCTATCGCTCCTTAAATGCAATGCACGTTACGTCGGCGAGAAAGTAACAATTAATTCACAAAGAATTTAAGGAAATATAATTTTCAAATTAATAAACAAAGAAAATTCACATTCCGGGCTTGGGTATTACACAAAGCCCTTATATGTTGACAGTTGACAGTCCCAGCCAACGAAGACGAACTATTCAAAAGGCCCATTAAGCTTATCGACAGCCCATCTGTTTTAACAACGTAACATCATCGCAAGACGTGAGATCGACTCGTTGTAGAGCCCTCCAATGTTCCGCGAGTTGGGTTCTCAAGCTTTTCGCGACTCACGACGAATGACACGGGCCTAAAAAACACTGCAAAAAGAAGAAAAGTGCTCGAAACTAATGAAAATGTTTGAATTTGGGCACCAAAAATAAGCGCAGCTGAGCTGGCTTGCTACTCCCGTCGTAGAGTTCCCGAAGTGCTTTCAAACGGTATGTTGTGCATCGCATAACTCCTTACGGATCAAAAGTTATGGGCACCAGAGGGACGGAGGCTTGGTCATAGGCCTGACGTCCTCTACTTGCGGGCCCAGCCTCTACGCGAAGCGAAGTTATCTTGCCTAAGATGCTGTGTGACTCAAGAATATAAATGTGATGGATAAAGCATCTTCGCAAGGCTAAACAGGGCAAAAAAAAGAAAAAGGGGGTGTAATAAGAGGACTTCCCAGGGAGTCACCCATCCTAGTACTACTCTCGCCCAAGCACACTTAACTACAGAGTTCTGATGGAATCCGGTGTATTAGTGCTGGTATGATCGCACCTGTCATATTGATGGTGCAAAGCCCTTATGTGTTGATGGTTCATAGTCCCAGCCAAGAGAGACGAACCATTCAAAAAGCCCATTGGGCTTATCGACAGCCCATCTACTTCAACAACGCAGCATCACCGCAAGACCTGATATTGACGTGTTATAGAGGCCTTCAATGTTCTGCGAGTTGGGTTCTCTCCTTTTCGCGGCTCACGACGAATGACACGGGCCTAAAAAATACCATAAAAAGAAGAAACGTGGCCGATATCTGATGAAAATGGCCAATTTTGAGCACCCAAAATTAGCACAGCCTAGTAGGCTTGCTACCCCCATCGTAGAACTCCCGAAGAGCTTTCCAACGGTATATTGTGGGCCACATAACTCCTTACGGATCAAAAGTTTTGGGCACCGGAGCGACAGAGACCAGGACACAGGCCCTATGACCTCGGTTTACGGGCCCAACCTCTATGCGAAGCAAAGTTTTCTTGCCCAAGAAGCCGTGGCACTCGAGAATATAAATGTGATGGATAAAACATCTCGGCAACGCTAAACGGGGCAAGAAAAAAGTAAAAGGGGGTATGAGGACTTCCCACGGGGTCACCCATCCTAGTACTACTCTAGTCCAAGCACGCTTAACTTCGGAGTTCTTATGGGATCTGGTACATTAGTGCTGGTATGATCGCACCTGTAATATTGATGCTGCAAATCCCTTATGTGTTGACGGTTCACAGTCCCAGCTAGGAGAGACGAACCATTCAAAAGGCCCATTGGGCTAATTGATAGCCCATCTACTTCAACAACGCAGCATCACCGCAAGACATGATATCGACGCATTGAAGAACCCACCAATGTTCCGTTAGTTGGGTTATTAGCGAACGACACAGGCCTAGAAAATAGCGCAAAACAAAGAAAAGTGGCCCAAAATTGATGAACGTTGGATTTTAGAAACCAAAATTAGGGGCAGCCGAGCAGGCTCGCTGCCCCCGTCGTAGAGCTCCTATAGTGCTTTCCAACATTATGCTGTGCACTTCATAACACCTTATAGGTAAAAAGTAATGGGCATCGAAATGACGATGACCTGGTCACAGGCCCTACCTCATCGGTCTGCGGGCCCAACCTCTACGCGAAGCGAAGTTGTCTTGCCCAAGATGCCGTGGGACTCAAGAATATAAATGTGATGGATAAAGCATCTTGGCATGGCTAAATGTGGAAAGAAAAGGTAAAGGGGGGTGCAACAAAAGGACTTCCCAGTGGGTTACCCATCCTAGTACTACTCTCGCCCAAGCACGCTTAACTTCCGAGTTCTGATGGGATCCGTTGCATTAGTGCTGGTATGATCGCACCCATCATGTTTATGGTGCAAATCCCTTTTTTGTTGATAGTTCACAGTCCTAGCCAAGAGAGACGAACCATTCAAAAGGCCCATTGGGCTTATCGACAGCGCATCTACTTCAACAATGCAGTATCACCGCAAGAAGTGATATTGACGCCTTGTAGAGCCCTCCAATATTCCACGAGTTGGGTTCTCTCCTTTTCGCGGCTCACGACGAATGACATGGGCCAAAAGAACTACGCAAAAAGAAGTAAAGTGGCCCAAAACTTATGAAAACATTCGATTTTGGGCACCGAAAAAGCACGAAGCCGAGTAGGCTTTCTTCCCCCATCGTAAAGCTCCCTGATAGCATTCCAACGGTATGTTGTGCCGCATAACTCCTTACGGATCATAAGTTATGGGCACCGGAGGGACAGATACCTAGTCACAGGCCCTACGTCATCGATTTGCGGGCCCAACCTCTATACAAGGCGAAGTTGTCATGCCCAAGATGCCGTGGGACTCGAAAATATAAATTTGATGGATAAAACATCTTGGCAAGGCTAAACGGGGAAAAAAAAAGAAGGAAAAGGGGTGTGTAACACGAGGACTTCCCAAGGGGTCACCCATCCTAATACTACTCTCGCCCAAGCATGCTTAAGTTCGGAGTTCTGATGGGATCTGGTACATTAGTGCTGGTATGATCACACCCATCATATTGATAGTGCAAAGCCCTTATATGTTGACGGTTTACAGTTCTAACCAAGAGAGACGAACCATTCTAAAGGCCCATTGGGCTTATCGACAACGAATCTGCTTCAACAATGTAGCATCATAGCAAGACGTGATATCAACGCCTTGTAGAGCCCTCCAATATTCCACGAGTTTGGTTCTCTCCTTTTCACAGCTCACGACGAACCACACGAGCCTTAAAAAAATAAATAAAAAGAAATGTGGCCCGAAAATGATGAAAACATCTGATTTTGGGCACCGAAAATTGGTACAACCAAGCACGCATGCTACCCCTATTGTAGAGCTCCCGGAGAGCTTTTTAACAGTATGTTGTGTGCCGCATAACACCTTACGGATCAAAAGTTATGGGCACCAGAGTGACGGAGACCTGGTCATAGGCACCATGTCCTCGGTTTGTGGGCCCAGCATCTACGTATAGTGATGTTGTCTTGCCCAAGATGTCGTGGGACTCGAGAATATAAATGTGAAGGATAAAACATTTTGGCAAGGCCGAACGGGGCAAAGGAAAAGGAAAAGGAAAAGTAGGGTGCAACATGAGGACTTCCCACGGGGTCACCAATCCTAGTACTACTCTCACCCAAGCACGCTTAACTTCGGAGTTCTAATGGGATCCGGTGCTTTAGTGCTGGTATGATCTCACTCATCATGTTGATGGTGGAAAGCCCTTATGTGTTGATGATTCACAGTCCCAGCTAAGAGATACAAAACATTCGAGAGGCCCATTGGGCTTATCGATATCGCATTTGCTTCAACAACGCAGCATCACCGCAAGACATGATATCGACGTATTGTAGAGCCCTCCAATGTTCCGCAAGTAGGGTTCTCTCCTTTTTGCGGCTCACGACGAACGACACGGGCATAAAAAATACCGCAAAAAGAAGAAAAGTAGCCCAAAACTGAAGAAAACGTACCATTTTGGTCATTTAAAACTGGCGCAGCTTAGCAGGCTTGCTTTCTCCTTCGTAGATCTCCCAGAAAGCTTTCCAACGGTATGCTGTGGGTCGTATATCTCCTTACGGATGAGAAGTTATGGTCATAGGAGTGATTGGGACCTGGTCATAGACCCCACGTCCTCGGTTTATGGGCCCAGCCTCTACGTGAAGCCAAGTTGTCTTTCCCAAGATGCCGTAGGACTCGAGAATATAAATTTGGTAGATAAAGTATCTTGGCAAGGCTAAATGGGGCAAAAAAATAGGAAAAGTGGGGTGCAACACGAGGACTTCCCAGGGGGTCACCCATCTTAGTACTACTCTCGCCCAAGCATGCTTAACTTCGGAGTTCTGATAGGATCCGGTATATTAGTGCTGGTAAGATCGCACCCGTCATGTTGATGGTGCAAAGCCCCTTATGTGTTGACGGTTCACAGTCCCAGCCAAGAGAGTCAAACCATTCAAAAGGCCCATTGGGCTTATTGACAGTGCATCTACTTCAACAATGCAGCATCACTGCAAGATGTGATATCGACGCATTGTAAAGCTCTGCCATGTTTCGCGAGTTGGGTTCTCTTCTTTTCGCAGCTCACGACGAACGACACGGGGGCTAAAAAATAGAGCAAAATGAAGAAATATGACCTGAAATAGATGAAAACGTTTGAATTAGGGCAACAAAGACAAGCGCAGCCGAGTAGGCTTGCTACCCCCGTCGTAGAGCTCCTGGAGTGCTTTCAAACGGTATGCTATGCGCCGCATAACTCCTTATGGATCATAAGTTATGAGCACCGGAGGGACGGACACCTGGTCATAGGCCCCACGTCCTCAGTTTGAGGGCCCAGCCTCTACGCGAAGCGAAGTTGTCTTGCCCAAGATGCTGTGGGACATTTGAATATAAATGTGATGGATAAAGCATCTTGGCAAGGCTAAACGGGGCAAGAAAAAAGGAAAAGGGTGGTACAACACGAGGACTTCCAAGGAGGTCACCCATCCTAGTACTACTCTCGCTCAAGCACGCTTAACTTTGGAGTTCTGATGGGATCCGGTGCATTATTGCTGGTATGATCGCACCCATCATATTGATGGTGCAAAGCCCTTATGTGTTGACTGTTCACAGTCCCAGTCAAGAGATACGAACCATTCAAAAGGCCCATTGGGCTTATCGACAGTCCATCTACTTCAACAACGCAGCATCATCGTAAGACGTGATATTGACGCGTTATAGAACCCTCCAATGTTTCGCTAGTTAGGTTCTCATCTTTTTCGCGGCTCACGACGAACGACACGGGCCAAAAAAATAGTACAAAAAGAAGAAAAGTGGCCCGAAACTGATGAAAATGTTCTATTTTGGGAACCGAAATCAGGCGCAGCAGAGCAGGCTAGCTGCCCTAGTCGTAGATCTCCTAGAGAGCTTTCTAATGTTATGCTGTCTACCGCATAACTCCTTACGGATCAAAATTTAAGGGTACAGGAGGGAGGGAGGCCTGGTCACAGGCCCTACGTCCTCGGTTTGCGGGTCCAGCCTCTATGCGAATCGAAGTTGTCTTGCTCAAGTTGCTGTGGGACTCTCGGGAATATAAATGTGATGGATGAAGCATCTTGGTAAGGCTAAACGGGGCAAAAAAAAGGAAAATGGCTGTGCAACATGAGGACTTCCCAGGGGGTCACCCATCCTAGTACTACTCTAGTCCAAGCACGCTTACCTTCGGAGTTCTAATGGGATCCGGTGCATTAGTGCTGGTATGATCGCACCCGTCATATTGATGGTGCACAGCCCTTATGTGTTGATGGTTCATAGTCCCAGCCAAGAGAGACGAACCATTAAAATGGCCTATTAGGCTTATTGACAGCCCATTTGCTTCAACAACGCAGCATCACTGCAAGACATGATATCGACGCGTTGTACAACCCTCCAATGTTCTGTGAGTTGGGTTCTCTCATTTTCACTGCTCACGACAAATGACACGGGCCTAAAAAATAGCACAAAAAGAGGAAAAGTTGTCACGCCCCAACCCGACCTATAGAGGCTAGACTAGGGTGTGATCTAATCATTTATACCATTTCACATACTTAATCATTCGTTAAGATTTAACACTTAACGTTAGCCTATAACTCCAAAAGATTTTCGAAAGACCGGCAGCATAACGGCTATAATTGGGCTCATTAGTTTGACCTAATTTTCTAAACGCCTCAAAATAATCAATCTCAAATTCATTTCCAACTAAGATTACTATTTATCACCAATCGAAATGCCTGCTAATTATCTCGAAGTCTTGTTTGATTAACAACCTAGCATGATAACTATGTCTCGTTTATTTGTCAATCCCTGTTACACAAGTACTTGTTGATCTTAGCTTACAAATGAGTACCTGCTTAAGATTGGATAGATTCATTTTACTTAGCCCTTTGCCTAATACTTCATAAGCTTGTAGTAGTTGCTAATCAAAGTATCAAAACGATCAAATAGGGTGTCTGTCTAGTTATAAACAGTACAAATCAAAATTAGACTCCAAATTACAACGGGGGTCTTTTACAATAACAACAACAAGCAACATAAGAAATAGTATTCAAAACAACATATCGTTCACAAAACAGCCACAATCACGTAAGGCACGTAGGGCAGGCAATCACTCCAAAGAGTCATCAATAGGCACGTTATTCTCAGGTACCCGTTCCTGATCTTCTTCACCTGTGATGATAAAAGAGGGTGAGTCCTTATGAACTCAGCGAGGGGGAATGAGAAATACATTTTGAAACTCTTTTTCCGGTTCAACTTATAAAAAACCCTTTTTGAAAGCATGACATATAACACAAGTAAGTTTATAATGTAATATGAAAGTAAAAGAACACAATTACCAATCTTTCCTCCCCGAGGTCCTCTAGGAACTAAGCGAGAGTACTTATACACATAGTGAAAAGGATACGGTGAGCTTTTGCTCTCAATTCATTTTCAATATCAGTTGCGACCGACTTCAAATCATCCACTTATCACGCCAAATGGGTATACTCCGGATGTACCCCGAAATCCTACGACCCAACTCCCCGAGGAAGTCTAGCCCCCAAGCGAGAGAGGGAATTGGACTATGGTAGTCATGGTTGCACCGGCAGGCCTGATGCCGCCCAATGTGCGTGAAACTCTACCACGCCAGAATGAAAGGTTGAAACCTTGTATGCAATGCACATTTATAACATTTAACATATCACATTAGGAGGACAACAAAGTAGGTTGCCTCCGAACAGTTATAAGATCGCACATTGACAAGTAAACACACAAGGCATGCTTTGACATGTAATTTCGCTTGCAAAACACATGGAGTTATATGAATCTTAAACGGGAAGCCAAGTAACACATGTAAATCAAGTCATATAACTCATTTCGGGGTTCACGTAATCAAGTAATAAGGTTATACAAGCATACAACGACGTTTACATGAGACCGGGTGCAAGAAAAGTTTACTTATCAACATGTAATCATCGGAAATCACATTTAGGGCTACAAGGACAACTACTAGCAGCCCACTAATCACACAATTAGACAAAATAACCATAGGATCAACACTTAGTAACTTTTCATGGTCACTAGGGTTTCAATTCATGCTTAAACGTGCGATTAAGCCACAAGTTGTCACGTAATTAAACCCGAGCCATGCATCGATTAATTAAAACACCCTCAATCATCCAAAACAATCCACACAACATCCAAGTGCCACAATCCCAAGCATTCAATATTACAAGAGAAGTTACAATATTTTTTTCAAAGTATATTACTAAATAAATACCTCACTGCAATGGTCTGTTTTCCCACAATCATTTAGACAAGGAAATAATCTCCAATTCTAGTGAAAAAAATTTCAAATTAAAGCTTATTAAGTGAACTAAATTCAGAAATAAACCTCGCATCATTTGGAGTTCGGATTCAAGAGTTATAGTTAAAACCGTGAGACTACGCAAAACTGTCCAGATTCGTACATATTTCAATACTTGCCATTTTTTAGGGTCTTAGGGTCAGATTTAGCTTTAGTCTATTTTTGACAAACATGTCCAGAACTGAAAACTATAGCGACCTACAAAATTTCATGCATTTTAGATATCGTTTACTAGGTCAAAACTGTTTCGTTCTACAAGGACAGTGGACTGCCAAAAACCTGCTCCATTTTCCCAGATTTTCCAGATTTAGACACCTTTTGATGTTTTTCCATTTTGGAGACCTTAGATTCAAAATTGGCCTTGGCCTATTTCTATGAAAAATGCTCATAAATGGCAAAAATAGTCACCTACCAATTTTCATGCATTTTGAACATCATTTACCAGGCCAAATTCACTTTGTTCTAACAAGTCAGAAATCTGCCATTTTCGCGATTCTACCTATCTTCAAGTCCTAGCCAAATATCTTGCCATGCATAGTTATATAAGCTCATGCACACATATACAACAAGTACAGAGGTAAATCTAGACATATGAAGGCATGCATGTGGTTTTTGAAAGCTTTTAAAAAGGATTAAACCTCACCTTAGCCTATTGACAACAAATGATGGTCAAAACTCTTGAAGATGCACAAAAACGTCTTTTCTCCTTGTTTGGCCAAGAGATATTGATTGATTTCCCTAATTCCTAGCTGAGTTACCATGTTCTTAGTATGTGCATGTGGTTAGAACAAAAGGGAGATGAAAGAAAAGCTATCAAACATACCTAGGGCCGAAATGAAGAGCTCTAAGAGCTTGCATGCCTCTTTTCTTGATTCTTGCTTGCTTGGGCTGCTATGGTTGAGTTCCTTAGAGTCTTGAATGTCTAGGACAGCCTTAGAATGAGAGCTTAAGCTATGGAGCCTAAGGTTGCAGCCAAGGCCGAGAGAGAGAGTGTGTAAATGAAAGAATGAGAAGTTTGAAAAGAATGAAATGTTTGTGTGAGCATGTGTCGGCCTTGAGCTTCTAAAATTTATGATTTTGTGTCATCTAAAGCATGTTTTGAATTGTCTTAGCATGGGAATTTGAGTGGGCTGAGAATGTGGAGCATTGGGTAGGGTTTTAGGTCATTTTTTTAATGCATTGTTTGAAGTAATTGTCATAGTTTGTCTAGGCTTAGTTTAATTTATGCAAATTCTTGTCAATTGCATCATGTGGTTGGCCAAAGCTAATGTTCAAATCTGAATTTGTTATGTTTTGAGCAGTATTTTATTGTGTGTGCTTGGGATATGCAAAAGAATAAAGAATAAAGAATAAGAATGTTTAGCTTTTGATGAAGTTTTGTCTTCTAGTGCATTGACTTAGAATTATAATATTAGTTAGTGGAATTTGAAGGATTAATTAATGATCTAGTGCTTCGTGTAAGATGGTTTCTTGATTAGTGTGTGGGCACGCTTTCTTAGGTTTAGGGCACACACTACGAGATAAAGAACGAACTACGAAACGAATGCACGTTTCCTAAGTAAATGCACGCAACTCTAAATGAATGCACGTAATTCGATACAAGACACATAAAACGAACACGACTCTTGAACCTAAGTCAAGGCACGAAAATCTAGGTTAGGGCACTCAAAACGGGGTATCACACGCAAATCGAGGTCAAGCCTCACATCCTCCCCTCCTTAAAAGAATTTCGTAATGAAATTCAATATTACCTTTGAAATAATGCCGGATACTGTTGCTCCATCTGGTCTCGTCTTTCCCATGTTGCTTCTTCAACTCCATGGTGATCCCACAACACTTTCACCATTTGTGTAGATTTGTTGTGCAACTCCCGATCTTACTGGTCTAGGATCCGAATGGGCTTCTCTTCATAAGACAAGTTCTCCCGAAGCTGCAACAGCTCTGGCTCCAAGATATGCGATGGATCAGGGTGATACTTCCGTAGCATTGAAACATGGAAGACATCATGGATATTGGAGAGGTTTTGAGGTAGTTCCAAACGATACGCCAATTTGCCAACCTTCTCAATTATCCCAAATGGTCCTACAGACCTTGGGCTCAACTTTCCACCCTTGCCATGTTTAATTAGTCCCCTCCGAGGTGATAATTTCAAGAACACCTTGTTGCCGGCCTCAAACTCTAAATTCCGTCTCCGTCGGTCTGTATAACTTTTATGCCTGCTTTGGGCGGTAAGCATCCATTTTCGGATGAGGTGGACATTTTCAACAGTCTTCATAAGTTCTGGTAGCAAGGTCGGGTCGAAAGTCTTCGTCTCACCTACTTCATCCCAGTAAATTGGGGATCGACACTTACGTCCATATAATGCCTCAAATGGGGCCATCCCGATAGTGGCCTAATAGCTGTTATTATAAGTGAACCCAGCTAGAGGCAGATATTTCTCCCAACCTTTTCCGAAGTCTAGAACACACGCCTTCAGCATATCTTCCAGAATCTGAATAGTTCTCTCAGATTGTTCGTCCGTCTGAGGGTGATAAGCTATACTGAAACTCAACTTCGTTCCCAAAACTTCTTGTAATAGCTTCTAAAATCGAAAAATAAAATGAGGATCCCTATCCGATACAATACTTACAGGCATCCCATATAGCCTTACAATATCCGCCACATACATATCTCCTAGTTTCTCAGGACTATCCTCCTTGTTCATCGGTAAGAAGTGTGCTGACTTGGTCAATCTAACCACTATGACCCAAACGGCATCATGACCCTTTTGTGACCTGGGTAGGTCCATGACAAAGTCCATAGTTATATGATCCCATTTCCATCGGGGAATTTTCAACGATTGAAGTAAACCTGCCGGCCGTTGATGTTCTTCTTTGACTCTCTGACAAGTTAAACACCGAGCCACAAACTCCGCAATCTCTCTCTTCATGTTATTGTACCAATAGTGTTGCTTCAAATCCCAGTACATATTTGTTCCACTGGGGTGAATAGTATATCTCGAGTTATGGGCTTCTTCAAGAATCTTCTTTTTCAACTCTGGGTTATTAGGAACACAAATTCGACTCCTGAACCTCCATATACCATCATCATGAAACTTGAAATCTGTGTTGCTTTCTTTAATATTCTGAAACTGTTGGTCCTTCTGTTGAGCCTCTCGTAATTCAGACAACAAGGTCGACTGAACTTGTGTAGTGGCAAATAGTAACCCTTTTTGAGTCAATTGTGGATTCCACAAAAATGTTTCCTCTAAAAACTCATGCACCTTAACTTCCAGTTTTACCATGCTCGCTTTCCGACTTAAGGCATCTGCATCTACATTTGCTTTACCAGGCACATAATTGATTGTGCAGTTATAATCATCCAAGAGCTCCATCCACTATCTTTGCCTCATGTTCAACTCTTTTTGTGAGAACAAGTATTTCAAGCTCTTGTGATTAGTAAACACTTCAAACTTGTTACACCACAGATAGTGCCTCCATTTCTTGAGTGCAAACACAATAGCCGCTAACTCCAAATCATTCGTCGGGTAATTCAATTCATACGGTTTAGGCTTCCTAGAGGCATACACAATCACTCTACCATTTTGCATTAACACACAACCTAGTCCTTCCTTAGAAGCATCACTATAGATTACAAAGCCTTGACTCCCTTCAGGCAATGCAAGAACAGGTGCGGTTGTCAATCTTTTCTTCAATTCTTGAAAGTTGTTTTCACACTTGTCATCCCACACAAACTTTGTTTTCTTCCGAGTAAGCTTTGTAAGCGGTCCTGCAATCTTTGAGAAATCCTTCACGAATCTCCGATAATAGCCAGCTAAACCAAGAAAACTCCGAACCTCCGTAACATTTTCTGGCTTCTTCCAAGACATCACCGCTTCTATCTTTTCTGGGTCCACCGCTATTCCCTCTTGGGATATGATGTGCCCCAAGAATGCAATCTGCCGCAACCAAAATTGCATTTTCTAAACTTTGCATGCAATTGGTGCTCCCGAAGTTTCTGCAATACCAATCGCAGATGTTGTTCGTGCTCAACCTCAGATTTCGAGTATACCAAAATATCATCAATAAAGATCACCACAAATTGGTCCAAGTAGGGTTGAAACACCCTGTTCATCAAGTCCATAAAAGCTGCAGGGGCATTAGTTAGCCCAAATGGCATCACCACAAATTCATAATGCCCATATCTCGTCCTGAAAGCCGATTATGGCACATCCTCCTTTTTGATCCGCAACTGATAATACACTTGCCTCAAGTCGAGTTTCGAATACACTTTAACTCCTTGAAGTTGATCAAACAACTCGTCGATCAGTGGAAGTGGGTATTTATTCCTAACGGTTACTTGGTTCAATCCTAGGTAATCGATGCATAGCCTCAACATTCCGTCTTTCTTCTTTACAAATAAGACTGGTATACCCCACGGAGAAGAACTTGGTTGAACAAACCCCTTCTTCAACAATCCTTGCAATTGGTCCTTCAATTCTTGTAGCTCGACTGGAGCCATACGATAGGGAGCTTTAGATATTAGTTGGGTGCCAGGCAGTACTTCTATTACAAACTCGATTTCCCAATCCGGGGGTAAACCGGGCAATTCTTCTGAAAACACGTCAGCATAATCTTTAATCACTGGCATCTCCTCTAACTTAGCTTTGTCCGATGGCTTGTTGATGAGGTAAGCTAAGTATCCATTACACCCTTTTCTCAAGGACTTTACTGCTTTCGTAGATGAAATGATGGAACTCCTGGTGAAGTCACTTCAACCTATTACCTCCAATGTTGGTTGATCAGGTATTTGGAATGTTACAATCTTCGTTCGGTAATCTAGTTGGGCATGATGCTTTGCCAACCAGTCCATCCCTAAGATGACTTCATAGTCTCGAAAAGGTAATACTAGAAGAATGGCTGAGAATTCCCTATCCTTAATTTGGATTTTACATGCTTTACAAGCTGAGCTAGTAACAAGTTTAGAACCTATCGGAGTACCAACTTCTACTTCGTAAGGCAAATATTCAACTCGTAATTTCACACGTTGCACACATAAGGGCGTAATAAATGAATGAGTAGCACCTGGATCAATTAACACCCTAACAGGTTGATTCAGTATCAAGAATGTACCTTCAACAACAGCAGTCTCCTTAGGAAGCTTCTTATACTCAATAGCATAAGCTCCGGCATGAACTCTAGGAACTGGAGTCTTGCCGCTACCAGTTGGTTTATTTTGATTTGGTCATCCTTGCTATTTAGGGCAATCCTTGATTTGATGCTAATCACTGCCACACCGTACACATCGTCCTGACTTCTTCCAGCACTGGGCCTCGGTGTGATCTTTCTTGTCACAATAAGAATAGTTGATAGACTGAGTAACAGGTGAACTGCCTGTGGATCCGCGGGTGGAAGAGGCTGATGGCGCTTTAGTCGGCCCACGGTTATTAACTGGTCTGTTCTGGCTCTGGCCCTGACTGCGACTCTGAGTCTGGAATTTCCTCTATTGTCCTGGAGGCTGATATGGTTTCTTGTTCGGCTGGCTAGAACTGGCTCTATCAAGTTTCCTCTTCTCAACTCGGGAGGCAGCAGCAAGGAGGGCAGAATAGGTAGTAAAGTCGTGCGAAGCCAACTGATCCTGAATTTCTGGCCTCAACCCATTTGTAAATTTCCACATATTCGCCTCAGAGGTACTGACCATGTATTGAGCATAACAGGATAGTTGGTCAAAGTGAGCCTCATACTAAGCCACCGCCATGTTACCCTGGTTCAAGTGCATGAATTCTTCAATCCACCTCTGGTTGGAAACTGCAGGTACGTATTTCTCCTTGAATGCCTTTACGAAATTACCCCACAAGTGAGGTGTATGATCAGTTTCCCAAAGTGCCTCCACAGTGTGCCACCAATGCTCAGCATCCCCGTGCAACAGAAATACAGCGAATTTAATCTTTTCCTCATTAGTATAGTCAAGTGGCCTGAAAATCCTTTCAATCTCAGACAGCCAAGCCTCTGCCTTTTCATCATCAGCTTCCCCGAAGAATTTGGACAGGCAAAAGTCAAGGAACTCCCGCATTCTGCTATTTTTCCCATTGTTACCATCATTTATGTTGTTGTTGTTGTTGTTGTTTGCTTCACGTGCATCTTGACGTTCCATCACTCGCGACATGCGATCCATAGCATTCGCCATCATGTTAAACATGGCCATGCTGGGATTAGTTTGATGAGCATCTTCGGCTCCTTGTGGCTCATCGCTCCTATTGGTATTGCGGGTACTAGGGCCAACCATCTATAGGCACATATTATGATGCACAATTCATTGGAATATGGCAAAACAAGAATTTAATGTATAAGGTATGCAACATACAATTTTACATAGACATACAATTCTCGAAACAATTAAGACATGTTAATCACATAAGCACATAGAAACAGAGAAGGCACAACTGATATTGTCACACATTAACACACATAAACAAGTTATCCCAACAAGCTTAGGGGTTCTCCCCATGGTCCGAGAGTTAAAGCGTGCTTAAGCAATCTAAGGTCTGATATCATTTCTATACGGTGTCACGCCTCAACCCGATCTATAGAGGCTAGACTAGGGTGTGATCTAATCATCTATACCATTTCACATACTTAATCATTCATTAAGATTTAACACTTAACGTTAGCCTAGAAATCCAAAATATTTTCGAAAGACTGGCAGCATAACGGCTGTAATTGGGCTAATTAGTTTGACCTTATTTTCTAAACGCCTCAAAATAATCAATCTCAAATTAATTTCCAACTAAGATTACTATTTATCACCAATCAAAATGCCTGCTAGTTATCTCGAATTCTCGTTTGATTAACAATCTAGCATGATAACTATGTCTCGTTTATTTGTCAATCCCTGTTACACAAGTAGTTGTTGATCTTAGCTAACAAACTCACCTGCTTAAGATTGGATAGATTCATTTTACTTAGCCCTTTGCCTAATACTTCATAAGCTTGTAGTAGTTGCTAATCAAAGTATCAAAACGATCAAATAGGGTGTCTGTCTAGTTATAAACAGTACAAATCAAAATTAGACTCCAAATTACAACGGGGGTCTTTTACAATAACAACAACAAGCAACATAAGAAATAGTATTCAAAACAACATATCGTTCACAAAACAGCCACAATCACGTAAGGCACGTAGGGCAGGCAATTACTCTGATGAGTCATCAATAGGCACGTTATCCTCAGGTACCTGTTCCTGATCTTCTTCACCTGAGATGATAAAAGAGAGTGAGTCCTTATGAACTCAGCGAGGGGGAACGAGAAATACGTTTTGAAACTCTTTTTCCAGTTCAACTTATAAAAAACCCTTTTTGAAAGCATGACATATAACACAAGTAAGTTCATAATATAATATAAAAGTAAAAGAACACAATTATCCGTCTTTCCTCCCCGAGGTCCTCTAGGAATCAAGCGAGAGTACTTATACACTTAGTGAAAAAGGATATGGTGAGATTTTGCTCTCAATTTATTTCCAATATCAGTTGTTGCGGCCGACTTCAAATCATCCACTTATCATGCCAAATGGGTGTACTCCAGATGTACCCCGAAATCCTACGACCCAACTCTCCGAGGAAGTCTAGCCCCCAAGCGAGAGAGGGAATTGGTCCATGGTAGTAACGGTTGCACCAGCAAGCCCGATGCCGCCCGGCGTGAGTAAAACGCTACCATGCCAGAATGAAAGGTTGCAACCTTGTATGCAATGCACATTTATAACATTTAACATATCATATTAGGAGGACAACAAAGTAGGTTGCCTCCGAGAAGTCATAAGATCGCACATTGACAAGTAAACACACGAGGCATGCTTTGACATGTAATTTCGCTTGTAAAATACATGGAGTTATATGAATATTAAACGGGCAGCCAAGTAACACATGTAAATCAAGTCATATAACTCATTTCGGGGTTCACGTAATCAAGTAATAAGGTTATACAAGCATACAACGACGTTTACATGAGACCGGGTACAAGAAAAGTCTACTTATCAACATGTAATCATCAGAAATCACATTTAGGGCTATAAGGACAACTACGGGCAGCCCACTAATTACATAATTAGACACAATAACCATTGGATCAACACTTAGTGAGTTTTCATAGTCACTAGGGTTTCAATTCATGCTTGCACGTGTGATTAAGTCACAAGTTGTCACGTAATTAAACCCAAGTCATGCATCGATTAATTAAAACATTCTCAATCATCCAAAACAGTCCACACAACATCCAAGTGCCATAATCCCAAGCATTCAATATCACAAGAGAAGTTAAAATATTTTTTTCAAAGTATATCACTAAATAAATACCTCACTACAATGGTCTATTTTACTACAATCATTTAGATAAGCAAATAATCTCCAATTCTAGTGAAAAAAATGTCAAATTAAATCTTATTAAGTGAACTAAATCCAAAAAAAAACCTCGCATCATTTGGAGTTCGGATTTAATAGTTATAGTTAAAACCGTGAGACTACGCAAAACTGTCCAGATTCGTACATATTTCAATACTTGCCAGATCTGAGGGTCTTAGGGTGAGATTGAGCTTTAGTGTATTTCTGACAAAAATGTCCATAACTGAAACATATAGTGACCTATCAAATTTCATGTATTTTAGATATCTTTTACTAGGTCAAAACTATTTCATTCTACAAGGATAGTGAACTGCCAAAACCCTGCACCATTTTCCCATATTTTCCAGATTTGGACACCTTTCGATGTTTTTCCGTTTTGGGCACCTTAGAGTCAAAATTGGCCTTGGCCTATTTCTACAAAAAATTCTCAGAATTGGCAAAAATAGTCACCTACCAATTTTCATGCATTTTCAACATCATTTACCAGGCCAAATTCACTTCGCTCTAAGAAGTCAGAAATCTGCCATTTTTGTAATTCTACCTATCTTCAAGTCCTAGCCAAATATCTTGCCATGCATGGTTATATAAGATCATGTACACACATATACAACAAGTACATAGGTAAATCTAAACATATGAAGGCATGCATGTGGTTTTTGAAAGCTTTTAAAAAGGATAACCCTCACCTTAGCTTATTGACAACAAATGAAGCTCAAAACTCTTGAAGATGCACAAAAACGTCTTTTCTCCTTGTTTGGCCGAGAGATATTGCTTGATTTCCTTAATTCCTAGCTGAGTTACCATGTTCTTAGTATGTGCATATGGTTAGAACAAAAGGGAGATGAAAGAAACGCTATCAAACATACCTACGGCCGAAATGAAGAGCTCTAAGTGCTTGCCTCCATCTGTTCTTGCTTCTTGCTTGCCTGGGCTGCTATGGTTGAGTTCCTTAGAGTCTTCAATGTCTAGGAGAGCCTTAGAATGAGAGCTTAAGCTATGGAGCCTAAGGTTGCAGCCAAGGCCGAGAGAGAGAGTGTGTAAATGAGAGAATGAGAAGTTTGAAAAGAATGAAATGTTTGTGTGAGCATGTGTCGGCCTTGAGCTTCTAAAATTTCTGATTTTGCGTCATCTAAAGCATGTTTTGAATTGTCTTAGCATGGGCACTTGAGTGGGCCGAGAATGTAGAGCATTGGGTAGGGTTTTAGGTCATTTTTTAAATGCTTTGTTTGAAGTAATTGTCGTAGTTTGTCTAGGCTTAGTTTAATTTATGCAAATTCTTATCAAATGCATCATGTGGTCGGCCAAAGCTAATGTTCAAATCTGAATTTGTTATGTGTTGAGCATTGTTTTATTGTGTGTGCTTGGGATATGCAAAAGAATAAAGAATAAATAATAAAAATGTTTAGCTTTTGGTGAAGTTTTGTCTTCTAGTGCATTGACTTAGAATTATAATATTAGTTAGTGGAATTTGAAGGATTAATTAATGATCTAGTGTTTCATGTGAGATGCTTTCTTGATTAGCGTGCGGGCACGCTTTCCTAGGTTTAGTGCACGTACTACAAGGTAAAGCACGAACTACGAGATAAATGCACGTTTCCCTAGTAAATGCACGCAACTCAAAATGAATACACATAATTCGATGCAAGGCACATAAAATGAGACACGACTCTTGAACCTAAGTCAAGGCACAAAATTCTAGGTTAGGATACATGAAACGGGGTATAGCACGCAAATCGAGATCGGGCCTCACAAAAGTGGCCCAAATCTAATGAAAATGTCCAATTTTGGGCACTAAAAATTAGCGCATTTGTGCGCCACATAACGCCTTACGGATCAAAAGTTATGGTGTAAAGCCCTTTTGTGTTGACAGTTCATAGTCCCAACCAATAGAGACGAACCATTCAAAAGGCCCTTTGGGCTTATTGACAGCTAATTTATTTCAACAACGCAGTATCACCGCAAGACGTGATATCGACGCATTGTAAAGCCCTCCAATGTTCTACGAGTTTGGTCCTCATCCTTTCGCGGCTCATGACATACGACACGGACCTAAAAAATTGCGCAAAAAGAAAAAAATGGCCCAAAATTGATGAAAATGTTTGAATTTGGGCATAAAAAACAGGTACAGCCGAGCAGGCTTGCTACCCCCGTCGTAGAGCTACCGAATAGCTATCAAACGATATGTTGTGCTGCATAACTCCTTACGGATCATAAGTTATGAGCACCGGAAGGACGGAGACTTGGTCACAGGCCCTACGTCCTAGGTTTACGGGCCCAGCCTCTACGCAAAGCGAAGTTGTCATGCCCAAGTTGCTGTAGGACTCGAGAATATAAATGTGATGGATAAAGCAACTTGGAAAGGCTAAACGGGGCAAGAAAAAAGTAAAATGAGGGTGCAACATGAGGACTTCCCAGGAGGTGACGCATCCTAGTACTACTCTTGCCCAAGCACGCTTAACTTCGGAGTTCTGATAGGATCCGATGTATTTGTGCTTGTATGATTGCACCCGCCATATTGATGGTGCAAAGCCCTTATGTGTTGATGGTTCATAGTCCTAGCCAAGAGAGACGAACAATTCAAAAGGCCCATTGGGCTTATCAACAGCCCATCTGCTTTAACAATGCAGTATCACGGCAACACGTGATATCGACATGATGTAGAGCCCTCCAATGTTTCGTGAGTTGGGTTCTCTTATTTTTGTGGTTCACGACGAACGACACGGGCCTAAAAAATAGCGCAAAACGATGAAAATTGGCCAAAAACTGATGAAAATGTTCAATTTTGGGCACCAAAATTAGGCACAGCCGAGCAGGCTTGCTACCCCCGTCGTAGAGCTCCTATAGAGCTTTTCAATGTTATGTTGTGCGCTGCATAACTCCTTACGGATCAAAAGTTATGGGCACAGGAGTGACGGAGACCTGGTCACAGGCCGTACCTCCTCGGTTTGCGGGCACAGCCTCTTCATGAAGTGAAGTTGTCTTGCCGAAGATGCTGTAAGACTCGAGAACATAAATGTGATGGATAAAGCATCTTGGCAAGGATAAGCGGGGGAAAAAAAGGAAAATGTGGTGCAGCACGAGGACTTCCCAAGGGTTCACCCATCCTAGTACTACTCTCGCCCAAGCACGCTTAACTTTGATGTTCTGATGGGATCCAGTGCATTAGTTCTGGTATGATCGCACCCGTCATGTTGATGGTGCAAAGCCCTTATGTCTTGACAGTTCACAGTCCCAGCCAAGAGAGACGGCCCATTCAAAAGGCCTATTGGGCTAATCGACAATGCATTCTTCAACAACGCAGCATCACCGCAAGACATGATATCGACGCCTTGTAGAGCCCTCCAATATTCCACAACTTGGGTTCTCTCCTTTTCACGGCTCACGACGAACAACACGAGCATAAAAAATGGCACAAAAAGAAGAAATGTGGCCCAAAACTGATGAAAACGTCCGAATTTGGGTACCAAAAATTGGTGCAACCTAGTAAGCTTGCTACCCCCGTCGTAGAGCTCCCAGAGAGCTTCCCAACGGTATGCTGTACGCTGCATAACTCCTTACAGATCAAAAGTTATAGGCACCGGACTGACGGCGACCTCGTCACAATCCCACGTCATCGGTTTACTGGCCCAGCCTATACACGAAGTGAAGTTGTCTAACCCAAGATGCCGTGGGACTTGAGAATATAAATGTGATGGATAAAGCATCTTGGTAAGGCTAAACGAGGCAACCAAAAAGGAAGAGGGGTAGCAACATGAGGACTTCCCAGGGGGTCACCCATCCAAGTGATACTCTCACCCAAACACGCTTAACTTTGGATTTCTGATGGGATCCGGTGCATTAGTGCTAGTATGATCGCACCCGTCATGTTGATGGTGCAAAGCCCTTATATGTTGACGGTTCACAGTGCCAGCCAAGAGAGACGAACCATTCAAAAGAACCATTGGGCTTATCGACAGCCCATCTGCTTCAACAACGTAGCATCACAGCTAGACGTGATATCGACGCATTGTGGAGCCCTCCAATGTTTTGTAAGTTGGGTTCTCATCCTTTTCGAGGCTTACGACGAATGACACAGGCCTAAAAAACACCGTAAAATTTAGAAAAGTTGCTCGAAACTGATGAAAATATTCCATTTTGGGTAACGAAAATAGGCATAGTTGAGTAGGCTTGCTGCCCCCATCGTAGAGCTCTTGGAGAGCTTTCCAACGGTATGTTGTGCGCCGCATAACTCCTTACGGATAAAAAGTTATGGGCACCAGAGTGACGGAGACCTGGTCAGAGGCCGCACCTCCTCAGTTTACGGGCTTTGCCTTTACGCGAAACGGAATTGTCTTGCCCAAGATGCCATGGGACTCGAGAATAGAAATGTGATGGATAAAAGATCTTGGCAATGCTAAACGTGGAAAAAAATGAAAAGGGGGTACAACACGAGGACTACCTAGGGGGTCACCCATCCTTGTGCTACTCTCACCCAAACACGCTAAACTTTGGAGTTCTGATGAGATCTGGTGCATTAGTGCTGGTATGATCACACCCATCATGTTGATGGTGCATCGCCCTTATGTGTTGGCGATTCACATTCCCAGCCAAGAGAGATGACCCATTCAAAAGGCCCATTGGGCTTATCGACAGCGCATCTACTTCAACAACGCAGCATCACTGCAAGATGTGTTATCGACGCCTTGTAAAGCCCTCCAATATTCCACGAGTTGGCTTCTCTCCTTTTCGTGGCTCACAACAAATGACACGGGCATAAAAAAATGCTCAAAAAAGAGAAAAGTGGCCCGAAACTAATGAAAACGTTCAATTTTGGGCACCGAAAAAAGGTACAACTGAGCAAGCTTCCTGCCCCCGTCATAGAGCTCCCGTATAGCTATCCAACGGTATGCTGTGCCGCATAACTCCTTACGGATCAAGAGTTATGGGCACCAGAGGGTAGGAGACCTGGTCACAGGCCCTACGTCCTAGGTTTGCGGGCCAAACTCTACGTAAAGCGAAGTTGTCATGCCCAAGATGCCGTGGGACTCGAGAATAAAAATGTGATGGATAAAGCATCTTAGCAAGGCTAAATGGGGCAAAAAAAAAGAAAAGAAAATGGGGGTGCAACATGAGGACGTCCCAGGGGGTCACCCATCCAAGTACTACACTCGCCCAAGCACGCTTAACTTCGGAGTTCTGATGGGATCTGGTGCATTAGTGCTGGTACAATCGCACCCGTCATATTGATGGTGCAAAGCCCTTATGTGTTGACAGTTCACAGTCCAGCCAAGAGAGACGAACCATTCAAAACGCCCATTAGGCTTATCGACAGCACATTTGCTTCAACAACGCAGCATCACCATAAGACGTAACATTGACGCCTTGTAGGGCCCTCCAATATTCCACAACTTGGATTCTCTCCTTTTCACGGCTCACGACGAACGACACGGGCCTAAAAAATAGCGCAAAAAGAAGTAAAGTGGCCCAAAACTGATGAAAACGTATGATTTTTTTCAACGAAAATAGTTGCAACTGAGCAGGCTTGCTGCCCCCATCGTAGAGCTCCCAAAGAACTTTCCAACAGTATACTGTGCACCACATAACTCCTTAAGATTCAAAAGTTAAGGGCACCGGAGTGACGGAGAGCTGGTCACAGGCCCCACTTCCTCAGTTTACGGGCCCGACCTCAACGCATAGAGAAGTTGCCTTGCCCAATATGCCGTAGGACTCGAGAATATAAATGTGATGGATAAAGAATCTAAGACAGGCTAAACGGGGCAAAGAAAAAGGAAAAGTGGGGTGCAACACAAGGACTTCCCACGGGGTCACCAACGTTATGTTGTGTGCTGCATAACTCCTTACGGATCAAAAGTTGTAGGCACCGGAGTGACGGAGACCTGGTCACAAGCCGCACTTCCTCGGTTTGTAGGCCCAGCCTCTACGTGAAGCAAAGTTGGTTTGCCCAAGATGACATGGGACTCGAGAATATAAATGTGATGGATAAAGCAACCTG
This sequence comes from Ehretia macrophylla, assembly GCA_037974665.1. Lineage (NCBI taxonomy): Eukaryota > Viridiplantae > Streptophyta > Magnoliopsida > Boraginales > Ehretiaceae > Ehretia > Ehretia macrophylla. The sequence continues at coordinate 37,633,073 of CM075777.1, read as the reverse complement.
GTAAGGCTAAATGTGGAAAAAAATGCAAATGGGGGTTCAACACGAAAACTTCCCAAGGGGTCACCCATCCTAGTACTACTCTCGCCCAAGCACGCTTAACTTCGGAGTTCTAATGGGATCCGGTGCATTAGTGCTAGTATGATCGCACCCGTCATGTTTATGGTGCAAAGCCTTTTTGTATTGTAGGTTCACAGTCCTAACCAAGAGAGATGAACCATTCAAAAGGCCCATTGGGCTTATCGAGTGTGCATCTGCTTCAACAACGCAATATCACTTCAAGACGTGATATCGACACCTTGTAAAGCCCTCCAATATTCCACAAGTTTGGTTCTCTCCTTTTTGCAGCTCACGACGAACGACACGGGCGTAAAGAACTGCGCAAAAAGGAGAAAAAATGGCCCAAAATTGATGAAAAAGTTCAATTTTGGGCACCGTAAAAAGGTACAACTGAGCAGGCTTCCTGCCCTCATCGTAGAGCTCCCGGATAGCTATCCAACGGTATGCTGTGCTATATAACTCCTTACGGATCAAGAGTTATGGGCACCGGAGGGACATAGACCGGGTCATAGGCCTTATGTCCTAGGTTTACGGGCCCAGCCTCTACTCAAAGCGAAGTTGTCATGCCCAAGATGCCATGGGACTCAAGAATAGAAATGTGATGGATGAAGCAACTTGGCAAGACTAAACAGGCAAAAAAAATGAAAAAGGGGTGCAACACGAGGACTTCCCAAGGGGTCACCCATCCTTGTACTACTTGCGTCTAGGCAAGCTTAACTTCGGAGTTCTGATGGGATCCGGTGCATTAGTGCTGGTACGATCGTATCCGACATATTGATGGTGCAAGGCTCTTTTGTGTTGATAGTTCACAGTCCTAGCCAAGAAAGACAAACCATTCAAAAGGCCCATTGGGCTTGTCGACAGCACATTTGCTTCAACAACGCAGCATCACCGCAAGATATGATATCGACGGCTTGTAGATCCTGCCAATATTCCACAACTTGGGTTATCTCCTTTTCACGGCTCACGACCAACGACACGGGCCTAAAAAATAGAGCTAAAAGAAGAAAATTGGCCAGAAACTGATAAAAATATTAGATTTTGGGCACCGAAAATAGGTGTAGCCGAGCAGGCTTGTTGCCCCCATCGTAGAGCTCCTAGAGAGCTTTCCAACGGTATGCTGTATGCAGGCATAACTCCTTACGGATCAAAAGCTATGTGTACCGGAGTGACGGAGACCTGGTCACAGGCCCTATATCCTTGGTTTGAGGGCCTAGCCTCTACATATACCGAAGTTGTCTTGCCCAAGATGGTGCGGGACTCGAGAATATAAATGTGATGGATAAAGCATCTTGGCAAGGCTAAACGGGGCAAAAAAAAAAATAGGAAAAGGGGGGTGCAACACGAGGACTTCCTAGGGGTTCACCCATCCGAGTACTACTCTCACCCAAGCACACTTAACTTTGGAGTTCTAATGGGATCCAGTGCATTAGTGCTGGTATGATTGCACCCGTCATGTTGGTGGTGCAAAGCCCATATGTGTTGACGGTTCACAGTCCCAGCCAAGAGAGACGAACCATTCAAAAGGCCCATTGGGTTTATCGACAGCGCATCTGCTTCAACAATGCAGCATCACAGCAAGACGTGATATCGACGCATTGTAGAGCCTTCCAATGTTTCACGAGTTAGGTTCTCTCCTTTTCGCGGCTCACGACAAACAACACGGGCCTAAAAAATAATGTAAAAAGAAGAAAAGTGGCCCAAAACTGATAAAAATGTACGATTTTGTTCACCGAAAATAGGCGCAGTCGAGCAGGCTTGTTGCTCTCGTCGTAGAGCTCCCAGAGATCTTATCAACGTTATCATGTGCCTCGTATAACACCTTACTGATCAAAAGTTATTGGCACCGGAGTGACGAAAATCTGGTCACAGGCCCCACGCCCTCAGTTTGCGGGCCCAGCCTCTACGCGAAGTGAAGTTGTCTTGCCCAAGATGCTATAGGACTTGAGAATATAAATCTGATAGGTAAAGCATCTTGAGAAGGCTAAATGGGACCAAAAAAAAAGGAAAATGGGGGTGCAATATGAGCACTTCCCAAGGGGGTCACCCATCCAAGTACTACTCTTGCCCAAGCACGTTTAACTTCGAAGTTTTGATGGGATCCGGTGCATTAGTGCTGGTATAATCACACCCGTCATATTGATGGTGCAAAGCCCTTATGTGCTGACAGTTCACAGTCCTAGCCAAGAGAGACGAACCATTCAAAAGGCCCATTGGGCTTATCGACAACACATTTGCTTCTATAATGCACCATCACCGCAAGATGTGATATCGATAGCTTGTAGAACACTCCAATTTTCCACGAGTTGGGTTCTCTCTTTTTCACGGCTCACGACGAACGACACAGGCCTAAAAAATAACACAAAAAGAAGAAAAGTGGCCCAAAATTGATGAAAATGTGAGATTTTGGGTACCAAAAATAGGTGTAGCCGAGCAGGCTTGCCGCCCCCGTCGTAGAGCTCCTGGAGAGCTTTCCAACAGTATGTTGTGCACCGTATAACTCCATAAGGATCAAAAGTTATGCGCACCGGAGTGATGGAGACCTTGTCATAGGCCCCACGTCCTCGATTTGCAGGCGCAACCTCTACGTATAGCGAAGTTGTCTTGCGCAGGATGCCGTGGGACTCGAGAATATAAATGTGACGGATAAAGCATCTTGGCATAGCTAAATAGGGCAAAAAAAATGAAAAGAGGGGTACAACACGAGGACTTCCCAGGGGGTCACCCATCCTAGTACTACTCTCGCCCAAGCACGCTTAACTTCGGAGTTCTGATGGCATACGGTGCATTAGTGCTGGTATGATCTCACCCATCATGTTGAGGGTGCAAAGCCCTTATGTATTGACGGTTCACAGTCCCAGCCCCGAGAGACGACCCATTCTAGAAGCCCATTGGAATTATTGACAGTGCATCTGCTTCAACAACGCTGCATCACTGCAAGACGTGATATAGACACATTGTATAGCCCTCCAATGTTCTGCGAGTAGGGTTCTCTCTTTTTTGCTGCTCACAACGAATGACACAGGCCTAAAAAATAGCAAAAAATCCTAAAAATTAGCCCAAAACTGGTGAAAACATTCGATTTTGGGCACCGAAAATAGGCGCAGCTGAGTAGGCTTGCTACCCCCGTCGTAGAGCTCCGGACAGCTTTCCAACAGTATGCTGCGCGCTGCATAACTCTTTACAGATCAAAAATTATGAGCACTGGAGGGACGGAGACCTAGTCACAAGCCCCACGTCCTCAGTTTGCGGGCTCAGCCTCTACATGAAGTGAAGTTGTCTTGCCCAAGATGTTGTGGGACTCAAAAATATAAATGTGGTGGATAAAGCATCTTGGCAAGGCTAAACGGGGCCAAAAAAAAAAGGAAAAAGGGGGTGCAACACGAGGACTTCCCAAGGGTTCACCCATACTAGTACAACTCTCGCCCAAGCACGCTTAACATCGGAGTTCTGATGAGATCCGGTGCATTAGTGCTAGTATGATCGCACCCATCATATTGATGGTGCAAAGCCCTTATATGTTGACAGTTCACAGACCCAACCAAGAGAGACAAACCATTCAAAAGGCCCATTGGGCTTATCGATAGCGCATTTGCTTGAACAACGCAGCATCACCACAAGACATGATATCGACGCCTTCTAGAGCCCTCCAATATTCCACGACTAGGGTTCTCTCCGTTTCACGGCTCACGACGAGTGACACGGGAATAAAAATAGTGCAAAAAGAAAAAAAGTCACCCAAAACTGATGAAAACATCCAAATTTGGGCACCGAAAATAGGCACAGACTAGTAGGCTTACTGCCTCCATCGTAGAGCTCCTGGAGAGCTTCCCAACGGTATGCTGTGCGTCACATAACTCCTTACGAATCAAAAATTATGGGCACCGGAGTGACGGAGACCTGGTCACAATCCCCACATCATCGGTTTGCGGGCACAACCTCTATGCGAATCGAAGTTGTCTTGCCCAAGATGCCGTCGGACTTGAGAATATAAATGTGATCGGTAAAGAATCTTGGCAAGGCAAAACGAGGCAACAAAAAAGGAAAAGAGGTAGCAACATGAGGACCTCCCAGGGGGTTACCCATCCTAGTACTACTCTCGCCTAACCACGCTTAACTTTGGACTTCTGATGGGATCCGGTGCATTAGTGCTGGTATGATCGAACCCATCATTTGATGGTGCGAAGCCCTTATGTGTTGACTTTTCAAAGTCCTTGCCAAGAGAGACGAACCATTCAAAAGGCCCATTGGGCTTATCGACAGCCCATCTGCTTCAACAACGCAGTATCACCACAAGACGTGATATCGATACATTGAAGTGCATTACAATGTTCCGCGAGTTGGGTTCTCGTCCTTTTCGCAGCTTACGACGGACGACACAAACCTAAAAAATAGCGCAAAAAGAAAAAAAATGGCCCAAAATTTATGAAAACGTTTGATTTTTGGCACGAAAAATTGCTACAGCTAAGCACGCTTGCCGCCCTCGTCATAGAGCAACCAGAGAGCTTTTCCACAGTATGCTGTGCGCCTCATAACGCCTTACGGAGCAACTGTTATTGGCACCGGAGTGTCGGAAACCTGCTCACAGTCCCCACGTCCTATGTTTGCAGGCCCAGCCCCTACGCTAAGCGAAGTTGTCTTCCCCAAGATGCCGTGGGACTCGAGAATATAAATGTGATGGATAAAGAATCTTGTCCAGGCTAAACGGGGCAAAAAAAAAAAGGAAAAAGGGGGTGGAAAACGAGGACTTCCTAGGGGTTCACCCATCCGAGTACTACTCTCACCCAAGCACGCTTAACTTCGGAGTTATGATGGGATCCGGTGCATCAGTGTTGGTATGATCGCACACGTCATGTTGATGGGGCGAAGCCCTTATGTGTTGATGGTTTACAGTCCCAGCACAAGAGAGACGAATCATTCAAAAAGGCCCATTGGGCTTATTGACAGCGCATATGCTTCAACAATGTAGCATCACCGCAAGACGTGATATCGACGGATTGTACAGCCTTCCAATGTTCCACGATTTGGGTTATCTCATTTTCGCAGCTCATGACGAACAACATGGGCCTAAAAAACAATGTAAAAGAAGAAAAGTGGCTCAAAACTGATAAAAACGTACGATTTTATTTACCAAAAATAGGCGCCGCCGTGCAGGCTTGCTGCCCTCATCGTAGAGCTCCAAGATAGCTTTTCAGCATTATGTTGTGCACCGCATAATGCCTTACAGATCAAATTATATTGGCACTGGAGTGATAGAAACCTGGTCAGAAGCACCACGTCCTTGGTTTACGGGCCCAACCTCTACGCGATGCGAAGTTGTGTTGCCCAAGATGCCGTGGGACTCGAGAATATAAATGTGATAGATAAAGCACCTTGGCAATGCTAAACTGGGCCAAAAAAAAAAGAAAATGAGGGTGCAACACGAGAACTTCCCAGGGGGTCACCCATCCAAGTACTACTCTCACCCAAGCACATTTAACTTCGGAGTTTTGATGGGATCTGGTGCATTAATGCTGGTACAATCGCACCCGTCATATTGATGGTGCAAAGCCCTTATGTGTTGATAGTTCACAGTCCCAGCCAAGAGAGACAAACCATTCAAAAGGCCCATTGGGCTTATCGACAGAACATTTGCTTCAACAATGTAGCATCAAGGCAAGACGTGATATCGACACCTTGTAGATCCCTCCAATATTCAACGACTTGGGTTCTCTCCTTTTCACTACTCACGACGAACGACACAGGCCTAAAAAATAGAGCCAAAGAAGAAAAGTAGCCCGAAACTGATAAAAACATCCGATTTTTGGCACCAAAAATAGGTGCAGCCAAGTTAGCTTGATGCACCCGTCGTAGAGCTCCAAGAGAGCTTTTCAGCATTATACTGTGCGCTGCATAACTCCTTACGGATCAAATTATATTGGCACCGGTGTGACGGAAACCTGGTCATAGGTCCCACATCCTCAGTTTACGGGCCCAGCCTCTACGCATAGTAAAGTTGCCTTGCCCAAGATGACGTAGGACTCGAGAATAAAAATGTGATGGATAAAGCATCTTGGCTAGGCTAAACAGGGCAAAGAAAAAGGAAAAGTGGGGTGCAACACAAGGACTTTCCACGGGGTCACCAATCCTAGTACTACTCTCGCCCAAGCACACTTAACTTCGGAGTTCTGATGGGATCTGGTGCATTAGTGCTGGTATGATCTTACCCATCATATTGATGTTGCAAAGCCCTTATGTGTTGACAGATCACATTCCCATCCAAGAGAGATGAACCATTCAAAATCCCCATTGGGCTTATCGACAGCTCATTAGCTTCAACAACGCAGCATCACCGCAAGACGTGATATCGACGCCTTGTATAGCCCTCTAATAAAAAATGAAGAAATGTAACCTAAAACTGATGAAATCATCTGAATTTGGGCACCAAAAATAGGTGTAGCTTAGCAGGCTTGCTACCCCCATCGTAGAGCTCCCGGAGAGCTTCCCAACGGCATGATATGCACTGCATAATTCTTTACGGATCAAAAGTTATGGGCACCAGAGTGACGGAAACCTGGTCACAGTCCCCACGCCCTCTGTTTGCCGGCCCAGCCTCGACGCGAAGCGAAGTTCTCTTGCCCAAGATGCCATGGAAATTGAGAATATAAATGTGATGGATAGAGCATCTTGGCAAGGCTAAACGAGGCAACAAAAAAGGAAAAGGGGTAGCAACACGAGGACTTCCAAGGGGGTCACCCATCCTAGTACTACTCTCGCCCAAGCACGCTTAACTTCGGAGTTCTGATGGGATACAGTGCATTAGTGATGGTATGATAGCACCCGTCATATTGATGGTACAAAGCCCTTATGTGTTGACGATCCACAGTCCTAGCCAAGAGAGACGAACCATTCAGAAGGCCCATTGGGCTTATCGACGACCCATCTACTTCAACAACGCAGCATCGCCGCAAGATCTTATTTCGATGCGTTGTAGAGCACTACAATGTTCCGCAATTTGGGTTCTCGTCCTTTTCGCGGCTCACGACACAAAACTAAAAAATAGCACAAAAATAAAAAAAGTGGCCCAAAAATGATGAAAACGTTCAATTTTGGGCATCGAAAATAGGCACAGCCGAGCAGGCTTGCTGCCCTCATTGTAGAGCTCCCAAAGGGCTTCTTAACGTTATGTTGTACACCGCATAATGCCTTACGGATCAAATGTTATTGGCATCGGAGTGATGGAAACCTTGTCATACGCCCCACGTCCTCGGTTTGCGAGCCCAGCCTCTACGCGAAGTGAAGTTGTCTTGCCCAGGATGCCGTGGGACTCGAGAATACAAATGTTATGGATAAAGCATCTTGGCAAGGCTAAGCAGGGCAAAAAAAAAAAGGAAAAGGGGGGTGCAACACGAGGACTTCCCAGGGGTTCACTCTTCTGAGTTCTACTCTTGCCCAAGCACGCTTGACTTCGGAGTTCTGATGGAATCCGGTGCATTAGTGCTAGTATGATCGCACCCATTATGTTGATGGTGAAAATCCTTTATGTGTTGATGGTTCACAGTGCCAGCCAAGAGAAACGAACTATTCAAAAGGCCCATTAGGCTTATTGATAGGGCATTTGCTTTAACAACGCAGCATTACCACAAGATGTGATATCGACGCATTGTAGAGCCCTTGAATGTTTCACGAGTTGGGTTCTCTCCTTTTTACGGCTCACGACAAATAACACGGGCATAAAAAACAATGTAAAAAGATGAAAAGTATCCAAAAACAGATAAAATCGTACGATTTTGTTCACCGAAAATAGGCGCAGTCAAGCAGGCTTGCTGCCTTCGTCATAGAGGTCCCAGAGAGCTTTTCAACGTTAGGTTGTACCCCGCATTACGCCTTACGGATCAAATGTTATTGGCACCAGAGTGACAGAAACCTGGTCACAGGCCCCACGTCCTCGGTTTGCGGGCCTAGCCTCTACACGAAGTGAAGTTGTCTTGCCCAAGATGCCGTGGGACTCGAGAATATAAATGTGATGGATAAAGCATCTTTGCAAGGCTAAACGAGGCAAAAAAAAAAAAGGAAAAGCGGGGTGCAACACGAGGACTTCCTAGGAGGTCATCCATCAAGTACTACTCTCGCCCAAGCACATTTAACTTTGGAGTTCTGATGGGATCTGGTGCATTAGTGCTGGTATAATCGCACCCATCAAATTGATGGTGCAAAGCCCTTATGTGTTGACAGTTTACAGTCCCAACCAAGAGAGACGAACCATTCAAAAGGCCCATTGGGCTTATCGACAACACATTTGCTTCAACAACGCAGCATCACTGCAAGACGTGATATCGATGCCTTGTAGAGTCCTCCAATATTCCCCGACTTGGGATCTCTCCTTTTCACGGCTCACGACAAACGACACGGGCCTAAAAAATAGCTCAAAAAGAAGAAAAGTGGCCCGAAACTAATGAAAACATCCAATTTTGGGCACCAAAAATACATGCAGCTAAGCAAGCTTGATGCCCCCGTCATAGAGCTTGCAGAGAGCTTTCCAACGGCATGTTGTGCGCCACATAACTCCTTACGGATCAAAAGTTATGGGAACCAGAGTGACAGAGACCTGGTCACAAGCCCCACATCCTCAGTTTGTGGGCCCAGCCTCTACGCATAGCGAAGTTGTCTTGCCCAAGAAGCCGTGGGACTCGAGAATATAAATGTGCTGGATAAAGCATCTTGGCAAGGCTAAACGGGGTAAACAAAAAGGAAAAGTGGGGTGCAACACGAGGATATCCCACGGGGTTACGCATCCTAGTACTACTCTTGCCCAAGCACGCTTGTCTTCGGAGTTCTGATGGGGTCCGGTGCATTAGTGTTGCTATGATCTCACCCATCATGTTGATAATGCAAAGCCCTTATGTGTTGACGGTTCACTGTTCTAGCCAAGAGAGACGAACCATTCGAGAGGCCCATTGGGCTTATCGACAGTGCATCTGCTTCAACAACGCAGCATCACTGTAAGATGTGATATCGGTGCATTGTATAGCCCTCCAATGTTCTGCGAGTAGCGTTCTCTCTTTTTTACGACGCACGAGACATGACACAGGCCCAAAAACCAGCAAATTAGGTCAAACATTGGCCCAAAACTAAAGAAAAAGTTAGATTTTGGGTAATGAAAATATGCGCAGCCGAGTAGGCTTGCTGCCCCCGTCGTAAAGCTTCAAAAAACTTTCCAACGGTATGCTGTGCGCAGCATAACGCCTTACAGATCAAAAGTTATGGCCACCGGAGGGACGGAGACCTAGTCACAAGCCCCACGTCCTCAGTTTGCGGGCCCAACTTCTACACGAAGCGAAGCTGCCTTGCCTAAGATGCTGTGGGACTCGAGAATAGAAACGGGATGGATAAAAAATCTTGGCAAGGCTAAACGGCGAAGAAAAATGAAAAGGGGTGCAACGCGAGGACTTCCCAGGGGGTTACCTATCCTTGTACTACTCTCACCCAAACACACTTTACTTTGGAGTTCAAATGAGATCCGGTGCATTAAGCTGGTATGATCGTGCCCGTCATGTTGATGGTGCAAAGCCCTTCTGTGTTGACGATACACAGTCCCAGCAAAGAGAGACGACCCATTCAAAAGGCCCAATGGGCTTATCGACAGCCCATCTGCTTCAACAACGCAGCATCACCGCAAGACGTGACATCAACGCCTTATAGAGCCCTCCAACATTCCACGACTTGGGTTCTCTCCTTTTCATGGCTCACGACGATTGACACGGGCATAAAAAATAGTGCAAAAAGATGAAAAGTTGCTCGAAACTGATGAAAATGTCTGAATTTGGGCACCGAAAATAGGTGTAGCCTAACAGGCTTGCTACCCCCGTCGTAGAACTCTTGGAAAGCTTCCCAATGGTATGCTATGCGCCGCATAATTCCTAGCGAATCAAAAGTTATGGGCACCGAAGTGACGGAGACCTGGTCACAGTCCCCACGTCATTGGTTTGCGGGCCCAGCCTTTACGCGAAGCGAAGTTGTCTTGCCCAAGATGCCGTGGGACTTGAGAATAAAAATTGTGATGGATAAAGCATCTTGGCAAGGCTAAACGAGGTAACAAAAAAGGAAAAGGGGTAGCAACACGGGGACTTCTAAGGGGGTCACCCATCCTAGTACTACTCTCGCCCAAGCACACTTAACTTCGGAGTTCTGATGGGATCCGGTGCATTAGTGATGGTATGATCGCACCTGTCATATCGATGGTGCAATTCCCTTATGCGTTGACGGTCCACAATCCCAGCCAAGAAAGACGAACTATTCAAAAGGCCCATTGGGCTTATCGACAGCCCATCTGCTTCAACAATCCAGCATCACTACAAGACGTAATTTTAATGCATTGTAGAGCACTACAATGTTCCGTGAGTTAGGTTCTCTTGCTTTTCGCGGCTCACGACGAATGACACAAACTGAAAAAACAGCGCAAAAAAAAAAGTGGCCTGAAATTGATAAAAATGTTCAATTTTGGGCTCCGAAAACAAGTGTAGCCGAGCAGGCTTGCTTCTCACGTCATAGAGCTCCCAGAGAGCTTTTCAACGTTATGCTATGCGCTGCATTTCACCTCACGGATCAAAAGTTATGGGCACTGGAGCGACGGAGACCTAGTCACAGGCCCCACGTCCTCAGTTTGCGGGCCCAACCTCTACGCGAAGCGAAGTTGTCTTGCCCAAGATGCCGTGAGACTCGAGAATATGAATACGATGGATAAAGTATCTTGGCAAGGCTAAACGGGGTAAAAAAAAGGAATACAGGGGTACAACACAAGGACTTCCTGGGGGATCACCCATCCTAGTACTACTCTTGCCCAAGCACACTTAACTTTAGAGTTCTGATGTGATTCGGTGCATTAGTGCTGGTACGATTGCACCCATCAAGTTGATGGTGCAAAGCCCTTATTTTTTGACAGTTCACAGTCCCAGCCAAGAGAGAGGAACCATTCAAAAGGCCCATTGGGCTTATCGACAACACATTTGCTTCAAAAACGCAGCATCACTTCAAGACGTGTTATCGATGCCTTGTAGAGCCCAAAAATATTCTACGACTTGGGTTCTCTCCTTTTCAAGACTCACGACGAACTACACGGGCCTAAAAAATAGCACAAAAAGAAGAAATGTGGCCCAAAACTACTGAAAATGTACAATTTTGGGTTCTGAAAATAAGCACAATCGAGTAGGCTTACTGCCCCTATCATAGAGCTCCCAGAGAGCTTTTTAACGGTATGCTTTAAACCGCACAACTTCTTACGGATCAAAAGTTATGGGCTCCGAAGTATCAGAGACCTGGTCATAAGCCCCACGTTCTTGGTTTGTGGGCCCAACCTCTACGCATAGCGAAGTTGTCTGCCCAAGATGTCATTGGACTTGAGAATATAAATGTGATGGATAAAGCATCTTGGCAAGGCTAAACGTGGCAAAGAAAAATGAAAAGTGAGGTGCAACACGGGGACTTCCCATTGGGTCACTGATCCTAGTACTATTCTTGCCCAAGCACGCTTAACTTCGGATTTCTGATGGGATCCAATGCATTAGTACTGGTATGATCTCAGCCATCATGTTGATGGTGCAAAGCCCTTATGTGTTGATGGTTCACAGTCCCAACCAAGAGAGACGAACCATTCGAGAGGCCCATTGGGCTTATCGACAATCCATTTGCTTCAACAATGCTGCATCACCACAAGACGTGATATTGACGCATTGTATAGCCCTCCAATGTTCCGTGAGTAGGGTTCTCTTTTTTTCGCGGCTCACGATGAATGACACTGGCCCAAAAAAGAATGAAAAATTGCAAAAAATGGCCCAAAACTGGTGAAAACGTTCGTTTTTGGGCACCGAAAATAGGCACAGCCGAGTAGGCTTGCTCCTCCCCTCATAGAGCTCCAGAAAGCTTTCCAACGGTATGTTCTGTGCTGCATAACTCCTTATAGATCAAAAGTTATAGGCACCGGAGGAACAGAGACCTGGTCACAAGGCCCACGTCCTCAATTTGCGGGCCCAGCCTCTACACGAAGCGAAGTTGTCTTGCCCAAGATGTTGTGGGACTCGGGAATATAAATGTGGTGGATAAAGCATCTTGGCAAGGCTAAATGGGGCCAAAAAAAAGGAAATGAGGGGTACAACATGAGGACTTCCCAAGGGTTCACCCATCCTAGTACGACTCTCATCCAAGCACGCTTAACTTCGGAGTTCTAATGGGATCCGGTGCATCAGTGCTAGTATGATCTCACCCATCATGTTGATGGTGCAAAGCCCTTATGTGTTGACGATTCACAGTCCCAGCCAAGAGAGACGAACTATTCGAGAGGTCCATTGGTCTTATTGACAATGCATCTGCTTTAACAATGCAGCATCACTAAAAGACGTGATATCGACGCGTTGTGTAGCCCTCCAAAGTTTTGGGAGTTGGGTTCTCTATTTTTTGTGGCTCATGAAGAACGACACAAGCCCAAAAAATTGGCCCAAAACTAGTGAAAACGTTCGATTTTGGGGACCGAAAATACTTGCAACCAAGTAAGCTTGCTGCCCCCATCGTAGAGCTCCGGACAGCTTCCCAATGGTATGTTGTGTGCTGCATAACTCCTTACAGATCAAAAGTTATGGGCATCGAAGGGACGGAGACCTGGTCACAAGCCCCACGTCCTCAGTTTGCGAGCCTAGCCTCTACACGAAGCGAAGTTGTCTTGCCCAAGATGGTGTGGGACTCGAGAATATAAATATGGTGGATAAAGCAACTTGGCAAGGCTAAACGGGGCCAAAAAAATGGAAAAGGGGGGTGCAACACGAGGATTTCCCAGGGGTTCACCCATCCTAGTACTACTCTCGCCCAAGCACGCTTAACTTCGGAGTTCTGATGGGATCTGGTGCATTAGTGATGGTATGATCGCAGCATCACCGCAAGACACGATATCGACGCCTTGTAAAGCCCTCCAATATTCCACGACTTGGGTTCTCTGGTTTTCACGGCTCACGACGAACGACACGGGCATAAGTAATAGCGCAAAAAGAAGAAAAGTGGCCCAAAACTGATGAAAATGTCTGAATTTGGGCACCAAAAATAGGTGTAGCATAACAAGCTTGTTTCCCTCATCGTAGAGCTCCTAGAGAGTTTCCCAATAGTATGATGTGCGTTGCATAACTCCTTACGGATAAAAAGTTATGGGCACCGGAGTGACGGAGACCTGGTCACAGTCCCAACATCATGCCCAGCCTCTACGCGAAGCGAAGTTGTCTTGCCCAAGATGCCGTGGGACTTGAGAATATAAATGTAATGGATAAAGCATATTGCCAAGGCTAAATGAGGCACAAAAAAGGAAAATGGGTAGCAACCCGAGGACTTCCCAAGGGGTCACCCATCCTTGTACTATTCTCGCCCAAGCACGCGGAACTTTAGAGTTCTGATGGGATCCGGTGCATTAGTGTCAGTATGATCGCACCCGTCATGTTGATGGGGCAAAAGCCTTTATGTGTTGACAGTTCACTGTCCTGGCCAAGAGAGACGAACCATTCAAAAGGCCCATTGGGCTTATCGAAAGTCTATCTGCTTCAACAATGCAGCATCACCGCAAGATGTACTTTCGACACGTTGTAGAGCACTACAATGTTCATCGAGTTGGATTCTCGTCCTTTTCGCGGCTCACGACGAACGACACAAACCTAAGAAACTGCGCAAAAAGAAAAAAATTGGCCCAAAACTGATGAAAATGTTCATTTTTGGGCACCGAAAACAGGTTTAGGATAGTAGGCTTACTGCCCTTGTCGTAGAGCTCCCATAGAGCTTTTCAACCTTATGCCATGCGCCGCATAACGCCTTACGGATCAAATTTTATTGTCATCAGAGTGATGGAAACCTGGTCACATGCCCCACGTCCTCGGTTTACGGGCCCAGCCTCTATGCGAAGCGAAGTTGTCTTGCCCAATATGCCGTGGGACTCGAGAATATAAATGTGATGGATAATGCATCTTGGCAAGGCTAAACGGGCAAAAAAAAAAAGGAAAAGGGGGGTGCAACACGAGGACTTCCTAGGGGTTCACCCATCCGAGTGCTACTGTAGCCCAAGCACACTTAACTTCGGAGTTCTGATGGGATCCGGTGCATTTGTACCGGTAGGATCGTACCCGTCATGTTAATGGTGCAAATCCCTTATGTTTTGTCGGTTCACAGTCCCAGCCAAGAGAGACAAACCATTCAAAAGGCCCATTGGGCTTATCGACAGCGCATCTGCTTCAACAACGCAGCATCACCGAATGACGTGATATCGACGCATTGTATAGCCCTCAAATGTTTCACGAGTTGGGTTCTCTCTTTTTTGCGGCTCACAACGAACAACACGGGCCTAAAAAACAATATAAAAAGAAGAAAGGTGGCCCAAAATTGAAAAAAATGTACAATTTTGTTCACTGAAAATAGGCACAGCAGAGCAGGCTTACTGCCCTTGACAAAGTGCTCCCAGAGAGCTTTTCAACGTTCTGTTGTGCGCCGTATAACACCTTACAGATCAAATGTTATTGGCACCGGAGTGACAAAAACCTGGTCATAGGCCCCACGTCCCCGGTTTGCGGGCCCAGCCTCTGCGTGAAGCAAAGTTGTCTTGCCCAAGATGCCATGGGACTCGAGAATATAAATGTGATGGATAAAGCATCTTGGCAAGGCTAAACGGGGCAAAAAAAAAAGGAAAAAAATAGGTGCAACACGTGGACTTCCCAGGGGGTCACCCATCCTAGTACTACTCTTGCCCAAGCAAGCTTAACTTCAGAGTTCTGATGGGATCCAGTGCCTTGGTGATGGTATGATCACACCCGTCATATTGATGGTGCAAAGCCTTTATGTTTTGACGGTTCACAGTCCCAACCAAGAGAGTCAAACCATTCAAAAGGCCCATTGGGCTTATAGATAGCCCATCTGCTTCAACAATGAAGCATCACTGTAAGACGTGATATCGACGCACTGTAGAACCCTCCAATGTTTCGCGAGTTGGGTTCTCGTCCTTTTCGCAGCTCGCGTTGAATGACACGGGCCTAAAAAGTAGCGCAAAAAGAAGAAACGTGTCCTAAAACAAATGAAAATGTTTGATTTTGGGCAACGAAAACAGACGCAGTCGAGCAGGCTTGATACCCTCGTCGTAGAGCTCTCGGAGTGCGTTGCAATGGTATACTGTGTACTGTATAACTCCTTACGGATCAAAATTTATGGGCATCAGAGTGACGGAGACCTAGTCACAGGACCCACGTCTTCGATTTTTGGGTCCGGCCTCTACGCGAAACAAAGTTATCTTGCGCAAGATACCGTGGGACTCGAGAATATAAATGTTATGGATAAAGCATCTTGGCAAGGCTAAATGGGGCAAAAAACAAGGGAAATGGTGGTTGCAACACGAGGACTTCCCAATGGGTCACCCATCCTAGTACTACTCTCGCCCTGACACGCTTAACTTCAGAGTTCAAATGGGATCCGTTTCATTAGTGCTGGTATGATCGCACCCGTCATGTTGATGCTGCAAAGCCCTTATGTGTTGATGATTCACCATCCCAGCCAAGAGAGACGAACCATTCAAAAGGCCCATTGGGCTTATCGACAGTGCATCTGCTTCAATAACGCAGCATTACCGCAAGACGTGATATCAATGCATTGTAGAGCCCTCCAATGTTTCGTAAGTTGGGTTCTCTCCTTTTTGTGGCACACGACGAACAACACGGGCCTAAAAAACAATGTAAAAAGAAGAAAAGTGGCCCAAAACTAATAAAAATGTATGATTTTATTCACCGAAAATAGGCTCAGTCGAGCAGGCTTGCTTCCCTCGTCAAAGAGCTCCCAGAGAGCTTTTCAACGTTATGTTGTACGCCACATGACACCTTACGGATCAAATGTTATTGGCACTGGAGTAACAAAAACATAGTCACAGGCCCCACGTCCTCGGCTTGCGGGCCCAGCCTCTACAAGAAGCGAAGTTGTCTTGCCCAAGATGCCGTGAGACTCGAGAATATAAATGTGATGGATAAAGCATATTGGCAAGGCTAAAAGGGGCAAAAAAAAAGGAAAATGGGGGTGCAACACGAGGACTTCCCAGGGGTTCACCTATCCGAGTACTACTCTCACCCAAGCACGCTTAACTTCGGAGTTCTGATGGGATCCAGTGCATTGGTGCTGGTATGATCGCACCCGTCATTTTGATGGTTCAAAGACCTTATGTGTTGAAGGTTCACAGTCCTAGCCAAGAGAGACGAACCATTCAAAAGGCCCATTAGGCTTATCGACAGCGCATTTGCTTCAACAACGCATCATCACTGCAAGACGTGATATCGACACACTGTAGACCCCTCCAATGTTCTGGGAGTTGGGTTCTCTCCTTTTCGCGGCTCACGACGAATGACACGGGCCTAAAAAACAGTGCAAAAAGAAGAAAAGTGTCCCGAAACAAATGAAAACATTCGATTTTGGGCAACGAAAATAGTCGCAACCGTTCAGACTTGCTACCCCCGTCGTAGAGCTCCCAAAGTGCATTCTGACGGTATGCTGTGTGCCGCATAACTCCATACGGATCAAAATTTATGGGCATCGGAGTGACGGATACTTGGTCACAAGCTCCACGTCCTCGGTTTTCGGGCCCAGCCTCTACACGAAGCAAAGTTATCTTCCCTAAGATGACGTGGGACTTGAGAATATAAATGTTATGGATAAGGCATCTTGGCAAGGCTAAACAAGGCAAGAAAAAGGAAAAGGGGGATGAAACACGAGGATTTCCCAAGGGGTCACCCATTCTAGTACTACTCTCGCCCCAGCCGCACTGGGATCTGGTGCATTAGTACTGGTATGATCGCACCCCTCATGTTGATGGTGGAAAGCCCTTTTGTGTTGATGGTTCACCGTCCCAGCCAAGAGAGACAAACCATTCAAAAGGACCATTGGGCTTATCGACAGCGCATCTGCTTCAATAACGCAGCATTAACGCAAAACGTGATATCGACGCATTGTAGAGCCCTCCAATGGTTTGCGAGTTGGGTTCTCTCTTTTTCGCGGCACAAGACGAACAACACGGGCCTAAAAAATAATATAAAAAGAAGAAAACTGCCAGAATTTGATAAAAATGTACGATTTTATTCACTGAAAATAGGCACAGCTGAGCAGAATTGATGCCCCTGTCGTAGAGCTCCTAGAGAGCTTTCCAACGATATGTTGTGCGCCACATAACTCCTTACTGATCAAAAGTTATGGGCCCCAGAGTTACAGAGACCTGGTCACAGTCCCCACGTCATCGGTTTGCAGGCCCAGCCTCTACGCGAAGCGAAGTTGTCTAGCCCAAGATACCGTGAGACGTGAGAATATAAATGTGATGGATAAAGCATCTTGGCAAGGCTAAACGGCGCAACAAAAAAGGAAAAAAGGTAGAAACACGAGGACTTCCCAGGGGGTCACCCATCCTAGTACTACTCTCGCCCAAGCACGCTTAACTTCGAAGTTTTGATCGTATCCAGTGCATTACTGCTAGTATGATCGCACCCGTCATATTGATGGTACAAAGCCCTTATGTGTTGACGGTTCACAGTCCCATCTAAGTGAGACGAACCATTCAAAAGGCCCATTGTCACGCCCCAACTCGACCCTACCTACAATCAGTCAGGACGCAACGAAATTTTGGCAGTATAACGACAGTAATTAAGACACCGAGACTCTAAACCAACCTCTTCAAAAAATCATACAACCAACTCCATAAACCATTCAACAACCAACTCCTCAGTTAAATTAACAACATCCAACATAGCCATATTATACAATTATCATTCCTTCAACAATCCGTTCATAGTTATACGCCTCCGTTCCAACTTCATACATAAACTATACATACATTTCAAAATAGATTATAAACCAACTTAGTAATCTAAACATGATCAAAAGAAAGACTACTAAACCGTCATACATAAGTCTTATAATTGAGTAAGCTATACAATATGACATATTACAACAACTAAGACAAATTCATGGCAACGACTTTGGCACACAAGACTCGTCCACATAAAGCACATTCTCAGCTTCTTGAGGCACGTATCCGTAATCTTGCTCAAGGACACCTGTATGCATGCAATAATAGAGAGTGAGCTTATATAAAATAAGCCCAGCGAGGATCCGATAGATCTCGAGCAAGGTCTACTAAACTCCTTGGAAATAATCCTTTGAGTCAGTAAACACACAATAACATCAATAATCATTATAAATGTAACAATAGTAAAAACTGTAAACACACAATAAGGATACAATACATTTATTGATGAAGCTCCGTACACCAATTCCATGCTTAACAACTCCTCCAAACTCAATGACACAATTCCTGAGGTACCTTGACCTAGACCCACACCCCATGGCCTCTCCGCCTATGCGAGATAGGGATTAGCCATGATAACTATGCCCGCAGCCCAGGATGCCTCCCGAGGTGACACAACATTATCAAAGCTTACAACAATGAGACTTAACATAAATAAACCAAGAGATCCGCAACGAGGGTGCCCGATTCCCATAATCGATAATCTATCAATAATCTGGGAGATCAGCAACAAAAGTGCCCGATTCTCGTAATCAATAAAAAATCAATAATCTGGGAGATCAGCAACAAAAGTGCCCGATTCCCGTAATCAATAATCAATCAATAATCTGGGAGATTAGCAACAAAAGTGCCCGATTCCCGTACTCAATAATAATCAATATAACATAAATATTTAATTAAACAACAAACAACTAAGTTAGATGACAAAGTAGGCCATCTAATCGAACATGCATTAAACACAGAATCAAACCCTAGTTTACCCATCATCAACCCACAAATCAATCACTCAAACCACACCCAATCAACTAAGGCTCAATTCAACAATTTAAAGAAAGATAACCTAAACTTCAAATAATCATATCTTACATTCTACTAATCCAAACAACTCCAAATCAGTTTCAAACACTCACCCACTCAATCAACTACATTAGCCCCCTTGAAAACCAACTAAAACACATCCAAATCATGCCCAATAACCCTAAAACCCTAAGATGTCATGGCTGAAATTTCCGGATTTTGGCACGAACATCACAATCAAAAATTTGGAATTACAATGGCGCTACCACGTAATTAACAAAATTTTAGAAATCGACGGCAATCGATTCCTATCAACACAACTCAAAATAATCAACATTTAACAAATTAATCAACTTTAAATACCCGAAAGATAATAATTATGCTACAACCGTTCAAATCTCGTAGGATTACATATATATGATCCCTAGCATGCATGGAGCAATAATCTAACATCAGATTAACATTCTAACGGTTCGATTTTCAATTCTATGCAAAAACACAAAAGATGAGTTTTGAGATCTAGAATTTTTCTCTCACCTTTGATGCAAACTAAGGCTAGAAATAGGTAGAATGGATGCCCAACAATCAATTTCAAGCTTTGAATCACTCAATTCGGCTTTGAAATGCAAAATCTATGAGAAAAATGCTTTGAAAATGCCTTCATCTTTCTCCTCCAAGGAGCCACGGTTTTGTGTGTGTTTTTGGGGTGTTTTTGTGCTTTGTGAGTGTGTGTTGGTGATATAAGCTTGTTGGTCAACCATTTAAATGAAAGTCAAAGTTGAAACTTTAGTGTTTTTAGTGTTTTCTTGACTTTAAATGCATTTTCTTGATCACCAAAGTTCAAAACAATTATTCAACACCCAAGCTAGCTCAAGTAAATTATTTTTAGGTGACAAGAAGTTTTACAATCAAACAATTTCACCCGAGTCGGCTTAAAACTCGATTTTCGCAAAAGTCGGTGTAAAAACCCTAATAAATTCTTAAGCCGATTTTAAAACCGTTTTCATCAAACACAGGTCTATTAAAGTCCGTGGACTAGGTCTAGAAGGGTTAAAAAGACCAGTTTCAAAATTTTAGCGGACGTGTTTCGAAAATACTATTCACTAAAAATCGATGATAAAATTTCTAACTCCGTTTTTTATGAAAATTTTATGAATGCACATTTAGCATGTTCTAGGAGTATTAATATCAAAATTACCATATTCTAAGCCATATAACACATAGACAGGTTAATTCACGCAAATCGAGGTAAAGACACGTAAATCGAGATAAAGACGAAAACTGGGGTTTCACACCCATTGGGCTTATCGACAGCCTATCTGCTTCAACAACGCAGCATCACCATAAGACGTGATATCGACACATTTTAAAGCCCTTCAATGTTCCGCGAGTTGGGTTCTCGTCATTTTTGCTCCTGACAACGAATGACACAGGCCTAAAAAAAGCACAACAACAAAAAATGTGGCCCTAAACTAATGAAAATGTTCAATTTTGTTCACCGAAAATAGGCACAGCTGAGTAGGCTTGCTGCTCACGTAGTAGAGCTCCTAGAGAGCTTTCCAACGGTATCCTATGTGCCGTATAACTCCATACAGATCAAAAGTTATGGGCTCTAGAGTGCCGGAGACCTGGTCACAGGCCCCACGTCCTCGGTTTGCTGGCCCAGCCTCTTCGCGAAGCGAAGTTATCTTGCCCAAGATACCGTGGGACTCGAGAATATAATTGTGATGGATAAAGCATCTTGGCTAGGCTAAACGGGGCAAAAAAAAAGAAAAATGGGGGTGTAACGCGAGGACTTCCCATGGGGTCACCCATCTTAGTACTACTCTCGCCCAAGCACGTTTAACTCTGGAGTTCTGATAGGATCTGGTACATTGGTGCTAGTATGATCGTACCCTTCTTGGTTATGGTGTAAAGCCCTTATGTGTTGACGGTTCACAGTCCTAGCCAAGAGGGACGAACCATTCAAAAGGCCCATTGGGCCTATCTACAGGACATCTGCTTCAACAACGCAACATCACCACAAGACGTGATATTGACACATTGTAAAGCCCTCCATGTTCCGCGAGTTGAGTTCTCGTCCTTTTTACGGCTCACGACGAACGATGCAAGCCTAAAAAATAGCGCAAAAAGTAGAAAAGTGGCCCAAAATAGGGAAAAATGTTCTATTTTGTTCACCGAAAACAGGCGCAGCCGAGTAGGCTTGCTGCCCCCTTCGTAGAGCTCCCAAAGAGCTTTCCAAAGGTATGTTGTGCGCCATAACTCCTTACGGATCAAAAGTTATGGGCACTGGAGTGACGGAGACCTGGTCATAGGCCCCACGTCCTCAGTTTGGGGGGCCCAGCCACTATGCGAAGCAAAGTTGTCTTGCCCAAGATTTTGTGGGACTCGAGAATATAAATGTGATGGATAAAGCATCTTGGGAAGGCTAAACGAGGCAAAAAAAAAGGAAAAGGGAGGTGCAACACGAGGACTTCCCAGTGGGTCATCCATCCTAGTACTACTCTCGCTAAGACAAGCTTAACTTCAGAGTTCTGATTGGATCCGGTGCATTAGTGCTGGTATGATCGCACCTGACATGTTGATGGTCCAAAGCCCTTATGTGTTGACGGTTCACAGTCCTAGCCAGGAGAGACGAACCATTCAAAAGGCCCATTGGGCTTATGGATAGGCCATCTACTTTAACAATGCAGCATCATCGCAAGACATGACATTGATGCGTTGTAGAGCCCTCCAATGTTTCGCGAGTTGGGTTCTAATCTTTTCGCGGCTCACGACGAACGAAACGGACCTAAAAAATTACGCAAAAAGAAGAAAAGTGTCCCGAAAGAAATTAAAATGTTCGATTTTGGGCAATGATAACAAGCACAACTGAGCAGGCTTGCTGCCCCCGTCGTAGAGCTCCCAGAGTACGTTCCAACATTATGTTGTGTGAGGCCCGACCTTAATTTGCGTGTGATACCTCATTTCATGTGCCCTGACCTAGATTTGCGTGCCTTGACCTAGGTTTAAGAGTTGTGTTTCATTTTGTGTGCCTTGCATTGAATTACGTGCATACATTTAGGGTTGTGTGCATTTACTTGGAAAACGTGCATTCGTCTCGTAATTCGTGCCCTACCTCATAGTGCGTGCCCTAAACCTAGGAAACCATGCCCTCACACTAATCAAGAAAGCATCTTTCACGAAGCACTAGATCATCAAGTAATCCTACAAACTCCACTAACAAATATTAAAATGCTAAGTCAATGCACTAGAAGACGAAATTGCACCAAAAGCTAGACATTCTTATTCTTTATTCTTTATTCTTTTGCATAGTCCAAGCACTCAATTATAAAAAGCTCGAACAAGACAAAAAATTCAGATTTGAACACATCCTTGGCCGACCACTAGGAGCTTTTGTGCATGCAATTCAATTTCAAATTTGTACCTAAACATTCTATGACAACTAATGACACAAAGCAATAAAAAAAAATTGGCTCAAAACCCTCCCCAAAGCTCCACCATCTCGACACAAGCTCTATGCCTATACTAGACAATTCAAAAAATGCTTCTTGAAGACACAAAATCAGATTTTGCAAAGCCCTAGGCTGATACTAGCATCAAACATTGCAAAGCTTTTCATTTTTCTTTTATTTCCTCTCTTTCTCTCATTCTTTCTCTCATTTCTCCTCTATCTCTCGGCCTTCGCTGAAAATATACTCTCCATAGCTTAAGTTCTTCATCCTAAGGCTCTTCAAGACCTCCAAGCTACCAAGGAACTCAATCAAGCAAAGCTAGAGTGCAAAAGACGTGCATGCATGCTCATTGAACCTTCATTTCGGCTTAGGTGAGTTGTTAGCTTCCATTACGTTTTCTTCTTGTTCTAACCACATGCACCTACTAAGAACATGGTAACTTAGCTAGGAAATTAGAGAAATCCCAAGTTGTCTCTCGGCTAAGCAAGGAGAAGAGTTGTCATTGTGCATCAACAAGAGTCTTGTGCATCTTCTTGTTGTCTTGCTAAGGTGAGGGCTAAAACTTCTTGAAAAGCTTTCAAAATCCACATGCATGCCCTTAAATGTCTATTTTTACTTCTGTACTTGTGATATATGTGTGTTCATGAGCTTTCATAAACATGAATGGCAAGATATTTTGCTAGAATGTGAAGATAGACGAAATTGCGTATGGGACAGTCTTCTGTCTTGTTGTTTCGAGGTGATTTTGACCATGTAAATAATGTTGAAAATGCATGAAAATTGGTAGATAACTAGTTTTTCCAGTTCTGAAAACTTTTCACAGAAATAGGCCAAAGCTAATTTTGATTCTAAGGTCCTAAAAATGGAAAATTATCAAAATGTGTCCAATTCTAGAAAATCTGGGAAAATGAAGCAGGTTTTGGCAGATTCACTGTTCTTGTAGAACGAACCAGTTTTAACTTAGTAAATTATATCCAAAATTCATGAAATTTGGTATGCTGCTAGATTTTTCAGTTCTAGACATTTTTTTTCAGAAATGGACTAAGGCTAAATCTGACCCTAAGGCCCTTAAAAACGACAAGTAGTGAAATGTGTGCAAATCTGGACAGTTTTGCGTAGTCTCACTGTTTTGGCTATAACTCTTGAACTTGAACTCCAAATGATGCGAGATTTGATTTTGGATTTAGTTAACTCCTTAAGCTTTAATTTGACAGTTTGTTTACTGGAATTGGAGTTTTTTTGCTAGTCTCAATGATTGTGAGAATGCAGTCCATTGCAATGAGGTTTTCATCTAGTGATATGCTTAGAAAAATTATTATAACTTCTCTTGTTGTACTAAATGCTTGGGATTGAGGCATTGGGATGTTGTGTGGACTGTTTTGAATGTTTAAGGGTGTTTGAATTAATCAATGCATGGCTTGAGTTTAATCACGTGACAACTTAGTGCTTAATCGCATGGGTGAGCATGAAATGAAACCCTAATGACTTGGTAAACTCACTAAGTGTTGATCCTATGGATATCATGTTTGATTATGTAATTAGTAGGCTGCCCGTAGTTTCCCTCATAGCCCTGAGCATGATTTCGATGATTACATGTTGACAAGAAGGCCTTTCTTGCACCCGGTCCCACGTAGATGTCGTTGCATGTTGAATAATCCTATTATTTGATTACGTGAACTTCGAAATGAGTTATATGACTTGATTTACATGCGTTATATGGCTGCCCGTTTAATATTCATATAACTCCATATGCTTTTCAAGTGAAATCACTTGTCATATCGTGCCTTGTTTGTTTATTTATCAATGTGAAATCCTATGACTGCTCGGGGTGACCTACTTTGTTATCCTCCTAATGTGATATATTACATGTCCTAAATGTGCATTTCATACAAGGTTGCAACCTTTCATTCTGGCGTGGTAGCGTTCACACACACCGGGCGGCATCGGGCTTGCCGGTGCAACCGTGACTACTATTGTCCAATTCCCTCTCTTGCTTGGAGGCTAGACTTCCTCAGAGAGTTGGGTCGTAGGATTTTGGGGTACATCCGGAGTACACCCATATGGCGTGATAAGGGGATGATTTGAAGTCGGCCGCAACAACTGATACTGACATGAACTGAGAGCAAAAGCTCACCGTATCCTTTTTACTATGTGTATAAGTACTCTCGCTTGGTTCCTAGAAGACCTCGAGGAGGAAAGACGGGTAATTGTGTTCCTTTACTTTTACATTACGTTATGTACCTACTTGTGATATATTCATGCTTGCAAAAAGGGTTTTTATAAGTTGAACCGAAAAATGAGTTTCAAAACTTATTTCTCGTTCCCCCTCGCTGAGTTCATAAGGACTCACCCTCTTTTATCATCTCAGGTGAAGAAGATCAGGAACAGGTACCCGAGGACAATGTGCCTAATGATGATTCCTTGGAATGATTGCTTGCCCTGTGTGCCTTGCTTGACTATGAATATTTTGTGAACATTATGTTGCTTGAAGACTATTTTATTTCTTATGTTGCTTGTTATTGCATTGTAAATGACCCCCGTTGTAATTTGTGGTGTAATTTTGGCTTGTACTTTTCATAACTAGATAGACAGTACTATGGTCATTTTTGCTATCGTTATTGGCTAGTACCTATCATAGGATTATGAAGTATCAGGTAAAGGATTAAGTAAGTGAATCTATCCAATCTTAAACAGGTACTTATTGTTAGGCTAAGATCAACAGGTACATTTGTAACGAGGATTAACAAACAAACGAGACATAGTATCATGCTAGTTTATTAATCAAATGAGACTACAAGATAACTAGTAGGCGTTTCAATTGATGATAAATAGTAATCTTAGTTAGAAATGAAATTGAGATTGGAAATTTTGAGGTTGTTAGAAAATTAGGTCAAACTAAGGAGCCCAATTACAACCGTTATGCTGCAGGTTTTTTGGAGAATTTGTGGAGTTTAGGCTAAAACGTTAAGTGTTAAACTTTTATGAACGATTAAGCACGTAATATGACTTGAATGTTTAGATCATACCCTAGTCTAACTTTTATAGGCCGGGTTGGGGCGTGACACCTATAGAAGAATGGTATCAGAGCTTAGATTGCTTAAGTCGGATTTAACTCTCGGACCGTGGGTAGAAGCCCTAAGGTTATTAGGATGACTTGTTTATATGTGCTCATGTGTGATAATGTTAAGTGTGTCTTCTCTGTTTCTATGTGCTTATGTGATTAACATGTCTTAACTATTTCTAGAACTGTGTGTTTATGTAAAATTGAATGTTGCATACCTTATACATTAAATTCTTGTTTTGTCATATTCCAATAAATTATGCATCGTAATCTGTGCCTATAGATAGCTGGCCCTAGTACCCGCACTACTAATAGGAGCGGTGAGCCCCAAGAGACCGAAGATGCTTATCAAACTAATCCCGACATGTCTATTTGATGAATTCTAACCCTTAGTTGTCACTCCCACCTACGCATAATTTTGCGAGTTTCACATTTATTTTTTATTTATTTTAGAGGTTTGCAATATCTCTCTCTTTATATATTGATATTACTCCAAATAATTATGTGAATTTTGCGTAAACTAGGATATAATGCGAACCGCGGAGTTGTGGGTCGAGACTTTGGCTATAGACAATCTACCATCAACAAGTGTGAATTTCAGCACTTTGTTGACGCAATTTGAGATAAATGGTTTAGACATTTTGGATCTTATTGTGACTCTGTCATATGAATATATTCAAAAGTATTATTGTTATGTATCACTCGTCTCCATTTCTTTTACAATTGAACTTTTACCTTATGTGAGAGATCAGAGAAGTAATAGATAAATTGAAACAATTGGTGAGTTATTAAAAAAGCTCTTAACACCAGCTTACAAAGCGTCAATCAAACAATGAAACCATCAATCATAACAAATTGAAACAATGAATCATAACAAAAAAAAAGTGTTTTAACTGCTTAAGCTTCCCATTTTAACCTAAAGCAAACTCTGTTCCAGCACATCGCTGCTTCTGGCATATTCTTCCAGTCGCTTGGCTGCCACTCATGTTTGGTTTCATTGTAGATTTCAAATCTCACTTCCTTTAAGTCTTTATAGTACCAAGGCTTAGATTCATCACAAGTGAGACAGTCACGGTTTCTTCTTTCTATCAAATTCTTGTAGAGCAACTCTGTGGCTTCATCATATCTGCTGATGATTATGGCCTTGGGATGACAAGTAAGGAACAAAGCATCAATAAATATTAAATCTGTCAATTTTTCTGTATGAGTAACGTTCAAGTGTAAAACTTCAACTTCGACCACTGGGCAAATTGGAATGTTTCTCACCTCATCGAATCTACAGTCAGGATCAATACGTAGAAGTAATGAAATCTTAGATGGAATCAACTTTGCTAGAAAAACCCTTCAGCTTACATAATTGATAAGTGTCCATACGATAAGAGTGCGATATGGATATCTTCGACACCAATTGACTTGTAACATGGATTAAGGATACGTCCTCGGGGATAAATCTAATGTCAAGAAATTTAAATGAAAGCATGCTTGGGGCATCAATTGTTACCTCTTTCAAGTGTCGTATATCACTTAGGGTTAAGCGCTTGAGTGAATTACTTGAAATATTGATTGTTCCAAGATCATAGCAACAAACTAATCTCAGATCCTCAAGTTGTGGAAATTTGTCCAAAAATATTGCTGAGGGAAGAGTGCCAAACAATGATAAATATTTCAACTTTTCAGTTGTACACAAATCAAAAGAGCGACAGAAGAGTTGGCAATCTAAATATTCAAGATTGGGTGCGTCAATTTCAACAGATCGCATCCGCCAAGCCCAAACAGTAAATTTCTTCAGGTGATAAAGGTTAGTTACCTTAATTCTCTTCAAGCCCTCACAATTATCAACAAATCAGTTGCCAATCAAAGGACATTGCGCGATTAAATCTTGAAACATGTTATCATTTAGGTAGATATGGAAAAGATGTAATTTTTCAAGATGATTGAACGTTACCTTTTCATCCCTCCATAATACGTTTGTACCTTGAACAATTAGTTCTCTTAGTGTTTTGGCTTCAAAGATTGCGCGAGGCAAACGATATGGATATGGTACAATGCTCTTATCCATATAGGCACGACAATCAAGTTCAAATCTTACGATACCGTTTTGAAGAGCAATACCGATCCATTCGTCCACAAATGAAGCCGAATATGAACCATTAATTTCTAGACTTATAGCCAAATGAATAATTCCTATTTTTAGTTCTTGGTATCTTTTTGAAGTATTTTTGATGAATTTGAGGAACTTTTCTCTTCTTTCTAAGTAATATGATGGATTGTCGAAGGTTCTGCGAAAATTCAAAGTAGGGCACCTAAGCCACGCACTATACTATGTCTTGTAAAATATGCTCGTTCGGGCTGCTTCTTTTGTCTCGAGGTAAGATAATATGTGATGGATTATGACTTCAGGTAATTGAGAGATGTTGTCTTCCATTGAATTTAGC
The DNA here is from genome assembly GCA_037974665.1 of Ehretia macrophylla. NCBI lineage: Eukaryota > Viridiplantae > Streptophyta > Magnoliopsida > Boraginales > Ehretiaceae > Ehretia > Ehretia macrophylla. Next base: position 37,605,224 of record CM075777.1, on the reverse strand, counting down.
TCTCTTTGATTAACCCTAGAAGGGTCTTTATATACATGTCACCTCCCCTTAGGGCAGAGGTCAAGAGAAACTAATTAAAAAGCCCAACCAAGTTTACTTGAGCCGTGGCTTGATGTGCAATCTTCGTTTGTATGTGGCTTAACATACAATCTTTAATTAATGACTATGTTAAACTTCTTCTTGTGGAGCCATTTCTAGTTATTTTATTTTATTATTATTATTATTAATTTTGGAATTTTTATGGTGCAATTTATTGTATGGGCAACTGGTTTGAGATGTAATGAGCTGAATGTGTTTTTTGGATATTTAGTTCAACACCATACTTTAGACGGTCAAGTGGGGATGATTCAAATTCTAAGAACATCAATAAGATGCTGAAACGAATCACAATTTTAATAATCATGCATAATGTATAGTTTTCTGTTTTTCAAATCTCTCTTGTCGAATCCTGATATGAACTAAAACATGAGAAAAAGTATACGTTCAACAAGAAACCAAAACAAAAATGTTGTGCAGGGGTAAAAATTACCAAAGTTAAAACGAATAGATTTTAGAAAATAGATTCTCTAGCTTAGCCTCCTTTGTAATTAAAAAAGCAAAATGAATTAAGAGAAGTAATTATTGAAGTAGCCAAAATCTATTTTGCCCTATATGTTAGAGCCAATGGCCAATATAAACGGCGATACACATCAGAAGGAAAGTCCAAAACTAGGAAGCCCATTCTGAAGAGGATACTCATTCTATTGAAATCCATACCAAACCAAGTATCCGATCGGCTTGGATAGCTTCCGAATCGATAGGGCACACAATGAAGATAGTATCTAGAAGGATAATGTGACATTCCACATTGGTGGGAGATAGTGCACTTGTGTGGTTTATAAGCAAGTGTTGTGGTTATAAGTGATAACTCGGGTCAACCATTTTGGGCCAGTAAAAAAAAGGTCCAAGTAATTATTTCTTACGCCTATAACACCAGTTTCGCCTGCTAGCTTGAGGGGCTAGGCTCGAGAGGTGAAGGATAACGATTTGTACTACATTCCCAAGTGACCTAGTTGAGAGAATTGATGCTATGTAGACCGGAGAAGGTAATTGGGTAATTGGTCATTTTTATAATTTTTTTTTTTTTTTTGGTAAAATGAGGGGGACTTCCCTCCGCAATTTTATTAATTACCCAAAAAGAGAATACAAATGTGGAGGGGGGACATAAACCTTACCTCCACAGGAGCATGGGGGACTTACCTACCTCATCGTCAAATCTAAACTAGAAGAAGGCACAAACGGCATCTTCATTACAAGAGTCCTATAAATACTATTCCTATAAAAATTGAAATATTACCAATAACGTGTTTAAAATCTAAAATGAGGAAGATTGGCTTTATCTAACCTTATCATTCCTCTGAGCTTTTGATGATCTTGCAGTGATTCAATGATGGTGAGGCCCTTGCTTTATCTAACCTTATCATTCCTCTGAGCTTTTGATGATCTTCCAGTGATTCAATGATAGTGAGGCCCTTTGCAATCACTCGCAAATTTGCTAAAAAATCAGCTGGTTGATTCCCTTCTCTAACAATGTGAGAAATGACAGCTCCATGGTCATTTTTATAAATTGTTATTACTCTATAAAAATCAATCTTCAACCCTTTTTGATCATCTTTTCCATCCATCTTATTGCTAGGCTCGAGAGGTCTAAGATAATGATTTGTACTACATTCTCAAGTGACCTAGTTGAGAGAATTGATGCTATGTAGACGGGAGAAGGTAATTGGGTAATTGGTCATTTTTATAAATTGTTATTACTCTATCAAAATCAATCTTCAACCCTTTTCGATCATCTTTTCCATCCATCCTTATCTATTTAAACCTATCTTATATCCTTTATTAATTAATTACCTGCCTTATACTTTATATCTTTTATTATGACAATATTACCAAGTGTTAGAGCCTCTTTCCCCAGCACCACATCCGTGTTCCAAGATAGTCTAATTCTCCAACCTACGCATAATTTTGCAATTTTTACATTATTTATTCATTTATTTTAGAGGTTTGCAATATCTCTCTTTCTCTTTTGCATTGATCTTACTCCAAATTACGTGAATTTTGCGTAAACTAGGATATAATGGCAGCGGGGTTGGGGGTGGAGACTTGAGGAACTTTTGAAATTCTTTGGATAAATTACCAGTTCTTTAGCCATAGACAATCTACCATCAACAGGTGTGAATTTTAGCACTCTGTATTTGAGATGAAAGGTTTAGACATTTTGGATCTTCCCGTCAGATGAATATATTCAGAGCATTGTTATGTGTCACTCGTCACCCTTTCTCCTACAAACAATTTTTTACCATATATGAGAGAATTAATAGATAATACATTAATTTTTACTATACATTCCAACCTGAAGCAAACATGGTCCCATCAACTTAATACATTAGGAGATGATCCTAGCATGAAGTTGCATTCAATTGTATTTGTCCAACATCAACTTAAACATTAATCATCAATAATCTACTTCATGACCAAGCACACATCATATTCTACAAGCATATAAAGAAATTAAACCAATGAAAGGTGTTAGTAAAGATTAAGTCATGCCGCAGGCTTCGATTCCCAAACCTACAAAGCAAGACGGTTTGATATATAAGCTCAAAAATTACTGTCATAGATGACTTCAAACTCATTGATCTAAAAAACAATTCATGAGTTATTATTAAGAAAGCTCTTAACACCAGCTTATAAAGTGTCAATCAAACGATGAAACATTAACTGCTTAAGCTTCTCCTGAGCCGTTTTCAAGTAGTGTTCGATTGATTGCGTATGTGCTTCCCATTTTAACCTAAAGCGAACTCTGTTCCAGCACATCGCTGCTTCTGGCATATTCTTCCAATCGCTTGGCTGCCACTCATGTTTGATTTCATTGTAGATTTCAAATCTCACTTCTTTCAAGTCTTTATACCAAGGCTTGGATTCATCACAAGTGAGACAGTCTCGGTTTCTTCTTTCTATCAAATTCTTGTAGAGCAACTCTGTGGCTTTATCATATCGGTTGATGATTATGGCCTTGGGATGACAAGTGAGGAACAAAGCATCAAGGAAAATTAAATCTTTCAACTTTGGTGCATAGGTAACATCCAAGTATAAAACCTCAACTTCGATTACGGGACAAATTGGAATGTTTCTTACATCGTCGAATCTACCATCAGGATCTATGTATATCTTTAATGAAATCTTAGATGGAATCAACTTTGCTAGAAAAACCTTCAGCTTACATAACTGGTAATTGTCCAAACGATAAGAGTACCCTATGTATATCTTCGACACCAATTGACTTGGAACACTGATTAAGGATAGATCGGGGATGAATCTAATGTCGAGAAATTCAAATGAAACCATGCTTGGAGCATCAATTGTTACCTTTTTCAGGTGTTGCATATTCTCTAGCTTTATGTGCTTGAGTGAATGACTTGATATACTGATTGCTTCAAGACCATAGCAATAGGCTAATCTCAGATCTTCAACTTGTGCAAATTTATGCATGAAGTTGCCAAAAAATGTTGGTGAGGGAAGAGTGCCAAACAATGATAAATATTTCAACTTTTCAGTTGAATACAAATCAAAAGAGCCACATAAGAGACAGTAATCCAAATATTCAAGATTGGGTGCGTCAATTTCAATAGATCGAATCCACCCAGCCCAAACTGTAAGTTTCTTCAGGTTATAAAGGTTAATTGCCTTAATTCTTTCCAAACCCTTACAATGATAAACACATAAGTTGTCAACCAAAGGACATCGTGCGATTAAATCTCGAATTATGTTATCATCTATGTAGACATAGAAAAGATGTAATTTTTTAAGATGATTAAACATTACCTTGTCATCTGGCCATAACACCTTTGTACCTTGAACAATTAGTTCTCTTAATGTTTTGGCTTCAAACATTGCGCGAGGCAAATGATATGGATATGGACTAAAGCGTCGCTTTTCCACAGAGGCACGAATATCAAGTTCAAGTCTTTCGACACCATTTTGAAGAGCAATACCGATCCATTTGTCCACAATGAAGCCAAACATGAATCATTAATTTCCAGACTCAAAACCAACTGAATTCTACATATGTCTTGTTTTTTGAATCTTTTTGAAGTGTTTTTGATGATTTTGAGGAACTTTTCTCTTCTCGCTGAGTTGTCTATTAGATTATCGCGAAAACTCAAAGTAGGGCACCTAAACCACGCACTATACCATCTCTTGCAAAGTATACGGGTTTGGGCTGCTTCTTGTATCTCGAGGTAAGATAATATGTGATGGATTATGCGTTCAGGTAATTAAGGGATGTCGTCGTCCATTGAATTCAGCTCTCTATAAATTTGCTCTCTTTGATTAACCTTAGAAGGGTCTTTATATATATGTCACCTCCCCTTAGGACATAGGTCAAGATATATTCAAAAGCCCAACCAAGTTTACTTGAAACCCTAGCCGTGGCTTGATGTGCAATCTTCTTTTGTATGTGGCTTAATGTACAATCTTTGAATGACTATGTTAACCTCTAGTTTTTGGCCCCAAGTTCTTATGGAGGCGTGTCTAGTTTTTTTTTTTTTTTCCTTTTTGGGAACTTTTTCTCGTGCAATCGAATAATAAGGTGAATGAACGTCAATTTATTACATACGACCAACAAACGGTATGAATTTATAACGAGATTTGAGAGACCTTTTTTTTTTTGCTACGCAAGAAAGTCATTTCATTCCACTTCACAAACAAGTACAAATGCTTAGCTCAAGCTGATATATCATTCTGTACAAATGATACTATTTTCAAAACAATTACAATAATTGTGGTGTAAACATATTTTCCCTCTAACATCCAAAAGAATTTTACCAACGATTTGTTCTTCAGTATTCGTAGATGAATTATAGATTATATTGTTTCATTCGATCCATATATAGTACACATAACCACAAAGCGCCACTTTGATTAGATCCGCTTTCAGTCCCCTTTTACGGCTCCTTCTTGCCAGTTTGTCCACAATAGTGCCCCAATTAGCGTCAAGATTGCCACATCTTAAACGTCTAGCATAGTTTTGCCGAATCCTCTTGGTGAAAGAACATTGAAAGAATAAGTGGTCCCTGCAATCTTGACCCATAGGACAGAAAACACATTTAGCTTCATTGACCACACCCCATTCAAGTAACCTGGACAAGGAAGGTAATCTATTGAGACAGGCTAACCAAGTACAAAAACTTTGTCTTGGGATAACAATTTTGTTCCAAACAAGATTAGCCCACTTCATTTCCACACTTGGACCTCGGATAGCATTCCAAGTGTTGCGATTTGAGAAAGAATCATTATTGTTCCACAAAATAAAATCCCGTCTCTCATGATTTGGCAAGCACGGATTAAGGTCTTCAACAAACTCAAGCTCACGAGGCCATCTCCACTGATTGTCATAAATGCAGTTGGCCACTTTAAGAGTGTTAAGGTGCATGGGGATACTAATATTATTCACCCTCATATAATCATACAGTGACCTACAAGGAAGCCACCAATCCTACAACATAAAAGTCATTCCATCATCTCCAATGGTATGCTTAATGAATTGAAATGCATCAGTTCTGCACTTAAGACCATGAAGCGTTGTCAGGGATGTCAATGCTCCATATACATTGGTTATCAAGAAAAATAGTGTTAACCCAATAGCCCCAGAGTGACAATTCCCGAGAGTATGTATGCCAAAACAGTTTCAACAATGCCACCCTATTCACATCCTCCAACTTTCAAATACCCAGGCCTCCCTCCTTTTTTGGACGACACACATCACCCCAAGCAACTTTCGCACCTTTTGCATTATCAGTTCTGTTATTCCACAAAAAGGATGCAAATTTACTTTCAATGTCTTTAATTACACCTTTAGGGATAACAAAGACATTACACTAGTAGTTTGTGAAACAATGAAGTACATAGTTAATCAATTCGACTTTCCCTGCATAAGACAAATACTTCACCGTCCAGTGGCCAATTTTAGCGGTAATATTCTCAACCAAAGAGTTACAAGCTTGCTTGTTGAAGGCAACAAAAATCAAAGGCAATCCAAGGTATTTAATCGGCAGAGAACCAATTTTAATACCAAGAGTGTCACTGATATGAGCTTGCAAACTTTCTGAGCAGCCAGCAATAAAAACTTCACTCTTAATAGAGCTAATATGAAGCCCTGACATCTTAGAAAAAATGATCAAAGCTTTTTTAATGAGCAACACTGACCTGGGATTAGCTTTAGAGAAAATGAGGAGGTCATCTGCAAAAGCTAGGTGGTTGAGCTTGATTTTTCTGCACTTAGGATGGAACCCAAATCCCCTCAATTCACCACACTTGACCAAGAGCCGAGAAAGAGCCTCCATAACAATCACGAACATGTATGGGGATAACGGATCCCCTTGCCTAAGTCCTCTCCTACCTTCAAAGAAACCCTAAAGTTGCCTATTAAACATAACCGAGTTGGATAGCGTGGAAATACACATTCTGATCCAATTCACAAAAATATCCGGGAAATTCAAGATTTTAAGGCAATTCAGAACAAAATCCCATCTCACCATGTCATAAGCTTTCATAATATCAAATTTTATGATGCATCTTGGACAAACATGTTTCCTGCCATAGTTTCTAACAATTTGTTGTGCAATGAGGATGTTATCAATGATTCTTCTTCTAGGGACAAAAGCAGATTGATTTCTGGAAATGATGGAGCTAAGAAGAGGACTCAATCTGTTAGCTAAGACTTTAGAAATGCACTTGTAAATAACATTACAACAAGAAATAGGTTTAAAGTCTTTAGCTGTAGAAGGTGATGTGTTCAAACGGTGCATTATAATTAGGTACGAAATGACCAAGTTTTAATAACCCGTAAGTACACGGATCTTCGCTGTGTAGTGTGCTATGAGTGCGGAATCGTACCACAGGGAAGCTCGTTAGTTAGTTAGTGAAGTAGTGTGTGAAAGTGTTAAAGCGGTAAGTGACAGTTTGTACAGGGCGTTTGGTTTTAACCTATATTACAACTAAGTTAAACTAACTAAATATAAATACGAGGGGGAGTGATCTAGGAGGCGAATAGATAAATGAAACAATTAATCTAGGCTTGGTATTCAAGATTATCTGATTTTATGCAAGGGTTAAGCTACAAGCATTTAACCTGGTCAATTAACTTAGCTTATTAAAATTCCGATTACTAACTCTGATGTAGGTGTTGTGCCATCTACGAGCATTGGAGCCATAGTATGGAACTGTCCTTGCAACTTGGTGTAAAAGGTCTATTTCGACTAAGTAATCAACTTCTCCTTACTTGGTCTAGAAACTAAGGTCTACTTAAAAACATTACCTATAGTTCATGGAATCTAAGGTTGTCAAGCTATTTTCGATTCACTATACATGGCACGGAAGTAAAACAATCATAACATCTACCGAAAACATTACGTTATGAAAGACAATATTTAATAGTAAATCAATCATACATCTACTGAAAAACATTACGTATGAAAGACAATACTGAATTAAAACAAGCCACATATTATATTTAAAGCTTATAATCTGAATCCGAGACCATATAGTAAAAGACTAACATTTACTATATTCACCCCTAGATATCAATCTACTCAGACATAAATGAATACGAGTTATGTAAATAAAAGAGAGTCAAGAAAGACTCCCCCGTATTGACGAACGCGTATTTCTGATCCCGGAAATTTAAGCAGAGGTCCGACACAAAGTAACTATTCGGGCGGAGCTAATTTTCTCCAAATAAGAACTACTAGGGATGAATTTTCCCTGAATAAGAGCTTTCCTATTAAAAGCTATTCGGATAGAACCTCTCCCGGATAATAACTACTTGGGTTAGACTTTCCCCTAATAGTAGCTATTCGGGCAAAATTTTCCCGAATAAAAACTACATAGGTGGGATTTCCCCTGTATCCTACTAATTAAATACGACTACAACTAAAACTAACTAGAATTAACTTGAAAATATACCAAAAAGCTTGACACTATTCCAAAATTAATTAAATAATTCGAAGGGAGGGGGGGCTATTTATAGACAATTTTTCAGAGGCGCACTCGAGCGCCAGTGAGGCGCGTTCAAGCGCGCTTCTGCTGCAACCGTTGGCTGCTTGACACGTGGCATCTTCCAGAATCTTCTGAGGAACGCTCGAGCGCCCATCTACTTTGACGGCTAACTTTTCGCCAACTCAAAAATCTTCAGCTATAGTCCCTGATTTTTCTTGCACACAAACACCCATTTTTTGTACATGTTTTTGTATGTTTTCATGACTTCTTCATCATCCAAATCACTATCACTATCTGACTCAACGCAGTCAGATTCACTTGTCTCCCCATCTTTTTCACCTGTTGTTGTAACTGCAGTACCTTCCTTGTCCAGACTGATCTTTCTTGGTACTGTTGCAACAGTGAATGCTACAAAGTTCCCAGTACACTCTCATTCACTCTCTGAAGATTCTTCTGACTCCATACCACTCCAAGTATCTTTCATAGCCTTTTTCTTCCTTTTCAAGATGTTTGCACATTTAGCTTGAATGTGACAAAAACTCTCACATTCGCAGCATTGTATGCCTTTACTCTTCTTCTTCTCATCAGCCGATTTCAAATTTTGCTTCTTGAATGGGTTAGCTGTTGTTGCAACATGAGGCTTCTTATTAAAATTTGATTGTCTAAACCCCTTTCTTCGCTTATCCCACTTTTTCAGAACTCTATTGAAATTCTTGGTGAACAAAGCTAAGGATTCAGAGATTTCCGATTCCTTATCATCTGAAGAGCTCTGCGTTTCATTCCTTTCAACATCAGCCTTCAAAGCAATGTTTTTTTCTTTACTCTTTTGCTTAAACTTCATTTCAAAAGTTTGAAGGGACCCCATTAGTTCATCAATCTTGATTTCATCCATATTTTTTTATTCTTCTATGGCAGCCACCTTGATTCCAAATATGTCTGGGAGAGAGCGCAAGGTTTTCCTTACAAGCTTATCATCAAAATAATTTTCTCCCAAAGCAAAAGATTCATTCACAATATCGCACAATTTGGCATTGAAATCCGCAATGGTTTCATCCTCCTGCATCCTTAATTCCTCTAATCTGGTGGTAAGCATCTATAACTTTGATCTTCTGGCAGATGCTGTACCCTCATATGATGTTTGCAATATCTCCTAAGCTTTCTTCGCAGATTCACACGTCAAAATTAACTTGAGTTGGTTTAGGTCAACAGCATTGAATATTGCATTCAGCACCTTAGAATTCCAACTCGCCAAAAGGTCTTCATGCTTGGTCCATTGCATTTCAAGTTTAATTGTAACATTGCCCTAAGTATCTGTTTTGGTAGGAGACGTCCAGCCAATCAAGATAACCTTCCAAGATTTCTCATCAATAGACTTGATGAATGCCCTCATTCGAGCCTTCCAGTATGAGTAATTTACCCCATCTAACAACGGTGGTTTAGAGATCGAACCTCTTTCACGCAAGGTGTCCATACCTAATCCTGCAAATAAACAATTAACCCCCAAAAATTTAACCGAATTAGTTCATAACCTGCTCTTGATGCCACTTGTTAGAAGTTATGCAGTATAAGTATGGATGATGATGGCAAATTCCATGGATCGCGTGTCGCGAGTGATGGAACGCCAAGATGCACATGAAGCAAACAACAACAACAATAGGAATGATGGTAACCAGGGGAGACATAGCAGAATGTGGGAGTTTCTTGACTTTCGCCCGTCTAAATTCCACGGGGAAGCTGATGATGAGAAAGAAGAGGCTTGGCTGTCTGAGATCGAGAGGATTTTCAGGCTACTTGATTATACTGATGAAGAAAAGGTAGAGTTTGTTGTGTTTCTGTTGCACGGGGATGCTGAGCATTGGTGGTACACTGTGGTGCCACTTTGGGAAACTGATCAGACGCCTCGCTTGTGGGGTAATTTTATTAAGGCATTCAAGGAGAAATATGTACCTACAATTTCCAGGCAAAGGCGAATTGAAGAATTCATGCACTTGAACCAGGGTAATATGACGGTAGCCCAATACGAGGCTCATTTTGACCGACTGTCCCGCTATGCTCAATACATGGTCAGTACTCCTGAGGCGAAGATGTGGAAATTTACGATTGGATTGAGGCCAGAGATTCAGGACCAGTTGGCTTCGCATGACTTCGATGCTTATTCTGCTATCCTTGCTGCTGATTCCCGAGTTGAGAAAAGGAAACTTGATAGAGTCGGTTCAAGCCAGCCAAACAAGAAACCATACCAGCCTTCAGGTCAACAGAGAAAATTCCAGAGTTAGAGTCGCAGTCAGGGCCAGAGCAAGAACAGACCAATTAATAACCGTGGCCCGACTAAAGCACCATCAGCCTCTTCCACCCGCGGATCCACAGGTAGTTCACCTGCTACTCAGTCTATCAACTGCTCTTACTGTGACAAAAAGGGTCACATCGAGGCCCAATGCTGGAAGAAGTCAGGACGATGTGTGCGGTGTAGCAGTGATCAGCATCAGATCAAGGGTTGTCCTAAATGGCAAGCAGGACAAAATTAGGTTAAACCAGCTGGTAGAGGCAAGACTCCAGTTCTTAGATTTCAGGCTCGAGCTTATACTATTGAGTGCGAGGAGCTTCTAGACGAGACCGCTGTTGTTGAAGGTACATTCTTCATACTGAATCAACCTGTTAAGGTACTAATTGATCCAGGTGCTACTCATTCATTTATTACTCCCTTATGTGTGCAACGTGTGAAGCTACGAGTTGTATGTTTGCCTTACGAAGTAGAAGTTGGTACTTCGATGAGTTCTAAACTTGTTACTAGCTCAGCTTGTAAAGCATGTAAAATCCAAATTAAAGATAGGGAATTCTTATCCAATCTTATTGTTTTACCCTTTCGAAATTATGAGGTCATCTTAGGGATGGACTGGTTGGCAAAGCATCATGCCCAACTAGATTGCCAGATGAAGATCGTAACGTTCCGGATACCTAGTCAACCAATACTGAAGGTAATGGGTCGAAGAGATTTCACCGGGAGTTCCATCATTTCATCTACGAAAGCAGTGAAGTCCTTGAGAAAAGGGTGTAATGGATACTTAGCTTACCTCATCAACAAGCCGTCGGACAAAGCTAAGTTGGAGGAGATGCCAGTGATTAAGGATTATGCGGATATGTTTCCAGAAGCATTGCCCAGTTTACCCCCAAATCGGGAGATCGAATTCATTATAGAGTTACTGCCTGGTACCCAGCCGATATCTAAAGCTCCCTATCGTATGGCACTAGCCGAGCTACAAGAATTGAAGGACCAATTGCAAGGATTGTTGAAGAAGGGGTTTGTTCAACCAAGTTCTTATCCATGGGGTACACCAGTCCTATTTGTAAAGAAGAAAGACGGAACGCTGAGGCTATGCATCGATTACCGAGGATTGAACCAAGTGACTGTCAAGAATGAATACCCACTTCCACCGATCGACGAGTTGTTTGATCAACTTCAAGGAGCCAAAGTGTATTCAAAGCTCGACTTGAGGCAAGGGTACTATCAGTTGCGGATCAAAAAGGATGATGTGCCTAAAATGGCTTTTAGGACGAGATATGTGCATTATGAATATGTGGTGATGCCATTTGGGCTAACTAATGCCCCCGCAACTTTTATGGACTTGATGCACAAGGTGTTTCAACTCTACTTGGACCAATTTGTGGTGATTTTCATTGATGATATTTTGGTATACTCGAAATCCGAGGCTGAGCATGAATAACATCTGCGATTGGTACTGCAAAAACTTCGAGAGCATCAATTGTACACAAAGTTTAGCAAATGCAAATTTTGGTTGCAGCAGATTGCATTTCTGGGGCACATCATATCCCAAGAGGGAATAGCAGTAGATCCAGCAAAGATAGAAGTGGTGATGTCTTGGAAGAAGCAGGAAAATATTACAGAAGTTCGGAGTTTTCTTGGCCTAGCCGGCTATTATCGGAGGTTCGTGAAGGATTTCTCAAAGATCGCAGGACCGCTTACAAAGCTTACTCAAAAGAAAACAAAGTTTGTATAGGATGACAAGTGTGAGAACAACTTCCAAGAATTGAAGAAAAGATTGATTACCGCACCTATTCTTGCATTGCCTGAAGGGAGTCAAGGTTTTGTAATCTATAGCGATGCTTCGAAGGAAGGTCTAGGTTGTGTGTTGATGCACAATGGTAGAGTGATTGCGTATGTCTCTAGGAAACCGAAACCGTATGAATTGAACTACCCGACGCATGATTTGGAGTTAGCGGCTATTGTGTTTGCACTCAAGAAATGGATGCACTATCTGTGGGGTAACAAGTTCGAGGTGTTTACTGATCACAAGAGCTTAAAATACTTGTTCTCACAAAAAGAGTTGAACATGAGGCAAAGATGGTGGATGGAGCTTTTGTATGATTATAACTGCACAATCAATTATGTGCCCGGCAAAGCAAATGTAGTTGCAAATGCCTTAAGTAGGAAAACGAGCATGGCAAAACTGGAAGTTAAGTTGCAGGAGTTGTTGGAGGAAGCATTTTTGTGGAAACCACAATTGACTCAAAAAGGGTTACTATTTGCCGCTACATAAGTTCAATCGACCTTGTTGTCTGAATTGCGAGATGCTCAACAAAAGGACAAACAGTTTCAGAAGATTAAAGAAAGCAACATAGATTTTAAGTTTCATGATGATGGTATTTGGAGGTTTAGGAATCGGATTTGTGTTCCTAATGAGCCAGAGCTGAAAAAGAAGATTCTTGAAGAAGCCCATAATTCAAGATACACTATTCACCTCGGCGGAACAAAGATGTACCGGGATTTGAAGCAACACTATTGGTGGAATAACATGAGGAGAAAGATTGCAGAGTTTGTGGCATAGTGTTTGACTTGCTAGAGAGTCAAAGCGGAACATCAACGACCAGCAGGTTTACTTCAGCCGTTAGAAATCCCTCAATGGAAATGGGAACACATAACTATGGACTTTGTTATGGACCTGCCCAGGTCACAAAAGGGTCATGACGTTGTTTGGGTCATAGTGGATAGATTGATTAAGTCAGCGCATTTCTTACCGATGAACAAGGAGGATAGCCCTGAGAAATTGAGAGATATGTATGTGGCGGAGATCGTAAGATTGCACGGGATGCCTGTGAGTATCGTATCAGATAGGGATCCTCGTTTTACTTCCCGATTTTGGAAGAGATTGCGAGAAGCTTTGGGAACGAAGTTGAGTTTCAGCACAGCTTATCACCCTCAGACTGATGGACAATCTGAGAGAACTATTCTGATTCTGGAGGATATGCTGAGGGCGTATGTTTTAGACTTCGGGAAAGGTTGGGAGAAATATATGTCTCTAGCAGAATTCGCTTATAATAATAGTTATTAGGCCACTATCGGGATGGCCCCATTTGAGGCGTTGTATGAACGTAAGTGTCGATCCCCAATTTACTAGGATGAAGTAGGTGAGACGAAGACTTTTGACCCGACCCTTTTACCTGAACTTATGAAGACTGTTGATAATATCCACCTCATCCAGAGACGGATGCTTACTGCCCAGAGCAGGCAGAAAAGTTATGCAGACCGACAAAGATGGAGCCTAGAGTTTGAGGTCGGCGACAAGGTGTTCTTGAAGATATCACCTCGGAGGGGACTGATTAAACACAGCAAGGGTGGAAAGTTGAGCCCGAGATTTGTAGGACCATTTGAGATAATTGACAAGGTTGGCAAATTGGCATATCGCCTAGCACTACCCCAAAACCTCTCCAATATCCACGACGTTTTTCATGTTTCTATGCTACGGAAGTATCATCCTGATCCATCGCATATTTTGGAGCCAGAGTCGTTGCATCTTTGGGAGAACTTGTCTTATGAAGAGAAGCCTATTCGGATCCTAGACCAGCAAGATCGGGAATTGTGCAGCAAATCTATACCGATGGTGAAAGTGTTGTGGGATCATCATGGAGTAGAAAAAGCAACGTGGGAAAGGCGAGACCAAATTGAGCAACAGTATCCAGCATTATTTCAAAGGTAATATTGAATTTCGGGATGAAATTCTTTTAAGGAGGGGAGGATGTGAGCAACGACCTCAATTTGCGTGCGATACCTCGTTTCATGTGCCCTAACCTAGATTTGCGTGCCTTGACCTAGGTTTAAGATTCGTGTTTGGTTTTGTGTGCCTTGCATTGAATTACGTGCATTCATTTAGGGTTGCGTGCATTTACTTGAGAAATGTGCATTCGTCTCATAGTTCATGCCCTACCTCGTAGTGCGGCCCTAAACCTAGGAAAGCGTGCCCTCACGCTAATCAAGAAAGCATCTTACACGAAGCACTAGATCATCAATTAATCCTACAAACTCCACTAACTAATATTAAAATACTAAGTCAATGTACTAGAAGACAAAATTGCACCAAAAGCTAGACATTCTTATTCTTTATTCTTTATTCTTTTGCATATTCCAAGCACTCAATTAAATAATGCTCAAACAAGAAAAAAAATTCAGATTTGAACACATCCTTGTCCGACCACTAGGAGCTTTTGTGCATGCAATTCAATTTCAAATTTGTACCTAAACATTCTATGACGACTAATGACACAAAGCAATAAAAAAAAAATTGGCCCAAAACCCTCCCCAAAGCTCCACCATCTCGACACAAGCTCCAAGCCCATACTAGACAATTCAAAAATGCTTCTTGAAGACACAAAATCAGATTTCGCAAGGCCCTAGGCCGACACTAGCATCAAACATTGAAAAGCTTTTCATTTTTCTTTCATTTCCTCTCTTTCTCTCATTCTTTCTCTCATTTCTCCTCTCTCTCTCGGCCCTAGCTGAAAATATACTCTCCATAGCTAAGTTCTTCATCATAAGACTCTTCAAGACCTCCAAGCTACCAAGGAACTCGACCAAGCAAAGCTAGAGTGCAAAAGACGTGCATGCATGCTCATTGAACCTTCATTTCGGCTTAGGTGAGTTGTTAGCTTCCATTTCATTTTCTTCTTGTTCTAACCACATGCACCTACTAAGAACATAGTAACTTAGCTAGGAAATTAGAGAAATCCCAAGTTGTCTCTCGGCTAAGCAAGGAGAAGAGTTGTCATTTTACATCATCAAGAGTCTTGTGCATCTTCTTGTTGTCTTGCTAAGGTGAGGGCTAAAACTTCTTGAAAAGCTTTCAAAATCCACATGCATGCCCTTAAATGTCTATTTTTACTTCTGTACTTGTGATATATGTGTGTTCATGAGCTGTTATAAACATGCATGGCAAGATATTTGGCTAGAATGTGAAGATAGACGAAATTGCGTATGGGATAGTCTTCTGTCTTGTTGTTGCATGGTGATTTGACCAGGTAAATGATGTTTAAAATGTATGAAAATTGGTAGGTAACTAGTGTTTCCAGCTATGAACACTTTTCACAGAAATAGGC
The DNA here is from genome assembly GCA_037974665.1 of Ehretia macrophylla. NCBI lineage: Eukaryota > Viridiplantae > Streptophyta > Magnoliopsida > Boraginales > Ehretiaceae > Ehretia > Ehretia macrophylla. The sequence continues at coordinate 37,589,801 of CM075777.1, read as the reverse complement.
CAAATCTAATTTTGACTCTATGGTCCTCAAAATGGCAAATTATCAAAATGTGTCCAAATCTGGAAAATCTGGGAAAATGAAGCAGGTTTTGGCAGATTCACTGTTCTTGTAGAATGAACCAGTTTTGATTTAGTAAATGACATCCAAAATGCATGGAATTTGGTGTGATGCTAGATTTTTCAGTTCTGGACATTTTTTCAGCAATGGACTAAGGCTAAATCTGACCCTAAGGCCCTAAAAAATGACAAGTATTGAAATGTGTGCAAATCTGGACAGTTTTGCGTAGTCTCACTGTTTTGGCTATAACTCTTGAACCCGAACTCCAAATGATGCGAGGTTTGTTTTAGGATTTAGTTCACTCCTTAAGCTTTAATTTGACATTTTTTTTTACTGGAATTGGAGTTTGTTTTCTTGTCTCAATGATTGTGAGAAAATAGACCATTGCAGTGAGGTTTTCATCTAGTGATATGCTTAGAAAATTATTGTAACTTCTCTTATTGTACTAAATTCTTGGGATTGGGGCATTGGGATGTTGTGTGGACTATTTTGAATGTTTGAGGGTGTTTGAATTAATCAATGCATGACTTCAGTTTAATCACGTGACAACTTAGGGCTTAATCGCACGGGTGAGCATGAAATGAAACCCTAATGACTAGGTAAACTCACTAAGTGTTGATCCTATGGATATCGTGTTTGATTATGTAATTAGTAGGCTGCCCGTAGTTGCCCTCATGGCCCTAAGCATTATTTCGATGATTATATGTTGACAAGTAGGCCTTTCTTGTTCCCGGTCCCACGTAGATGTCGTTGCAAGTTGAATAATCCTATTATTTGATTACGTGAACTTCGAAATGAGTTATATGACTTGATTTACATGCGTTATATGGCTGCCCGTTTAATATTCATATAACTCCATGTGCTTTTCAAGTGAAATTACTTGTCATATCGTGTCTTGCTTGTTTATTTGTCAATGTGCAATCTTATGACTGCTCGGAGGCGACCTACTTTGTTGTCCTCCTAATATGATATATTAAATGTCATAAATGTGCATTGCATACAAGGTTGTAACCTTTCATTCTGGCGTGGTAGTGTTCACGCACACCGGGTGGCATCGGGCTTGCCGGTGCAACCGTGACTACCATTGTCCAATTCCCTGTCTTGCTTGGGGGCTAGACTTCCTCGGAGAGTTGGGTCGTAGGATTTCGGGTACATCCGGAGTACACCCATTTGGCGTGATAAGGGGATGATTTGGAGTCGGCCTCAACAACTGATACTGGAAATGAACTAAGAGCAAAAGCTCACCGCATCCTTTTCACTATGTATATAAGTACTCTCGCTTGGTTCCTGGAGGACCTCGGGGAGGAAAGACGGGTAATTGTATTCCTTTACTCTTACATTACGTTATGTATTTACTTGTGATATATTCATGCTTGCAAAAAGGATTTTTTATAAGTTGAACCGGAAAATGAGTTTCAAAACTTATTTCTCGTTCTCCCTCACTGAGTTCATAAGGACTCACCCTCTTTTATCATCTCAGGTGAAGAAGATCAGGAACAGGTACCCGAGGACAACGTGCCTAATGATGATTCATTGGAATGATTGTTTGCCCTACGTGCCTTGCTTGACTATGGCCATTTTGTGAACAATATGTTGCTTGAAGACTATTTCATTTCTTATGATGCTTGTTATTGTAATGTAAAAGACCCCCGTTGTAATTTGAGGTCTAATTTTGGCTTGTATTGATCATAACTAGATAGATACTACTATGGTCATTTTTGCTATCGTTATGGGCTAATACCTATCATAGGATTATGAAGTATCAGGTAAGGATTAAGTAAAATGAACCTATCCAATTTTAAGCAGGTACTCATTGTTAAGCTAAGATCAACAGGTACTTTTGTAACGAGGATTAACAAACAAACGAGACATAGTATCGTGTTAGGTTATTAATCAAATGAGACTTCAAGATAACTAGTAGGCATTTCAATTGATGATAAATAGTAATCTTAGTTAGAAATGAAATTGAGATTGGAAATTTAGAGGCGTTTAGATAATTAGGTCAAACTAAAGAGCCCAATTATAGTCGTCATACTGCCAGTTTTTCGGAGAATTTGTAGAGTTTAGGCTTAAATGTTAAGTGTTAAACTTTCATGAACGATTAAGTACGTAATATGACTTGAATGTTTAGATCACACCCTAATCTAACCTTTATAGGTCGGGTTGGGGCGTGACATGCTGTGCGCCGCATACCTCCTTACGGATCAAAAGTTATGGGCATTGGAGTAACAGAGACCTGGTCACAGGCCCCACGCCCTCAGTTTGCGGACCAAGCCATTACGCAAAGCGAAGTTGTCTTACCCAAGATGCTGTGGGACTCGAGTATATAGATGTTATGGATAAAACATCTTGGCAAGGCTAAACGGGGCAAAAAAAAGGAAAAAGGGGGTGCAACACGAGGACTTCCTATGGGGTCACCCATCCTTGTACTACTCTCGCCCAAGCATGCTTAACTTCAGAGTTCTGATGGGATCCGGCTCATTAGTGCTGGTATGATCGCACCCGTCATGTTGATGGTGCTAAGCCCTTATGTGTTGACGGCTCACAGTCCTAGCCAAGAGAGACGAACCAATCAAAAGGCCCATTGGGCTTATCGACAGCGCATTTGCTTTAACAACGTAGCATCAGTACAAGATGTGATATCAGACGAATTATAGAGCCCCCCAATGTTTCGCATGTTGGGTTCTCTCCTTTTCGCGACTCACGACGAACAACACGGGCCCAAAAAATAATGTAAAATGAAGAAAAATGGACCAAAATTGATAAAAATGTATGATTTGGTTCACCAAAAATAGGCACAGCTAAGCAGGCTTCATAGCCATGTTGTAGAGCTCCCAGAGAGCTTTCCAACGGTATGCTGTGCGCAGCATAACTCCTTACGAATCAAAAGTTATGGGTACCGGAGTGTCAGAGACTTGGTCACAGTCCCCACGTCATCGGTTTACGGGCCCAGCCTCTACGCGAAGCGAAGTTGTCTTGCCCAAGGTGCCGTGGGACTTGAGAATATAAACGTGATGGATCAAGCACCTTGGCAAGGCTAAATAGGCCAGCAAAAAAGGAAAAGGGGTAGCAATACGAGGACTTCCCAAGGGTTCACCCATCTTAGTACTACTCTCGCCCAAGCACGCTTAACTTCAGAGTACTTATGGTATCCGGTGCATTAGTGCTGGTATGATCATACCCGTCATATTGATGGTGGAAAACCCTTATGTGTTGACGGTTCACAGTCCCAGCCAAGGGAGACGAACCATTCAAAAGGCCCATTGGGCTTATCGACAGCCTATCTGCTTCAACAAAGCAGCATCACCAGAAGACGTGATATCGACGCGTTGTAGAGACCTCCAATGTTCCGCGAGTTACGTTCTCATCCTTCTTGCGCCTCATGACGAACAACACGGGCCAAAAAAAAAGCGCAACAAGAAGAAAAGTGGCCTGAAATTGATGAAAACGTTCAATTTTGTTCATCGAAAATAGGCGCAGCTGAACAGGCTTGCTGCACTTGTAGTGGAGCTCCCAGAGAGTTTTCCAACGATATCCTATGTCCCGAATAACTCCATACGGATCAAAAGTTATGGGCTCCAGAGTGACGGAGACCTGGTCACAGGTCACACGTCCTCGGTTTGTGGGGCCCAGCCACTTCGTGAAGCGAAGTTGTTTTGCCCATGATGTTGTAGGACTTGAGAATAAAAATGTGATGGATAAATCATCTTGGCGAGGCTAAATGGGGCAAAAAAAAGGAAAAAGAGGTGCAACACGATGACTTCCCAGGGCGTCACCCATCCTAGTACTACTCTCGTGCAAGCACGTTTAACTCTGGAGATCTAATAGGATTCGGTGCATTAGTGATGGTATGATCGTACTTGTCATGTTGATGGTGCAAAGCCTTATATGTTGACGGTTCACAGTCTCAGCCAAGAGAGACGAACCATTCAAAAGGCTGATTGGGCTTATCGATAGCCCATCTGCTTCAACAACACAGCATCACTACAAGACGTGATATCGACGTATTGTCCAGCGATCCAATGTTCCGCGAGTTGGGTTCTCATCTTCTTCGCACCTCATGACGATTGACACGGGCCTAAAAAAAAGCGCAACAAGAAGAAAAGTGGCCCAAAATTGATGAAAATGTTCAATTTTGTTCACCAAAAATAGGAGTAGCCGAGCAGGCTTGCTGCACCTGTAATGGAGCTCCAAGAGAGCTTTCCAATGATATCCTATGTGCCGAATAACTCCATACAGATCAAAAGTTATGGGCTCTAGAGTGACAGGGACCTAGTCACAGGCCCCACGTCCTCGGTTTACTGGCCTAGCCACTTCGTGAAGCGAAGTTGTTTTGCCCAAGTTGCCGTGGGACTCAAGAATATAAATGTGATGGATAAAGCATCTTGGCAAGGCTAAACAGGGCCAAAAAAAAAAGTAAAAGAGGGGTGTAACACGAGGACTTCTCAGGGGGTCACCCATCCTAGTACTACTCTCGCGCAAGCACGCTTAACACTAGAGTTCTAATGGGATCCGGTGCATTATTGCTGGTAGGATCGCACCCGCCATGTTGATGGTGCAAAGCCTTATGTGTTGACGGTACACAGTCCCAGCCAAGAAAGACGAACCATTCAAAAGGCCCATTGGGCTTATCGACAGCCCGTATACTTCAACAACGTAGCATCACCGCAAGCCGTGATATCGACGCATTGCAGAGCCCTCCAATGTTCTGCGAGTTGGGTTCTCTCATTTTCGCGGTTCACAACGAACGACACGAGCCTATAAAATAGCGCAAAAAGAAGAAAAGTGGCCCAAAACTGGTGAAAATGTTTGATTTTGTTGACCAAAAACAGGCGCAACCGAGCAGACTTGCTACCCCCATTGTAGAGCTCCCAGAGAGCTTTCCAACAGTATGTTGTGCGCCGCATAACTCCTTATGGATCAATAGTTATGGGCACCGGAGCGACGGAGACCTGGTCATAGGACCCACGTCCTCGGTTTGTGGGTTCGGCCTCTACGCGAGGAGAAGTTGTCTTGCCCAAGATGCCGTGGGACTCGAGAATAGAAATGTGATAGATGAAGCATATTGACAAGGCTAAATGAGGAAAAAAAAGGGTGCAACACAAGGACATCCCAGGGGGTCACCCATCCTAGTACTACTCTCGCCCAAGCCTGCTTAACTTCGGAGTTCTTATTAGATACGGTGCATTAGGGCTAGTATGATCACAGCCATTATATTGATGGTACAAAGCCCTTATGTGTTGATGGTTCACAGTCCCAGCCAAGAGAGACGAACCATTCAAAAGGCCCATTGGGCTGATCGACAGCCCATTTGCTTCAACAACGCAACATCTCTGCAAGATGTTATATCGACGCATTGTAGAGCCCTCCAATGTTTAGCGAGTTGGGTTCTCATCCTTTTCGTAGCTCACGACGAACGACATGGGAGTAAAAAATAGAGCAAAAAGAAGAAAAGTAGCCAAAAATTGATGAAATCATTTGGTTTTTGGAACCGAAAATAGGGGCAGTCGAGTAGACTTGCTGCCCCCGTCGTAGAGCTCAAGGAGAGCTTTCCAATGGTATACTGTGCGCTGCATAACTCCTTACAAATAAAAAGTTATGGGCACCGAAGGGACGTAGACCTAGTCAAAAGCCACACGTCCTCGGTTTTCGGGCCCAGCCTCAATGCGAAGTGAAGTTGTCTTGCCCAAGATACCAGGGACTTGAGAAGATAAATGTGATGGATAAAGCATCTTGGCAAGGCAAAACGGGGCAAAAAAAAAGGAAAAGTGGGGTGCAACACGAGGACTTCCCAGGGGGTCACCCATCCAAGTAATACTCTCGCCTAAGTACGCTTAACTTTGGAGTTCTGATGCGATTCGGTGCATTAGTGTTGGTATGATCATACTAGTCATATTGATGGTGCAATGCCCTTATGTGTTAACGGTTCACAGTCCTAGCCAAGAAAGACAAACCATTCAAAAGGCCCATTGGGCTTATCGATAGTCCATCTACTTCAACAACGCAGCATCACCACAAGACGTGATATCAACGCATTGTAGATCCCTCAAATGTTCCACGAGTTGGGCTCTTGTCCTTTTCGCTACTCACGACAAACGACACGGGCCTAAAAAATATCGTGAATAGAAGAAAAGTGGCTCGAAACTGATGAAAATATTCTATTTGGGAACTGAAAATAGGCGCTACTGAGCAGGCTTGCTGCCCCAGTCGTAGAGCTCCCACAGAGCATTGCAACGTTATGTTGTGTGTTGCACAAATCCTTACGGATCAAAAGTTATGGGCACCAGAGTGACAAAGACCTGGTTACAAGCCCCACGTTTTCGGTTTCTAGTCCCAGCCTCTACACGAAGCAAATTTCTCTTAACCAAGATGCCGTGGGACTCGAGAATATAAATGTGATCGATAAAGCATCTTGGCAAGGCTAAACGAGGCAAAAAAAAAGGAAAAAAGGGAGTGCAACACGAGGACTTCCCAAGGGGTCACCCATCCTAGTACTACTCTCGCCCAAGCACACTTAACTTCGGAGTTCCGATGGGATCCGATGCATTTGTGCTGTTATGATCGCACCCGTCATATTGATGGTGCAAAGCCATTATGTGTTAACGGTTCACAGTCCCAGCCAAGAGACGAACCATTGAAAAGGCCCATTGGGCTTATCGATAGCCCATCTGCTTCAACAACGTATCATCACCACAAGATGTGATATCGACGCGTTGTAAAGTGCTCCAACATTTTGCGAGTTGGGTTTTTATCCTTTTTGCAGCTCACGACGAACGACACAGGCCATAAAAACAATGCAAAAAGAAGAAAATTGGCTCAAAACTAATGAAAATGTTCCATTTTGGGCACCAAAATGATGCCCCTGTCGTAGAGCTCCTAGAGAACTTTCCAACATTATGCTATACACCATATAACTCCTTACGAATCAAAAGTTATGGGCACCGGAGTGACGGAGACCTGGTCAAAGGCCCCACGTCCTCGGTTTACGGGCCCAGTATCTTGGCAAAGCGAAGTTGTCTTGCCCAAGATATCGTGGGACTCGAGAATATAAATGTGATGGTAAAACATCTTGGAAAGGTTAAACGGGGCAAAAAAAAAAGGAAAAGGGGGGTACAACACGAGAACTTCCCAAAGGGTCACCCATCGTAGTACTACTCTTGCCCAAGCACACGCTTAACTTTAGTGTTATGATGGGATCCGGTGCATTAGTGCTTGTATGATCGCACCCATCATGTTGATGGTGCAAAGCCCTTATGTGTTAACAGTTCACAGTCCCAGCCAAGAGAGACGAACCATCTAAAAGGCCCATTGCGCTTATCAACAGCGCATCTACTTCCATAACACAGCATCACCGCGAGTCGTGATATCGATGCATTATATAGCCCTATAATGTTTCGCTAGTTGGGTTATCTCCTTTTCGCGGCTCATGATGAATGACACGGGCCTAAAAAACATAGCAAAAAAATGGTCCGAAACTAATGAAAATGTTTGATTTTGGTCACCGAAAATAGGTACAACTGAGCAGGCTTATCGCCCAAGTCATAGAGCTCCCGGAGAGCTTTCCAACGGTATGCTATGCACCGCATAACTCCTTGTGAATCAAGAGTTATGGGCACCGAGGGACAGAGACCTTGTCACAGGCCGTACGTCCTTGGTTTGCGGGCCCAGCCTCTAAGCGAAACAAAGTTGTCTTGCCCAAGATGGCGTGGGACTCGAGAATATAAATGTGATGGATAAAGCATCTTGGCAAGGCTAAACGGGGCAATAAAAAAGGAAAATGGGGGTAGAACACGAGGACTTCCCAAAAGGTCACCCATCCTAGTACTACTCTTTCCCAAGCACGCTTAATTTTAGAGTTCTGATGGGATCCGATGCATTAGTACTGGTATGATCGCACCCATCATATTGATGGTGGAAAGCCCTTATATGTTGACGGTTCACAGTCCCAGCCAAGAGAGGCAAACCATTCGGAAGGCCCATTAGGCTTATCGACAGCTCATCTACTTCAACAATGCAGCATCACCGCAAGATGTGATATCGACGCTTTGCAAAGCCCTCTAATGTTCCACGAGTTGGGTTCTCTCCTTTTCGCGGCTCACGACGAACGACACGGGCCATAAAAATAGCGCAAAAAGAAAAAAAGTGGCCAAAAACTGATTAAAATGTTCAATTTTGGGCACCGAAAACACGCACTGCCTAGCAGGCTTTTTGCCACCGTCGTAGATCTCCTAGAAAGCTTTCCAACGGTATACTTTGCACCACATAACTCCATACGGATCAAAAGTTATGGATATCGAAGTGATGGAGACCTGATCACAGGCCCCATGTCCTCGGTTTGCGGTCCCAACCTCTACGCAATGCGAAGTTGTCTTGCCTAAGATGCCATGGGACTCGAGAATATAAATGTGATGGATAAAGCATCTTGGCAAGGCTAAACAGGGCAAAAAAAATGAAAAGAGGGGTACAACACGAGGACTTCCCAATGGGCCACCCATCCAAGTAATACTCTCGCCCAAGTACGCTTAACTTTGGAGTTCTGATGTGATCCGGTGCATTTGTGTTGGTATGATCATACTAGTCATATTGATGGTGCAAAGCCCTTATGTGTTGACGGTTCACAGTCTTAACCAAGAGAGACGAACCATTCAAAAGGCCCATTGGGCTTATCGACATCCCATCTTCTTCACAATGCAGCATGACCGCAAGAAGTGATATCGACGCGTTGTAGAGCCCTCAAATGTTCCATGAGTTGGGTTCTCGTCCATTTCGCGGCTCATGACGAACGACACAGGCCTAAAAAATAATGCAAAAAGCCGAAAAGTGGCCCGAAACTGATGAAAATGTTCTATTTTGGGAACTGAAAATAGGCGCTACCGAGCAGGCTTGTTGCCCCAGTCGTAGGGCTCCTATAGATCATTCCAACGTTATGTTGTGTGCCACACAACTCCTTACGAATCAAAAGTTATGGGCACCAGAGTGACAAAGACCTGGTCACAAGCCCCACGTCCTCGGTTTCCAGGCCCAAACTCTACGCAAAGCAAATTTCTCTTACCCAAGATGCCGTGGGACTTGAGAATATAAATGTGATCGATAAAGCATCTTGGCAAGGCTAAACGAGGCAAAAAAAAAAGGAAAAAGAGAGTGCAACACAAGGACTTCCCAAGGGGTCACCTATCCTAGTACTACTCTCGCCCAAGCACGCTTAACTTCAGAGTTCCGATGGGATCCGATGCATTAGTACTGATATGATCGCACCTATCATATTGATGGTGCAAAGCCATTATGTGTTAACGGTTCACAGTCCCAGCCAAGAGACGAACCATTGAAAAGGCCCATTGGGCTTATCGATAGTCCATCTACTTCAACAACGTATCATCACCACAAGATGTGATATCGACGCGTTGTAGAGCCCTCCAACATTTCGCGAGTTGGGTTCTCGTCCTTTTTGTGGCTCACGACGAACGACACAGGCCAAAAAAATAGTGCAAAAAGAAGAAAAGTGGGCCAAAACTGATGAAAACGTTCAATTTTGGGCACCAAAATGATGCCCCTGTTGTAGAGCTCCTAGAGAGCTTTCCAACATTATGCTATGCACCACATAACTTCTCACGAATCAAAAGTTATGGACACTGGAGCGACGGAGACTTGGTCACTGGCCCCACGCCCTCGGTTTACGAACTAAGCCTCTACGCGAAGCGAAGTTGTCTTAACCAAGATAATGTGGGACTCGAGAAAAGAAATGTGATGGAAGAGGCAACTTGGGAAGGTTGAACGGGGCAAAAAAAAGGAAAAAAAGGGATGCAACACGAGAACTTCCCAAAGGGTCACCTATCGTAGTACTACTCTCGCCCAAGCACACGCTTAACTTCAGTGTTATGATGGGATCCGGTGCATTAGTGATTGTATGATCACACCCATCATGTTGATGGTGCAAAGCCCTTATGTGTTGACGGTTCACAATCCCGGCCAAGAGAGACGAACCATCTAAAAGGCCCATTGCGCTTATCGACAGCGCATCTGCTTCCACAACACAGCATCACCGCGAGTCGTGATATCGACGTATTATATAGCCCTCTAATGTTTAGCGAGTTGGGTTATCTCCTTTTCGCGGCTCACGACGAATGACACGGGCCTAAAAAATATCGCAAAAAAAAATAGTCTGAAACTAATGAAAATGCTTGATTTTGGTCACCGAAAATAGGCGCAGTTGAGCAGGCTTATTTCCCAAGTCGTAGAGCTCCCGGAGAGCTTTCCAACGGTATGCTATGCACCGCATAACTCCTTACGGATCAAAAGTTATGGGCACCGAGGGATAGAGACCTTGTCACGGGCCATACGTCCTTGGTTTGCGGGCCCAGCCTCTAAGCGAAACAAAGTTATCTTGCCCAAGATGGCGTGGGACTCGAGAATATAAATGTGATGGATAAAGCATCTTGGCAAGGCTAAACGGGGCAAGAAAAAAGGAAAATAGGGGTGGAACATGAAGACTTCCCAAAAGGTCACCCATCATAGTACTACTCTCTCCCAAGCATGCTTAATTTTGGAGATCTGATGGGATCCGATGCATTAGTACTGGTATGATCGCACCTATCATATTGATGGTGCAAGCCCTTATGTGTTGACGGTTCACAGTCTCAGCCAAGAGAGACAAACCATTCGGAAGGCCTATTAGGCTTATCGATAGCTCATCTACTTCAACAATGCAGCATCACCGCAAGATGTGATATCGACGCATTGCAAAACCCTCCAATGTTCCACACATTGGATTCTCTCCTTTTCGCGACTCACGACGAACGACATGGGCCTAAAAAATAGCGCAAAAAGAAAAAAAGTGACCCAAAACTGATTAAAATGTTCAATTTTGGGCACCGAAAACACATACTGCCTAGTAGGCTTTTTGCCACCATCGTAGATCTCCCAGAGAGCTTTCCAACGGTATGTTGTGCGCCGCATAACTCCTTACGAATCAAAAGTTATGGGCACCTGATCGACGGAGACCAGGTCACAGGCCCAATGCCCTCGATTTGCGGGCCCAACCTCTACGCGAAGTGAAGTTGTCTTGCCCAAGATGCCATGGGACTCGAGAATAAAATTGTGATGGATAAAGTATCCTGGAAAGGCTAAACGGGGAAAAAAAATGAAAAGGGGGTGCAACACGAGGACTTCCCAAGGGGTCACCCATCCTAGTACTACACTCACCCAAGCACGCTTAACATCGAATTTCTGATGGGATCCAATGCATTAGTGCTGGTATGATCGCATTCGTCATGTGGAGGGTACAAAGCCCTTATGTGTTGATGGTTTATCGTTCCAGCCAAGAGAGACGAACCATTCAAAAGGCCCATTGGGCTTATCGACAGCCCATATGCTTCAACAACGAAAAAAATCCACGCATTTTAAAGCCTTCCAATGTTCCACGAGTTGGGTTCTCGTCCTTTTCGCGGTTCACGATGAACAACACATGCTTAAAAAATAGCACAAAAAGAAGAAAAGTACCCCAAAACTAATGAAAACATTCGATTTTGGACACCGAAAATAGGCGCAACAAAGCAAACTTGCTGCCCCCGTCGTAGAGCTCCTAGAGGTCTTTCCAATGTTATGTTATGTGCCGCATAATTCCTTACGGATCAAAAGTTATGGGCATCGGAGTGGCGGAGACCTGTCACAAGCCCCATGTTCTCGGTTTGCAGGTCCAACCTCTACGCGACGCGAAGTTGTCCTATCCAAGATGCTGTGGGACTCGAGAATATAAATGTGATGGATAAAGTATCTTGGCAAGGCTAAACAGGGCAAAAAACAATGAAAAAGGGGGTGCAACACGAGGACTTCCCAGGGGGTCACTTATCCTAGTACTACTCCCGCCCAGGCACACTTAACTTCAGAGTTCTGATGGGATCCAGTGCATTAGCGTTGATATGATCGCACCCGTCATGTTGATGGTACAAAGCCTTATGTGTTCACGGTTCACAGTCCCAGCCAAGAGAGACGACCCATTCAAAAGGCCCATTGGGCTTACCGACAACCTATCTGCTTTAACAACATAGCATCACCGTAAGATGTGATATCAACGCATTGTAGAGCCCTCCAATATTTCACGAGTTGGGTTCTCATCCATTTTGCCACTCACGACGAACAACATGGGCCTAGAAAACAACGTAAAATGAAGAAAAGTGGCTGAAACTGATAAAAATGTTCAAATTTGGGAACCAAAAATATGCCCAACCTAGCAGGCTTGCTTCCCTCGACGTAGATCTCCTAAAGAGCTTTCCAATGTTATGTTGTGTGCCGCATAACTCCTTACGGATAAAAAGTTATAGGCACCAGAATCACTGAGACCTGGTCACAGGCCCCACGTTCGCGGTTTGCGGGCCCAGCCTCTACGCAAAGCAAAGTTGTCTTGCCCAAGATGCCGTAGGACTCGAGAATATAAATGAGATGGATAAAGCATCCTGGCAAGGCTAAACGGGGCAAAAAAAAGGAAAAGAGTGGTGGAACACGAGGATTTCCCAGGGGTTCACCCATCCTAGTACTACTCTCGCCCAAGCACGCTTAACTTCGGAGTTCTAATGGGTTCTGGTGCATTTTTGCTAGTATGATCGCACCCTTCATGTTTATGGTGCAAAGCCCTTATGTGTTAATGGTTCACAGTCCCAGCCAAGAGAGACGAACCATTCAAAAGGCCCATCTACTTCAACAACTCTGCATCACCGCAAGAAGTGATATCGACGTGTTATATTGCCCTCCATTGTTCTACGAGTTGGGTTCTCGTTCTTTTTGCGACTCACGACGAGTAACATGGGCCTAAAAAATAGTACAAAATGAAGAAAAGTGGCCAAAACTGATGAAAAGGTTCGATTTTGGGAATCGAAAATAGGCGCAGCCGAGCAGGCTTGCTGCCCCATCGTAGAGCTCCCAGAGAGCTTTCCAACATTATGATGTGCGTCGCATAACTCACGAATCAAAAGTTAAGGGCACCGGAGTGGCGGAGACCTGGTCACAGGCCCCACATCCTCGGTTTGCGAGCCCAGCCTCTACGCGAAATGAAGTTGTCTTGCCCAAGATGCCGTGAGACTTGAGAATATAAATGTGATGGAAAATGCATCTTGCAAGTCTACGTGAGCAAAAAAAAGGAAAAGGGGGCTACAACACAAAGACTTCCCAAGGGGTCTCCCATTCTAGTACTTCTCTCGCCCAAGCGCCTTTAACTTTGGAGTTCTAATGGGATTCGATGCATTAGTGCTGGTATGATTGCACCTGTCATGTTGAGTGTGCAAAGCCCTCATGTGTTGACGGTTCACAGTCCCATCCAAGAGAGACGAACCAAACAAAAGGCCCATTGGGCTTATCGACAACCCATCCTCTTCAACAACATAGCATCACCGCAAGACGTGATATCGATGCATTGTACAGTGCTCCAATGTTCCGCGAGTTGGGGTTTTACCCTTTTTGCGACTCACGACGAACGACATGGGCCTAAAAAATAACGCAAAAAGAAGAAAAATAGCCCGAAGCTGATAAAAATGTTAGATTTTTAGAACTTAAAATAGGAGCAACATAGCAGGCTTGCTGCCTCTGTTGTAGTGCTCCCAGACAGCTTTCTAACATTATGTTGTGCGGCACATAACTCCTTACGGATCAAAAGTTATGGGCATCGGTATGACAGAGACCTGGTCACAAGCCCTACGTCCTCGATTTTCGTGCCCAGCCTCTTTTCGTAGCGAATTTTTCTTGCCCAGGATGCCGTGGGACTCGAGAATATGAATGTGATGGATAAAGCATCTTCGTAAGTCTAAACCGGGAAAAAAAAAAGTAGGGTGCAACACGAGGACTTCCTAGGGGGTTACCCATCCTAGTACTGCTTATCGACAGCCCATCTGCTTCAACAATGCAGCATCTCCGCAAGACATGATATCGACGGGTTGTAGAGCCCTCCAATGTTCTACGAGTTTGGTTCTCTCCTTTTCGCAGCTCAGGATGAACCACTCGGGCCTAAAAAAAAGCGCAAAACAAAAAAAATGGACCGAAATTGATGAAAACGTTAAATTTTGGGTATCGAAAATAGGCGCAGCCAAGCATACTTGCTACCCATATCTTAGAGTTCCCAAAGAGCTTTCCAGCAGTATGTTGTGCGCCGCATAACTTCTTATGGATCAAAAGTTATGGGCACCGGAGTGACAGAGACCAAGTCACAGGCCCCACGTCCTCACTTTGCGGCCTCACCCTCTACGCGAAGCGAAGATGTCTTGCCCAAGATGCCATGGGACTGGAGAATATATGTGATGGATAAAGCATCTTGGCAAGGCTAAACGGGGCAAAAAAAATGAAAAGTGGGGTACAACACGAGGACTTCCTAAAGGGTCACCCATCTTAGTACTACTCTCGCCCAAGCACGTTTAACTTCGGAGTTCTGATGGGATCCGGTGTATTAGTGCTGGTATGATCGCACTCGTCATGTTGATGGTGCAAAGCCCTTATGCGTTAACGGTTCACAGTCCCAGCCAAGAGACACGAACCATTCAAAAGGCCTATTGGGCTTATCGAAAGAGCATCTACTTCAACAACGCAACATCACCGCAAGACGTGATATCGATGAATTGTAGAGCCCTTCAATGTTCCGCGAGTTGGGTTCTCTCCTTTTTACGGATCACGACAAATGACACAGGCCTAAAAACAATGCAAAAAGAAGAAAAGTGGCCCTAAACAGACGAAAATGTTTGATTTAGGGCACCTAAAACAGGCGCAGCCGAGCAGGCTTATTACCCTTGTCGTAGACTTCCTGGAGAGCTTTCGAATGGTATGCTGTGTGCTGCATAACTCCTTACAGATCAAAAGTTATGGGCACCGAAGGGACAGAGAATTGGTCACAAGCTCCACGTCCTCGGTTTACGGGCCCAACCTCTATGCGAAGTGAAGTTGTCTTGCCCAAGATGGCGTGGGACTCGAGAATATAAATGTGATGGATAAAGCATCATGGCAAGGCTAAATAGGGCAAAAGAAAGGAAGAATGGGGTGCAACACGAGGACTTCCCAAGGGGTCATTTATCCTAATAGTACTCTCGCCCAAGCACACTTAACGTTGGAGTTCTAATGGGATCCGATGCATTAGTGCTGGTATGATCACAGCAGTTATACTGATGGTGCAAAGCCCTTATGTGTTGACGGTTCACAGTCCCAGCCAAGAGAGACAAACCATTCAAAAGGCCCATTGGGCTTATCGATAGCCCATCTACTTCAACAACGCAGCATCACTGCAAGATGTGATATCCATGCATTGTAGAGCCCTCCAATGTTCCGTGAGTTGGGTTCTCGTCCTTTTCGCGGCTCGCGACAAATGACATGGGCCTAAAAAATATCATAAATAGAAGAAAAGTAGCCCGAAACTAATAAAAATGTTCCCTTTTAGGCACTGAAAATATGCGCAACCGAGCAAGCTTGCTACCCCAGTTGTAGAGCTCCCATCTAGCATTCCAACGTTATGTTGTGTGCCGCATTACTCCTTACGGATCAAAAGTTATGGGCACCAGAGTGACGAAGACTTGGTTACAATCCCCACTTTCTCAATTTCCAGGCCCGACCTCTAAGCGAAGTGAAGTTGTCTTGCCCAAGTTGGTGTGGGACTCGAGATTAGATATGTGATGGATAAAGCATCTTGGCAAGGCTAAACAGGAAAAAAAAATGAAAAGTGGGTGCAACACGAGGACTTCCCAGGGGGTCACCCATCATTGTACTACCTCGCCCAAGCACGTTTAACTTCGGAGTTCTGAAGGGATCTCGTGCATTAGTGTTTGTATGGTCGCTCTCGCCATATTGATGGTGCAAAGCCCTTATGTGTTGATGGCTCACAGTCCCAGCCAAGAGAAACGGCCTATTCAAAAGGCGTACTGGGCTTAATGACAGCCCATTTGCTTCAACAACCCAGCATCACCGCATGACATGATATCGACGGGTTTTAGAGCCCTCCAATGTTCCGCGAGTTAGGTTCTAATCCTTTTCACGCCTCACAACGAACGACCTGGGCCTAAAAAATATCGTAAATAGAAGAAAAGTGGCCTGAAACTGATGAAAACGTTCAATTTTGGGCACTAAAAATAGGTACAGCTGAACAGGCGTGCTGCCCCAGTCGTAGAGCTCCTAGAGAGCCTTCCAACGTTATATTATGTGCCGTATAACTCCTTACGGATCAAAAGATATGGGCACCAGAGTGATGGAGACCTGGTCACCAGCCCCATGTCCTCGGTTTTTGGGCCCGGCCTCTACGGGAAATGAAGTTGTCTTGCCCAACATGCCGTGTGACTCGAGAATATAAATGTGATGGATAAAGCATCTTGGCAAGGCTAAACGGGGCAAAAAAATTAAAAAAAGGGATGCAACACGAGGACTTCCTCGGGGGTCACCTATCCTAGTACTACTCTCGCCTAAGCACACTTAACTTCGGAGTTCTGATGGGAGCCTGTGTATTAGTGTTGGTATGATCGAACCTGTCATGTTAATGGTGGAAAGCCCTTATGTGTTGACGGTTCACAGTCTCAGCAAAGAGAGATGAACCATTCAAAAGGCCCATTGGGCTTATCGACATCCTATCTACTTCAACAACGCATCATCACCGCATGACATGATATCGACGGGTTGTAAAGCCCTCCAATGTTCCGCGAGTTGGGTTCTCTCCTTTTCGTAACTCACGACGAACAACACGAGCCTAAAAAACAGCGCAAAAAGAAGAAAAGTGGACCGAAGCTGATGAAAACATTCTATTTTGGGTGCCAAAAATAGGCACAGCCAAGCAAACTTGTTACCCCCATCTTAGAGCTCCCAGGGAGCTTTACAACGATATATTATGCCCCGCATAAATTCTTACTGATCAAAAGTTATGGGCACCGGAGTGACGGAGACCAGGTCACAAGCCCCACGTCCTCAGTTCGCGGGCCTAGCCTCTACGCTAAGCGAAGTTGTCTTGACCAAGATGCCGTAGGACTCGAGAATATAAATGTGTTGGATAAAGCATCTTGGCAAGGAAAAACGGGCCAAAAAAATGGAAAAGTGGGGTACAACACGAGGACTTCCCAGGGGTCACCCATCTTAGTACTATTCTCGCACAAGCACACTTAACTTCGGAGTTCTGATCAGATCCGGTGCGTTAGTGCTGGTATGATCGCACCCGTCATGTTGATGGTGTAAAGCCCTTATGTGTCTACGGTTCACAATCCCAGCCAAGAGAGATGAACCATACAAAAGGCCCATTGGGCTTATCGAAAGTGCATCTGCTTCAACAATGCAACATCACCGCAAGATGTGATATCAACGCATTGTAGAGCCCTCCGATGTTCCACGAGTTGGGTTCTCTCATTTTTTCAGCTCTCGACGAATGATATGGGACTAAAAAACAATTCAAAATGAAGAAAAGTGGCCCTAAACTGACAAAAATGTTCGATTTAATGCACCGAAAAAAGGAGAAGCCGAGCAAGCTTGTTAACCTGTTGTAGAGCTCCCGGAGAGCTTTTCAACAGTACACTGTACACTGTATAACTCCTTATGGATCAAAAGTTATGAGCACCGGAGGGACAAAGACCTGGTCACAGGCCCTACGTCCTCGGTTTACGGGCCCAGCCTCTACGAGAAGTGAAGTTGTCTTGCCCAAGATGTCGTGGGACTCAAAAATATAAATGCGATGGATAAAACATCTTCACAAGGCTAAACGGGGCAAAAAAAAAAGGAAAAAAAGGGTGCAACATGAGGACTTCCCAGGGGGTCACCCATCCTAGTAGTACTCTCGCCCAAGCACGCTTAACTTCGGAGTTCTGATGTGATCTGGTACTTTAGTACTGGTATGATCGCACCCGTCAGGTTGATGGTGCAAAGCCCTTATGTGTTAACGGTTCACAATCCCAGCCAAGAGAGACGAACCATTCAAAAGGCCCATTGGGCTTATTGACAGCTCATCCGCTTCAACAACGAAACATCACCGCAAGACGTGATATTGACGCATTGTAGAGCCCTCCAATGTTCCGCGAGTTGGGTTTTCGTCCTTTTCGAGGCTCACGACGAACGACACAGGCATAAAAAATAGCGTAACTAGTAGAAAAATGGCCTAAAATTGATAAAAACGTTCAATTTTAGGCACTAAAAATAGGTGCAGCTGAGCAGGCTTGCTGCCCTAATCGTAGAGCTCCCAGAGAGCATTCCAACGTTATGTTGTGTGCCGCATAGCTTCTTATGAATCAAAAGTTATGGGCACCGGAGTGACAGAGACATGGTCACAAGCCCCACGTCCTCGATTTTCGGTCCTAGCCTCTACACGAATTGAAGTTGTCTTGCGCAAGATGCCGTGGAACTCAAGAATATAAAAGTGATGGATAAAGCACCTTGGCAAGGCTAAACGGGGCAAAAAAAAGGAAAAGTGGGGTGCAACACGAGGACTTCCCAGGGGGTCACCCATCTTAGTGCTACTCTCGTCCAAGCACGCTTAATTTCGGAGTTCTAATGGTATCCAATGCATTAGTGCTAGTATGATCGCACCCGTCATGTTGATGGTACAAAGCCCTTAAGTGTTGACGGTTTACAGTCCCAGCCAAGAGAGAAAAACAATTCAAAAGGCCCATTGGGCTTATCGAAAGCGCATCTGCTTCAACAACACAGCATCACCGCAAGACGTGATATCGATGCATTGTAGAGCCCTCCAATGTTTCACGAGTTGAGTTCTCTACTTTTAGTGGCTCACGATGAACGACACGAGCATAAAAAATGATGTAAAAATAAAAAAAGAGACCCAAAACTAATGAAAATGTTCAATTTTTGGCACCGAAAACCTACGCAGCCAAGCAAGTTTGTTACCCCCGTCGTAGAGCTCTCATAGAGCTTTCCAACGGTATGTTGTGCGCCGCATAACTCCTTACCAATCAAAAGTTATGGGCACCTGAGCGAAGAAGACCTAGTGACAAGCCCCACGACCTCAGTTTGCAGGCCCAGCCTCTACGCGAAGCGAAGTTGTCTTGCCCAAGATGTCGTGGGACTCGATAATTGAAATGTGACGGATAAAGCATCTTGGCAAGGCTAAACAGGGAAGAAAAAAAAAGGAAAAAGGGGGTGCTACACGAGGACTTGCTAGGGGGTCACCCATCCTAGTACTAATTTTACCCAGGCACGCTTAACTTCAGAGTTCTGATGGGATCCGATGCATTAGTGCTGGTATGATCACACCCGTTATGTGGATGGTGCAAAGCCCTTATGTGTTGACGGTTCACAGTCCCAGCCAAGAAAGACGAACCATTCAAAAGGCCTATTGGGCTTATCGATAGGGCATTTGCTTCAACAACACATCATTACCACGAGTCATGATATCAATGCATTGTATAGCCCTCCAATTTTCTGCGAGTTGGGTTCTCTCCCTTTCACGGCTCACGACGAATGACGCGGGCATATAAACTAGCGTAAAAAGAACAAAAGTGGCCTGAAAGTGATGAAAACGTTCAATTTTGGGCACCAATAATAGGCACAGCCGAGCAGGCTTGTTGCCCCCATCATAGAGCTCCCGGAGAGCATTCTAACGGTATGTTGTGCGCTGCATAACTCCTTTCTGATCGAAATGTGTGGGCACCGGAGGGGACGGAGACTTGGTCACAGGCCCCACGTCCTCAGTTTACGGGCCCAGCATCTACACGAAGTGATGTTGCCCTGCCCAAAATGCCGTAGGACTCAAGAATATAAATGTGATGGATAAAGCATCTTGGCAAGGCTAAACGGGGCAAGAAAAAAGGAAAAGCGGGGTACAACACAAGGACTTCCTACGGGGTCACCTATCGTAGTACTACTCTCGCCCAAGCACGCTTAACTTCGAAGTTCTGATGGGATCTGGTGCAGTAGTGCGGGTATAATCGCACCTGTCACATTGATGGTGCAAAGCCCTTATGTGTTGGCGGTTCACAGTCCCAGCCAAGAGAGACGAACCATTCAAAAGGCCCATTGGGCTTATCGACAGCTCATCTGCTTCAACAACGCAGCATCACCGCAAGACGTGATATCGATGCATTGTAGATCCTGCCCATGTTCTACGAGTTGGGTTCTCGTCCTTTTCACGGCTCACGACGAATAACACATGCCTAAAAAATAGCACAAAAAGAAGAAAAGTGGCCCAAAACTAAAGAAAATGTCTAATTTTGGGCATCAAAATCAGGCACAGCTGAGAAGGCTTGATGTCCCCGTCGTAGAGCTCCTAGAGAGCTTTCCAACGTTATGTTGTGCACTGTATAACTCCTTACGAATCAAAATTTCTGGGCACCGAAGTGGCGGAGACCTGGTCACAGGCCCTACAACCTCGGTTTACGGGCCCAATCTCTACGCAAAGTGAAGTTGTCTTGCCCAAGTTGTCGTGGGACTTGAGAATATAAATGTGATGGATAAAGTATCTTGGCAAGCCTAAACGGGGAAAAAAAAGGAATAGGAGGGTGCAACACGAGGACTTCCCAAGGGATCACCCATCCTAGTATTACTCTCGCCAAGCATGCTTAACTTCAGAGTTCTGATGGGATCCAGTTCATTAGTGCTTGTATGATCACACCCATCATGTTGATGGTGCAATGCCCTTATGTGTTGACGGTTCACAGTCCCGGCCAAGAGAGACGAACCATTCAAAAGGCCCATTGGGCATATTCACAGCGCATCTGTTTCAACAACACAGCATCACTGCTAGTCGTGATATCAATGCATTGTAGAGCCCTCCAATGTTAAGCGAGTTGGGTTCTCTCCTTTTCGCGGCTCACGACGAACGACACGGGCCTAAGAAACAGCGCAAAAAGAAGAAAAGTGGCCTGAAAATATTGAAAACATTCAATCTTGGTGACTGACAATAGGCGAAGCTATGCAGGGTTACTGCCCCCGTAGTAGAGCTCTTAGAGAGCTTTCCAACGGTATGCTGTGCTCTGAATAACTCCTTACAGATCAAAAGTTATGGACACCGGATCGACAGAGGCCAGGTCACAGGCCCCACGCCCTCGGTTCGCTGGCCTAGCCTTTACGCGAAATGAATTTGGCTTGCCCAAGATGCCGTGGGACTCGAGGATAGAAATGTGATGGAAAAAAATATCTTGGCAAAGGATAAACGGTGCAAGAAAAAAGGAAAAGCAGGGTGCAACACGAGGACTTCCCAGGGGGTAACCTAACCTAGTACTACTCTCGCCCAAGCACGCTTAACTTCATAGTTTTGATAGGATCCTATGCATTAGTGCTGCTATGATTGCACCCATCATGTTGATGGTACAAAGCCCTTATGTGTTGACTGTTCACACTCCCAACCAAGAGAGACGAACCATTCAAAAGGCCCATTGGGCTTATCAACAACACATTTGCTTCTACAACGCAGCATCACTGCAAGACATGATATTGACGCATTACAAAGCCCTCCAATGTTCCGCGAGTTGGGTTCTCTCCTTTTTGCGGCTAACGACTAGCGACACGGGCCTAAACAATACCACAAAAATAAGAAAAGTGGCCTAAAACTGATTAAAACATTCAATTTTTGACATCGAAAACACGCACAGCCTAGCAGGTTTGTTGTCCCCGTCGTAGAGCTCACGTAGTGCTTTCCAACGGTATGCTATCCACCGTATAACTCTTTACAGATCAAAAGATATGTCCATCGGATTGATGGAGACCTGGTCATAGGCCCACGTCCTCGGTTTGCGGGCCTAGCCTCTGTGCGAAGCGAAGTTGTCTTGCCCAAGATGCCGTGGGACTCGAGAATGTAAATGCAATGGATAAAGTATCTTGGCAAGGCTAAATGGGGCAAAAAAAAAAAAAAAAAAAGGGGGTGCAACACGAGGACTTCCCAGTGGGTTACCCATCTTAGTACTACTCTCGCCCAAGCACGCTTAAATTTGGAGTGCTGATGGGATCAAGTGTATTAGTGCTGGTATGATCGTACCCGTCATGTTGACGGTTCAAAGCCCTTATGTGTTGATGGTTCACAGTACCAGGCAAGAGAGACAAACCATTCAAAATGCCCATTGTGCTTATCGACGGCGCATATGCTTCAACAACGCAGCTTCACCGCAAGATTTTATATCGATGCATTGTAGAGCCCTCCAATGTTCCACGAGTTTGGTTCACTCCTTTTCAAGGCTCACGACGAACGACACAGGCTTAAAAAATAGCGCAAAATGAAGAAAAGTGACCGAAAATTGATAAAAACGTTCAATTTTGGACACCGAAAACAGGCGCAGCCAACCAGGCTTACTGTTCCCGTCATAGAGCTCTCGAAGAGGTTTCCAACGGCATACTATGCGCCACATAACTTCTTACAAATCAAAAGTTATTAGCACCAGAGGGACATAGACCTGGTCACAGGCCCTATGTCCTCGGTTTGCGGGCTTAACCTCTACGCGAAACGAAGATGTCTTGTCCAAGATGCCGTGGTACTCAAGAATATAAATGTGATGGATAAAGCATCTTGGCAAGGGTAAACGAAGCAAAAAATAAAGGAAAAGGGGGTGCAACACGAGGACTTCCCACGGGGTCACCCATCCCTGTACTACTCTCGCCCAAACACGCTTATCTTCGGATTTCGGATAGGATCCGGAGCATTAGGTCTGGTATGATCGCACCCGTCATATTGATGCTCCAAAGCACTTATGTGTTGACGGTTCACAGTCCCACCCAAGAGAGATGGATCATTCAAAAGGCCCATTGGGTTTATCGACAGCCCATCTGCTTCAACAATGCAGCATCACTGCAAGACGTGATATCGATGCGATGTAGAGCCCTCCAATGTTCCACGAGTTGGGTTCTCATCCTTTTTACTCCTCACAACGAACGACACGGGCCTAAAAAATAGCCCAAAAAGAAGAAAAATAGCCCGAAACTGATTAAAATGTTCAATTTTGGGCACCGAAAATAGGCGCAGCTAAGCAAGCTTGTTGCCCCGGTTCTAGAGCTCCCAGAGAGCTTTCCAACGTTATGATGTGCGCCGCATAACTCCTTACGGATCAAAAGTTATGGGCACTGAAAAGACGGAGACCTGGTCACAGGCCCCACGTCCTCGGTTTACGGGCCTAGGCGCTATGCGAAGCGAAGTTGTCTTGCCCAAGTTGCCGTGGGACTCAAAAATATAAATGTGATGGATAAAGCATTTTGCAAGTCTAAGCGATGCAAAAAAAAATGAAAAAGGGGGGTGCAACATGAAGACTTCCCAAGGGGTCATCAATCCTAGTACTACTCTCGCCCAAACACGCTTAACTTCGGAGTTCTGATGGGATCCGGTGCATAAGTGCTAGTATTATCGCACCCGTCATATTGATGGTGCAAAGACCTTATGTGTTGACGGTTCACAGTCTCAGCCAAGAAAGACGAACCATTCAAAAGGCCCATTGGGCTTATCGTCAGCCCATCTACTTTAACAACACAGCAACACCGTAAGACATGATGTCAATGCGCTCTATTGCCCTCCAATGTTCTGTGAGTGGGGTTCTCATCTTTTTTCGCAGCTCAAGTTGAACGACACGGGCCTAAAAAACAACACAAAAAGAAGAAAAGTAACAAAAAAATTGATGAAAACGATCGATTTTGGGCATCGAAAACAAGTCCAGCTGAGCAGGCTTGCTGCCCCTATCGTACAGCTCCTAGAGGGCTTTCCAACGCTATGTTGTCCGCTACATAACTCCTTACACATCAAAACTTATATGCACCGGAGTGACGGAGACTTGGTCACAGGCCCCACATCCTCGGTTCGTGGGACTAGCCTCTACGCGAAGCGAAGTTGTCTTGCCCAAGATACTGTAGGACTAGAGAATATAAATGTGATGGATATAACATCTTGGCAAGGCTAAACGAGCCAAAAAAAAGGAAAAAGGGGGTGTAACACTAGTACTTTCTAGGGGGTCGCCAATCCTATGCTACTCTCGCCCAAGCACGCTTAACTTCGGAGTTCTGATAGGATCCGGTGCATTAGTGCTGGTATGATCGCACCCGTTATGTTGATGCTGCAAAGCCCTTATGTGTTGTTTGTAGTCCCAGCCAAGAGAGACGAACCATTCAAAAGGCCCATTTGGTTTATCGACAGCCCATCTGCTTCAACAATGCAACATCACTGCAAGACGTGATATCGATGGCTTGTAGAGCCCTCCATTGTTCCACGAGTTGGGTTCTCGTCCTTTTTGCGGTTCACGACGAACGACATGAGCCTAAACTGATGATAATGTTCAATTTTGGGTGCCAAAAACAGGCGTAGCCAAGCAAGCTTGCTCCCCCCGTCATAGAGCTCCTGGAGAGCTTTCCAACGATATGTTGTGCACTGTATAA
Organism: Ehretia macrophylla; assembly: GCA_037974665.1. Lineage (NCBI taxonomy): Eukaryota > Viridiplantae > Streptophyta > Magnoliopsida > Boraginales > Ehretiaceae > Ehretia > Ehretia macrophylla. The sequence continues at coordinate 37,565,459 of CM075777.1, read as the reverse complement.
CTCCTTACGAATCAAAAGTTATGGGAACCGAAGCGACGGAGACCAGGTCACATGCCCCACGCCCTCGGTTTGCAGGCCCAGCCTCTATGCGAAGCGCAATTGTCTTGCCCAAGATGCCGTGGGACTCGAGAATAAAAATGTGATAGATAAAGCATCTTGGCAAAGCTAAACGGGGCAAAAAAAAAAGGAAAAAGGGGGTACAACATGAGGACTTTCCAAGGGGTCACCCATCCTAGTACTACTCTCGCCCAAGCACGCTTAACTTCGGAGTTCTGATGCGATCCGGTGCATTAGTGTTGGAATTAGCGTACCAATCATATTGATGGTGCAATGCCCTTATGTGTTAATGGTTCACAATCCCAGCCAAGAGAGACGAACCATTAAAAAGGTCCATTGGGCTTATCGACAGCCTACCTGCTTCAACAATGCAGCATCACTATAAGACGTGATATCGACGCGTTATAGAGCCCTCCAATGTTCCGTGAGTTGGGTTCTCGTCATTTTTGCGGCTCACGACGAACGATACGAGCCTAAAAAACAAAGCTAAAAGAAGAAAAGTGGCCCTAAACTGATGAAAATGTTAGACTTTGGGCACCGAAAATAGGCGCAGATGAGTAGGCTTGCTGCCCCCATCGAAGAGCTCCCAGAGAGCTTTCCAACAGTATGCTATGCGACCATATAACTTCTTACGGATCAAAAGTTATGGGCACCGGAATGACGGGGACCTGGTCAAAGGGCCCACGTCCTCGGCTTGTGGGCCTAGCCTCTACGCGAAGTGAAGTTGTCTTACTCAAGATGCCGTGGGACTCGAGAATATAAATGTGATGGATAAAGCTTCTTGGCAAGGCTAAACGAGGCAAACAAAAAAAAGGAAAAGGGGAGTGCAACACTAGGACTTTCTAGGGGTCATCCATCCTAGTACTACTCTCGTCCAAGCACGCCTAACTTTGGAGTTCTGATGGGATCCAGGGCATTAGTGCTGGTATGATCGCACCCGTCATGTTGATGATGCAAAACCCTTATGTGTTGACTGTTCACAGTCCCTGTCAAGAGAGACGAACCATTCAAAAGGCCCATTGGGCTTACTGACAGCCCATCTGCTTCAACAACACAGCATCACCGTAAGACGTGATATCGACGCGTTATAGAGCCCTCCAATGTTTCTCTAGTTGGGTTCTCATCCTTTTCGCGGCTCACGACGAACGACACAGGCCATAAAAACAATGCAAAAAGAAGAAAAATGGACCGAAGCTGATAAAAATGTTAGATTTTGGTAGCCGAAAATAGGGGAAACCAAGTAGGCATGCTGCCCCCATAGTAGAGCTCCTTGAGAGCTTTACAACGTTATTCTATGCGCAGCATAACTCCTTACAGATCAAAAGTTATGGGTATCGAAGCGACGGAGACCTGGTCACAAGCCCCTCATCCTCGGTTTGCGGGCCTAGCCTCTAGGCGAAGCGTAGTTGTCTTTCCCAAGATACCGTGGGACTTGAGAATATAAATGTGATGGATAAAGCATCTTGGTAATGCTAAATGGGGAAAAAAAATGAAAAGTGGGGGGTACAACACGAGGACATCCCAGGGGGTCACCCATCCTAGTACTATTCTCGCCCAAGCACGCTTAACTTCGGAGTTCTGATGGGATCCGATGCATTAGTATTGGTATGACTGCACCCATCATATTGATGGTGCAAAGCCCTTATGTGTTGACGATTCACAGTACCAGCCAAGAGAGATGAACCATTCAAAAGGCCCATTGGGCTTATCGACAGCACATCTGCTTAAACAAAGTAGTATCTCCATAAGACGTGATATCGACGTGTTGTAGAGCCCTCCAATGTTACGAGAGTTGGGTTCTCTCCTTTTCGTAACTCATGATGAATGACACGGGCCTATAAAACAGAGCAAATATAAGAAAAATAGCCCGAAACTGATGACAACATTCGATTTTGGGTACCGAAAATAGGCGTAGCTGAGCAGGGTTGCTGCCCTCATTGTATAACTCCCAGAGAGCTTTCCATCGGTATGATGTGCACCACATAACTCCTTACAGATCAAAAGTTATGGGTGCCGGATTTACGGAGACCTGGTCAGAGGACCTACGTCCTCGGTTTGCATGCCCTGCCTCTGCGTGAAGCAAAGTTGTCTTGCCCAAGATGCCATGGGACTCGAGAATATAAATGTGATGGATAAAGCATCTTGGCAAGGCTAAACGGGGCAAAAAAAAAAAATAGGTGTACCGCCCCGATCCCTCCCGAGACCGGAGGCTCTAATGACCATGCTATTCTCAACCCAATACCAAGCCCGGTCACAAATTTTTTTCCGAATGGTTAAGTCCGGACCCGACACACGGACAGAGTCTCCCCTGTACCGTGGACATTCTAAAAACCTGTAAACACTCAAACAAAGTCCCAACAATACAATACAAGCTTTTCTTAATTAAACATCAAAGTTCTAAGGCCATCCGAGCCTTATAGTACACAATAGTTCCAAAACCACACAAGCATGCAAGTAACTTGTTTATAATATAGTCTAATAACCATGCCATTCTAGGATAACATTAAAACATACTTAGAGATAAAACATTCTACACTAAGCCATTCACTCTCAAGCATGCAAAACAACTAGAAATAGAAATATAAGTTATTACAAGCCATAGAATTACCACTGCTACTACATTATCAGACTTCCAGTTTACATATTACTCAAATACATACATGAGCTTTAAGGCCCCAAAATAGATTATACATAGAACAACAAATTCTTCACATAGCAACCAAAAGCATATCCACCTCAGACAAATATCACACAGCAGCTAAGGCAACTCCACCAACTGTGCCACCTGAAACATGTTAGCGAGGTATGAGCAACCACTGTTGCCCAGTGAGGGATATAGTCCCGGGGCGTGCAATGCAACAGATAATACAGTTATACAACAATATCACTTAGACAATTTAAGAAGCAATGACAACATAAGTAACCACACATTTAAAAGGATACATTTCACACAATCCCTTATACACTAATCTTCACTGGTCTTCATTCACGATCCACGAACCACGAGCACGATCACGATAAGCCGGCATAACCCCAAACACTCCAGTGGGTGTACTCCGGATGTACCCCGATAATCCTACGACCCAACATCCCCTGGCAATCTCCGGACCAGGCGAATGAGGGAATAGGGCACGGAGTTTGAATATCCACCGGCAAGCCCTCTGCCGCCCAGCCGATATTCAACACATCCGCCCTTGACACTATGGTTGCGCAACCACGATGCAATGCACTTAACAATGGCAAGTTAATAGCAATAATATGAGCATTAACACATAAGAGGATCAACAAAGTAGGTTGACCTCGATGCAATTAGAATAGAAGCAATTATATAAGCTAATAAGCAGTTTATAAAGGAACATATACAAAATAAGCATAGAATCATACCAAAAGCTCCAAATCAACTTGAAACCACATATAAACACTTAAGGAGTCATGCCATTGTTTTAGAAGTGTGAGTCAACCGAAATTGCACCTAAACCCCTTTGTTTTTCGAACTATTTCTCTTCCAAACCGAGGTTAATGATTTCATTTTCAAAGGAAACTCTCCCAATCTTCTAACTAACCCTCAAGGTACCCTCTCAACCCTCTAACTCATTCAAATGCCCGCGATTACCCCGAAAGCCCCAAATTCCCTCTTATGGCTTTAAACTACACATACCTTATCCGGGCTTCAAACGAGGGTTATCAAAGCTTCTATAGCACCTAGGTAGCCTAAGAATACTAGAAGTGAAGCCCGAATCCACCCGGATTCGCATGAACCCCGAAAGCCCTTTATTATAGTCGACTATTTTACGTTTTATGCGATTCTAGAGCAATGTAAGTGCACGGGGCTATTAGACTACCTTCACTAACACCTAAGGCATCTATTAGAAGTATTGAATCAAGTTAAAACGCGCGATTACACCAAACCCTAGAAATTCCGTCACTATTCACCCCTACGAATCAACTATCGATTTCTACCGTTTAATACATGAAACAATAGCATAAATGTGGTCTCTACTACATGTATATAACATATATAAGCTTATTTGAGCATTGCAATAGCATTAGACAACATTTCCAATAAATCAAGAAAATAGCAACATTTGTAGAATGCACAAATAAGCATGAAAACCCTCACCTAAAGCGCGTAGGAGCACCTAGAAGGCTTGCACACACCCTAAACTACTTGTCCAAGGCTTGGAGAGGCTTGGATTGGAGATTTGATGAGCAAAAGATCTCCTTCTTGGCTGCTAAGGGCTGTTCGGATTTTGAACAGTAATTCCTGCACTTTTTTTTTTTTTTTGTTTTTGTTAAGGTTTGTGCTTATATTGATATATAAGGTGTATGGTTGGGTGGGGTCAAGTTTGGGTGCTTAAGTGGTCAATTATAATGCGCGTAGTAAGCTTAAAATGAGCCTAAAGTGAAACATGTGAGCTAGCTAATTAAATCTCTAAGTTAGTTACGTAACACTATTCATTCAACTACAAAAATTATTTTCTAAACGAGCTCTCCTATCGCCTCTAGCTCAATTGCACATTTTTCCCACTACTTTAACAATTATTATGATTTAATAAAAATACTAATTAACTAATAGAATGCAGTTTAAAAATGGAGTGAATAGTAACTTAAGAAGACAATTAATAAGGCATAGAAAGAGGTGCGCAAATAAAGGATGCAACAGTAATTGAATGCATGGCTCAATCTCGGGCGTCACAATAGGGGTGCAACACGAGGACTTCCCAGGGGGTCACCCATTCTAGTACTACTCCCGACCAAGCACGCTTAACTTCAGAGTTCTTATGGGATCTGGTGTATTAGTACTGGTATGATTTCACCTGTCATGTTGATGGTACAAAGCCTTTATGTGCTGACGGTTCACAGTCCTAGCCAAGAGAAACGAACAATTCTAAAGGCCCATTGGACTTATCGACATTCCATCAACTTCAACAGCGCAGCATCACTGCAAGACGTGATATCGACGAGGTGTAGAGCCCTCCAATGTTCAGCGAGTTAGGTTCTCATCCTTTTCGCAGCTCACGTTGAACGACACGGGGCTAAAAAATATTGCAAAAAGAAGAAAATTGGACTGAAACTTATGAAAACGTTCAATTTTGGGCACCGACAATACACACAGCCGAGTAAGCTTGCCCCTCCCCTCCCTCATCTCCCGTCTTAGAACTCCCAAAGAGCTTTCCAATTGTATGTTGTGCGCTGCATAACTCCTTACAAATCAAAAGTTATGGGCACCGGAGTGACAGAGACCAGCCTCTACGCGAAACGAAGTTGTCTTGCCCAAGATGCTGTGGGACTCAAGAATATAAATGTGATGGATAAACCATCTTGGCAAGGCAAAACGGGGCAAAAAAAAGGAAAAGAGGGGTGCAACATCCTAGTACTACTCTCGCCCAAGCATGCTTAACTTTAGAGTTCTGATGGGATCCGATGCATTAGTCCTTGTATGATCGCACTCGTCATGTTGATGGTGCAAAGCCCTTATGTGTTGACGGTTCATATTCCCAACCAAAAGAGACAAACCATTCAAAAGGCCCATTGGGCTTATCGATAGCCCATCTGCTTCAACAACGTAGCATCACCGCAAGACGTGATATCGACACATTATAGAGCCCTCCAATGTTCCGCGAGTTGGGTTCTCGTCCTTTTTGCTGCTCATGACGAACGACACGGGCCTAAAAAATAGTGAAAAAAGAAAAAAAGTGGCCCTAAACTAATGAAAACATCCGACTTTGGGCACCAAAAATAGGTGCAGTCGAGCAGGCTTGCTGACCCCGTCGTAGAGCTCCCAAAGAGCTTTCCAATGGTATGTTGTGCGCCATATATGTCCTTATAGATCAAAAGTTATGGGCACCGGAATAACAGAGTAACGGAGACCTGGTCATAGGCTCCACGTCCTCGGTTTGTAGGCCTAGCTTCTACGCGAAGCGAAGTTGGCTTACTCAAGATGCCGTGGGACTCGAGAATATAAATGTGATGGATAAAGCATATTGGCATGGCTAAACTGGGAAGAAAAAAGGAAAATGGGGGTGCAACATGAGGACTTTCCAGGGGGTCACCCATCTAAGTACTACTCTTGCCCAAGCACGCTTAACTTTGGAGTTCTGATGGGATCTGGTGCATTAGCGATGGTATGATCGCACCCGTCATGTTGATGGTGCAAAGCCCTTATGTGTTGACGGTTCTCAGTCCCAGCCAGAGAGATACGAACCATTCAAAAAGTCCCATTGGGCTTATCGACAACCCATCTGCTTCAACAACGTAGCATCATCGCAAGACGTTATATCGACGCGTTGTAGAGCCTTCCAATATTCCGCTGGTTAGGTTCTCTTCTTTTCGCGGCTCACGACGTATGTCACGGGCCAAAAATATTACGCAAAAAGAAGAAAAATGGCTCGAAACTAATGAAAACATTTAATTTTGGGCACCAAAAATAGGTGCAGCTGAGCATTCTTGCTACCCCCGTCATAGAGCTCCCTGAGAGCTTTCCAACGGTATGCTGTGTGCCGCAAAACTCCTTAGTGATCAAAAGTTATTGGCACCGGATTGACGGAGACCTGGTTACAGGCCCCACGTCCTCGGTTTACGGGCCCAGTCTCTACACGAATTGAAATTGTCTTGTCCAAGATGCCGTGGGACTCAAGAATAAAAATGTGATGGATAAAGCATCTTGGAAAGGCTAAATGGTGCAAAAAAAGAGGAAAATGGGGGTGGAACACGAGGACTTCCTAGGGGCTCACCCATCCTAGTACTACTGTCGCCCAAGCACGCTTAACTTCATAGTTCTAATGGGATCCGGTGCATCAGTTCTGGTATCACCGCAAGATATGATATCGACATATAGTAAAGCCCTTCAATGTTCCGCAAGTTGGGTTCTTGTCCTTTTCGTGACTCACGAAAAACGACATGGGCCTAAAAAACAGCACAAAAAGCATAAAATTGGCCAAAACTGATGAAAATGTTCAATTGTGGGAAATGAAAACAGGCACAGCTAAACAGACTTGCTGTCCTCGTCATAGAGCTCCTAGAGAGCTTTCAAACGATATACTATGTGCCGCATAACTCCTTACAGATAAAAAGTTATGGGCACCGGAGTGACGGAGACCTGGTCACAGGTCCCACGCCCTCGGTTTGCAGGCTCAACCTCTACGCGAAGTGAAATGGTTTTGCCCAAGATGTCGCGGGACTCGAGAATAGAAATGTGATGGATAAAGCATCTTGGCAAAGCTAAACCAGTCAAAAAAAAGGAAAAAGGGGGTACAACACGAGGACTTCCCAAGGGGTCCCCTATCCTAGTACTACTCTCGCCCAAGCACGCTTAACTTCGGAGTTCTGATGGGATCCAATGCATTAGTGCTTGTATGATCGCACCTGGCATGTTGATGGTGCAAAGCCCTTATGTGTTTACCACAGTTCCAACCAAGAGAGACGAACCATTCAAAAGGCCAATTGGGCTTATCGACAGCCCATATGCTTCAACAACACTTTATCACTGTAAGACGTGATATTGACGCATTGTAGAGCCCTCAAACGTTCTGAGAGTTGGGTTCTCAACCTTTTCGCAGCTCACGACGAACGACACAGGCCTAAAAAACACTGTAAAAAGATGAAAAATGGCCCGAATCTGAAGAAAATGTTCAATTTTACACACCAAAAATGTTCCGCGAGTTGGGTTGTTGTCCTTTTCGTGGTTCACGACGAAGGACACGTGCCTAAAAAATAGCACAAAGTAAAAGAGTGGCCAAAACTGATGAAAATGTTCAATTTTGGGAAACGAAAATAGGCGCAGTTGAGCAGAATTGCTGCCCCCGCCATAGAACTCCCAGAGAGCTTTCCAACGTTCGGCTGTGCGCCACATAGTTCCTTCCAGATCAAAAGTTATGGGCACCGGAGTGACGGAGACCAAGTCACAGGCACCACGACCTCGGTTTGCGAGTAAAGTCCCTCCGCGAAGCGAATTTGTGTTGCCCAAGATGCCGTGGGACTCGAGGAAAGAAATGTGACAGATGAAGTATCTTGGCATGGTTGAACGGGGCAAAAACAAAATTGAAAAGGGGGATGCTACACGAGGACTTCCCAAGGGGTCACACATCCTAGTACTACTCTCGCCCAAGCGCGCTTAACTTCAGAGTTTTGAAGGGATCCGGGGCATTAGTGCGGGTATGATCGCACCCATTATGATGAGGGTGCAAAGCCCTTATGTGTTGACGGTTCACAGTCCCATGCAAGGGAGATGGCCCATTGAAAAGTCCCAATGGGCTTACCAACAACACATCTACATTAACAACGTAGCACCCCCACAAGATGTGATATCGATGCGTAGTAAGGCCCTTAATGTCCCTTGAGTTAGGTTGTCAATTTTTTGATGCTCATGTTGAACGACCCAGGATGAAAAAATAGTATAAAAAGAAGAAAAGTGGCCCGAAACTGATGAAAACGTCCAATTTTGGGTTCCGATAATAGGCGCAGCCGAGCAAGCTTGCTGCCACCGTCGTAGAGCTCCCAGAGAGCTTTCCAACGGTATACTATGTGCTGCATAACTCCTTACGGATCAAAAGTTACAGGCACCTGAGCAATGGAGACTAGGTCACAGGCACCACGACGTCGGTTTGCAGGCCCAGTCCCTTCGCGAAGCGAATTTGTCTTGCCCAAGATGCCATGGTACTCGAGAAAAGAAATGTGACAAATGAAGCATCTTGGCAAGGTTGTACGGGGCAAAACAAAAATGAAAAGGGGGATGCAACACAAGGACTTCCCAAGGGGTCACCCATCCTTGTACAACTCTCACCCAAGTGAGCTTAACTTCGGAGTTATGATGTGATTTGATGCATTAGTGCTGGTATGATCGCACTTGTTATGTTGAGGGTGCAAAGCTCTTATGTGTTGACGGTTCACTGTCCTAGGCAAGAGAGACAATTTATTCAAAAGGCCCAATGGGCTTACCGATAACCCATCTACCTCAACAACGCAACATCCTCGCAAGACGTGATATCAATGCATAGTAGGGCCTTTAATGTCCAGCGAGTTAGGTTCTCAACTTTTTTGCCGCTAACTACAAATGACACGGGATGAAAAAATAACGTAAAAAGAAGAAAAGTGGCACGAAACTGATGATAATGTTTAATTTTGGATTCCAAAAATAGGCGCAGCCAAGCAAGCTTGCTACCCTCGTTGTTGAACTCCCGGAGAGCTTTCCAACGGTATACTATGGGCTGTATAACTCACTACGGATCAAAAGTTATGGGTACTAGAGCATCGTAGACCAGGTCACTAGCCCCAAGTCCTCGGTTTACGGGCCCAGCCCCTCCGCAAAGCGAAGTTGTCTTGCCCAAGATGTCATAGGACTAAAGAGAAGAAATGGGACGGATGAAGCATCTTGGCATTGCTGAACCAAGCCAAACAATAATAAAAAGGGGGGTACAACACGAGGACTTCCTAGGGGGTCACCCATCCTAGTACTAATCTCAGCCAAGCGCGCTTAACTTCAGAGTTCTGATGGGATCCGGTGCATTAGTGCTAGCATGATCGCACCCGTTATGTTGAGGGTGCAAAGCCCATATGTGTTGATGGTTCACAGTTCTGGGCAAGAGAGACGGCCCATTCAAAAGGTCAAATAGGCTTACCGATAGCCCATCCGTCTCAACAACGTAGCATTCTCATAAGACGTGATATCAACGCGTAGTAGGGCCCTTAATGTCCCGCGAGGTAGGTTGTCGTGGTTTTTGCGGCTCAGGACGAACGACCGGAGATGAAAAAATAGTGTAAAAAGAAGAAAAGTATCCCGAAACTAATAATAACGTTTGATTTTGGGTTCCTAAAATAGGAGCAGTTAAGCAGGATTCCTGCCCTTGTCGTAGAGCTCCCGGAGAGCTTTCCAACTGTATAGTATGGGTCGCATAACTCCTTAGGGATCAAAAGGCACATGCACCGGAGTGACGGAGACCAGGTCACAAGCACCACAACCTAGGTTTACAAGCCCAGCCCCTCCGCAAAGTGAATTTGTCTTGCCCAAGATGCCGTGGGACTCGAGGAAAGAAATGTGAAGGGTAAAGCATCTTGGTATGGATGAACGGGGCAAAACAAAAATGAAAAAGGGGGTGCAACACAAGGATTTCCCAGGGTATCACCCATCCTTGTACAACTCTCGCCTAAGCGTGCTTAACTTCGGAGTTCTGATGGGATCCGGTGCATTATTACTGGTATGATCACACCCATTATGTTGAGGGTGCAGAGCCCTTATGTGTTGACGGTTCACAGTCCCAAGCAAGAAAGACAATCCATTCAAAAGGCCTAATAGGCTTATCGATAACCTATCTGCCTCAATAATGCAGCATCCTTGCAAGATGTGATATCAACGGGTAGTAGGGCCCTCAATGTCTCGTGAGTTAGGTTCTCAACTTTTTTGCGACCGGGGACAAAAAAATAGAGTAAAAAGAAGAAAAGTGGCCCGAAACTAATAAAAACATTCAATTTCGGGTTCCAAAAATAGCCACAGCTGAGAAGGCATGCTACCGCCATCGTAGAGCTCCCAGAGAGCTTTCCAATGGTATATTGTGGGCCGCATAACTCCATACGGATCAAAAGTTATGGGCATCGGAGCGACCGAGACTAGGTCACAAGCACCACGACCTAGATTTGCGGGGCCAGCCCCTCCGCGAATTGAAGTTGTCTTGCCCAAGATTCCGTGGGACACGAGAAAAGAAATGTCATAGGTGAAGCATCTTGGCATGGCTAAACGGGGCAAAACAAAAATGAAAAGGGGGTGCAGCACGTGGACTTCCTAGGGGGTCAACCATCCTTGTAGAGCTCTCGCCCAAGCACGCTTAACTTTGGAGTTCTGATAGGATTCGGTGCATTAGTGATGGTATGATCACACCCGTCATGTTGAGGGTGCAAAGACCTTATGTATTAACGGTTCATAGTCCCAGCCAAGAGAGACGACCCATTCAAAAGGCCCAATGGGCTTACCGACAACCCATCTGCCTCAACAATGCAGCACCCTCGCAAGACGTGATATCAACGAGTAGTAATGCCCTTCATTTCCTGTGAGTTAGGTTGTTGGATTTTTTGTGGCTCATGATGAACGACCCGGGAAGAAAAAATTGCGTAAAAAGAAGAGAAATGGCCTAAAACTGATGAAAATGATTAATTTTGGGTTCCAAAAATAGGCACAGCTGAGCAAGCTTGTTGTCCCCATTATAAAGCTCCCGGAGAGCTTTCAAATGGTATACTGTGGGCCGCATAACTCACAGATCAAAAGTTATGGGCATCGGAGTGACAGAGACTAGGTCACAAGCACCACGACATTGCTTTGCAAGCCCAGCCCCTCCGCAAAGCGAATTTGTCTTGCCCTAGATGCCGTGGGGCTTGAGAAAAAAAATATGAGGCGTAAAGCATCTTGCCATGGCTGAACGGGGCAAAAAAAAATGAAAAGTGGGGTGCAAGACGAGGACTTCCCAGGGGGTCACCCATTCTTGTACAACTCACACCCAAGCGCGCTTAACTTTAGAGTTGTACTGGGATCCGATGCATTAGTGCTGATATGATCGCACCTGTTATTTTGAGGGTGCAAAGCCCTTATGTGTTGATGGTTCACAGTCCCAGGACAGAGAGACGACCCATTCCAAAGGCCCAAAAGCCTTACCGACAACCCATCTGCCTTAACAACGCAGAATCCTCACAAGACGTGATAACAACGCGTAGTAGGGCACTTAATTTCCAGCGAGTTAGGTTGTCGACTTTTTCGCGGCTCACGACGAATGACCCAGGATGAAAAAATAGCGTAAAAAGAAGAAAAGTGGCCCAAAACTGATAAAAACGTTCGATTTTGGGTTTCGAAAATAGGCGTAGCCGAGCAGGTTTATCCCCGTCGTAGAGCTCCCAAAGAGCTTTCCATCGGTATACTGTGGGCCACATAACTCTTTACGGATCAAAGGTTATGGTATCAGAGTGATGGAGACTAGGTCACAGACCCAAAGACCTCGGTTTGCAGGCCCAGCCCCTCCACAAAGGGAAGTTTCCTTGCCCAAGATGCAGTAGGACTCAAGAAAAGAAATATGACGGATGAAGCATCCTGGCATGGCTGAATGGGGCAAAACAAAAATAAAAAGTAGGGGTACAACACGAGGACATCCCAGGGGGTCACCCATCCTAGTACTACTCTCGCCCAAGCATACTTAACTTCGAAGTTCTGATGGGATCCAGTGTATTAGTTCTAGTATGGTCGCACCCGTTATGTTGTGGGTGCAAGTCATTATGTGTTAACGGTTCACAGTCCCAGGCAAGAGAAACGCCCATTCAAAAGGCCCAATGGGCTTACCGACAACACATCTGCCTCAACAACGCAGCATCCTCCCAAGACATGATATCAATGCGTAGTAGGGCCCTTAATGTCCCACGAGTTAGGTTGTCGACTTTTTTGCGGCTCACGATGAACGACATGGGACGAAATAAAAAAGAAGAAAAGTATCGCAAAACTGATAAAAACGTTCGATATTGGGTTTCGAAAATAGGTGCAGCCGACAAAGCTTGCAGCCCCTGTTGTAGGGCTCTCGGAGAGCTTTCCAACGGTATACTGTGGGCCGCATAACTCCTTACAGATTAAAAGTTATTGCCACTGTCACGCCCCCAACCCGACCTATGAAGGTTAGACTAGGGTATGATCTAATCATTCGCGTTCTTTTCGATTATAACTGGTTAACGAAGGTTAAGCTTATCCGTTAGACTAGAACTCCAACAATTCTTCAGAAAAACTGGCAGCATAACAGTTGTAGTTTGGACCTTTTGTTTGACCTAATTTCTAAACGCCTCAATTACTCCAATCATTAATCCAATTCCATGAAGGACTCCTATTTTTTCATCAACCGATATGCCTACCAGTGTATCTTGAAAGTCTCGTTTGGTTAATAAGCCTAGTATGATAACTATGTCCCGTTTATTTATCAATTTCCTATCATGCAAGTACCTATTATTCTTTAGTTTACAAATAAGCACCTAAGTGGAATTAGATAGAATTGACTTAGTTGATTTTTCACCTAATGGTTTAACCCTCTATGATAACTACTAATCAATACAAAAAACAATAACCAAATAAGGAGTTCGTCTGGTTATAGATAGTACAATCCAAAATTAGACCCAAATTACAATGGGGTCATTTACATCAACAAAATATATATTCTTCAAAGTAAACACAATGTTCACAAAACAGCCACTGTCAAGCAAGGCACGTAGGGCAAGCAATCATTCCAAGGAATCATCATTAGGCACGTTGTCCTCGGGTACCTGTTCTTGGTCTTCTTCACCTGAGATGATAAACGAGGGTGAGTCCTTATGAACTCAGCTAAGGGGAACGAGAAATAAGTTTTGAAACTCATTTTCTGGTTCAACTTATGAAAACCCTTTGCAAGCATGACATATATCACAAGTAAGTTCATAATGTAATGTAAAAGTAAAAGAACACAATTACCAGTCTTTCCTCCCCGTGGTCCTCTAGGAACCAAGCGAGAGTACTTATACACATAGTGAAAAGGATATGGTGAGCTTTTGCTCTCAGTTCATTTCCAGTATCAGTTGTTGCGGCTGACTTCAAATCATCCTCTTATCACGCCAAATGGGTGTACTCACCGGTTTCAGAGGCTTGATCAACTGTGTAATCATGGATCATCAACAAATCCCTAAATGTTTCTTTATACTGTCGCCACGGAAAAGGTTCAGGTAGGATATACCCCGAAATCCTACGACCCAACTCTCCGAGGAAGTCTAGCCCCCAAGCGAGAAAGGGAATTGGACAATGGTAGTCACGGTTGCACCGGCAAGCCCGATGCCGCCCAGTGTGCATGAACGCTACCACGCCAGAATGAAAGGTTGCAACCTTGTATGCAATGCATATGTATGCCATTTAACAATTCACATTGGAAGGTCAACAAAGTAGGTTGCCTCCGAACAAGTATTTGATAACATTTTGACATATTGGCATATAAGGCATTGTAAGAACATGTAATCATTTCATATATCAATTTGAAAGCAATTAAACTTCCACAGGCAGCCAAGTAATCATGTTCAAATAAGACATAGAATGCCTTTTAACAATTCACATTAGGAGGACAACAAAGTAGGTTGCCTCCGAGCAAATATAGGATCACATATTGACAAGTACTTGAACGAAGCATGCTTAACACGAATTTTCACTTTGTAAAACACATAGAGTTATATGAACATTAAATGAACAGCCATGTAACACATGTAAATCAAGTCATATAACTCATTTCGAAGTTCACGTAATCAAATGATAGATTATACAAGCATCCGACGACGCTTACTTTAGACCGGGTGCAAGCAAAGTCTACTTATCAACATGTAATCATTGGGAATCACATTTAGGGCTATAAGGACATATACGGGCAGCCTATTAATCTTCCTCAATATCCTTCATAATTCACAAAAGAACAGTTTATGACTCGGGGAGCTACGGGGCCATTAGGGTTTGCTAGGCCGTGCTCGGGGTCGGTTTCGTTCGCTAGACACCACAAGCAACTCTTAAACTATTTCAAGCATACTTAACATTTATTAGGCAGCCCACAATTCACACAATTAAACACAATAACCATAGGATCAACGCTTAGCGAGTTTTCATAGCCGATAGGGTTTCATTTCATGCTTACACGTGCGATTAAGCCACAAGTTGACAAATAATTAAACCCAAACCATGAATTAATAAATTAAAACATCCAAAAACATCCAAAACAGTCCACACAACATCCAAGTGCCACAATCCCAAGCATTTAATGCCACAAGAGAAGTTACAATAATTTTCAAAGCATATCACTAAGTGAAATCCTCACTGCAATGGACTGTTTTCTCACAATCATTAAGACAAGAAAAAAATCTCCAATTCCAGTGAATAAGATGTCAAATTAAAGCTTAAGAAGTGAACTAAATTCAAAAACAAACCTCGCATCATTTGTAGTTTGGGTTCAAGAGTTATAGCCAAAACCGTGAGACTACACAAAATTGTCCAGATTTGTACACATTTCAATACTTGTCGTTTTTGAGGGCCTTAGGGTCAGATTTAGCCTTAGTCCATTTCTGAAAAAAAATGTCCAGAACTGAAAAATATAGTAGTACACAAATTTTCATGCATTTTGGACATCATTTACTAAGTCAAAACGGGTTCATTATACAAGGTCAGTGAATCTGTCAAAACCTGCTTCATTTTTCCAGACTTTCCAGATTTGGACACATTTTCACGAACACATTTTGAGGACCTTAGAGTCAAAATTAGCTTTGGCCTATTTCTGAGAAAAAATGTTCAGAACTGGAAAAAATAGTGACCTACCAATTTTCACACATTTTAAACATCATTTACCTAGCCAAAATCACCTTGCACCAACAAGACAGAAAGTTATCACAAACCCGATTTCATCTATCATCACCTTCTAGCCAAAATCTTACCATGCATGGATATAAAAGCTAATGAACACACATATATCTCAAGTACAGAAGTAAAGATAGACATTTAAGAGCATGCATGTGGATTTTGAAAGCTTTTCAAGAAGTTTTAGCCCTCACCTTAGCAAGACAACAAAGAAGATGCACAAAATCTTGATGATGCACAAGGTCGTCCTTTTCTCCTTGCTTAGCCTAGAGATATCTTGATTTCCCTTAAATCCTAGCTTAGTTAGCTTGTGTAGAAGGTGTGCATGTGTTTAGAACAAAAAGAAATGGAAGAAAACCATCAAAACTTTACCTAGACCAAAAATGATGAGTTATGAGCTTGTATGAGACTTTCTTGTGTGTTTGCTTGCTATGGCTTGCTATGGCCGAGCTTGGGAGAGTCTTAGAGAGTCCTTGAGAGCTTGTGAGGAGTCTTGGGAGTTCAAGGGCTTCCTTGGTCGAAAATGGAGAGATAATGGTAGAGCTTGAGAGAGTTTTGAGGGGAAAATGATGTTCAAGTGTTTGTATGACTGTGGCATGTATGTGTGTCAGCCTTGGGCTTTACAAATCTGAATTTTGTGTCATCTTTAGCATTTCTTTTGAGTTTAAATGAAGCATGGCATTGAGAGGGTCGAAAATGAGATGCTTGGGTAGGGTGTAGGTGAATTTTTTTTGTATTCTTGTGCTTTGTGAGGAATATTGAGTGTTTAGTTTATTATTTGTTGTTAGAGCATGTTAGGGAATGTCAAAAGAATGTCTTGTGCTTAGAGTTTGAGTAAGAAACTATTGGGTATTTAAGGATTCTAGGTAGTATAGAATATAATTGATGTTTGAGGATGAGTTGAATTATGAATAGAATAATAGGTAGTGGAAAATATATGAATAATTTAGTGTTATTTTATTGTTAGTGGAGTTTGTAGAGAATTTGAATTATGAATATAATATTGGTTAGTGGATTGTGTAGGTTTATTTTTGTGTCTAGTGCTTTGTGTAGGATTCTTTCTTGATTAACGTGGTGGCACGGATTCCTAGGTCTAGGGCATGAATAACGAGGTAGACACGAACTACGAGGTAAGACACGAACTTCAAGACTAATGCACGTACTTCAAGACTAATGTACGCAATCCTAGGTGAATGCACGTAAACCAATGCAAGGCACGTAATTCAATGCAATGCACGCAAATCAAGGCACGACTCTATATCTAGGTTAGGTACGCAGTTCAAGGTTGGGGCACACGAAATGAGGTAATGCACGTACATCGAGGTCAAGGCACGTATATCTAGGTATCGCACGTCCGTTAGGGATTAGGGCACACTATTCTAGGTCAAGGCACATATGACGAGGCATGCATGAAAACCAAGATAGGGCACATAATCCAAGGTTGGTCATATAATTCTGGGTCTATGGCACGCAAATTGAGAAATGACATGTTATTCAGGGTCGGGCCTCACAGCCACCGGAGCGACGTAGGCCAGGTCACTTGCCCTACAACCTCGGTTTGTGGGCCCAACCCCTTCGCGAAGTAAAGTTGTCTTGCCCAAGATACCGTGCGACTCTAGAAAAGAAATATGATGAATGAAGCATCTTGGCATGGCTGAACGGGGCAAAACAAAAATAAAAAGGGGGAGTGGAACACAAGGACTTCCTAGGGGGTCACCCATCTTAGTACTACTCTCGTCCAAGCACACGCTTAACTTCGGAGTTCTGATGGGATCCGGTGTATTAGTGCTAGTATGATCACACCCATTATGTTGAGGGTGCAAAGCCCTTATGTGTTGACGGTTCACAGTTAATGGCAAGAGAGACGGCCCATTCAAAAGGCCCAATAGGCTTACCAACAACCCATTTGTCTCAACAACGCTGCATCCCCACAAGATGTGATATCAACGCGTAGTAGGGCCCTTAATGTCACACGAGTTAGGTTGTCGGCTTTTTCTCGGCATACGACGAATGACCCGGGATGAAAAAATAGCGTAAAAAGTAGGAAAATGGTCTGAAACTAATCAAAACGTTCGATTTTGGGTTCCGAACACAGGCACAGCCGAGCAAGCTTGCTGCCCCCATCGTAGAGCACCTAGAGAGCTTTCCAACAGTATAATGTGGGCAGTATAACTCCTTACGGATCAAAAGTTACGGGCACCGGAGCGACGGAGACCAGGTCACAAGTATCACGACCTAGGTTTGCGGGCCCAGCCTCTCCGCGAAGTGAATTTGTCTTGCCCAAGATGCCGTGGGACTCGGGAAAAAAATGTGATGGGTAAAGCATCTTGGCATAGCGAAAAGGGGCAAAACAAAAATGAAAAGGAGGGTGCAGGACGAGAACTTCCCAAGGGGTCACCCATCCTTGTACTACTCTTGCCCAAGCGCACTTAACTTCGGAGTTCGGATAGGATCCGGTGCGTTAGTGCTGGTATGATCGCACCCGTTCTGTTGAGGGTGCAAAGCCCTTATGTGTTGACGATTCACAGTCCATGGCAAGCGAGGCGATCCATTCAAAAGGCCTAATAGGCTTACCAACAACCCATCTACCTCTATAACGCAGCATCCTCGCAAGACGTGATATCAACGTGTAGTAGGGCTAGTAATGTCCCACGAGTTAGGTTGCCGCCTTTTTTGCGGCTCACGACGAACAACCCGGGATGAAAAAATAGCATAAAAAGAAGAAAAAAGGCCCAAAACTGATGAAAATGTTCGATTTTGGGTTCCAAGAATAGGCGCAGCTGAACAGGCTTGTTGCCCCCGTCATAGAGCTCCCAAAGAGCTTTCTAACGGTATACTATGTGCCACATAACTCCTTACGGATCAAAAGTTATAGGCACCGAATCAACGGAGACTAGGTCAGAAACACCATGACCTAGGTTTACGGGCCAAGCCCCTCCGCGAAGAGAATTTGTCTTGCCCAAGATGTTGTGGGACCCGAGAAAAGAAATGTGACTGGTGAAGCATCTTGGCATGGCTGAACGGGGCAAAACAAAAATGAAAAAGGGGGGTGCAGCACAAGGACATCCCAAGGGGTCACCCATCCTTGTACTACTCTCGCCGCGGTTAACTTCAGAGTTCTGATGGGATCCGGTGCATTAGTGCTGGTATGATCGCACCCGTTATGTTGAGGGTGCAAAGCCCTTATGTGTTGAGGGTTCATTGTCCCAGGCAAGAGAGGCCGCCCATTCAAAAGGCCCAATGAGCTTACCGGCAATCTATCTGCCTCAACAACACAGCATCCTCGCAAGACGTGATATCAACACGTAGTACGACATTTAATGTCTAGCAAGTTAGGTTGTTGGCTTTTTTGCGGCTCACGACGAATGCCCCACGACAAAAAAATAGTGTAAAAAGCAGAAAAATGGCCTAAAACTAATGAAAACACTCGATTTTGGGTTCCGAAAATAGGTGCAGCCTACCAAGTTTGCTGCCCTCGTCGTAGAGTTCTTGGAGAGCTTTTCAACGGTATACTATGGGTCACATAACTCCTTATAGATCAAAAGTTACGGGCTCTGGAGCGACGGAGACCAGGTCACAGGCACCACGACCTCGGTTTGTAGGGCCAGCCCCACCGCGAAGCGAAGTTGTCTTGCCCAAGATGCCATGTTACTCGAGAAAAGAAATGTGACGGGTGAAGCATCTTGCCATGACTGAATGGGGCAAAACAAAAATGAAAAGGGGGGTGCAATAAGACGATTTCCCAGGGCATCCCCCATCCTGGTACTACTCTCGCCCAAGCGCGCTTAACTTCAGACTTCTGATGGGATCCGGTGTATTAGTGTAGTATGATCGCACCCGTTATGTTGAGGGTGCAAAGTCCTTATGTGTTGACGGTTCACAGTCCCAAGCAAGAGAGACGGCCCATTGAAAAGGCTCAATGGGCTTACCGATAACCCATCTGCCTCAACAACGTAGCATCCTCGCAAGACATGATAGCGACGCATAGCAGGTCGCTTAATGTCCCACGAGTTATGTAGTCGACTTTTGGGCAGCTCACGATGAATGACCCGGGATGAAAAAATAGCGTAAAAATGTTCGATTTTGGGTTCCAAAAACAGGCGTAGCTTAACAGGCTTGTGGCCCTTGTCGTAGAACTCCTGGAGAGCTTTCCAACAGTATACTGTGGGCCGTATAACTCCTTAAGGATCAAAAGTTATGGGCACCAGATCGATGGAGACCAGGTCACAGGCCCCACGACCTTGGTTTGCGGGTCTAGGCTCTCATTGAAATGAAGTTGTCTTACCAAAGATGCCGTGGGACTCGAGAAAAGAAATATGATGGATGAAGTATCTTGGCATGGCTAAACGAGGCAAAACAAAAATAAAATAGGGGGTGCAACATGAGGACTTCCTAGGTGGTCACCATTCAATACTACTCTCGCCCAACCATGGTTAACTTCGAAGTTCTGATAGGATTCGATGCATTAGTGCTAGTATGATCGCACCCGTTATGTTGAGGGTGCAAAGCCTGTATGTGTTGACGATTCACAATCCCAGGGAAGAGAGATGACACATTCAAAAGGCCCAAAAGACTTACCGACAACCCATCTGCCTCAACAACGCAGCATCCTCGTTAGACGTGATATCGACGCTTAGTAGGGCCCTAATTGTCCAGCGAGTTAGGTTGTTAATTTTTGTACGGCTCACGACGAATGATTTGGGACGAAAAAATAGCATAAAAACATAAAAATTGGGCCAAAACTGATGAAAACGTTTGATTTTTTATTCTAAAATAGGCGCAGCCGAGCAAGTTTTTGGCCCTTATGGTAGAGCTCTGGAAGAGCTTTCCAACGGTATACTATGGGCCGCATAACTCCTTACAGATCAAAAGTTACGGGCACCGAAGCGACGGAGACCAGGTCACAGGCACCACGACCTAGGTTTACAGGCCTAGCCCCTCCATGAAGCGAAGATGTTGTCTTGCCCAAGATGCCTTGGGACTCGAGAAAAGAAATATGACGGGTGAAGCATATTAGCATGGCTGAACTAGGCAAAACAAAAATGAAAATGGGGGTACAACACGAGGATTTCCCAAGGGGTCACCCATCCTTGCACTACTCTCCTCCAAGCACGCTTAACTTTGGAGTTTTGATGGGATACGGTGCATTAGTGCTGGTATGATCGCACCCGTCATGTTGCGGGTGCAAAGCCCTTATGTGTTGATGGTTCACAATCCCAACCCAGATGGACGGCCTATTCAAAAGGCCTAATGGGCTTATCGACAACCCATCTGCCTCAACAACGTAGCATCCTTACAAGACGTGATATCGACACACAGTGGGGCGCTCTAATGTCCCGCGAGTTAGGTTGTCGACCTTTTCGTGGCTCACGACGAATGATCCGGGCTGAAAAAATAGCATAAAAAGAAGAAAAGTGGCTCGAAACTAATGAAAATGTTTGATTTTGGCTTCCGAAAATAGAAGCAGCCGAGCAAGCTTGATGCTCCCATCGTAGAGCTCATAGAGAGCTTTCTAATGGCATACTGTGGGCCGCATAACTCCTTACGCATCAAAAGTTATTGCTCCGGAGCGATGGAGACCAAGTCACAAGCACCACGACCTAGATTTGCGGGCCTAGCCCCTCTGTGTTGCGAATTTGTCTTGCCCAAGATACCATGGGACTCAAGAAAAAAAAAATGTGACGGGTGAAGCATCTTGGCATGACTGAATGGGGCAAAACAAAATTGAAAAGGGGGGTGCAGTACAAGGACGTCCTAGGGGGTCTGTCACGCCCCAACCCGACCTATGAAGGTTAGACTAGGGTGTGATCTAAACATTCAATTCATATCACGTACTTAATCGTTTAAGAGGGCTTAACACTTAACGTTTTAGCCTAAACTCCACAAATTCTCCGGAAAACCGACAGCATAACGGCTGTAATTGGGCTCTTTAGTTTGACCTAATTCTCTAAACGCCTCAAAATTTTCAATCTCAATTTCATTTCTAACTAAGGTTACTATTTATCATCAATTGAAACATCTACTAATTATCTCGAAGTCACGTTTGATGAATAACCTATCATAATACTTCGTTACAAAAGTACCTGTTGGTCTTAGCTTATCAATGAGTACCTCCTTAAGATTGGATAGGTTTATTTTACTTAATCCTTACCTGATACTTCATAATCCTATGATAGGTACTAGCCAATAACGATAAAAAAATGACCATAGTAGTGTCTATCTAGTTATGATCAGTACAAGCCAAAATTAGACCCCAAATTACAACGAGGGTCTTTTATAATACAATAACAAACAACATAAGAAATGAAATAGTCTTCAAGCAACATACTGTTCACAAAATGGCCATAGTCAAGCAAGGAACGTAGGGCAAGCAATCATTCCAAGGAATCATCATTAGGCACGTTGCACTCAGGTACCTGTTCCTGGTCTTCTTCACCTGAGATGATAAAAGAGGGTGAGTCCTTATGAACTCAACGAGGGGGAACGAGAAATAAGTTTTAAAACTCATTTTCCGGTTCAACTTATGAAAACCCTTTTGCAAGCATGACATTATATCACAAGTAAGTACATAATGTAATGTAAAAGTAAAAGAACACAATTACCCGTCTTTCCTCCCCGAGGTCCTCTAGCAACTAAGCGAGAGTACTTATACACATAGTTAAAAGGATACGGTGAGCTTTTGCTCTCAGTTCATTTCTAATGTCAGTTGTTGCGGCCGGCTTCAAATCATCCCCTTATCACGCCAAATGGGTGTATTCCGGATGTACCCCGAAATCCTACGACCCAACTCTCCGAAGAAGTCTATCCCCCAAGCGAGAGAGGGAATTGGACAATGGTAGTCACGGTTGCACCGGCAAGCCCAATGCCACCCGATGTGCGTGAACGCTGCCACGCTAGAATGAAAGGTTGCAACCTTGTATGCAATGCACATTTATAACATTTAATATATCACATTAGGAGGACAACAAAGTAGGTTGCCTCCGAGCAGTCATAAGATTGCACATTGACAAGTAAACACACGAGGCACGATATGACAAGTAATTTCACTTGTAAAGCACATGGAGTTATATGAATATTAAATGGGCAGCTATGTAACGCATGTAAATCAAGTCATATAACTCATTTCGAAGTTCACGTAAACCAAATAAAAAGATTATTCAACATGCAACGACATCTACGTGGGACCGGGTACAAGAAAGGCCTACTTGTCAACATGTAATCATCAAATTCATGTTTCGGGCTATGAGGGAAACTACGGGCGGCCTACTAATTACATAATCAAACACGATATCCATAGGATCAACACTTAGTGAGTTTACCTAGTCACTAGGGTTTCAATTCGTGCTTACCCGTGCGATTAAGCCCCAAGTCATCTCGTAATTAAACTCAAGCCATGCATTGATTAATTCAAACACCCTCAAGTATTCAAAACAGTCCACACAACAGCAAAATGCCACAATCCCAAGCATTTAATACAACAAAAGAAGCTACAATTATTTTTCTAAGCATATCAATAGGTGAAACCCTCACTACAATAGACTATTTTCTCACATTCATTGAGACAGGCAAACAATCTCCAATTCCAGTGAACAAGATGTCAACTTAAGGAGTGAACTAAATTCAGAAACAAACCTCGCATCATTTGGAGTTCGGGTTCAAGAGTTATAGTCAAAACCGTGAGACTACACAAAACTGTCCAGATTTGCACACATTTCAATACTTGTCATTTTTGAGGGCCTTAGGTTCACATTTAGCCTTAATCCATTTCTGACAAAAATGTCCAGAACTGAAAACTCTAGCAGTAAACCAATTTTCAAGCATTTTGGATATCATTTACTAAGTCAAAAATGGTTCATTCTACAAGGTCAGTGAATCTGCCAAAACCTGCTTCATTTTTCCAGACTTTCCAGATTTGGACACATTTTAATTTTTTGCCATTCTGAGAACCTTAGAGTCAAAATAAGCTTTGGTCTATTTCTGAAAAAAATTCTCAGAACTGGAAAAAATAGTCACCTACCAATTTTTTCACATTTTCAACCTCATTTACCTGGTCAAAATCACCTCGCATCAACAAGATAGAAGGCTGTCCCATACGCGATTTCATCTATCATCACATTCTAGCTAAATATCTTGCCATGCATGTTTACAAAAGCTCATGAACACACATATATCACAATTACAGAAGTAAAAATAGACATTTAAGGGCATGCATGTGGTTTTTGAAAGATTTTCAAGAAGTTTTAGCCCTCATCTTAGCAAGACAACAAAGAAGATGCACAACTCTTGAGGATGCACAAGATTAACTCCTTTCCTTGCTTAGCCGAGAGACAACTTGGGATTTCTCTAATTTCCTAGCTAAGTTACCATGTTCTTAGTAGGTGCATGTGGTTAGAACAAGAAGAAAATGAAATGGAAGCTAACAACTCAACTAAGCTGAAATGAAGGTTCAAAGAGCTTGCATGTGTGTCTTGTGCACTCTAGCTTTGCTTGGTCGAGTTCCTTGGTAGCTTGGAAGTCTTGAAGAGCCTTAGGATGAAGAACTTAGCTATGGAGAGTATATTTTCAGCTAGGGCCGAGAGAGAGAGAGAAGAAATGAGAGAGTGAGAGAAGAAATGAGAGAAATAGAAAAAGAATGAAAGAAAAATGAAAGCTTGGAATGTTTAATGCATATGTCGGCCTAGGGCCTTGCAAAATCAGAATTTTGTGTCTTCAAGAAGCATTTTTGAATTGTCTAGTATGGGCAAGGGAATGTGTCGAGAATGGTGGAGCTTGGGTAGAGTTTCGAGCTAATTTTTTTTTATGCTTTGTGTCATAATATGTCATAGAATTGTCTAGGTTCAATTTGAATTATGCAAAGCATTGTAAAAGACCCCATGTGGTCGGCCAAAGCTTGTGCAAAGATCTGAATTTTGTCTTGGTTGAGCATTATTTAATTGTGTGTTTGGGATATGCAAAAGAATAAGAAATAAAGAATAAAAATGTTTAGCTTTTGGTGCAATTTCGTCTTCTAGTGAGTTGAATTAACAATTTAATATTAGTTAGTGGAGTTTGTAGGATTAATTATTGATCTAGTGCTTCGTGTAAGATGCTTTCTTGATTAGCGTGAGGGCATACTTTCCTAAGTTTAGGGCACGCAATACGAGGTAAGGCACGAACTACGAGATGAATGCATGTTTCTCAAGTAAATGCTCGCAACCCTAAATGTATACACGTAATTCAATGCAAGGCACACAAAACGAAACACGATTCTTAAATTTAGGTCAAGGCACGCAAATCTAGGTTAGGTACACGAAACGAAGTATCACACGCAAAACGAGGTAGGGCCTCACATCCTCCCCTCCTTAAAAGAATTTCGTCCCGAAATTCAATATTACCTTTGAAATAAAGCTAGATACTGTTCCTCCATCTGGTCTCGCCTTTCCCACGTTGTTTCTTCAACTTCATGATGATCCCACAACACTTTCACTATCAGTATAGATTTGTTGCGCAACTCCCGATCTTGCTGGTCTAGGATCTGAATGGGCTTCTCCTCATAAGACAAGTTCTCTCGAAGCTGCAACGGCTCTGGCTCCAAGATATGCGATGGATCAGGGTGATACTTTCGCAACATCGAAACATGAAAGATGTCGTGAATATTGGAGAGGTTTTGGGGTAGTACCAGGCGATACGCCAGTTTGCCAACCTTCTCAACTATCTCAAATGGTCCTACAAACCTCGGGCTCAACTTTCCACCCTTGCCGTGTTTAATCAGTCCCCTCCGAGGTGATATCTTCAAGAACACCTTGTCGCCGACCTCAAACTCTAGACTCTATCTCCGTCGGTCTGCATAACTTTTCTGCCTACTTTGGGCGGTAAGCATCCGTTTTCTGATGAGGTGGATATTATCAACAATCTTCATAAGTTCAGGTAGTAGGGTCGAGTCAAAAGTCTTCGTTTCACCTACTTCATCCCAGTAAATTGGGGATCGATACTTACGTCCATACAATGCCTCAAATGGGGCCATCCCGATAGTGGCTTGATAACTATTATTATAAGCGAACTCCGCTAGTGACAGATATTTCTCCCAGCCTTTCCCGAAGTCTAAAACACACGCCCTCAGCATATCCTCCAGAATCTGAATAGTTCTCTCAGATTGTCCATCAGTCTGAGGGTGATAAGACGTGCTGAAACTCAACTTCGTTCCCAAAGCTTCTTGCAATCTCTTCCAAAATCGGGAAGTAAAACGGGGATCCCTATCCCGTAAAATACTCATATGCATCCCGTGCAATCTTACAAGATCTGCCACATACATATCTCCCAGTTTCTCAGAACTATCCTCCTTGTTCATCGGTAAAAAGTGCGCTGACTTAGTCAATCTATCCACTATGACCCAAACGGCGTCATGACCCTTTTGTGACCTGAGCAGGTCCATAACAAAGTCCATAGTTATATGTTCCCATTTCCATTGAGGGATTTCCAACGGCTGAAGTAAACTTGCTAGTCGTGGAGGTTCTGCTTTGGCTCTCTAGCAAGTCAAACACCATGCCACAAACTCCGCAATCTCTCTCTTCATGTTATTCCACCAATAGTGTTGCTTCAAATCCCGGTACATCTTTGTTCCGCCGGGGTGAATAGTATATCTTGAATTATGGGCTTCTTCAAGAATCTTCTTTTTCAGCTCTGGCTCATTAGGAACACAAATCCGATTCCTAAACGTCCAAATACCATCATCATGAAACTTAAAATCTGTGTTGCTTTCTTTAATCTTCTGAAACTGTTGGTCCTTCTGTTGAGCCTCTCGTAATTCAGACAACAAGGTCGATTGAACTTGTGTAGTGGCAAAAAGTAACCCTTTTTGAGTCAATTGTGGTTTCCACAAAAATGCTTCCTCCAACAACTCCTACACCTTAACTTCTAGTTTTGCCATGCTTGCTTTCCGACTCAAGTCATTTGCAACTACACTTGCTTTATCGGGCACATAATTGATTGTGCAGTTATAATCATCCAAAAGCTTCATCCACCGCCTTTGCCTCATGTTCAACTCCTTTTGTGAGAACAAGCATTTCAAGCTCTTGTGATCAATAAACACCTCGAACTTGTTACCCCACAGATAGTGCCTCTATTTCTTGAGTGCAAACACAATAGTCGCTAACTCCAAATTATGCGTCGGGTAGTTCAATTCATACGACTTCGGTTTCCTAGAAGCATACGCAATCACTCTACCATTTTGCATCAACATACAACCCAATCCTTCCTTCGAAGCATTGCTATAGATTACAAAACCTTGACTCCCTTCAGGCAATGCAAGAACAGGTGCGGTAGTCAATCTTTTTTTTCAATTCTTGGAAGCTATTCTCACACTTGTCATCCCATACGAACTTTGTTTTCTTTTGAGTGAGCTTTGTAAGTGGTCCTGCAATCTTTGAGAAATCCTTCATGAACCTCCGATAATAGCCGGCAGGACCAAGAAAACTCAGCACCTTCGAACCATTTTTCGGCTTCTTCCAAGACATCACCGCTTCTATCTTTGCTGGATCCACTGCTATTCCCTCTTGGGATATGATATGCCCCAAAAATGCAATCTTCTGCAACCAAAACTCGCACTTGCTAAACTTTGCATACAATTGATGCTCTCGAAGTTTCTGCAATACCAACCACAGATGTTGTTCATGCTCAGCCTCGGATTTCGAGTACACCAAAATATCATCAATGAAGATCACCACAAATTGGTCCAAGTAGGGTTGAAACACCCTGTGCATCAAGTCCATAAAAGCTGCAGGGGCATTAGTCAGCCCAAATGGCATCACTATATACTCATAATGCCCATATCTCGTCCTGAAAGCCGTTTTAGGCACATCCTCCTTTTTGATCTGCAACTGATAGTATCATTGCCTCAAGTCGAGCTTTGAATACACTTTGGCTCCTTGAAGTTGAACAAACAACTCGTCGATCAGTGGAAGTGGGTATTTATTCTTGACGGTCACTTGGTTCAATCCTCGATAGTCGATGTATAGCCTCAACGTTCTGTCTTTCTTCTTTACAAATAGGACTGGTGTACCCCATGGAGAAGAACTTGGTTGAACAAACCCCTTCTTCAACAATCCTTGCAATTGGTCCTTCAATTCTTGTAGCTCGGCTGGTGCCATACGATAGAGAGCTTTAGATATCGGCTGGGTGCCAAGCAGTAATTCTATAATGAACTCGATCTCCTGATTTGGGGGTAAACCGGGCAATTCTTCTAGAAACATATCCACATAATCTTTAATCACTAGCATCTCCTCCAACTTAGCTTTGTCTGACGGCTTGTTGATAAGGTAAGCTAAGTATCCACTACATCATTTTCTCAAGGACTTCACTGCTTTCGTAGATGAAATGATGGAACTCCCGGTGAAGTCTCTTCGACCCATTACCTCTAATATTGGTTGACCAGGTATCCGGAATGTTACAATCTTCGTCCGGCAATCTAGTTGGGCATGATGCTTTGCCAACCAGTCCATCCCTAAGATGACTTCATAGTCTCGAAAAGGTATTACAATAAGATTGGCTGAGAATTCCCTATCTTTAATTTGGATTTTACATGCTTTACAAGTTGAGCTAGTAACAAGTTTAGAACCCATCGGAGTACCAATTTCTACTTCATAAGGCAAGCATACAACTCTCAATTTCACACGTTGCACACATAAGGGAGTAATAAATGAATGAGTAGCACCCGGATCAATTAGCACCCTAACAGGTTGATTCAGTATGAAGAATGTACCTTCAACAACAGGGGTCTCGTTCGGAAGCTCCTCGCACTCAATAGCATAAGCTCGAGCCTAAACTCTAGGAACTAGAGTCTTGCCTCTACCAGTTGGTTTAACCTGATTTTGTCCTGCTTGCCATTTAGGGCAATCCTTGATCTGATGCTGATCACTGCCACACTGCACACATCGTCCCAACTTCTTCCAGCACTAGGCCTCAGTGTGACCTTTCTTGTCATAGTAAGAACAATTGATAGACTGAGTAGCAGGTGAACTGGTTGTGGATCTGGCGGTGGAAGTGGCTGAAGGTGCTTTAGTCGGGCCACGGTTTTTAACTGTTCTGTTGTGGCTCTGGCTCTGACTGCGACTCTGGCACTGGAATTTCCTCTGTTGACCTGGAGGTTGGTATGGTTTCTTGTTCGGCTAGCTCGAACCGGCTCTATCAAGTTTTCTTTTCTCAACTCGGGAAGCAGCAGCAAGGAGAGCATAATAGGTATCGAAGTCATGTGAAGCCAACTGGTCCTGAATCTCTGGCCTCAATTCAGTCATAAATTTCCACATTTTCGCCTCCGGAGTACTGACCATGTATTGAGCATAGCGGGACAATCGGTCAAAACGAGCCTCGTACTGGGCCACCGTCATGTTACCCTGGTTCAAGTGCATGAATTCCTCAATTCGCCTCTGCCTGAAAACTGTAGGTACATATTTCTCCTTGAATGCCTTAACGAAATTACCCTACAAGCGAGGGGTATGATCAGTTTCCCACAGTGCCTCCACAGTGTGCCACCAATGCTCAGTATCCCCGTGCAACAGAAACCCAGTAAACTCCACCTTTTCTTTATCAGTATAGTCAAGTAGTCTGAAAATCCTCTCAATCTCAGACAGCCAAGCCTCTGCCTTTTCATCATCAGCTTCCTCGTGGAATTTGGACGGGTGAAAGTCAAGGAACTCCCTCATTCTGCTATGTCTCCCATGGTTACCATCAATCCTGTTGTTGTTGTTGTTTGCTTCACGTGCATCTTGGCATTCTATCACTCGCGATACGCGATCCATGGCATTTGCCATCATGTTAAACATAGCTATGCCGGGATTAGTTTGATAAGCATCTTCGGTTTCTTGGAGCTCACCGCTCCTATTAGTAGTACGGATACTAGGGCCAGCCATCTATAGGCATAGATTACGATGCACAATTTATTGGAATATGACAAATAAGAATTCAATGCATAAGATATGCAACATATAATTTCACATAAGCACACAACTTTCGAAACAGTTAAGACATATTAATCACATAAACACGTAGAAACGGAGTAGGCACACTTGATATTGTCACACAACAACATATGAACAAGTCATCCTAATAACCTTAGGGCTCTACCCATGGTCCGAGAGTTAAACCCGGCTTAAGCAATCTAAGCTCAGATACCATTCTTCTAAGGTGTCACACCCCAACCCGACCGATAAAGGTTAGACTAGGGTGTGATCTAAACATTCAAGTCATATCACGTACTTAATCATTCAAGAAGGTTTAACACTTAACGTTTTAGCCTAAACTCCACAAATTCTATGGAAAATCGGCAGCATAACGGCTGTAATTGGGCTCTTTAGTTTGACGTAATTCTCTAAACGCCTCAAAATTTTCAATCTTAATTTCATTTCTAACTAAGATTACTATTTATCATCAATTGAAACGCCTACAAGTTATCTTGAAGTCTCGTTTGATTAATAACCTAGCATGATACTATGTCTCTTTTGTTTGTTAATCCTCATTACAAAAGTACCTGTTGGTCTTAGCTTATCAATGAGGACCTGCTTAAGATTGAATAGATGCATTTTACTTAATCATTAGCTGATATTTCATAATCCTATGATAGGTACTAGCCAATAACAATAGCAAAAACGACTATAGTAGTGTCTATCTAGTTATGATCAGTACAAGCCAAAATTAGACCCCAAATTACAACGGGAGTCTTTTACAATACAATAACAAACATCATAAGGAATGAAATAGTCTTCAAACAACATATTGTTCACAAAATGGCCATAGTCAAGCAAGGCTGTCACGCCCCGACCCGACCCCGCAAAAGGCCAAGCCCGAACCCGACACACGGACGGAGTCTCCTCTATACCGCGGACGATCCGAAAACCCTAAAACCAACATAATACTTGGGAAAGCCATAAAACAACTCAAACAAGCCAACTTTCCTTGAAACATACATTTCTTATTAACCAACTTTGCAACCCAAAAATGATATGCATACTACACAAGTATTTATGCCACTAATCAATTCCATTAGCATGCATTTCCTTACTAGTCACAAGGGTATAAGTTTACAACTTTACATTCTTTCAACTTATACAACATAAGACCGTAGAGGCCTCAAACTAGAAAATACATACAAGGCTACAAGCCTCAAAATTAAGCGACATCCAAGCAATATACATAACAAGCAAGGCTCGCACAAAATCTGGTAACCAACCACCAGCAAAGCAGAGAAGTGCTATCACGGAAACACCTCCACCTGCTCCTCCTCCTCTATTACCTCGATAGGTTCTGGTTCAACTACTCGTGTAAAAATATAGTATAGAGAGGAATGAGCAAAAACTATTGATCAGGTAGAGCAATTGGTCTCAAGGACAGAGATGAGAGGAGTATGCAATGCAATTAGTCAAGCAATACATACAAATATCATATAGAGATACCACAAAGCCAATAATAAAGCAAGGCAAGTATTTAAAGCTGCAAACACTCATTCAAACGATACGATACTCTTTTCACGAGCAACTTTCAAACACAAATTCGATGACGACGCGCCGGCCCAAACCACCTTATAACACCAGTTTGGAATACCCCGGAAGTATCCATCAACCTACGACCCAAAACTCCCTGGGAGGCAACCCAAGCAAGAAAAGGGAATAGCAGCGGAGCTAGAACAACCAACACTGGCAACCCGAGGCTACCCAGAGAGGCCCATCATTCACGCACGAGACACTATACAATGCAAGACTCGATACAAGGCGATAAACGAGCGATAAAGCCACACGTGAGAGAATAACAAAGTAGGTTACTCTCGCACGCAATAGCAGCAATTGATAAGCATTTCAATCCAAATCAATTCAAACAAGTATTACAAGCAACCTTAAGTATTCTATAGGCGTAAAGTCAAGAAAACACACAAAAACACAAATCGGCCCCAACTATCAAAACACTACCATTTCCAAACGAGCCACGAGTTCTGGAAACTGACTTTGCCAACCCTCCTAGGTCACCATAAGGCACGTCTAAAGACCCCGAAACCTTACTTTACCCTAGAACTCGCGCAAAGCCCCGATTTTCCCTTTTCTCGTTTGAACTACAACTATACCAACCAAACACCCAACCAACGCCATATTCGCACCAAAAGTGCTTCCATGTCCTCCCGAAACAATGCCAACACGCAAAATGAGAAAATGCCAAACTCGACCTAAATGACCCCGACTTTCACCAAGGCTTAATTCTCGTTTTTTCCATTACGCAACCCCAACAAACCATACATTTAGACATTCTAGCACACCTAGCACAATTCTACATCAACAGACAGCATAACGGAACAACTTTATCGTTCCAAGGGTTTACTATTCAGAAAACACTATTCAACATCCAAATTTAATTGCAATCTCAACATTTAACCGCAGAAAATGTTAAAAAGCTATAAATACACATTCTACAATAGCCAAGGAACATTCTAGAAGCATCAAAATGCTTTAAACAACAATCTACGGATAAAATCTAAAAATTGCAAAGTTGATACACTAAACATTTAAATGCGCAAATAACATGATTCCCTCACCTCAGGTACTCCTAGTCACTAGGAAAACAACGCTAGTTGCCTCAGAAATCACCCTGCATGAGCTCACGCGAAAATTGAACGATTGAAAAGTTGAAATCTTTTTTTTTCTTCTTGGAAGCTCACGGCCTGGGCTGCTCTGTTTCAGCTGCTATTTTTTTTATTTTTCTAATTTAAAAGCTTATTTAAGTGCTAAGTGGTCAAATGGTCAAAGGCCTTGGTCAAACCACTTAAAACTTGGTCAAAGGCCCTTATTTTGTGCATTTTAAAGCCATTTTAGCTAAGGAATGATTAATTAAAGCTAGAAACAATTAAAATATAAAATTTAAGTCATCTAAATACTAGTTTCACTATTTGCTGAGGACTAGAAACCGTTCTCTAGCTATCGCTCCCTAAATGCAATGCACGTTGTGACGCGAGAAAGTAAGAATTAATTCACAAGAATTTAAGGAAATATAATTTTCAAAATAATAAACAAGAAATTTCACATTTCGGGCTCGGGTATTACAAAGGCACGTAGGGCAAGCAATCATTCTAAGGAATTGTCGTTAGACACGTTGTCCTCGGGTACCTATTCCTGGTCTTCTTCACCTGAGATGATAAAAGAGGGTGAGTCCTTATGAACTCAGCGAGGGGGAACGAGAAATAAGTTTTGAAACTCATTTTCCAGTTCAACTTATGAAAACCCTTTTGCAAGCATGACGTTATATCACAAGTAAGTACATAACGTAATGTAAGGGTAAAAGAACACAATTACCCGTCTTTCCTCCACGAGCTCCTCTATGGACCAAGCGAGAGTACTTATACACATAGTTAAAAGGATACGGTGAGCTTTTGCTGTCAGTTCATTTCCAGTCTCTGTTGTTGCGGCCGGCTTCAAATCATCCCCTTATCATGCCAAATGGGTGTACTCCGGATGTACCCCGAAATCCTACGACCCAACTCTTCGAGGAAGTCTAGCCCCCAAGCGAGAGAGGGAATTGAACAATGGTAGTCACGGTTGTACCGGTAAACCCGATGCCGCCCGGTGTACGTGAACGCTACCACGCCAGAATGAAAGGTTGCAACCTTGTATGCAATGCACCTTTCTGACATCTAATATATCACATTAGGAGGAAAAAAAAGTAGGTTGCCTCCGAGCAGTCATAAGATTGCACATTGACAAGTATACACGCGAGGCACGATATGACAAGTAATTTCACTTGTAAAGCACATGGAGTTATATGAAGATTAAACAGGCAGCCATGGAACACATGTAAATCAAGTCATATAACTCATTTCGAAGTTCACGTAAATCAAATAACAAGATTATTCAACATGCAACGACATCTACGTGGGACCGGGTGCAAGAAATGCCTACTTGTCAACATCTAATCATCAAATTCATGTTTAGGGCTATGGGCAACTACGGGCAACCTACTAATTACATAATTAATCACGATATCCATAGGATCAACACTTAGTGAGTTTACCTAGTCACTAGGGTTTCAATTCGTGCTTACCCGTGCGATTAAGCCCCAAGTCATCTCTTAATTAAACTCAAGCCAAGCATTGATTAATTCAAACACCCTCAAGTATTCAAAACAGTCCACACAACATCAAAATGCCACGATCCCAAGCATTTAATACAACAAGAGAAGTTACAATAATTTTTCTAAGCATATCAATAGGTGAAACCCTCACTACAATGGACTGTTTCTCACAATCATTGAGACAATCAAACAATCTCCAATTCCATTGAACAAGATGTCAAATTAAATCTTAAGGAGTGAACTAAATTCAGAAACAAACCTCGCATCATTTGGAGTTTGGGTTCAAGAGTTATAGCCAAAACCGGAAAACTACACAAAACTGTCCAGATTTGCACACATTTCAATACTTGTCGTTTTTGATGGCTTTAGGGTCAGATTTAGTCTTAGTCCATTTCTGACAAAAATGTCCAGAACTGAAAAATATAGCAGCACACCAATTTTCAAGCATTTTGGATATCATTTACTAAGTCAAAAATGGATCATTCTACAAGAACAGTGAATCTGCCAAAACCTGCTTCATTTTCCCAGATTTTCCAGATTTGGACACATTTTGATATTTTGCCATTTTGAGGACCTTAGAATCAAAATTAGCTTTTTCCTATTTCTATGAAAAATGCTCAGAACTGGAAAAACGAGTTACCTACCAATTTTCACGCATTTACAACCTCATTTACCTGGTCACAATTACCCCGTACCAACAAGACAGAAGACGGTCCCATACGCGATTTCATCTATCATCATATTCTAGCCAAATATCTTGCCATGCATGTTTACAAAAGCTCATGAACACACATATATCACAAGTACAGAGGTAGAAATAGACATTCAAAGGCATGCATGTGGTTTTTAAAAGCTTTTCAAATAGTTTTAGCCCTCACCTTAGCAAGACAACAAAGAAGATGCACAACTCTTGAGGATGCACAAGATTGACTCTTTTCCTTGCTTAGCTGAGAGATAACTTGGGATTTCTCTAATTTCCTAGCTAAGTTACCATGTTCTTAGTAGGCGCATGTGGTTAGAACAAGAAGAAAATGAAATGGAAGCTAACAACTCACCTAAGCCGAAATGAAGGTTCAAAGAGCTTGCATGTGGTTCTTTTGTACTCTAGCTTTGCTTGGTCAAGTTCCTTGGTAGCTTGGAAGTCTTGAAGAGCCTTAGGATGAAGAACTTAGCTATGGAGAGTATATTTTCAGCTAGGGCCGAGAGAGAGAGAGAAGAAATGAGAGAGTGAGAGAAGAAATGAGAGAAAGAGAAAAAGAATGAAAGAAAAATGAAAGATAGGAATGATTAATGCATATGTCAGCCTAGAGCCATGGAAAATCAGAATATTGTGCCTCCAAGAAGCATATTTCAATTGTCTAGTATGGGAAAGGGAATGTGTTGAGAATGGTGGAGCTTGGGTAGAGTTTTGAGCCAATATTTTTATGCTTTGTGTCATAATATGTCATAGAATTGTCTAGGTTCAATTTGAATTATGCAAAGCATTGTAAAAGACCCTATGTGGTCGGACAAGGCTTGTGCAAAGATCTGAATTTTGTCTTGGTTGAGCATTATTTAATTGTGTGTTTGGGATATGTAAAAGAATAAGGAATAAAGAATAAGAATGTCTAGCTTTTGGTGCAATTTCGTCTTCTAGTGAGTTGAATTAGCAATTTAATAATAATTAGTGGAGTTTGTAGGATTAATTAATGATCTAGTGCTTCTTGTAAGATGTTTTCTTAATTAGCGTGAGAGCACGCTTTCTTAAGTTTAGGGCACGCACTACTAGGTAAGGCACGAACTACGAGATGAATGCACGTTTTCCAAGTAAATGCTCGCAACCCTAAATATATGCACGTAATTCAATGCAAGGCACACAAAATGAAACACGATTCTTAAACCTAGGTCAAGGCATACAAATCTAGGTTAGGCACATGAAACGAAGTATCGCACGCAAAACGAGGTCGGGCCTCACAAGGTCACCCATCCTTGTACAACTCTCGCTAAGCGCACTTAACTTCGCCGTTATGTTGGGATCTGGTGCATTAGTTCTGGTATGATCGCCCCCGTTATGTTGAGGGTGCAAAACCCTTATGTGTTCACGGTTAACAGTCCCAAGCAAGAGAGACAATCCATTCAAAAAGCCCAATGGGCTTACCGACAACCTATCTGCTTCAATAGCGCAGCATCGTCCAAAGATGTGATATCGACGCATAGTACGGCCCTTAATGTCCTGCGAGTTAGGTTGTCAACTTTTTTGCGGCTAACGACGAACGGCCCGGGATGAAAAAATAGCATGAAAAGAATAAAAGTATCCTGAAATTGATAAAAACGTCCAATTTTGGGTTCTGAAAATAGGGTAGCCAAGCAAACTTGCTGCCCCCATTGTAAAGTTCCCGGAGATCTTTCCAACGGTATACTGTGGGCCGCATAACTCCTTACGAATCAAAAGTTACGGGCACCGTAGCGACGGAGACCAGGTGACAGGTACTATGACCTAGGGTTACGAGCCCAGCCCTCTGCAAAGTGAAGTTGTCTTGCCCAAGATGCCGTGAGACTCGAGAAAGGAAATGTGATGGGTGAAGCATATTAGCATAGCTAAACGAGGCAAAACAAAAATGAAAAGGGGGTGCAACACGGGGACTTCCGAAGGGGTCACCCATCCTAGTATTACTCTCGCCCAAGCGCGTTTAACTTCAGAGTTCTGATGGGATTCAATGCATTCATGCTGGAATGATTACACCCGTCATATTGAGGGTGCAAAGCACTTATGTGTTGACGGTTCAGTCTCAGCCAAGAGAGACGGCCCATTCAAAAGGCCTAATGGGCTTACCGACAACCTATCTGCCTCAACAATGCAGCATCCTCACAAGACGTGATATTAACACATAGTAAGGCCCTTAATGTTTCGCGAGTTAACTAGCCAACTTTTTTACGGCTCATGACGAACGACCCGGGACGAAAAAATAGCGAAAAAAGAAGAAAAGTTACTCGAAACTAATGAAAACGTTCGATTTTGGCTCCAAAAATAGGCGCAGCCAAGCAAAATTGCTTCCACCATTGTAGAGCTCCCGAATATCTTTCCAACGATATATTGTGGGTCGCATAACTCCTTACGGATCAAAAGTTATGGGCATTGGATCGACGGAGACCATGTCACAGGCCCTACGACCTCGGTTTACCGACCCAGCCCCTTCGTGAAGCAAAATTGTCTTGCCCAAGATGCTGTGGGACTCGAGAAAAGAAATATGAAGGATGAAGCATCTTGGCATGGCTTAACAAGGCAAAACAAAAATAAAAACAGGGGGTACAACATGAGGACTTCCTAGGGGGTCACCCATCCAAGTACTACTCTCGCCCATGCACGCTTAAATACGAAGTTTTGATAGGATCCGGTGCATTATTGCTAGCATGATCGCACCCGTTATGTTGAGGGTTCAAAGCCTTATATGTTGATGGTTCACAGTCCCAGGCAAGAGAGACAGCCAATTCAAAAGGCCCAATGGGCTTACCGATAACCCATCTGCCTCAACAACGCAACATCCTCGCAATATGTAATATCATCGCTTAGTAGGGCCCTTCATGTCTCGCGAGTTAGGCTGTCGGCTTTTTTGAGGCTCACGACGTACCATTCGGGATGAAAAAAAAGCGTAAAAAGAAGAAAAGTGGCGTAAAATTGATGAAAACGTTTGATTTTGGCTTCCAAAAACTGACGCAGCCGAGCAGGATTGCTGTCCTCATTGTACAACTCCCGGAGAGCTTTCCAACGGTACACTATGGGACGTATAACTCCTTACAGATTAAAAGTTATGGGCATCGAAGCAACGGAGACCAAGTTACAAGGCCCAAGACCTCAGTTTGCGGGACCAGCCCTTCTGTGAAGCGAAGCTGTCTTGCCCAAGATGTCGTGGGACTTGAGAAAAGAAATGTGACAGATAAATCATCTTTGCATGGCTGAACGAGGCAAAATAAAAATAAAAAGGGAGGGGGGTGCAACACGAGGACTTCCCACAGGGTCACCCATCCTAGTACTACTCTCGCCCAAGCATGCTTAACTTAGGAGTTCTGATGGGATCCGGTGTATTCGTGCTTGTATGATCGCACCTGTTATGTTGAAGGTGCAAAGCCCTTATGTGTTTACAGTTCACAATCCCAGTCAAGAGAGGCGGCCCATTCAAAAGGCCCAATGGGTTTACCGACAACACATCTGCCTCAACAACATAGCATCCTCGCATGAAGTGATATCGACGCGTAGTAGGGCCCTTAATGTCCCTCGAGTTGTCTTCTTTTTTGCGGCTCACGACGAACGACCTGGGACTAAAAAATAACGTAAAGAGAAGAAAAGTGTCCAAAAACTGAAGTAAACGTTTGATTTTGGGTTCCGAACACAGACCCAGCCAAGTAGGCTTGTTGCTCGTGTCGTAGAGCTCCCGGAGAGCTTTTCAATGGTACACTGTGGGCCACATAACTCCTTACGGATCAAAAAGTTATGGGCACCGGAGCGACAGAGACCCGGTCACAAGCACCACGACCTAGGTTTACGGGCCCAGCCCCTCCACAAAGAAAATTTGTCTTGCCCTAGAAGCCGTGGGACTCGAGAAAAGAAATGTGAGGCGTGAAGCATCTTGGCATGGTTGAACGGGGCAAAACAAAAAAGAAAAGGGGGGTACAAGATGAGGACTTCCCAAGCAGTCACCCATCCTTGTACAACATTTTCCCAAGCGCGCTTAACTTCGGAGTTCTAATGGGATCCGGTGCATTAATGCTGGTATGATCGCACCCGTTATAGTGAGGGTGCAAAGCTCTTATGTGTTGACGGTTCATAGTCCCAGGCAAGAGAGACAATCCATCCAAAAGGCCCAATGGTCTTACCGACAACCCATCTGCCACAACAACGCAGCATCCTCGCAAGACATGATATCTACACTTAGTAGAAGCCTTAATGTCCCGCGAGTTAGGTTGTCAGCTATTTTGCTGCTCACGACCAACGACCTAGGATTAAAAAACAGCGTAAAAAGAATAAAAGTGGCTCAAAATTGATGAAATCATTCGATTTTAGATTCCAAAAACAGGCATGGCCAAGCAAGCTTGTTGCCCCCGTTGTAGTGCTCCCGGAGAGCTTTCCAACGGTATACTGTGGGCTGCATAACTCCTTACGGATCAAATGTTACGAGCACCGGAGCGATGGAGACAAGGTCACAGGCATCACGACCTAGGTTTGCATTCCCAGCCCCTCCGCCAAGCAAAGTTGTCTTGTCCAAGATGCCGTGGGACTCGAGAAAAGAAATATGACTGGTGAAACATCTTGGCAAGGCTAAACGGGGAAAAACAAAAATGAAAAAGGGGGTGCAGCACGAAGATTTCCCATGGGGTCACTAATCCTTATACTACTCTCTCCCAAGCGCGCTTAACTTCGGAGTTCAGATAGGATCCGGTGCATTAGTGCTAGTATGATCGCACAAGTTATGTTGAGGGTACAAAGCCCTTATGTGTTGATGGTTCATAGCCCCAAGCAAAAGAGACGACGCATTCAAAAGGCCCAATGGGCTTACCGACAGCCCATCTGCTTCACCAACACAGCATCCTAGCAAGACGTGATATCAACACGTAGTAGGGCGCTTAATATCCTGCGAGTTACGTTGTCATCTTTTTTACAGCTCACGACGAATGACCCAGGATGAAAAAATAGCGTAAAATGAAGAAAAATATCCCAAAACTGATGAAACCATTCAATTTTGGGTTTAAAAACAGTCGCAGCCGAGCAAGCTTGCTGCCCCCGTTGTAGAGCTCCCGAAGAGTTTTCCAACGGTATACTGTGGGCCACATAACTCCTTACAGATTGAAAGTTACGAGCACCGGCAAGATTTGCGGGCCCAGCCCCTCCGCGAAGCGAAGTTGTCTTGCCAAAGATGCCGTGGGGCCCGAGAAAATAAATGTGATGGATGAAGAATCTTGGCATGGCTAAACGGGGCAAAACAAAAATAAAAAGGGGGGGTGCAACACGAGGACTTCCCAAAGGGTCACCAATCCTAGTACTATTCTCGCCCAAGCACGCTTAACTTCGGAGTTCTGATGGGATCCGGTGCATTAGTGCCGCTTTGATCGCACTCGTTATGCTGAGGGTGCAATGCCCTTATGTGTTGACGGTTCACAGTCCCAGGCAAGAGAGACGACCCATTCAAAAGGCTCAATGGGCTTACCGACAACCCATCTGCCTCAACAAAGTAGTATCCTCACAAGATGTGAGAGCGACACATAGTAAGGCCCTTACTGTCCTGCGAGTTAGGTTGTTGGCTTTTTTGCGGCTCACGAGGAATGACCCAGGATGAAAAAATAGTGTAAAAAGAAGAAAAGTGGATCAAAATTGATGAAAACGTATGATTTTTGGTTCCAAAAATAAGCGCAGCTGAATAGGCTTGCTGCCCTTATCGTAGAGCTCTTGGAGAGCTTTCCATCAGTATACTGTGGGCCATATAACTCCATAAGGATCAAAAGTTATAGGCATCGGATCGACGGAGACCATGTCACAGGCCCTACGACCTTGGTTTGTGGGCCCAACGCCTCTTTGAAGCGAAGTTGCCTTGCCCAAGATGCCGTGGGACTCGTGAAAAGAAATGTGACGGATAAAGCATCTTGGCATGGCTGAACGGGGAAAAACAAAAATAAAAAAGGGGGTGCAACACGAGGACTTCCTAGGTGGTCACCATTTAATACTACTCTCACCCAAGCACGCTTAACTTCGGAGTTCTGAATGGATCTGGTGCATTAGTGCAAGTATCATCGCACCCGTTATGTTGATGGTTCAAAACCCTTATGTGTTGACGGTTCACAGTCCCAAGCAAGAGAGACAGCCCATGTCACGCCCCGACCCGACCCCGAAAAAGGGCAAGCCCGGACCCGACACACGGACGGAGTCTCCTCTGTACCGCGAACGATTCGAAAACCCTAAAATCAATATAACACTTGCATAAGCCATATAATAATCAAAACAAGCCACCTTTCTTTAAAAACATACATTTCTTATTATCCAACTTTCCAAACCAAAAATGATATGCATACTACACAAGTATTTATGCCACTAATCAATTCCATTAGCATGCATTTTCTTACTAGTCACAAGAGTGTAAGTTACAACTTTACATTCTTTCAACTTATACAACATAAGACCGTAGAGGCCTCAAACTAGAAAATACATACAAGGCTACAAGCCTCAAAATTAAGCGACCTCCATGCAATATACATAACAAGCAAGGTTCGCACAAAATCTGGTAACCAACCACCAGCAAAGCAGAGAAGTGCTATCACGGAAACACCTCCACCTGCTCCTCCTCCTCTATTACCTAGAGAGGGTCTGCTTCAACTACTCCTGTAAAAACATAGTATAGAGAGGAATGAGCAAAAACTATTGCTCAGCGAGGGCAATTGGTCTCAAGGACGGAGATGAGAGGAGTATGCAATGCAATTAGCCAAGCAATGTATACAATTAACATTTAAAGATACAAACAAGTCAATATCATGACAAGGCAAGCATTAAAGACTATAACATTCACTCAAAGGATACGGTACTCTTTTCACGAGCAACTTTCATTCAAGAATTCGATGACAACGCGCCGGCCAAAACCACCTTATAACACCAGTTTGGAATACCCCGGAAGTATCCATCAACCTACGACCCAAATCTCCCTGGGAGGCAACCCAAACGAGAAAGGGAATAGCAGCGGAGCTAGAGCAACCAACACTGGCAGCCCAAGGCTACCTAGTGAGGCCCATCACTCACGTGCGAGACACTATGCAATGCAAGACTCGATACAAGGCGATAAACAAGCGATAAAGCCACACTTGAGAGAATAACAAAGTAGGTTACTTTCGCACGCAATAGCAGCAATTAATAAACATTTCAATCCAAAACAACTCAAACAAGTATTTCAAGTAATTCTAAGCATTCTATAGGCATAAAGTCAAGAAAACAAGCAAAACACAAATCGGCCCCAACTATCAAAACCCTACCATTTCCAAACGAGCCACGAGTTCTGGAAACCGACTTCGCCAACCCTCCTAGGTCACCATAAGGCACGTCTAAAGACCCCGAAACCTTACTTTACCCTAGAGCTCGCGCAAAGCCCCGATTTCCCCCTTTCTCGTTTGAACTACAACTATAACAACCTAACACCCAACCAACGCTATAATCGCACCAAAAGTGCTTCCATGGCTTCCCGAAGCAATGCCAACACGCAAAATGAGAAAACGCTAAAGTCAACGAAAACGACCCTGACTTTCCCAAAGGCATAATTCTCGTTTTTTCCACTACGCAACCCAAACAAACCACACATTTTAGCATTCTAGCGTACCTAGCACATTTCTACATCAACAGAAAGCATAACAGCGCAACTTCAACGTTTCAAGGTTTTACTATTCATAAAACACTATTCAATTGACAATTTAATTTGCAATCACAACATTTAACCGCAGAAAATGTTACAAAGCTATAAATACATGTTCTACAAATGCCAAGGAACATACTAGAAGCATTAAATCGCTTTAAACAACAATCTACGGACAAATCTCAAAATTGACAAAGTTAACATACATAACGTTTAAATGCGCAAATAACATGCTTCACTCACCTCAGGTACTCCTAGTCACTAGGAAAACAACACTAGTTGCCTCGGAAATCACCCCGCACGAGCTCACGCGAAGATTGAATGATTGGAAGTTGAAATCTTTTTTTTTTCTCTCTTGGAACTCACGACCTGCACCTCATTGTTTTCAGCTGCATTTTTTTTTATTTTGCTTTGGTTTAGCTTATAAGGTGTTAAGTTAGGTCAAAGTTGGTCAAGGCTAGGTCAAACAACTTAAGACTTGGTCAAAGGGCTTTATTTTGTGTGTTTTAAAGCCATTTTAGATAGGGAAAGATCAATTAAAGCTAGCAACAATTAAAATATAAAATTTAAGTCATCTAAATACTAGTTTCACTATTTGCTGGGGACTAGAAATCGTTATCTAGCTATCGCTCCTTAAATGCAATGCACGTTGCGACAGCGAGAAAGTAATAATTAATTCACAAAGAATTTAAGGAAATATAATTTCCAAAATAATAAACAAGAAAATTCACATTCCGGGCTCGGGTATTACACCCTCTCCCCCTTAAAACAATTGCGCCCACGCAATTCCTACCTGGTCAACAAACAACTCCGTATACTGATCCCGAACCTGGTCCTCTCTTTCCCAAGTTGCTTCCTTAAACCCATGATGATTCCACAGAACCTTTACTAACGGAATACTCTTTCTGCGAAGCTCCTGAATCTTCCGATCCACAATTCGAATCGGTTTCTCTTCATAAGACAACTTCTCTTCAATCTGCAAAGGCTCTGGTTCAAGTACATGTGAAGGGTCTGGATGGTACTTCTTCAACATAGACACATGGAACACATCATGCAATCTCGACAAGCTCGGAGGCAAAGCTAATCGATAAGCCAAAGGACCTACCTTTTCGGTGATCTCATACGGACCCACATACCTGGGACCAAGCTTCCCGCTCTTACCGTGCCGAATCAATCCCTTCCGTGGAGAAATCTTAAGAAACACCCAATCTCCCAAATCAAACTCAAGATCCCGACGGTGCTTATCTTCATAACTCTTCTGACGACTCTGAGCTGTAAGTATACGCTGGCGAATAAGGTGAACATTATCTACCATCTTAATCATCTCAGGTAACACAGTCAGATCAACTGTTCTTATCTCTCCAACCTCTTCCCAATATAATGGGGATCTGCATTTCCGACCATACAACGCCTCGTAGGGAGCCATACCTATAGTAGATTGATAACTATTATTGTAGGCGAACTCAGCTAAAGGCAAAAACTTGTCCCAATTCTTCCCAAAGTCTAACACACATGCTCGAAGCATGTCTTCTAAGATCCTGATAGTTCTCTTAGACTGGCCATCAGTTTGCGGATGATATGCAGTACTGAAGCTCAACTTAGTTCCCATGCCCTCTTGCAACTTCTGCCAAAAACGAGATCTGAATCGGGGATCCCTATCTGACACGATACTCTGTGGCACACCATGCAATCTCACAATATTAGCAACATAAAGTTCAGCTAGCTTATCAAGGCTATCCTATTTGTTCACAGGAATAAAATGCGTAACTTTAGTCAAGCGGTCCACAACAACCCAAACAGAATCACATCCTCTTGGAGATCTAGGAAGATCGGTCACAAGGTCCATTGTTATATGTACCCACTTCCATTGCGGAATCGACAATGGCTGTAGAAGTTCGACTGGCCTCTGATGCTCAACTTTAACCCTCTGACAAGTCAAACATCTGGATACAAACCCAGCAATCTTCGTCTTCATATTGTTCCACCAGAAGTGTTGTTTCAAATCTCTATACATTTTCGTACTGCCCGGGTGAATCGTATACCTCGAATTATGTGCCTCGGACAGGATCTCATTCTTCAAAGTCGGATCATTAGGAACACATACTCTATCCCTGAATCTGAAAATGCCATCTGCATGTAATTTAAACTCTGACTCTCCCCCTTTTGATTTTTCTTGGATCTTCAAGATGTGAGGATCAATCTTCTGAGCCTCTCTGATCTGTGCTAGCAATCCTGACTGAATCTGCAAACTAGCAAATCGAATCCCTACCTCAATGGCTTCTAGCTTCCATGAACAAATTTCTTCCAAAGTCTCCCAGTCCTTGATAATCAAGCTTGCAACAGTAGCCTTTTGGCTCAAAGCATCAGCAACAACATTTGCCTTACCTGGCACATAGT
Source organism: Ehretia macrophylla (assembly GCA_037974665.1). NCBI lineage: Eukaryota > Viridiplantae > Streptophyta > Magnoliopsida > Boraginales > Ehretiaceae > Ehretia > Ehretia macrophylla. Next base: position 37,521,200 of record CM075777.1, on the reverse strand, counting down.
TAATAGAACAGTTATAACCACCCAATAGCTCTAGCCATCTCCGCTGCCTCATATTTAGATCCTTCTGTGAAAACAAATACTTGAGACTCTTGTGGTCAGTAAATATTTCAAATCTGCAACCCCACAAGTAATGACGCCACTTCTTCAATGCAAACACAACTGCAGCTAACTCAAGATCATGTGTAGGGTAATTGACTTCATAAGGTTTCAATTTCCTAGAAGCATAGGCAATCACCTTACCATTCTGCATTAAAACACAGCCCAAACCTTCTTTAGATGCATCACTGTAGACAACAAAGTTCTCTGTTCCCTCAGGTAAAGCTAGTATAGGAGCTGTAGTTAGTCTCTTCTTCAATTCTTGGAAACTGGATTCACACTTGGCATCCCAATTGTAAGCAACTTTCTTCCGAGTCAACTGGCTCAAAGGTCCAGAAATTTTGGAGAAGTCTTTAACAAATCTCCGGTAGTAACCTGCCAATCCAAGAAAACTCTGAATCTTTGACACCGTCTCAAGTCTCTTCCAAGATGAAACAACTTCAATCTTAGCTGGGTCTACTGAAATTCCTCGATCTGAAATGATATGGCCTAGAAAAGATATCTGATTCAACCAGAACTCGCACTTGCTGAATTTAGCAAAAAGCTTGTTCTCCTGCAAAGTCTGAAGCACAATCTTCAAGTGTTGCTCGTGTTCAGCCTCGTTCTTCGAATACACTAAAATGTCGTCAATAAAGATCACGACAAACTGATCAAGGAAAGGCCGAAAAACCCTCTACATCAAGTCCATGAATGCGGCTAGTGCATTCATCAAACCAAACGGCAAAAGAACAAATTCATAGTGGCCATATCTAGTCCTGAATCCCGTCTTTGGTATATCGTCACTCCGAATTCTAAGTTGATAGTAACCCTGCCTCAAGTCAAATTTGGAGTAAACACTCGCACCCTGCAACTGGTCAAACAATTCTTCAATCAATGGCAATGGGTATTTGTTCTTAATCGTGACTTGATTAAGTCCCCTGTAATCAATACATAACTGTAGCGTGCTGTCTTTCTTTCTAACAAACAACACAGGTGCGCCCCACGTCGAAGAACTAGGTTGTATAAACCCTTTCTCAAGCAAGTTCTGAAGCTGAATTTTTAACTCCTGAAGTTCAGCCGATGCCATTCTATAAGGACTCCTAGAAATCGGCGCAGTGCCTGGCACAAGATCAATCACGAACTCAATCTCCCTATCTGGTGGTAAACCTAGTAATTCCTCGGGAAATACTCCAAGGAAGTCTCTAACAATCGGAACCTCATTCAAACTCAACTTATCAGCAGGCTGATTGATCAAATAAGCTAAGTAAGCTTCACAACCCCTATTCAACAACTTAGAAGTCTTGATCGCTTATAAAAGTGGAATTCGGGCAGCCCTGCAGTTCCCAACAATCTCTAGTACCGGTAGGTCAGGAACCTGTAGATAAACAACCTTTGTTCTACAATCCAACTGAGCATAATACTTTCCCAACCAGTCCATTCCCAAAATCATTTCAGAGTCACGGAATGGCAATATAATTAAATCAGTAGGAAATTTACGGTTCTCAATACATATATCACAAGATTTGCAAATAGACCCAGTAACAAATTTTGCACCCAAAGGAGTACTAACTTCAACTTCATGCGGCAATTTATCAATGCAAACATTCACAGATCGTGCACATGCAGGAGTTATAAACGAATGTGTAGCTCCAGGATCAATCAAAACTTTACCTGGCTGAGTATTGAGAAGAAAGGTACCTTCCACTATAGCTGTAGTATCGGGTAGCTCCTCTGCATCCAGTGCAAAGACCCTAGCCTGAACTCTCTGTGCTGGTCGTGCACCTACAGCCCTATTCTAAACACCTTGGCCTCCACCACGGCCCTAAACATTATTATACTTAGGGCAATCTCTCACCCTATGATCATCACTGCCACAACCCGTACATTTACCACTCTTCCTCCAGCAGTTAGCCTCAATATGCTCTAACCGATTATAATAATTATACTGCTGGTTTTGCCTAACTGCAGTGTTTCCCGTAGGTGCTGGGGCTCTGGCAGGGGTAGGAACTGTACCCCCCTGCTAAGGTCTAGTCACAGCTGGCCTAGCCTGATACTGCTGCTGTGGCTGATATGGACGCTGCTGAGGAACCTGTGTAGAAGACTGATACTGCCTCGGCTGACTCTGGCTGCTCTGGCCCAAATACTGCTTCTTACTCGGCTGACTGCTCTCAGCTATCATCTCAGCCTTCCGTTTCTCAAACTTCGAGGCTGCCTGAAATGCCTCGGGAAAAGTAGTGTAGGTCTGCCTAGTCAAATGCAACTGTATGTCCATTCTCAGCCCACGGACAAACCTATGAATCATCCTCCTAGCCGGCTGTACCAACTCGGGCATATACCTCGACAGGCTAACAAACCTAGCCTCGTACTGAGCAACAGTCATATTTCCCTGTTTCAGGGCCACAAACTCATCTTCCCTCCTTTCCATAGCCATCTCGGGAATATACTTATCCCGAAACTCACTTACAAAATCATCCCATAAGTGTGGAACATCCTCCCAATCCCACCCCAATCTGACAGTATCCCACCACTGCTCTGCATCACCCTCAAATAAGAATGACGCATAGTCTATTCTTGCCTCATCGGTGTACCTCAACGTGGTGAAAATCTTCTCAACTCAATTAATCCATCTCTCAGCCGCCCCATCACTCGGCTCTCCCAAGACCTTTCACGACTCATGCCTCAGAAATTTCTCTAGTTGATTATTCTCAACTCTGTAGCCCTGTCCACTAGGATTAGCTTGATTTCCCTAGGGATTATTCCTGTCCTGCCTCTGCTCATGCAACACTTGTGTAATCCGGTCTACTGCAGTAGTCATGGTAGCCATAAACTGCTCAGGCAACTGCTGCTGACCCTGTTCTGCTGCCTCTTCATCTGACCCTATACCTTGAGTACCACGACGTGGCGGCATAGTAGTAATTCACAATAGTTGGTAACATTTAAAAGCAGTTTATAGACAGAAATATAGCACATAAGATTAGATAACACTCAAGTCAATAACAATCAAACATTCTAACACACAATTCACATAAGACAAGTTCAACTTGCCAAACTATTTCACTTAAACACATAAACACTCCAAGTTCACAAAGTCATGCTATATCATTTTCTTTTCACTCAGCAATCATACATAAACACTCTAGCATTTTAGACCTTTACCCCACAGACCGAGAACCATATCCCGGCTCATGCAAGACTATCATGCTCTGATACCACCTAAAGATGTCACGCCCCGACCCGACCCCGCAAAAGGCCAAGCCCGGACCCGACACACGGACGGAGTCTCCTCTGTACCGCGGACGATCCGAAAACCCTAAAATCAATATAACACTTGCGAAAGCCATATAATAATCAAAACAAGCCAACTTTCTTTAAAAACATACATTTCTTATTATCCAACTTTCCAAACCAAAAATGATATGCATACTACACAAGTATTTATGCCACTAATCAATTCCATTAGCATGCATTTTCTTACTAGTCACAAGAGTGTAAGTTACAAATTTACATTCTTCCAACTTATACAACATAAGCCCGTAGAGGCCTCAAACTAGAAAATACATACAAGGCTACAAGCCTCAAAATTAAGCCACCTCCACGCAATATACATAACAAGCAAGGTTCGCACAAAAACTGGTAACCAATCACCAGCAAAGCAGAGAAGTGCTATCACGGAAACACCTCCACCTGCTCCTCCTCCTCTATTACCTCGAGAGGGTCTGCTTCAACTACCCCTGTAAAAACATAGTATAGAAAGGAATGAGCAAAAACTATTGGTCAGCGAGGGCAATTGGTCTCAAGGACGGAGATGAGAGGAGTATGCAATGCAATTAGCCAAGCAATGCATACAATTAACATTTAAAGATACAAACAAGTCAATATCATGACAAGGCAAGCATTAAAGACTATAACATTCACTCAAAGGATACGGTACTCTTTTCATGAGCAACTTTCATTCAAGAATTCGATGACGACGCGCCGGCCCAAACCACCTTATAACACCAGTTTGGAATACCCCGGAAGTATCCATCAACCTACGACCCAAATCTCCCTGGGAGGCAACCCAAACGAGAAAGGGAATAGCAGCGGAGCTAGAGCAACCAACACTGGCAACCCAAGGCTACCCAGAGAGGCCCATCACTCACGCGCGAGACACTATGCAATGCAAGACTCGATACAAGGCGATAAACAAGCGATAAAGCCACACTTGAGAGAATAACAAAGTAGGTTACTCTCGCACGCAATAGCAGCAATTAATAAGCATTTCAATCCAAAACAACTCAAACAAGTATTTCAAGTAATTCTAAGCATTCTATAGGCATAAAGTAAACAAAAAAAGCAAACCACAAATCGACCCAAACTATCAAAACCCTACCATTTCCAACAGAGCCACGAGTTCTGGAAACCGACTTCGCCAACCCTCCTAGGTCACCATAAGGCACGTCTAAAGACCCCGAAACCTTACTTTACCCTAGAACTCGCGCAAAGCCCCGATTTCCCCCTTTCTCATTTGAACTACAACTATAACAACCAAACACCCAACCAATCCCATAATCGCACCAAAAGTGCTTCCATGGCTTCCCGAAGCAATGCCAACACTCAAAACGGGAAAATGCTAAAGTCAACCTAAACGACCCCGACTTTCCCAAAGCCATAATTTTCGTTTTTTCCACTACGCAACCCAAACAAACCACACATTTTAGCATTCTAGCGTACCTAGCACATTTCTACATCAACAGAAAGCATAACAGCTCAACTTCAACGTTTCAAGGTTTTACTATTCATAAAACACTATTCAATTGATAATTTAATTTGCAATCACAACATTTAACCACAGAAAATGTTACAAAGCTATAAATACATGTTCTACAAATGCCAAGGAACATACTAGAAGCATCAAATCGCTTTAAACAACAATCTACGGACAAATCTCAAAATTGACAAAGTTAACATACATAACGTTTAAATGCGCAAATAACATGCTTCCCTCACCTCAGGTACTCCTAGTCGCTAGGAAAACAACGCTAGTTGCCTCGAAAATCACCTTGCACAATCTCACGCGAAGATTGAATGATTGGAAGTTGAAATCTTTTTTTTTCTCTCTTGGAACTCACGGCCTGCACCTCACTGTTTTCAGCTGCATTTTTTTTTTTTTTTTGCTTTGGTTTAGCTTATGAGGTGTTAAGTTAGGTCAAAGTTGGTCAAGGCTAGGTCAAACAACTTAAGACTTGGTCAAAGGGCCTTATTTTGTGCGTTTTAAAGCCATTTTAGCTAGGGAAAGATCAATTAAAGCTAGCAACAATTAAAATATAAAATTTAAGTCATCTAAATACTAGTTTCACTATTTGCTGAGGACTAGAAATCGTTATCTAGCTATCACTCCTTAAATGCAATGCACGTTGCGACAGCGAGAAAGTAACAATTAATTCACAAAGAATTTAAGAAAATATAATTTTCAAAATAATAAACAAGAAAATTCACATTCCGGGCTCGGGTATTACAGCCCATTCAAAAGGCCCAATGGGTTTACCGACAACCTATCTGCCTCAACAATGCAGCATCCTCCGAAGATGTGATATCAACATGTAGTAGGGCCCTTAATGTTCCGCAAATTAGGTTGTCAACTTTTTTGCGGCTCACGATGAACGACCCGGGATGAAAAAATAGAGTAAAAAGAAAAAAAAGTGGCTCAAAACTAATGAAAATGTTCAATTTTGGGTTTCGAAAATAGGCGCAGCCGAGTAAGTTTGCTACCCCCATTGTAGAGCTCCCGAAGAACTTTTCAACGGTATACTATGGGCCGCATAACTCCTTACAGATCAAAAGTAACGGGCAACAGAGCGATAGAGACCAGCTCACAAGCGCCACGACCTCAGTTTACGGGCCCAGCCCCTTTGCGAAGCGACGTTGTCTTGCCCAAGATGCCGTAGGACTCGAGAAAAGAAATGTGACGGATAAAGTGTAAAACCCCACTTTTTATCTTAATCTCGATTTGCGTATTTTGCCTCGTTTTGTGTGCTTTGACATGTTTATGTGTGATATGAGTTAGAAAGTGCTAGATATGTGATTTATATTCCTAATATATGCTATGTGTGCATTCATAAAATTTTCATCAAAAACGGAATCAGAAATTTTATCGCCGGTTTTAGTGAATAGTATTTTGAACACATGTCCGCTAAAATTTTTACAGGGGTGTTTTAAATGTTTTAAAACGTAGTCCTCGGGTATTAATAGACCGGTGTTTGATTAAAGCGGGTTTGGAATTAGTTTTGGAATTTTAAAGGTTTTTACACTTTCTTTTGCTAGAAATCGAGTTTTAAGTCAACTCGGGTGAAAATGTTTAAATGTAAAACTATTTGTCACCTAAAATATATTGTCTAGAATTAGTTTGGTTGTCGATTTAATATTTGAGCAAGAAATAGTCTATAAATGAATTAAAAGACTAAAAATAGAATTAAAAGACTAAGGAAACTAATTTGACTTTCTTTTAATTTAATTGACTTTGAGTATAATTGCATCAACACACATTAGAATCAACACAAAACACCACAAGCACACACACAAGGTGGCCAAAACACCATAGCTTTCCTTGAGAGTTTTTTCAACATTTTTTCAAATAGATTTTTCATTAAAAGTTGCAATTAAATGTCAAACTTCATCAACCAAAGCTTGATTCCACTTCTTGAGCATCCATTGAGCATCTTTCTAGCTTCATAACACATCAAAGGTGAGAGAAAAATTCTAGATCTCAAATGTCATCTTTTCTGTTTTTGTGTATAATTGAATTTTGAACCTTTAGAAAGCTGAATTGATGTTATATTATTGCTCAGTGCATGCTAAGGATCGTTTATATGCGTTTATGTAAGATTTGAACCGTTGTAGCATGAATTTTTATTTTCGAATATTAAAAGTTGAGTTGTTGGCTATTTGTTGAATATTTTGAGTTGTAGTGGTTGGAATCGATTGCCGTCGATTTGTAAAAGTTTGTTAAATACGTGGTAGTACTGTTGTAATGCCAAAATTTTGATTGCGATGTCAGTGCAAAAGTCTGGAAATTTCAGCCAAGGTGCATTAGGGTTTTAGGGTAGTTGGGTTTGATTTGGATGTATTTTGGTTGGATTCCGAGGGGGCTAATGTAGTTGATTGAGTGGGTGAGAGATAAGAACTAGTTTGGAGTTGTTTGGATTAGTAGAATGTAAGTTATGATTATTAGAAGTTTAGGTTGTCTTTCTTTAAAATGTTGATATATGCCTTTAGTTGTTTGGGTAGTGTTTGAGTGATTGAATTGTGAGTTGTTAATGGTTAGACTAGGGTTTGATTGGGTGGTTTAATGCATGTTAGGTTGGATGGCCTACTTTGTCATCTAACTTAGTTGTTTAGTTGTTAATTAATTAATTGATATTATGTTGTCGAAATGTTATTAATTGATTGATGATTAATTCATTATTTATTATTGATTATTGATGAATCGGGAGATAGTAAACGGAAAAGGTTGTCCTTCTGTGATTGAATGTTTATTGCTATTGTTGAGTCTTGGTATGTGTGTGCCACCTCTCAGGCAGCATCGGGTTGCCTGGTTGAAACCATCATGACTACCATAGGCTATCCCCAGCTCACATGAAGGAGGTGTCATGGAGGGCGGGGCTAGAGAGGTACCTCGGGTGCGTGAGTAATGAGGAGTTATAAGAAGAACGGTTGAGATCGTGATGGCAGTTGGAGCTACACCAACTAGAGCATCCTTTATTGAATGGTCATTATAATTTATGTGCTTATATTGTTATTGTTGTTTATTGTGTGTTTACTGCTCAAAGGATGATTTCCAAAGAGTAGAGTAAATACTATTAGAGATCTATCGAATCCTCACTGGGCTTGTTTTATATAAGCTCACTCTCAATTATTGCATGCATGTAGGTGTTACTGAGCATAACTACGGGTACGTGCCTCTTGAAGAGGGAAATGTGCCATATGGGGATGAGTCTTATGTTCAGGAGTCATTGCCATGAGATTATCTTAGTTGTTGTAAAACAATGTATTGTATAACCTATCTTAATATAAAGACATATGTATGATGATTTAGTAAGCTTTATTTTGATCATGACTAGATTACTAAGTTGGTTATAACCTATTTTGAAATGTATGTATAGCCTATGTACTAAGTTGGAACGGAGGCGTATAACTATGAATGGATTGTTGAAGGAGTGATTATTGTATAATATGGTTGGGCTGTTTAATGTTGAATGTTTGTGGAGTTGGTTGTATGAGTTATGAAGAAGTTGGTTTAGAGCCTCGGTGTCCTAATTACTCTCGTTATACTGTCGAAATTCTGTTGCGTCCTGACTGATTGTTGGTGGGGCCGAGTTGGGGTGGGCCATGAAGACTTTTGGCATGGCTAAACAGGGCAAAACAAAAATAAAAAGGGGGGGAGGGTGCAACACGAGGACTTCCCAAAGGGTCACCCATCCTAGTACTATTCTCGCACAAGCACGCTTAACTTCAGAGTTCTGATGGGATCCGGCGCATTAGTGCTGGCATGATTGTACCCGTTATGTTGAGGGTACAAAGCCCTTATGTGTTGACGGTTCACAGTCCCAGGCAAGAGAGTTGGCCACTTCAAAAGGCTTAATGGGCTTATCGACAACCCATCTGCCTCAACAGCATCCTCGCAAGACGTGATATCAACGCGTAATAGGGGCCTTAATGTCCCGCGAGTTAGGTTCTTGGCTTATTTGTAGCTCACGATGAACGACCCGGGATGAAAATATAGCGTAAAAAGAAGAAAAGTGGCCCAAAACTAATGAAAATGTTCAATTTTGGATGCCAAAACAGGCGTAGTTAAGCATGCCTTCTGCCCCCATTGTAGAGCTCTCGGAGAGCTTTCCAACGGTATACTATAGGCTGTATAACCCCTTACGGATCAAAAGTTATGGGCACCGGAGCGTCGGAGACCAGGTCACCTGCCCTAAGACCTCGGTTTATGGGCCCAACCCCTCCGCGAAGCAAAGTTGTCTTGCCCAAGATGCCGTAGGACTCGAGAAAAGAAATGTGACGGATGAAGCATCTTGGCATGGCTGAACGGGGCAAAACAAAAATAAAGAGGGGGATGCAACACGAGGACTTTCTAGGGGGTCACCCATCCTAGTACTACTCTCGCGCAAGCACGCATAACTTCGGAGTTCTGATGGGATCCGGTGTATTAATGCTAGTATGATCATACCCGTTATGTTGAGGGTGCAAAGCCCTTATGTGTTGACGGTTCACAGTACCAGGCAAGAGAGATGGCCCATTCAAAAGGCCTAATGGACTTACCAACAACCCATCTACCTCAATAATGCAGCATCCTCGCAAGACGTGATATTGACTCGTAGTAAGGCCCTTAATGACCCGCGAGTTAGGTTGTCGGCTTTTTTGTGGCTCACGAGGAATGACCCGGGATGAAAAAATAGCGTAAAAAGAGGAAAAGTGGCCCGAAACTGAAGAAAATGTTGGATTTTGGGTTCCAAAAACAGCCACAACTGAGCAGGCATGCCGCCGCCGCCGTAGAGCTCTCGGAGAGCTTTCTAACGGTATATTGTGGGCCGCATAACTCCATACGGATAAAAGGTTACGGGCACCAGAGCGACAAAGACCAGGTCACAGGCACCACGACCTAGGTTTGTGGGCCCAGCCCCTCCGTAAAGAGAAGTTGTCTTCCATAAGATGCCGTGGGACTCGAGAAAAGAACTGTGACAGGTGAAGCATCTTGGCATGGCAAAACGGTGGCATGGCTGAACGGGGCAAAACAAAAATGAAAAGGGGGGTACAACACGAGGACTTCCCTGGGGCTCACCCATCCGAGTACTACTCTCGCCCAAGCACGCTTAACTTCGGAGTTTTGATGGGATCCGGTGCATTAGTACTGGTATGATCGCACCCGTTATGTTGAGGGTGCAAAGCCCTTATGTGTTGACGGTTCACAATCCCAGGCAAAAGAGACGGCCCATTCAAAAGTCCCAATGTGCTTACCGACAACCCATCTGCCTCAAGAATACAGCATCCTCGCAAGACGTGATATCCACACGTAGTAGGGCCCTTAATATCCCGCGAGTTATCTTGTCAGCTTTTTTTTGGCTCAAGACGAACGACCCGGGATGAAAAAAATAGCATAAAAAGAAGAAAAGTATCCCGAAACTGATGAAAATATTTGATTTTGGGTTCCCAAAATAGACGCAGCCGAGCAAGCTTGTTGTCCTCGTTGTAAAGCTCCCATACAGCTTTCCAACGGTATACTGTGGACCGCATAACTCCTTACGGATCAAAAGTTATGGGCACCGGAGCGACGGAGACTAGGTCACAAGTACCATAACCTAGGTTTGCGGGCCCAGCCCCTACGTGAAGCGAATTTGTCTTGCCCTAGATGCCGTGGGACTCGAGAAAAGAATTGTGAGGCATGAAGCATCTTGGCATAGCTGAACGGGGCAAAACAAAAATGAAAAGGGGGATCCAGGACGAGGACTTCCCGGGGGGTCACCCATCCTTGTACAACTCACGCTCAAGCGTACTTAACTTCAGAGTTCTATAGGGATCTAGTGCATTAGTACTGGTATGATCGCACCCGACCAACTTTTTATTTTTGTTTTCCCTCCTGGAGAGCTTTCCAACGGTATACTGTGGTCAACATAACTCCTTACGGATCAAAAGTTATGGGCATCAGAGCGACAGAGACTAGGTCACAGGCCCCAAGACCTTAGTTTGCAGGCCCAGCCCCTCCGCGAAGGGAAGTTGTCTTGCCTAAGATGCAGTGGGACTCGAGAAAAGAAATATGACGGATAAAGCCTCTTTGCATGGCTGAACTGGGCAAAACAAAAATAAAAAGTTGGGGTGCAACACGAGGACTTCCCAAGGGGTCACCCATCCTAGCACTACTCTCGCCCAAACACACTTAACTTCGGAGTTCTGATGGGATCCAGTGTATTAGTTCCAGTATGATCGCACCCGTTATGTTGAGGTTGCAAAGCCCTTATTTGTTGATGGTTCAAAGTCCCAGGCAAGAGAGACGGCCATTTCAAAAGGCCCAAAAGGCTTACCGACAACCCATCTGTCTCAACAACGCAGCATCCTCGGAAGTCATGATATCGACGCGCAGTAAGGACCTTAATGTCTCGCGAGTTAGGTCGTCGACTTTTTTACGGCTCACGACGAACGACCTGGGACGAAAAATAGCATAAAAAGAAGAAAAGTATCCTGAAACTGATGAAAACGTTCGATATTGGTTCCAAAAATAGGTACAGTAGATCAAGCTTGCTGCCCTCGTTGTAGAGCTCTTGGAGAGCTTTCCAACAGTATACTGTGGGGCACATAACTCCTTACAGATCAAAAGTTATGGCCATCAGAGCAACGGAGACTGGGTCACAGGCCCCAAGACTTCGGTTTGCAGGCCCAGCCCCTCCACGAAGGGAGGTTGTCTTGCCCAAGAAGTAGTGGGACTCGAGAAAAGAAATGTAACAGATGAAGAATCTTGGCATGGCTGAATTGGGCAAAACATAAATAAAAAGTGGGGGTGCAACATGAGGACTTCCCAAGGGGTCACCCATCCTAGTGCTACTCTCGCCCAAGCACGCTTAAGTTCGGAGTTCTGACGGGATCCGGTGTATTAGTTCTAGTATGATTGCACCCATTATATTAAGGGTGCAAAGCATTTATGTGTTGACGGTTCACAGTAGTAGGCAAGAGAGACGGCCTATTCAAAAGGCGCAATGGGCTTACCGACAACCCATTTTCCTCAACAATGCATCATCATCACAGAACATGATATCAACGCGTAGTAGGGCCCTTAATGTCCCACGAGTTAGGTTATCTACTTTTTTGTGTCTCACGACGAATGACCCGGGATGAAAAAATAGCATAAAAAGAAGAAAAGTATCCCAAAATAGATAAAAACGTTCGATATTGGGTTTCAAAAATAGGTGCAACCGAGCAAGCTTGCTGCCCCCATTGTAGAGCACCCGAAGAGCTTTCCAACGGTATACTATGGGCCATATAACTCTTTACGAATCAAAAGTTATGGGCACCGGAGCTACGGAGACCAAGTAATTTGCCCTACGACCTCAGTTTGTGGGCCCAACCCCTCCACGCATCGAAGTTGTCTTGCCCAAGAAGCCGTGGGACTAGAGAAAAGAAATGTGATGGATGAAGCATCTTGGCATGGCTGAACGTTGCAAAACAAAATTAAAAAGGGGGGTGCAGCATGCGGACTTCCCAAGGGGTTACCCATCTTAGTACTACTCTCGCCTAAACACGCTTAACTTCGGAGTTCTGATGGGATCCAGTGCATTAGTGTTGGTATGATTGCACCCATTATGTTGAGGGTGCAAAGCCTTATATGTTGACGGTTCACAGTCAATGGCAAGAGAGACAATCTATTCAGAAGGCCCAATGGGCTTACCGACAACCCATCTACCACAACAACGCAGCATCCTTATAAGACGTGATATCAACACATAGTAGGCCCTTAATGTCCCGCGAGTTAGGTTGTTGACTTTTTCGCCGCTCGCGAAGAACGACCCGGGATTAAAAAATAGAGTAAAAAGAAGAAAAGTGGCCCGAAACTGATAAAAATGTTAGATTTTCGGTTCCGAACACAGGAATAGCCTAGCAGGCTTGCTGCCCCCGTCGTAGAGCTCCTAGATAGCTTTCCAACTGTATACTATGGGCCGCATATGTCACGCCCCGACCCGACCCCGCAAAAGGCCAAGCCCGGACCCGACACACGGACGGAGTCTCCTCTGTACCGCGGACGATCCGAAAACCCTAAAATCAATATAATACTTGCGAAAGCCATAAAATAATCAAAACAAGCCAACTTTCTTTAAAATATACATTTCTTATTAATAAACTTTGCAACCCAAAATGATATGCATACTACACAAGTATTTATGCCACTAATCAACTCCATTAGCATGCATTTCCTTACTAGTCACAAGGGTATAAGTTTACAACTTTTACATTCTTCCAACTTACACAACATAAGACCGTAGAGGCCTCAACCAGAAAATACATACAAGGCTACAAGCCTCAAAATTAAGCGACATCCAAGCAATATACATATCAAGCAAGGCTCGCACAAAATCTGGCAACCAACCACCAGCAAAGCAAAGAAGTGCAATCACGGGAACACCTCCACCTGTTCCTCCTCCTCAATTACCTCAAGAGGGTCTGCTTCAACTACTCCTGTAAAAATATAGTATAGAGAGGAATGAGCAAAAACTATTGCTCAGCGAGGGCAATTGGTCTCAAGGACGGAGATGAGAGGAGTATGCAATGCAATTAGCCAAGCAATACATACAAATCATATAGAGATACAACCAAAGCCAACAATAAAGCAAGGCAAGTATTTAAAGCTGCAAACACTCATTCAAGGATACGATACTCTTTTCACGAGCAACTTTCAAACACAAATTCGATGACGACGCGCCGGCCCAAACCACCTTATAACACCAGTTTGGAATACCCCGGAAGTATCCATCAACCTACGACCCAAATCTCTATGGGAGGCAACCCAAGCGAGAAAGGGAATAGCAGCGTAGCTAGAGCAACCAACACTGGCAACCCAAGGCTACCCATAGAGGCCCATCACTCACACGCGAGACACTATGCAATGCAAGACTCGATACAAGATGATAAACAAGCGATAAAGCCACACGTGGGAGAATAACAAAGTAGGTTACTCTCGCACGCAATAGCAACAATTGATAAACATTTCAAACCAAATCAAATCAAACAAGTATTTCAAGCAACCCTAAGCATTCTATAGGCATAAAGTCAAGAAAACACACAAAAACACAAATCGGCCCCACTATCAAAACACTACCATTTCCAAACGAGCCATGAGTTCTGGAAACCGATTTCGCCAACCCTCCTAGGTCACCATAAGGCATGTCTAAAGACCCCGAAACCTTACTTTACCCTAGAACTCGCGCAAAGCCCTGATTTCTCCTTTCTCGTTTGAACTACAACTATACCAATCGAACACCCAACCAACGCCATAATCACACCAAAAGTGCTTCCATGGCCTCTCGATACAATGCCAACACGCAAAACAAGAAAACGTTAAAGTCAACCTAAACGACCCCGACTTTCAACAAGGCTTAATTCCCGTTTTTTCCATTACGGAACCCAAAAAAACCATGCATTTAGGCATTCTAGCATACCTAGCACCTTTCTACATCAACGGAAAGCATAACAGCACAACTTCAATGTTTCAAGGTTTTACTTTTCATAAAACACTATTCAATTGACAATTTAATTTGCAATCACAACAATTAACCGCAGAAAATGTTAAAAAGCTATAAATATACGTTCTACAATTGCCAAGGAACATTCTAGAAGCATCAAATCGCTTTAAATAACAATCTACGGATAAAATCTAAAAATTGCAAAGTTGATACACTAAGCATTCAAATGCGCAAATAACATGAATCCCTCACCTTAGGTACTCCAAGTCGCTAGGAAAACAACGCTAGTTGCCTCGGAAATCACCCCGCACGAGCTCACGTGAAGATTGAACGATTGGAAGTTGAAAGGTTTTTTTTTTATCTATGAAGCTCAGGGCCTGCACTTCTGTTTCAGCTGCTGTTTTTTTATTTTTATTTTGCTAAGTTAAAAGCTTATTTAAATGCTACATGGTCAAATGGTCAAAGGCTTAGGTCAACAACTTAAAACTTGGTCAAAATGACTTATTTTTGTGCATTTTTAAGCTCAATAACTAACACCAATTAAATTTTCAGCTAGCAACAACTAAAATATAAAATTAAGTCATCTAAATACTAGTTTCACTATTTGATGAGGACTAGAAATCGTTGTCTAGCTATCGCTCCTTAAATGCAATGCACGTTGCGACTGCGAGAAAGTAACAATTAATTCACAAAGAATTTAAGGAAATATAATTTTCAAAATAATAAACCAGAAATTTCACATTCCGGGCTCGGGTATTACACCCTCTCCCCCTTAAAACAATTGCGCCCACGCAATTCCTACCTGGTCAACAAACAACTCCGGATACTGAAACCGAACCTGGTCCTCTCTTTCCCAAGTTGCTTCCTCAAACCCATGATGATTCCATAGAACCTTTACTAATGGAATACTCTTCCTGCGAAGCTCCTGAACTTTCCGATCCACAATTCGAATCAGTTTCTCTTCATAAGACAACTTCTCTTCAATCTGCAAAGGCTCTGGTTCAAGTACATATGAAGGGTCTGGATGGTACTACTTCAACATAGACACGTGGAACACATCGTGCAGTCTCGACTAGCTCGGAGGCAAAGCTAATTGATAAGCCAAAGGACCTACATTTTCGGTGATCTCATACGGACCCACATACCTGGGACTAAGCTTCCCGCTCTTACCGTGCCGAATCAATTCCTTCCGAGGAGAAATCTTAAGAAACACCCAATCTCCCAAATCAAACTCAAGATCCCGACGGTGCTTCTCCGCATAACTCTTCTGACGCCACTGAGCTGTAAGCAAACGCTGGCGAATAAGGTGAACATTATCTACCATCTTAATCATCTCAGGTAACACAGTCAGATCAACTGTTCTCATCTCTCCAAGCTCTTCCCAATATAACGGAGATCTGCATTTCCGACCATACAACGCCTCGTAGGGAGCCATACCTATAGTAGATTGATAACTATTATTGTAGGCGAAATCCGCTAAAGGCAAAAACTTCTCCCAATTCTTCCCAAAGTCAAGCACACATGCCCGAAGTATGTCTTCCAAGATCCTGATGGTTCTCTCAGACTGGCCATCAGTTTGCGGATGATATGCAGTACTGAAGCTCAACTTAGTTCCCATGGCCTCTTGCAACTTCTGCCAAAAAGAAGATCTGAATCGGGGATCCCTATCTGACACGATACTCTGTGGCACACCATGCAATCTCACAATATTAGCAACATAAAGTTCAGCTAGCTTATCAAGGCTATCCTATTTGTTCACGGGAATAAAATGCGTAACTTTAGTCAAGCGGTCCACAACAACCCAAACAGAATCACATCCTCTTGGAGATCTAGGAAGATCGGTCACAAGGTCCATTGTAATATGTACCCACTTCCATTGCGGAATCGACAACGGCTGTAGAAGTCCGGCTGGCCTCTGATGCTCAACTTTAACCCTCTGACAAGTCAAACATCTGGATACAAACCCAGCAATCTCCATCTTCATATTGTTCCACCAGAAGTGTTGTTTCAAATCTCTATACATTTTCGTACTGCCCGGGTGAATCGTATGCCTCGAATTATGTGCCTCGGACAGGATCTCATTCTTCAAAGTTGGATAATTAGGAACACATACTCTATCCCTGAATCTGAAAATGCCATCTGCATGTAATTTAAACTCTGACTCTCCCCCTTTTGATTTTTCTTGGATCTTCAAGATGTGAGGATCAGTCTTTTGAGCCTCTCTGATCTGTGCTAGCAATCCTGACTGAATCTGCAAACTAGCAAATCGAATCCCTACCTCAATGGCTTCTAGCTTCCATGAACAAATTTCTTCCAAAGTCTCCCAGTCCTTGATAATCAAGCTTGCAACAGTAGCCTTTCGGCTCAAAGCATCAGCAACAACATTTGCCTTACTTGGCACATAGTTAATAGAACAGTTATAACCACCCAATAGCTCTAGCCATCTTCGCTGCCTCATATTTAGATCCTTCTGTGAAAACAAATACTTGAGACTCTTGGGGTCAGTAAATATTTCAAATCTGCAACCCCACAAGTAATGATGCCACTTCTTCAATCCAAACACAACTGCAGCTAACTCAAGATCGTGTGTAGGGTAATTCACTTCATAAGGTTTCAATTTCCTAGAAGCATAGATAATCACCTTACCATTCTGCATTAAAACACAGCCCAAACCTTCTTTAGATGCATCACTGTAGACAACGAAGTTCTCTGTTCCCTCAGGTAAAGCTAGTATAGGAGCTGTAGTTAGTCTTTTCTTCAATTCTTGGAAACTGGATTCACACTTGGCATCCCAATTGTAAGCAACTTTCTTCCGAGTCAACTGGCTCAAAGGTCCAGAAATTTTGGAGAAGTCTTTAACAAATCTCTGGTAGTAACCTGCCAATCCAAGAAAACTCCGAATCTCTGACACCGTCTCAGGTCTCTTCCAAGATGAAACAACTTCAATCTTAGCTGGGTCCACTGAAATTCCTCGATCTGAAATGATATGGCCTAGAAAAGATATCTGATTCAACCAGAACTCACACTTACTGAATTTCGCAAAAAGCTTGTTTTTCTGCAAAGTCTGAAGCACAATCCTCAAGTGTTGCTCATGTTCAGTCTCATTCTTCGAATACACTAAAATGTCATCAATAAAGATCACGACAAACTGATCAAGGTAAGGTCGAAAAACCCTCTGTATCAAGTCCATGAATGTGGCTGGTGCATTCGTCAAACCAAACGGCGAAACAACAAATTCATAGTGGCCATATCTAGTCCTGAAAGCCATCTTTGGTATATCGTCACTCCGAATCCTAAGTTGATAGTAACCCTGCCTCAAGTCAAATTTGGAGTAAACACTCGCACCCTGCAACTGGTCAAACAATTCTTCAATCAATGGCAAGGGGTATTTGTTCTTAATCGAGACTTGATTAAGTCCCCTGTAATCAATGCATAACCGTAGCGTGGCCTCTTTCTTTCTTACAAACAACACAGGTGCGCCCCACGGCGAAGAACTAGGTTGTATAAACCCTTTCTCAAGCAAATTTTGAAGCTGAATTTTTAACTCCTGAAGTTCGGCCGATGCCATTCTATAAGGACTCATAGAAATTGGAGCGGTGCCTGGCACAAGATCAATCACGAACTCAATCTCCCTATCCGATGGTAAACCCGGTAATTCCTCGGGAAATACACCAGGGAAGTCTCTAACAATCGGAACCTCATTGAAACTCAACTTATCAGTAGGCTGATTGATCAAATAGGCTAAGTAAGCTTCACAACCCCTATTCAACAACTTAGAAGTCTTGATCGCTGATAAAAGTGGAATTCGGGCAGCCCTGCAATTCCCAACAATCTCCAGTACCGGTAGGTCAGGAACCTGAAGATAAACAACCTTTGTTCTACAATCCAACTGAGCATAATACTTTCCCAACCAGTCCATTCCCAAAATGATTTCAAAGTCACGGAATGGCAATATAATTAAATCAGCAGGAAATTTACGGTTCTCAATACATATATCACAAGATTTGCAAATAGACTCAGTAACAAATTTTGCACCCAAAGGAGTACTAACTTCAACTTCATGAGGCAATTTATCAATGCAAACATTCACAGATCGTGCACATGCAGGAGTTATAAACGAATGTGTAGCTCCGGGATCAATCAAAACTTTAACTGGCTGAGTATTGAGAAGAAAGGTACCTTCCACTATAGCTGTAGTATCGGGTAGCTCCTCTACATCCAGTACAAAGACCCTAGCCTGAACCCTCTGTGCTAGACGTGCACCTGCAACCCTATTCTGAACACCTTGGCCTCCACCACGGCCCTGGACATTGTTATACTTAGGGCAATCTCTCACCCTGTGATCATCACTGCCACAACACGTACATTTACCACTCTTCCTCCAGTAGTTAGCCTCAATATGCCCTGACCGATTACAATAATTACACTGCTGATTTTGCCTAACTGCAGTATTTTCTGTAGGTGCTGGGGCTCTGGCGGTAGTAGGAACTGTAGCTCCCTGCTGGGGTCTAGTCACAGTTGGCCTAGCCTGAATCTGCTGTTGTGGCTGATACGGATGTTGCTGAGGAACCTGTGCAGAAGACTGATACTGCCTCGGTTGACTCTGGCTGCTCTGGCCCAAATATTGCTTCTTACTCGGCTAACTGCTCTCAGCTAACATCTCAGCCTTCCGTTTCTCAAACTTCGAGGCTGCCTGAAATGCCTCGGGAAAAGTAGTGTAGGTCTGCCCAGTCAAATGCAACTGTATGTCCATTCTCAGCCCACGGACAAACCTATGAATCATCCTCCTAGCCGGCCGTACTAACTCGGGCATATACCTCGATAGGCTAACAAACCTAGCCTCGTACTGTGCAACAATCATATTTCTTTGTTTCAGGGCCACAAACTCATCTTCCCTCCTTTCCATAGCCATCTCGGGAATATACTTGTCCCGAAATCACTCACAAAATCATCCCATAAATGTGGTACATCCTCACAATCCCACCTCAATCTGACAGTATTCCACCACTGCTCTGCATCACCCTCAAATAAGAATGACGCATAGTCTATTCTTGCCTCATCGGTGTACCTCAACGCGGTGAAAATTTTCTCGACACGGTTAATCCATCTCTCGTCCGCCTCATCATCCGGCTCTCCGAAGAACTTTCCCGTCTCATGCCTCAGAAATTTCTCTAACTGAGTATTCTCAACTCTGTACCCCTGTTCACCAGGATTAGCTTGGTTTTCCGAGGGATTATTCCTGTCCTGCCTCTGCTCAAGCAGTACCTGTGTAATCCGGTCTACTGCAGTAGTCATGGTAGCCATAAACTGCTCAGGCAACGGTTGCTGACCCTGTTCTGCTGCCTCTTCATCTGATCCTATACCTTGAGTACCACAACGTGGCGGCATAGTAGCAATTTCACAATAGCTGGCAACATTTAAAAGCAGAGTATAGACAGAAATATAGCACATCAGATTAGATAACACTCAAGTCAATAACAATCCAATATTCTATCACACAATTCACATAAGACAAGTTCAACTTGCCAAACTATTTCACTTAAATACATAAACATTCCAAGTTCACAAAATCATGCTAGAACATTTTCTTTTCACTTAGCAATCATACATAAACACTTTAGCATTTTAGACCTTTACCCCACAGACCGAGAATCATATCCCGGCTCATGCAAGACTATCATGCTCTGATACCACCTAAAGATGTCACGCCCCGACCCGACCCCGCAAAAGGCCAAGCCCAGACCCGACACACGGACGGAGTCTCCTCTGTACCGCGGACGATCCGAAAACCCTAAAATCAATATAATACTTGCGAAAGCCATAAAATAATCAAAACAAGCCAACTTTCTTTAAAATATACATTTCTTATTAATAAACTTTGCAACCCAAAATGATATGCATACTACACAAGTATTTATGCCACTAATCAACTCCATTAGCATGCATTTCCTTACTAGTCACAAGGGTATAAGTTTACAACTTTTACATTCTTCCAACTTACACAACATAAGACCATAGTGGCCTCAACCAGAAAATACATACAAGGCTACAAGCCTCAAAATTAAGTGACATCCAAGCAATATACATATCAAGCAAGGCTCGCACAAAATCTGGCAACCAACCACCAGCAAAGCAAAGAAGTGCAATCACGGGAACACCTCCACCTGTTCCTCCTCCTAAATTACCTCAAGAGGGTTTGCTTCAACTACTCCTATAAAAATATAGTATAGAGAGGAATGAGCAAAAACTATTGCTCAGCGAGGGCAATTGGTCTCAAGGACGGAGATGAGAGGAGTATGCAATGCAATTAGCCAAGCAATACATACAAATCATATAGAGATACTACCAAAGCCAACAATAAAGCAAGGCAAGTATTTAAAGCTGCAAACACTCATTCAAAGGATACGATACTCATTTCACTAGCAACTTTCAAACACAAATTCGATGACGACGCGCCGGCCCAAACCACCTTATAACACCAGTTTGGAATACCCCAGAAGTATCCATCAACCTACGACCCAAATCTCCCTGGGAGGCAACCCAAGCGAGAAAGGGAATAGCAGCGGATCTAGAGCAACCAACACTGGCAACCCAAGGCTACCCAGAGAGGCCCATCACTCACGCGCGAGACACTATGCAATGCAAGACTCGATACAAGGTGATAAACAAGCGATAAAGCCACACGTGGGAGAATAACAAAGTAGGTTACTCTCGCATGCAATAGCAACAATTGATAAACATTTCAAACCAAATCAACTCAAACAAGTATTTCAAGCAACCCTAAGCATTCTATAGGCATAAAGTCAAGAAAACACACAAAAACACAAATCGGCCCCAACTATCGAAACACTACCATTTCCAAACGAGCCATGAGTTCTGGAAACCGACTTCGCCAACCCTCCTAGGTCACCATAAGGCACGTATAAAGACCCCGAAACCTTACTTTACCCTAGAACCGCGCAAAGCCCCGATTTCCCCCTTTCTCGTTTGAACTACAACTATACCAACCGAACACTCAACCAACGCCATAATTGTACCAAAAGTGCTTCCATGGCCTCCCGATACAATGCCAACACGCAAAACAGGAAAACGCTAAAGTCAACCTAAACGACCCCGACTTTCAACAAGGCTTAATTCCCGTTTTTTCCATTACGCAACCCAAACAAACCATGCATTTAGGCATTCTAGCATACCTAGCACATTTCTACATAAACGGACAGCATAACGGAACAACTTCAACGTTTCAAGGTTTTACTATTCATAAAACACTATTCAATTGACAATTTAATTTGCAATCACAACATTTAACCGCATAAAATGTTAAAAAGCTATAAATATACGTTCTACAATAGCCAAGGAACATTCTAGAAGCATCAAAATGATTTAAACAACATTCTACGGATAAAATCTAAAAATTGCAAAGTTGATACACTAAACATTTAAATGCGCAAATAGCATGATTCCCTCACCTCAGGTACTCTAGTCGCTAGGAAAACAATGCTAGTTGCCTCGGAAATCACCCCGCACGAGCTCTCACGAAGATTGATCGATTGGAAGTTGAAAGGTTTTTTTTTATCTATGAAGCTCACGGCCTGCACCTCTGTTTCAGCTGCTGTTTTTTTTTTTTTTTTTGCTAAGTTAAAAGCTTATTTAAATGCTACATGGTCAAATGGTCAAAGGCTTAGGTCAACAACTTAAAACTTGGTCAAAATGACTTATTTTTGTGCATTTTTAAGCTCAATAACTAACACCAACTAAATTTTCAGCTAGCAACAACTAAAATATAAAATTTAAGTCATCAAAATACTAGTTTCACTATTTACTGAGGACTAGAAATCGTTCTCTAGCTATCGCTCCTTAAATGCAATGCACGTTGCGACAGCGAGAAAGTAACAATTAATTCACAAAGAATTTAAGGAAATATAATTTTCAAAATAATAAACAAGAAATTTCACATTCCGGGCTCGGGTATTATAGCATAACTCCTTACGAATCAAATGTTACGGGCACCGGAGCAACGGAGACCCGATCACAAGCACCAAGACCTAGGTTTGCAGGCCTAGCCCCCCAACGAAGCGAATACATCTTGCGCAAGATGCCGTGGGCCCCGAGAAAATAAATGTGACGGGTAAAGCATCTTGGCATGGCTGAAAGGGGTAAACCAAAAATGAAAAGGGCGGTGCAGGACAAGGACTTCCCAAGGGGTCATGCATCCTTGTACTACTCTCGCCCAAACACACTTAACTTCGGAGTTCAGATCAGATCTGGGGCATTAGTGCTCGTATGATTGCACCTGTTATGTTGAGGGTGCAAAGCCCTTACGTGTTGATGACTCACAGTCCATGGCAAGCGAGACGATCCATTCAAAAGCCTAAATGGGCTTACGGACAACCCATCTGCCTCTACAACATAGCATCCTCGCAAGACGTGATATCAACGCATAGTAGGGCCGTTAATGTCCCTCGAGTTAGGTTGTCGGCTTTTTTGCGGCTCATGACGAACAACCCGGGATTAAAAAAATAGCGTAAAAAGTATAAAAGAGTACCGAAACTGATGAAAATATTTGATTTTGGGTTCTGAAAACTGGCGCAGCTGAATAGGCTTGCTGCTACTGTCGTAGAGCACCCAAAGTGCTTTCCAACGGTATACTTTGGGCCGTATAACTCCTTATTTATCAAAAGTTACAGGCATCGAAGCGACGGAGACCAGGTCACATGCACCACGACCTAGGTTTGCAGGCCAAGCCCCTCCGCGAAGCGAATTTGTCTTACCCAAGATATCGTGAGACTCAAGAAAAGATATATGATGGGTGCTGCATTTTGGCATGGCTGAACAGGGCAAAACAAAAATGAAAAGGGGGGTAGCGCACGAGGACATCCCAAGGGGTCACCCATCCTTGTACTACTCTCGCCCAAACGCGCTTAACTTCGGAGTTCTGATGGGATCCGGTGCATATGTGCTGGTATGATTGCACCTGTTATGTTGATGGTGCAAAGCCCTTGTGTGTTGAGGGTTCACTGTCCCAGGCAAGAGAGGCAGCCCATTCAAAAGGCCCAATGGGCTTACTAATAACCCATCTTCCTAAACAACGCAGCATCCTCATAAGGCGTGATATCGATGCGTATTACGGATTTCAATGTCCAGCGAGTTAGGTTGTTGGCTTTTTTACGGCTCAAGACAAATGACCCGGGACAAAAAAATAGCGTAAAAAGGAGAAAAATGTCCCAAAACTAGTGAAAACATTCAATTTTTTATTCTAAAAATAGGCACCATCGAGCAGACTTGCTGCCCTGGCGTAGACCTCCCGGAGAGCTTTCCAAAGGTATACTGGTTGTCGTATAACTCCTTACGGAACAAAACTTACGGACACCAGAGCGACGGAGTCCAGGTCACAGGCACCACGACCTAGGTTTGCAGGCCCAGCCCCTTCGCGAATCGAAGTTGTCTTTCCTAAGATGCTGTGGGACATGAGAAAAGAAATGTGACGGATGAAGCATCTTGGCATGGCTGAACAAGGCAAAACAAAAATGAATAGGGGGGTACAGCATAAAGACTTCCTAGGGCGTCACCCATCCTTGTACTACTCTCGCCCAAGCGTGCTTAACTTCGCAGTTCTGATGGGATCCGGTGCATTAGTGCTAGTATGATCGTACCAGTTATGTTGAGGGTGCAAAGCCCTTATATGTTGATGGTTCACAGTCCCAACCAAGAGAGACTGCCTATTCAAAATGATCAATGGGCTTACCAAAAACCCATCTGCCTTAACAACGTAGCATCTCCGCAAGACGTGATAGTGACGCATAGTAGGTCCCTTAATGTCTAACGAGTTTTGTTGTCAGCTTTTTGGCGGTTCACGACGAACGAGCCGGGATGAAAAATAGAGTAAAAAGAAGAAAAGTGGCCAAAAACTGATAAAAATGTTCGATTTTGGTTTCTGAAAATTGGCACAGCTAAACAGACTTGTGGCCCTTGTCGTAGAACTCCTGGAGAGCTTTCCAATGGTATACTGAGGGCCGCAAAATGCCTTAAGGATCAAAAGTTATGGGCACCGGATCGACGGAGACCAGGTCACAGGCCCCATGACCTCGGTTTGAGGGCCCAGGCCCTCCCCGAAACGAAGTTGTCTTGCCCAAGATGTCGTGGGACTCGACAAAATAAATGTGACGGATGAAGCATCTTGACATGGCTAAACGGGGCAAAACAAAAATAAAAAGAGGGATGCAACACGATGACTTCCTAGGTGGTCACCATTCAATACTACTCTCGCCCAACCACGCTTAACTTCGGAGTTCTGATGGGAACCGGTGCATTAATGCTAGTATGATCGCACCAATTATGTTGAGGGTTCAAAACCCTTATGTGTTGACGGTTCACAGTCCCAAGCAAGTGAGACGATCAAATCAAAAGGCCCAATGGGTTTACCGATAACCCATCTACCTCAACAACGCAGCATCCTCATAAGATGTGATATCAACGCATAGTAGGGCCCTTAATGTCCCGCGAGTTAGGTTGTCGATTTTTTTTCGGCTCATGAAGAACGATCCGGGATGAAAAAATAGCATTAAAAGATAAAAAATGGCCCAAAATTGATGAAAACGTTCGATTTTGGAAAAAGGCGTAGCCGAGCAAGTTTGATGCCTCTGTCGTAGAGCTCCCAAAGAGAGTTCCAACGGTATACTATAGGCCGCATAACTCCTTACGGATCAAAAGTTACGAGCACCGGAGCGATGGAGACTTGGTCACATACACCACGAGCTAGGTTTGTAAGCCCAGCCCCTCCGCGAATAGAGTTGTGTTGCCCAACATGCCATGGGACTCGAGAAAAGAAATGTGACGGGTGAAGCATATTAGCATGGCTGAACGAGGCAAAACAAAAATGAAAAGGGGGGGTGCAGCACGAGGACTTCCTAGGGGGTCGCCCATCATTGTACTACTCTCAGTCAAGCGCTCTTAACTTCGGAGTTTTGATGGGATCCGTTGCATTAGTGCTTGTATGATCGCATCTGTTATGTTGAGGGTGCAAAGCTTTTATGTGTTGACGTTTCACAGTCCCAGGCAAGAGAGACAGCCTATTCAAAAGGCCCACTGGGCTTACCGACAACCCATCTGCCTCAACAATGCAGCACCACGTAAGACGTGATATCGACGAGTAGTAGGGCCCTTAATGTCCAGCGTATTAGGTTGTCGACATTTTTGCGACTCAGGACGAATGATCCGGTATGAAAAAAAAGCTTAAAAAGAAGAAAAGTGGCCCGAAACTGATGAAAATTTTCAATTTTGGGTTCCAAAAATTGGCGCAGTGGAACAAGCTTGTTGACCTTGTTGTAGAACTCCTGGAGAGCTTTCCAACGATATACTATGGGCCGTATAACTCCTTAAGGATCAAAAGTTAAGGGTACCGGATCGACGGAGACCAGGTCACAGGCCTCACGACCTCGGTTTGCTAGCTCAGCGCCTCCTCGAAATGAAGTTGTCTTGCCTAAGATACCATGGGACTCGTGAAAATAAATATGACAGATGAAAAAACTTGGCATGGCAGAACAGGGCAAAACAAAAATAAAAAGGGGGGTACAACACGAGGACTTCCTAGGTGGTCCCCATTCAATACTACTCTCGCCCAAGCACGCTTAACTTTGGAATTTTGATTGGATCTAGTGCATTAGTGCTAGTATGATCGCACCCGTTATGTTGAGGGTTCAAAACCCTTATGTGTTGACGGTTCACAGTCCTATGCAAGAGAGATAACACATTCAAATAGCCCAGTGGGCTTACCGATAACCCATTTGCCTCAACAACGCAACGCCCTCGCAAGACGTGATATCAACTCGTAGTAGGACCCTTAATGTCCTGCGAGTTAATTTGCCAGCTTTTTTGCGGCTCATGACAAACAACCTGGGACAAAAAAATAGCATAAAAAGAAGAAAAGTGGCTTGAAACTATTGAAAACGTTTGATTTTCATTCCAAAAATAGATGCAGCCGAGTAAACTTGCTACCCCCGT
This sequence comes from Ehretia macrophylla, assembly GCA_037974665.1. Taxonomy (NCBI): domain Eukaryota; kingdom Viridiplantae; phylum Streptophyta; class Magnoliopsida; order Boraginales; family Ehretiaceae; genus Ehretia; species Ehretia macrophylla. The sequence goes on along the minus strand of CM075777.1, from coordinate 37,494,918 downwards.
TGTAAAGCTCTCGAAGAGCTTTCCAACGGTATACTGTGGGCTGCATAACTCTTTACGGATCAAAAGTTATAGGTATCGGAGTGACGGAGACCAGGTCACGGGCCGCACGAACTCGGTTTGCACACCCAGCCCCTTTGCGAGGTGAAGTTGTCTTGCCCAAGATGCCGTGGCACCCGGGAAAAGAAATATGAGGGATGAAGAATCTTGGCATGGCTAAACGTGGCAAAACAAAAATAACAAGGGGGTGCAACACGAGGACTTCCCAATGGGTCACCCAAACTAGTACTATTCTCGCCCAAGCGTGCTTAACTTCGTAGTTGTGATGGGATCTGGTGCATTAGTGCTGGTATAATCACACCCGTTATGTTGATGGTGCAATGCCCTTATGTGTTGATGGTTCACAATCCCAGGCAAGAGAGACGACTTATTCAAAAGGCTCGATGGGCTTACCGACAACCTATCTGCCTGAACAACGCAACATCCCCGCAAGTGGTGATATCGACGAGTAGTAGGGCCCTTAATTTCTCGCGAGTTAGGTTGTCAGCTTTTTCGTGGCTCATGACGAACGACCCGGGATGAAAAAATAGCATAAGAAGAAGAAAATTGGCCTAAAACTAATGAAAATGTTCGATTTTAGGTTCCGAAAATTGGTGCAGCTGAACAGGCTTGTTGACATTGTTGTAGAGCTCCTAGAGAGCTTTCCAACGGTATATTGTGGGCTGCATAACTCCTTAAGGATCAAAAGTTATGGGCACTGGATCGACTGAGACCAGGTCACATGCCCCACGCCCTCGGTTTGCTGGCCCAGCGCCTCCTCGAAATGAAGTTGTCTTGCCCAAGATGCCGAGGGACTCGTGAAAAGAAATGTGACGGATGAAGCATCTTGGCATGGCTAAACGGGGCAAAACAAAAATAAAAAGGGGGTGCAACACGAGGACTTCCTAGGTGGTCACCATTAAATACTTCTCTCGCCCAAGCACGCTTAACTTCGGATTTCTGATGGGATCCGGTGCATTAGTGCTAGTATGATCGCACCCATTATGTTGAGGGTGCAAAGCCCTTATGCGTTGACGGTTCACAGTCCAAGGCAAGAGAGACGGCCAATTCAAAAGGCCCAATGGGCTTACCGATTACCCATCAGCCTCAACAACGCAGCATCCTCGCAAGGCGTGATATCGACGTGTAGTAAGGCCCTTAATGTCCCTAGAGTTAGGTTGTGGGCTTTTACGCGGCTCACGACGAACGATCCAGGACAAAAAAAATAGCATAAAAAGATAAAAAGTGGCCCTGATCTAATGAAAATGTTCAATTTTGGATTCCGAAATAGGTGCAGCCGAGCAGGTTTGCTGCCCCAATCGTGGAGCTCCCAAAGAGCCTTCCAACGGTATACTATGGGCTGCATAACTCCTTACAGATCAAAAGTTACAGGCACTAGAGCGACGGAGACCAGGTCATAAGCACCACGACCTAGGTTTGCGGGACCATCCCCTCTGCGAAGTGAATTTGTCTTGCCCAAGATGCCGTAGGACTCGAGAAAAGAATGTGACGGATGGAGCATCTTGGTATGGCTGAACGAGGCAAAACAAAAATGAAAAGGGGGATGCAACACGAGGACTTCCCAAGGAGTCACCCATCCTAGTACTACTCTTGCCCAAGCGTGCTTAACTTCGGAGTTCTGATGGGATCCGGTTCATTAGTGCTGGTATGATCGCACCCGTCATGTTGAGGGTGCAAAGCCCTTATGTGTTGACGGTTCACAGTCCCAGGCAAGAGAGACGGCCCATTCAAAAGGCCCAATGGGCTTACCGACAACCCATCTGCCTCAACAACTTAGCATGTTTACAAGACGTGATATCGATGCGTATTAGGGCCCTTAATGTCCCGCGAGTTAGGTTATCGATTTTTTTGCGGCTCACGATGAACGATCCGGGATGAAAAAATAGCATAAAAAGATAAAAATTGGCCCTAAAGTAATGAAACGTTTGATTTTGGATTCCAAAAAAGGTGCAGCTAGAAGATTTCCTGCCTCTGTCGTAGAGCTTCCAAAGTGCTTTCCGACGGTATACTGTGGGCTGCATAACTCCTTACAGATCAAAAGTTACGGGCACCGAAGCAATGGAGACCAGGTCACAAGCCCCATGACCTCTGTTTGTGGGCCCAGCCCCTCCGCAAAGCGAAGTTGTCTTGCCCAAGATACCGTGGGACTCGAGAAAAGAAATGTGACGGGTGAAGTATCTTGGCATGGTTGAATGAGACGAAACAAAAATGAAAAGAGGGGTTCAACACGAGGACTTCCCAGGGGCCACCTACCACTGTACTACTCTTGCCCAAGCGTGCTTAACTTCAGAGTTCTGATGGGATCTGGTGCACTAGTGCTGGTATGATCACATCAGTTATTTTGAGGGTGATAAGCCCTTATACGTTGACGGTTCACATTCCCAGGCAAGGGAGACGACCAATTCAAAAGGCCCAATTGGCTTACCGACAACCCATATGCCTCAACATCGAAGCATCCTCGCAAGACGTGATATCGACGCATAGTAGGGCCCTTAATGTCCAGCGAGTTAGCTTGTCATCTTTTTCGCGGCTCACGACAAATGACTCGGGATGAAAAAATAGAGTAAAAAGAAGAAAAGTAGCCCAAAATTGATAAAAACGTTCGATTTTGGGTTTTGAAAATAGGCGTTGCTGAACGGGCTTGCTGCCCCCGTCGTAGAGCTCACGTAGAGCTTTCCAACGGTATACTGTGGGCCGTATAACCCTTTATGGATCAAAAGCTATGGGCACCGGATCGATGGAGACCAGGTTACAAGCCCTACGATCTCGGTTTGCTGGCCCAGCCCCTCCGCGAATCAAAGTTGTCTTGCCCAAGATGCCGTGAGACTCGAGAAAAGAAATGTGACGGGTAAAACATCTTGTCATGGATGAACGGGGCAAAACAATAATGAAAAATGGGGTACAACACAAGGATTTCCCAGGGGGTCACCCATCCTTGTACTACTCTCTCCTAAGTGCGCTTAACTTCAGAGTTCTGATGGGATCCATTGCATTAGTGCTGGTATGATCGCACCCTTGATGTTGAGGGTTCAAAGCCCTTATGCGTTGACGGTTCACAGTCCCAAGCAAGAGAAACGGCCCATTCACAAGGCCAAATGGGCTTACCGACAACCCATTTGCCTCAACAACATAGCATCCTTGCAAGATGTGATATCAACACATAGTAGGGCCCTTAATGTCCAGCGAGTTAGGTTGTTTTCTTTTCTGCAGCTCATAACAAACAACACGGGACAAAAAAATAGCGTAAAACGTAGGAAGGTGGCTCGAAATTGACGAAAACGTTCAATTTTGGGTTCCAAAAACAGGGGCAGCCAAGAAAGCTTGCTACCCCTGTTGTAGCGCTCCTATAGAGCTTTCAAACGGTATATTGTGGGCCGCATAACTCCTTAAAGATGAAAAGTTATGAGCACCGGAATGACAGAGACCACATAAGAGGCCCCATGACCTCAGTTTGCGGCCCCAGCCCCTCCGCGAAGCGAAGTTTTCTTGCCGAAGATGCCGTCGAACTCGATAAAAGAAATGTGACGGGTGAAGCATCTTGGCATGGCTGAACAGGGAAAAACATAAATGAAAAGGGGGGTGCAACATGAGGTCTTCCCAGGGGGTCACCCATCCTTATACTACTCTCGCCTAAGCGCGCTTAACTTCGGAGTTCTGATCGGATCCGGTGCATTAGTGCTAGTATGATCGGACCCATTATGTTGAGGGTGCAAAGCCCTTATGTGTTGACGATTCACAATCCCAGGGAAGAGAGATGACACATTCAAAAGGCCCAATGGGCTTACCGACAACCCATCTGCCTCAACAACGTAGCATCCTCACAAGACGTGATATCGACGCGTAGTAAGGCTCTTAATGTCCACTGAGTTAGGTTATCGGCTTTTTTACGGCTCACGAGGAACTACCCAAGATGAAAAAATAATCTCAAAAGGAGAAAAGTGACCAGAAACTGAAAAAACATTTGATTTTGGGTTCCAAAAATAGGCGCAGCTAAACAGGCTTGCTGCCCCCGTTGTAGAGCTCGCGTAGAGCATTCAAACGGTGTACTATGGGCCGCATAACTCCTTACATACCAAAAGTTACGTGCACCGAAGCGACGGAGACCAGGTCACAAGCACTACGACCTAGGTTTATGGGCCAAGCCCCTCTGCGAAGTGAATTTGTCTAGCCCAAGATGTCTTGGGACTTGAGAAAAGAAATGCGACGGGTGAAGCATCTTGGCATGGCTGAACGGGGCAAAACAAAAATGAAAAGTGGGGTGCAACACGAGGAATTCCCAAGGGGTCACCCATCCTTGTACTACTCTTGCCTAAATGTGCTTAACTTCGGTGTTCTGATGGGATCTGGTGCATTAGTGCTGGTATGATTGCACCCGTTATATTGTGGGTGCAAAGCCCTTATGTGTTGATGGTTCACAATCCTAGGCAAGAGAGACGGCCTATTCAAAAGGCTCAATAGGCTTACCGACAACCCATCTACCTCAACAACACAGCATCCTCGCAAGATATGATAGCGACGCATAGTAGGGACATTAATGTCTCTCGAGTTAGGTTGTCGGCTGCTTCGCAGCTCATGACGAATGACCCGGGATGAAAAAATAGAGTAAAATGAAGAAAAGTGGCAAAAAACTGATAAAAACATTCGATTTTGGGTTTCAAAAATAGGCACAACTAAAGAAGCTTGCTACCTTATCGTAGAGCTTCTGGAGACCTTTCCAACACTATACTGTGGGCTACATAACTCCTTAAGGATCAAAATTTGTAGGCATCAGATCGACGGTGACCAGGTCACAGGCCCCACGACCTCGGTTTGCGGGCCCAAACCCTCCGCAAAATGAAGTCGTCTTGCCCAAGATGTCGATGGACTCGAGAAAAGAAATGTGAATGATGAAGCATCTTGGAATGGCTAAATGGGCCAAAAATAAAATAAAATGGGGGGTGCAACACGAGAACTTCCTAGGTGGTCCCATTCAATACTACTCTCGCCCAAGCATGCTTACCTTCGAAATTCTGATAGGATTCGATGCATTAGTGTTAGTATGATCGCACCAGTAATGTTGAGGGTTGAAAGCCCTTATATGTTGATGGTTCACAGTCATAGGCAAGAGAGATGGCCCATCCAAAAGGCCCAATGGGCTTACCAATAACCCATCTGCCTCAACAACGCAGCATCCTCGCAAGACGTTATATCGACGCGTAGTAGCTCTTATTGTCCCGCGAGTTAGGTTGTCAATTTTTTTGCGGCTCATGACGAACGATCCAGGATGAAAAAATAGCCAAAAAAGATAAAAAGTGGCCCAAAACTGATGAAAACATTTAATTTTGGATTACAAAACAGGTGCAACCGAGCAGGTTTGCTACCCCTTTCGTAGAGCTCCCGAAGAGATTTCCAACTGTATATTAGGGGCCGCATAACTCCTTACGACTCAAAAGTTACGGGCACCGGAGCGACGAAGACCAAGTCACAAGCACCACGACCTAGGTTTGCGGGCCCAACCCCTCCGTGAAGCGAAGTTGTCTTGCCAAAGATGCCGTGGACTCGAGAAAAAAATGTGACAGGTGAAGCATCTTAGCATGGCTGAACGAGGTAAAACAAAAATGAAAAAGAGGGTACAGCACGAGGACTTCCCAGGGGGTCATCCATCCTTGTACAACTCTCACCCAAGCGCGCTTAACTTCGGAGTTCTGATGGTATCCGATGCATTAGTGCTAGTATGATGCACCCGTTATGTTGAGGGTGCAATGCCCTTATGTGTTGGCGGTTCACAGTCCCAGACAAGAGAGACAGCGCATTCGAAAGGTCCAATGGGCTTACCAATAACCCATCTGCCTCAACAACCCAGTATTTTCCCAAGACGTGATATCGATGCATAGTAGAAACCTTAATGTCCCGTGAGTTAGGTTGTTGGCCTTTTCGCTGCTCACGATGAACGACCCAAGACGAAAAAATAGCATAAAATGAAGAAAAGTGGCCCAAAATTGATGAAAACGTTCGATTTTAGGTTTCAAAAATAGGCGTTGCTGAATAGGGTTGCTGCCCCTATCGTAGAGCTCCCATAGAGCTTTCCAACGGTATATTGTGGGTCACATAACTCCTTATGGATCAAAAGTTATAGGCACCGGATCGACGGAGACTAGGTCACAATCCCCACGAACTCGGTTTGCTAACCCAGCCCCTCCGCGAAGCGAAGTTGTCTTACCCAAGATGTCGTGGGACTCGAGAAAAAAAATATGACGGATGAAGCATCTTGGCATGGCTGAATGAGGCAAAATAAAAATAAAAAGGTGGGGGGTACAACACAAAGACTTCCAAGGGGTAACCCATCCTAGTACTACTCTCGTCCAAGCACGCTTAACTTCGATGTTCTAATGGGATCCGGTGCATTAGTGCTAGTATGATCTCACCCATTATGTTGAGGGTTCAAAACCCTTATGTATTGACGGTCCATAGTCGCATATAAGAGAGACGACCTATTCAAAAGGCCCAATGGGCTTACCGACGACCTTTCTGCCTCAACAATACTGGATCCTCGTAAGACGTGATATCTACGCGTAGTAAGGCCCTTAATGGCCCGCGAGTTAGGTTGTCGGCTTTTTTGCGACTCACGACGAACGACCCAGGATGAAAAAATAGTATAAAAAGAAGAAAAATGGCCAGAAACTGATAAGAATTTTCAATTTTAGGTTTCGAAAATAGGTGCAACTAACCATTCTTGCTACCCCCATCATAGAGCTCCCAGAAAGCTTTCCATCGGTATACTGTGTGCCGCATAACTCCATGCGGGTCAAAAGTTATGGGCACCCGAACGACGGAGACCAGGTCACAGGCCCCACGACCTCAGTTTGCGGGCCCAGTCCCGCCTCGAAACGAAGTTGTCTTGCACAAGATGCCGTGGGACTTGGGAAAAGAAATGTGATGGATGAAACATCTTGCCATGGCTGAATGGGACAAAACAAAAATAAAAAAGTGGGGTGCAACACAAGGACCTCCCAGGGGATGACCTATCCTAGTACTACTCTCGCGCAAGCACGCATAACTTCGGAATTCTTATGGGATCCGGTGCATTAATGCTAGTATGATCGTACCCGTTATGTTGAGGGTGCAAAGCCCTTATGTGTTGACGGTTCACAGTACCAGGCAAGAGAGATGGCCCATTCAAAAGGACCAATGGGCTCACCGACAAGCCATCTGCCTCGACAACGCAGCATTCTGTTCATAATACGTTATATCAACTCGTAGTAGGGCCGTTAATGTACTGCGAGTTAGGTTGTTGGCTTTTTTCCGACTCAAGACGAACTAGCCGAGATAAAAAAATTGTGTAAAAAGAAGAAAAGTGACCCAAAACTGATAAAAATGTTTGATTTTGTGTTCCAAAAATAGGCGAACCTGAGCAATCTTGTTGCCCCTGTCGTAGAGCTCCCAGAGAGCTTTCCAACGGTATACTGTGTGCCGCATATCTCCTTACAGATCAAAAGTTACGGGCACCGGAGCGACGGAGACCAGGTCACAAGCACCACGACCTAGGTTTGCTAGCACAGCCCCTCCGCAAAGCAAATTTGTCTTGCCCTAGATGGCGTGGGACTCGAGAAAAGAAATATGACAGGTGAAGCATCTTGGCATGGTTGAACGGGGCAAAAGAAAAATGAAAAAGGGGTGCAGCATAAGGACTTCCCAAGGGGTTCACCCATCCTTGTACAACTCTCGCCCAAACGCGCTAGCTTCAGAGTTCTAGTGGGATCCGGTGCATTAGTGCTAGTATGATCGAACCCGTTATATTGAGGGTGCAAAGCCCTTATGTGTTGACGGTTCACAGTTCATGGCATGAGAGACGATCCATTCAAAAGGCCCCATGGGCTTATCGACAACCCATCTGCCTCAACAATGTAGCATCCTCCGAAGACGTGATATCAACGTGTAGTAGGGCCTATAATGTCCTTCGAGTTAGGTTGTCGGCTTTTTGCTGCTCATGACGAACGACCCGAGATGAAAAAATAGCATAAAAAGAAGAAAAGTGGCTTGAAACTGAAGAAAACGTTCAATTTTGGGTTCCGAAGATAGGCGCAGCTGAGCAAACTTGCGGCCCCATTGTAGAGCTCCCGTAGTGCTTTCCAACGATATACTGTGGCCCGCATAACTCCTTACAGATCAAAATTTATGGGCACTAGAGGGACGGAGACTATGTCCCAGGCCCCACGACCTAGGTTTGCAGGCCTAGCCCCTCCGCGAAGCAAAGTTGTCTTGCCCAAGAAGCCATAGGAGCTGAGAAAAGAAATGTAAAGGATAAAGGTTCTTGGCATGGCTAAACGGGGCAAAAGAAAAAGAAAAAGTGGGGCTGCAACACGAGGACTTCCCAAGGGGTCACTAATCCTAGTAATATTCTCGCCCAAGCACGCTTAACTTCGGAGATCTGATGGGATCCTATGCATTAGTGCTAGTATGATCATACCCGTTATGTTGAGGGTGCAAAGCCCTTATGGGTTGACGGTTCACAGTCCTAAGCTAGATAGACGACCCATTCAAAAATCCCAATGGGCTTACTTTAAACCCATCTGCCTCAACAACGCAGCGTCCTCGTAAGACTTGATATTAACGTGTAGTAGGGGTTTTAATGTCCCGCAGGTTAGGTTGTTGACTTTTTTGCAACTCACGACGAACGACCCGGGCTAAAAAAATAACATAAAATGAAAAAAAGTAGCCTAAAACTGATGAAAATGTTCGATTTTGGATTCCAAAAATAGGCGTAGCCGAGCAAGTTTGCTACCCCTATCATAGAACTCCCGAAGAGCTTTCCAACAGTATACTGTGGCCCGCATAACTCCTTATGGATCAAAAGTTACGGGCACTAGAACGATGGAGACCAGGTCACAGGCACCACGACCTAGGTTTGCGGGCCCACCCCCTCCGCGAAGGGAAGTTGTTTTTCCCAAGATGTCGTGGGACTCGAGAAAATAAATGTGACAGGTGAAGCATCTTGGCATGGCTGAGCTGGGGCAAATAAAAATGAAATGGGGGGGGGGGGTGTAGTACGAAAAATTCTTAGGGGGGTCACCCATCCTTATACTACTCTCACCCAAGCGCGCTTAACTTCGGAGTTCTGATTGGATCCAGTACAATAGTGCTGGTATGATCACACCCATTTTGGTGAGGGTGCAAAGCCCTTATGTGTTGACTGTTCACAGTCCCAGGCAAGAAAGACGGTCCATTCAAAAGGCCCAATGGCCTTACCGACAATCGATATGCCTCAACAACGCCACATCCATGCAAGACTTGATATCGACACGTAGTTTGGCCCTTAATGTCCCATGAGTTAGGTTGTCAGCTTTTTTGCGGCACACGACGAACGATCCGCAATGAAAAAATAGCACAAAAGGATAAAAAGTATCGCAAAACTGATGAAAACATTTGATTTTGGATTCTGAAAATAGGCACAGCAAAGCAGGTTTGCTGCCCCTATCGTAGAGCTCTCAAAGAGCTTCCCAACGGTATATTGTAGGCCGCATAACTCATTGCGGATCAAAAGTTAGGGGCATGGGAGCGACGGAGACCAGGTCACCGGCTCAGTGACCTAGTTTTGCAGCCCAGTCCCTCCGCGAAGTGAAGTTGCGTTGCCCAAGATGCTGTGGGACTCGAGAAAAGAAATGTGACGGATAAAGCATCTTATCATGGTTGAACGGGGCAAAACAAAAATGAAAAGGAGGGTGCAGCATGAGGACTTCTCAAGGCGTCACCCATCCTAGTACTACACTCGTCCAAGCACGCTTAACTTCGAAGTTTTGATGGGCTCCAGTGCATTAGTGCTGGTTTGATTGCACCCATCATGTTGAGTGTGCAAAGCCCTTATTTGTTGAAGCTTCACAATCCGAGCCTTGAGAGGCGACCCATTCGAAAGGTCCAATGGGCTTATCGACAACCCATCTGCCTCAACAATACAACATCCTCGCAAGACGTGATATCGATGCATAGTAGAGAACTTAATGTCCCACAAATTAGGTTGTCGACTTTTTTGCGACGCACGACGAACGATCCGGGATCAAAAAATAGCATAAAATGAAAAAAAGTAGCCTAAAACTGATAAAAAATGTTCAATTTTGGATTCCAAAAATAGACGTAGCTGAGCAAGCTTCCTACCCCTATCGTAGAACTCTCGAAGAGCTTTCCAATGGTATACTGTGGACCAAATAACGCCTTATGGATCAAATGTTACGGGCACCAGAACTATTGAGACCAGGTCACAAGCACTAGGACCTAGGTTTGCAGGCCCACCCCCTCCACAAAATGAAGTTGTTTTTCCCAAGATGTCGTGGGACTCGAGAAAATAAATGTGATGGGTGAAGCATCTTGGTATGGCTAAACGGGGAAAAATAAAAATGAAACGGGAGGGGATGGGGGGTGCAGTACGAGGACTTCTTAGGGGGGTCACCCATCCTTGTACTACTCTTGCCCAAGCGCGCTTAACTTCGGAGTTCTGATGGGATCCAGTACAATAGTGCTGGTATGATCACACCCATTTTGGTGAGGGTGCAAAGCCCTTATGTGTTGACTGTTCACAGTCCCAGGCAAGAGAGACGACCCATTCAAATGGCCCAATAGGCTTACCGACAACCCATATACCTCAACAACACACGATCCTCGCAAGACGTGATATCGAAATGTAGTAGGGCCTTTAATGTCCCGCGAGTTAGGTTGTCAGCTTTTTTGCGGCACACGACGAACGATCCGCAATGAAAAAATAGCACAAAAGGATAAAAAGTATCGCAAAACTGATGAAAATGTTTGATTTTGGATTCTGAAAGTAGGCGCAGCAAAGCAGGTTTGCTGCCCCTATCGTAGAGCTCTCGAAGAGCTTTTCAACGGTATATTGTGGGCTGCATAACTTTTTACGGATCAAAAGTTACGGGCACCGGAGCGACGGGGACCAGGTCACCGGCACAGTTACCTAGTTTTGCGGCCCAGCCCCTCCGCGAAGCGAAGTTGCATTGCCCAAGATGCTGTGGTACTCGAGAAAAGAAATGTGACGGGTAAGGCATCTTATCATGGCTGAACGGGGCAAAACAAAAATGAAAAGGAGGGTGCACCATAAGGACTTCCCAAGGGGTCACCAATCCTAGTACTATTCTCGCCCAAGCACGCTTAACTTCGGAGATCTGATGGGATCCTATGCATTAGTGCTAGTATGATGGCACCTGTTATGTTGAGGGTGCAAAGCCCTTATTTGTTGACGATTCATTGTCCCAAGCAAGAGAGGCGGCCCATTCAAAAGGTCCAATGGGCTTACCGACAACCTATCTGCCTCAACAACACAGTATCCTCACAAGACATGATATCGATACGTAGTAGGGACCTTAATGTCCAGCAAATTAGGTTGTCAACTTTTTTGCGGTGTACGACGAACGATCCAGGATGGAAAAATAGCATATAATGAAAAAAAGTAGCCTAAAACTGATGAAAATGTTCAATTTTGGATTCTAAATAGGCGCTGCCGAGCAAGCTTGCTACCCTTATTGTAGAACTCCCGAAGAGCTATCCAACAGTATACTGTAGGCCATATAACTCCATACGAATCAAAATTTACGGGCAGCGGTACGATAGAGACCAGGTCACAGGCACCACGACCTAGATTTGCGGGCCTAGCCCCTCCGCGAAAAGAAGTTGCATTGCCCAAGATGCCGTGGGACTCGAGAAAAGAAATGTGACGTGTGGAACATCTTGGCATGGCTGAACGGGGCAAAACAAAAATGAAACAATGGGGGGGGGGAGGGCGGGGGGGGGGGGGGGGGGGGGGAGGGGTGCAGTACGAGGACTTCTTAGGGGGTTACCCATCCTTGTACTACTCTCGCCCAGGCGCGCTTAACTTCGGAGTTCTGATAGGATCCAGTGCAATAGTGCTGGTATGATCACACCCATTTTGGTGAGGGTGCAAAGCCCTTATGTGTTGACTGTTCACAGTCCCAAGCAAGAGAGACGGCCATTCAAATGGCCCAATGGGCTTACCGACAACCCATATGCCTCAACAACACATGATCCTTGCAAGACGTGATATCGAAACGTAGTAGAGCCTTTATTGTCACGCAAGTTAGGTTGTCAGCTTTTTTGCGGCACACGACGAACGATCCGCAATGAAAAAATAGCACAAAAGGATAAAAAGTGTCGCAAAACTGATGAAAATATTTGATTTTGGATTCTGAAAATAGGCGCAGAAAAGCAGGTTTGCTGCCCTTATCGTAGAGCTCCCAAAGAGCATTCCAACGACATATTGTGGGCCACATAACTCATTAGAAATCAAAAGTTACGGGCACCGGAGCGACGGAGACCAGGTTACCGGCATAGTGACCTCGGTTTGCAGGCCCAACCCTTCCGCGAAGTGAAGTTGCATTGCCCAAGATGCCGTGGGACTCGAGAAAAGAAATCTGGCAAGTAAAGCATCTTGTCATGGCTGAACGCAGAAAAACAAAAATGAAAAGGAGGGTGCAGCATGAGGACTTCCCAAGGGGTCACCCATCATTGTACTACTCTCGTCCAAGCGCGCTTAACTTCAGAGTTCTAATGGAATCCGATGCATTTGTGCTAGTATGATCACACCCTTTATGTTGAGGGTGGAAAGCCCTTATGTGTTGACGGTTCACAGTCCCAAGCAAGAAAGACAACCCATTCAAAAGGCCAAATTGGATTACCGACAACCCATCTGCCTCAACAACACAACATCCTCACAAGACGTGATATCGACGCATAGTAAGGAACTTAATGTCCTGCGAGTTCTGTTGTTGTCTTTTTCACGGCTCACGACAAACAGCCTGGGATGAATAAATAGCGTAAAAAGAAGAAAAGTAGCCCGAAACTGATAAAAATGTTTGATTTTGGGTTCCAAAAATAGGAGTGGCCGAGCATGTTTGCTGCCCCTATCGTAGAGCTCCCGGAGAGCTTTCCAACGGTATACTGTGGGCCACATAACTTCTTACGGATGAAAAGTTATGGGCACCGGAGCAACGAAGACTAGGTCACAGACCACACGACTGCAATTTGCAGGCCCAGCCCCTCTGCGAAGCGAAGTTGCCTTGTCCAAGTTGTCATGGGACTCGAGATAAGAAATATGACGGATGAAGCATCTTGGCATGGCTGAACTAGGCAAAACAAAAATAGAAAGGGGGGGTGTAACACGAGGACTTGTGAGGGGGTCACCCATCCTTATATTACTATTGTCCAAGCGCACTTAACTTCGGAGGTCTGATGGGATCTGGTGCATTAGTGCTGGTAAGATCGCACCCGTTATGTTGAGGGTGCAAAGCCCTGATATGTTATCGATTCACAATCCTAAGCAAGAGAGACGCCCCATTCAAAAGGCCCAATGGTCTTACCGACAACCCATCTGTCTCAACGACGGAGCATCCTTGCAAAATGTGATATCGACGCGTAGTAGGGCCCTTAATGTCCATCGAGTTAGGTTGTCGGCTTTTTCACGGCTCTAAACGAATGACCCGGGACATAAAAATAGCGTAAAAAGAAGAAAAATGGCCCAAAACTGATGAAAATGTTCTATTTTGTTTTTCAAAATGAGGTACAACCGAGCAAGCATATTTTTCCCATCGTAGAGCACCAGGAGAGCTGTCCAACGGTATACTTTGGGCCGCATAACTCCTTGCAGATCAAAAGTTACGGGCACCGGAGCGACGGAGACCAGGTCTACAGCACCATGACCTAGGTTTGCGGGCCCAGCACCTCCGCAAAGTGAAGTTGTCTTGCCCAAGATGCCTTGGGACTCGAGAAAATAAATGTGACAGGTGAAGCATCTTGGCATGGTTGAACGGGGGAAAACAAAAATGAAAAGGTGGGTACAACACGAGGACTTCCCAAAGGGTCACCCATCCTTGTACTACTCTCCCCTAAGCATGCTTAACTTCGGAGTTCTGATGGGATCCGGTGCATTAGTGCTGCTATGATCGCACCCGTTATGTTTAGGGTGCAAAACCCTTATGTGTTGTTGGTTCACAGTCCCAGCCAAGAGAGACAACCCATTCAAAAGGCTTAATGGAGTTTCCAACAACCCATCTGCCTCAACAACGCAGCATCCTCGCAAGACGTGATATCGACGTGTAATAGGGCCCTGAATATCCCACAAGTTAGGTTGTCGACTTTTTCGCGGCTTACGACGAACGATCTAGGATGAAAAAATAGCGTAAAAAGAAGAAAATTTGCCTAAAACTGATGAAAATATTCGATTTTGGATTCCAAAATCAGGTGCAGCCGAGCAAGGTCACTGCCCCCGTTGTAGAGCTCCTGGAGAGCTTTCCAATGGTATGCTGTGCACCGCATAACTCCTTACGGATCATAAGTAATGGGCACTAGAGCGACGGAGACCAGGTCACATGGGCGTCGCATGCGAGCACCTTCGTGCGGCATGCGCGCACTATCATGCAGTATGTGAGCCCTATGCGCTCAACCTCGTGAGGCACGGGAGCCCCATACGTGCACCTTCATGCTACATGTGCGCAACATCGGGCAGCATGCGCGCACGATGAGCACACTAACGTGCGCCATGGGCGCCCCATGCTCGCACCTTCGTGCGGCATGGGTGCACCATGTGCGCACCTTCGTGCAGCATGCGGGCCACATGCGCGCACCATCATGCTGCATGGACGCCCTATGCGGGCACCTTTGTGCGTTATGGCCGCACCATCGTACAGCATGGGCGCCCCATGCGTGCACTCTCGTGCTGCATGGGCCCCTCCATGCGCGCACCCTCGTGCTGTATAGGCCCCCCATGTGCGCACCTTCTATGCGTGCACTATCGTGAGGCATGAGCGACCCATGCGTGCACATTCATGCGGCATGCGGGCCACATGTGCGCACCATCTTACGACATAGGCACCCCAAGCATGCACCTTCGTGCAGCATGCGGGCCACATGTGCACAACTTCATGCGGCATGCGTGCCCCATGCGCGTACTTTCATGCGGCATAGGCGCCCTATGCGAGTATCTTCGTGCGGCATGCGCGCACCTTCGTACGGCTTAGGCACCCTATGCGCACACCTTCGTGCAACATGCGGGCCATATGAGCTCAACATCGTGCGGCAAGGGCGCCCTATACGCGCACCTTCATGCGACATAGGCGCCCCATGCGTATACCTTCATGCGGCATGCGGGCCATATGTGTGAACCATCGTGCGACATGTGCGCTAGATGCTTGCACCATCGTGCGTCATGGGTGCCCCATGCGAGTACCTTCGTGCGGCATGCGTGCACCATCGCGCAGCATGGGCGCCCCATACATATACCATCGTGCGGCATGGGTTCCCCATGCGCACACCTTCGTGCGGCATGCTAGCAACATCGTACGGCATGGGCAACCCATGCGTGTACCTTCATGCTGCCTGCGGGCCACATGCACGCACCTTCGTGCGCCATGCGAGCCAAATGCACGTACCATCGTGAGGCATGGGCGCCCCCTGTGCGCACCTTTATGTGGCATGCACGTACCATCTTGCGGCATGGGCTCCCTATACGCACACCATCGTGCAGCCTGGGCATCCCATGCGCGTACCATCGTGCGGCATGGGCACCCTATACGCGCACCTTCGTGCAGCATAGGAGCCCCATGCGCGAACCTACATAGGGCATGCGGGCCACATACGTGCACTATCGTGCGTCACCTTTGCCCTGTACGCGGGCACCATCGTGCGGCACAGGCACCCCATGCGCGCACCTTCGTGCTGCAAGCGCGTACCATCATGCTGCATACGCGCACCATCGTGTGGCATTGTTACCCAACTGCGTGGCCCATCGTGCCCGTTGCGCGACCCTAGTAGCAACAACCTTGCCAAGCCGTGCCCCAACTACGTGCCACGCTATGGCTCATCCAAGGCCCCAAGTACATGCCCTAATCGAGGCCCAATCGTGCACCGTCGTGCAACACCGTGGGCAGCCATGCCGCAACCATTCACCAACCTGCCCAGCCGTGCCGAAGATAGGGGCAACATAACCTCAGTCACCGTTAATTCTAGGGAAGAACGGTAGGCACCTCGGCAGGCCGAAAGCACACAAGGTCGGATTCAAATTTTTTGCCATCTCTTACGAAGCAAGCATAGGATGTCTAACACTTGGGCACTCGAGGTTATGCGCGGGGTCAGCCGGCAGTGGGTCTGTTAGTACTTGGGCATAGCACATAGTACTTAGGCATCATTGGGTATATCACTTGGGTGCACATAGCACCTGGGCATAGAGGTTGGGTGCACATAGCACTTGGGCATCATTGGGCATAGCACATAGCACTTGGCTATAGCACTTTGTGCATTCGTACATCGACACTTAAAACTTTTGGCGTCGACACTTGGGCATCTTTGGGCATAGCACTTGGGCATCCTTAGGCATAGCATTTGGGCATCCTTAGGCATAGCACATAGCACTTGGGCATCGCACTTCATAGCACATAGCACTTGGGCATAATTTGGCATCATCGTTGCCTCGAAATCCTACGACACTTGCGATGGCACTATAGCAGGCAGCGAGCATGGCAAACTAACTTGGGCTAATGTTAGAAGAGACTTGGGCGCAGAGCACTTGGCAACACTTGGGTATTCATGCGTCGATACTTAGGTTATAACTTATGACTTACTTAGGCACTTGGAGACACACTTGAGGAGCGGCATAGGGCATCGAACCTCTTGGATCGTTTGGGGGAAATAGTATTGGTTGATGGGATGGGATGGGATTGGATTGCGAATGGGGTAAAGATAGGCGAGGAAGGGGGAGGGACGAATGGGAGCGACAAATGGCTGAATCTTAATAGATCATGGTATCAAGGCCACTCTGCTACTTACAATACCCCGTCGCGTATTGAAGTCATCTGTAAGTATTCTGCCCGTCGCTCGATGGGAATTGTACTTCAAGGCGGCTGGCGCAACGCTTTCATCGCGATAGCTTGC